>CM060980.1:38310000-39511000 GCA_030765065.1 Deroplatys truncata
GTAGCAGTAGTAGTTGTAGTAGCAGTAGCAGTAGTAGTAGTATTAGCAGTAGTAGTTGTAGTAGCAGTAGCAGTAATAGTAGTAGCAATAGTAAATGTAGTAGTAGTAGCAGTAGTAGCAGTAGTAGTAGTAGTTGTAGCAGTAGTAGTTGTAGTAGCAGTAGTAGTAGTAGTAGCAGTAGTAGTTGTAGTAGCAGTAGCAGTAGTAGTTGTAGTAGTTGTAGCAGTAGTAGTTGTAGTAGCAGTAGCAGTAGTAGTAATAGTTGTAGTAGCAGTAGCAGTAGTAGTAGCAGTAGCAGTAGTAGTTGTAGTAGTAGCAGTAGTAGTTGTAGTAGCAGTAATAGTAGTAGTAGTAGTAGTAAATGTAGTAGTAGTAGCAGTAGTAGCAGTAGTAGTAGTAGTTGTAGCAGTAGTAGTTGTAGTAGCAGTAGTAGTAGTAGTAGCAGTAGTAGTTGTAGTAGCAGTAGCAGTAGTAGTTGTAGTAGTTGTAGCAGTAGTAGTTGTAGTAGCAGTAGCAGTAGTAGTAATAGTTGTAGTAGCAGTAGCAGTAGTAGTAGCAGTAGCAGTAGTAGTTGTAGTAGTAGCAGTAGTAGTTGTAGTAGCAGTAATAGTAGTAGTAGTAGTAGTAGTAAATGTAGTAGTAGTAGCAGTAGTAGCAGTAGTAGTAGTAGTTGTAGCAGTAGTAGTTGTAGTAGCAGTAGTAGTTGTAGTAGCAGTAGCAGTAATAGTAGGAGCAGTAGTAAATGTAGTAGTAGTAGCAGTAGTAGCAGTAGTAGTAGTAGTTGTAGCAGTAGTAGTTGTAGTAGCAGTAACAGTAGTAGTAGTAGTAGCAGTAGTAGTTGTAGTAGCAGTAGCAGTAGTAGTTGTAGTAGTTGTAGCAGTAGTAGTTGTAGTAGCAGTAGCAGCAGTAGTAGTAGTTGTAGTAGCAGTAGCAGTAGTAGTAGCAGTAGCAGTAGTAGTTGTAGTAGCAGTAGCAGTAGTAGTTGTAGTAGCAGTAGTAGTTGTAGTAGCAGTAGCAGTAGTATTTTTTTTAGAAAGAGGGGGAAAAACCCTCATGGGCATCAGAGGAGATTGCCCTGATGTGCCGGACTCATACCGACTAAAAAAAACCCTCTTTTTTCACTTGCTCACATTGCGGAAACTGCCTCTCAGCATTACTTCACAATGAAGCAATCATGTTTATCTCTCGTTTTCATCCATTTCTTTAGCCTTTATAATTTTAATTATCATGTCTTGAATAGTTTTCCATTTATTCTCAGTTTCCAGCATTAATGTTATAATATTTTCAACAGTTATTTCTTGTCCAATTTGTTTTATACCTGCTTGTCTTATTGTATTCCATTTTTTACATTTTAGTACAGTATGTTCAGGTGTATCCTTTTCCTGACAATACAGACAGTTTTCACTATTAGTAATAGCCATTTTAAACAAGTAGCAGTAGTAGTAGCAGTAGTACTTGTAGTAGTAGTAGTAGTAGTTGTAGTAGCAGTAGCAGTAGTAGCAGTAGTAGCAGTAGCAGTAGTAGTTGTAGTAGCAGTAGTAGTTGTAGTAGCAGTAGCAGTAGTAGTTGTAGTAGCAGTAGCAGTAGTAGTTGTAGTAGCAGTAGTAGTTGTAGTAGCAGTAGTAGTAGCTGTAGTGGTTTAAGAAGCAGTAGTAGTGGTGGTGGTAGTATATAGTTCACAATAACTTATTCTAATATCCACACCAGTATCATCATGCTTCATGCCTAAAGTAGTATTTTTAGCCCGGTGTTTACATTCCTTGATAATTCCATCATTTCCTGGGACGTCCTATGTTTCCTCTGCCTGCAGGCTTAAAATGAATAATTTTATGTGAAGTGTCACAGTGTCCACTCTTTGTGCATTCGTTTACTTCTATATTCCTTTATTTTATATTTCTTTTATATTATAGGTTAATATTCTTTCTCACTCCAGTATAACAATGTTTATACTGACATAAATATACAACATGTCAACACACTCTCCTTTCTTATTTCTTTAGTAGTGCTCTCCTTGATTTCTCCATTTAGATTAACACATCAGGATTGACATAACAATAGCCGGACAGATTCCAAGTGTGTCGACATAAAACTAATGAAACACAAAAGGGGGAGTATTTCGAAATATTTAAGATTGAAACTTATTCCTAGTAATGACAAAAAATGCATTTGAACTTAGCACTGAAAGGAACCGGAGTATTGAAGAATATTCAATATGCTCCTTAAAAGTTCCTCATTAAAAAGTAATCTGATTTTTTGTATCTTCTATCGTTTAGTTTTATATCTCTTCTACTATCTAAAAGGCTTACTTTTCCATTTAAATCCAAACGAGCTTTCATTCCTCATTTGGATGTAGGTATAAAGAGGGCACGGGACGGTAAAGCGGTAGTCAAAAGTACTAGCTTCTAAACCTCATCGCGAGAAATAGAAGAATGCAGACTTAAAGCTTAAGAAAAATGTAAAGTATTGGAAAATTGCACAAATGGCAACGAATATCTCGAAAATGGTTGACATAAAGTGTGAGATGTACAATCAGTGTTTTCTTCTTTTTTTAACTGTTTCATTGTATAGCTCCTTTTGTGGTCATTTCGGGAGCTTTGACTTGAGAATCATCGTTTAGTGTTATTACTAATTAAGCTGTAAGTTTTATGAACGTTTCTAATACAATTTGCTGTTGAGCATACTCGCAATCACTGCTAAGTTCATACTTCCAGACCCTGCGGAGCACAGAGGATGATTCTGATTAAAGACAAATTCCCCACCAGCAGAGAATCGAAACCGAAATTAAGAAGCCAGAACGCTGACCATTCGATCACAGAAGCAGACATCTACAATAACTGTTGTGTAATAAGCTTTTTTCTATCTGTTATGGTTTACCAAATTATGCACATACCTTAAGGTACTTTGATTAAAATTGTTAGTAATTTTTTAGAAAATAAAAAATAACATATGTGGTGGGAATTTTCTTGAAAAATCTTCGCTTGGATTCCTGGAAGATACTAACGTTTGTGACTCAATGTTTCTCTCTCTCTCTTTCTCTCACTAACACATGCTTGCGCGCGCACACACACACACATATACACACACACACAGCCGGTAGAGAAAGTATAAAGTTAAACCTTGCGTATAACATTCATTACGGGAAAGAAATAGGGCCATCATTTAATAATTATAATCCAATGAAATGATAAAATGTAACAACAGTATTTAAGAAAACCTTGGATAGCTAATCCGGCCAATTACAGGATAGTTATCGCGTTCAGAGGAACCTATAACTTCATCAGATAATTATTATATCCCTTCCGTCATTTTTTTTCTGGTTGCAGGAGATTCAGAACAAATGGCAGCATTAAAACTTAGCCTAGTGTCATGTATTTGATAAATCTGATTTAAAAATATATGTTTTGCTTCAAGAGAGATTGCATTTTCTGTAATAGTTTGCATTTACTTTTGAGGTAAGATCTGTGGTTGTGAGTTGTTTCATAATTCGGCAGTTGTAGCGATTTGCTTCACAAATATTATTGGGCATCAGTTTTATTCAAGCTGAACAAGGAAAATACGTAAAATTCCAAATTGCATTAACTTACGAAACCATATCATAGACAAGTCACTAATGAAAAGAGGGGGGTAGAGCATGGTACCAGGATCTAACTCATAGCAATCTACACGAGGTCCGACGGGGCGAGCTAATAAAAGTTCCTATAAACACCTGAAAACTCTTATAATATGCCTAGGTCATTATGGTAGGGAAAGAAGGATCTATCTACGTTAATAATCTACATTGTCTGAATTTGGATGGAAGGATTTAATGAAGATTAAATTTGATACATGTTACCTTCTGCTTGACGGAACGTCTTATCCTAACATCTGCACTGTTCGCTAGTTACATTACAAGAAACAGAATGAGCGTCCTAGACGCTTACTGAGATATCTGGTTTACCCCCTCTCCTATTACGTCATTCCGGTCCGTGTTACCAACCCAAACAAATGTTCCCAAAACCACATGCGTTCTTATAAATGTATTACCACAACCAAATGCCACATCATCATTCAAGTTTTTAAGCTTCATCAGATTAAGCTCTCGTGCTATGCACTCACTTTGATAATCTCAAAATATTTTTGATATTAGCTATGATTTGGTTGAGCAGCTTCTATGGATATCTTTGACGCATATGCAAATGTCCTTGCTTTATAATATTTGTGTATACAGACACCCGTTAATTTCTATAGATCACCCAGTGAAACAATTCACAAAAGGTTAAAAACGAAAAATGTATGACATCATAATTTAATCCGCAGATGTTTTCTTATTTATTTAAAAGTAACGCTGGACTACACAAAAGTCTGCAAGAAAATAGTTTATTTTTGTCGATAACAGTGAGCTAGAGCTGAAAGCGTGTATTCCATTTATATAACATCCAATATGATATAGTCGTGAATGTTAGGGCGTGATCCAATCCATTAGTGCCAACGCTCATCACTTGATTCACTTTTCTGCGAGTGTTGGTGGTATGTATTGCAATGCGTTGCAACAGATGCTGCAGAAGAAAAACTACAGGGGAACTGGAAGGGCTGTTGGGAGGGTGAAAAATCGAGAGAGAAGTCTTTAGAAGAGCCGTGTAGATCGCGGAAGAGGAAAAACTAACACAAGCAGATCGAAGCAGAAAGAATTGAGGCAAAGAAAGAAGGAAACAGCGGGAAAAAAACACAAACAAAAAAGGCAGAGGGATATTATGAAGCCCTTGGGAGATTGCAACTTGGTTTGGGGTGCATATTAATGAACGATCCTTAATTTTCCGCTTTCTGAAAACTATTCCTTGAGAATGATAGCGCTATGATAACGTATTCTATCTCTCCCCTAAATGGGAATCTAAAGAGAAAACAATGTATCCCATCTTCACTAGTGTCACCCCAACAAGAAGAAATTCACAGTTGCATTTACTCTTTCAGCCTCATTACCGCTTCACTTTTGGGGGGATTATTTTTTCATTTAATACATTTACTAAAAAATGTTTTAACTGGATGAAAAGAAAGTTTCACGCATGATTAAACTTTCTGCTCCTACCCACCCCCGAACTTTGTTGTCATTTCCCCTGCTTTTTGGTGGTTCATATAGTTAATGATGCAATGTGATCAATATAGCTTTTTTAGCAGTTTTAACTTCTCCTACGACGCCATGTGTTAGAAAAGAGGTAACCATGCCCCAGATATACGTGGTATGTCTAGAGCTCAACTTAATTACATTCTAAATGCCTCCACAAAGCACCCAAATTGTTCACGAGCGTTTTACTTCATATTTAAGGTAATCCATCGGTGAAAGTTTGTCCAAAAGTGGTCAAAAAGTCAATTTTCAGACTTTTGGTATGTTAATCAAATTTTTGTCAAATGCAGTGCTTTACAAGACTTTCCAAGTGTTGTCACAACTCCACAATTTTTCTTGTCAAATTGTTTCCAATACAAGTCTTGAAAGTCTGAAAGAAAATTAGGACATGTTTTAAACGACCAAAGATTTAACAATGATATGATGCTTTTTGCCAATGAAATGCGAATATAAAATACGGTGCGTCACGAAATCTACAACATGGCTAAAAGCGAAAAGTAAGCAAAAAATGGTTATCTGGGCAAGGGATGTCGTATGTAAGCTGATCAATTATACGAAAATTGGTCATGTCTATAGGTTGTGGCTCCGCAAATTGCCACTACATGATGAAGATGAGGCATACGAAGAAATTGCCATGCAGATTTGCGAAGTATACAATAATGCATTAATGCAATATTATGTAGTGTAATTAACCTACCAATTCGTGTTCTTTACATTGAATACCTTAATCTTATCTAATTATGATCTATAACATGGGAAAATGGTACGTAATTACATAAAGAACAACATTCCATTACAAATTGTTATACCATGACGGTAATAGTAAACTACTTTGCACGTGATACATTATCACAATGTTCTGAAGGTGTTCAGTTTAGCAAGAAGACAACATGTAAGTACACATTCATGATACTATCAAGTCTTGTCAAGCCTTGTCCAATATTGTCAAATATTGAAAAATATTTGACAATTTTTTTGTAAACTCTTGAATTGAAAGACAAATTTGATCATGTACAAGGGATTTTATACAGCTTGTATTTTCTAGCTTCATATTCTGTTTTCAACATTCTAATTGCTATGATATTCATGAATTATTTCATACATTTAAAAGTTTGTGCATGTGTATTTTGCTTGATACTCTAAAGTTCTTTTTCTCAAATACTTTTTTTAACATCTTGCAATATTGAAATTGCTCCACGTGATGTAAAAATCAACCAATTTTCCTGAAATTTTCAGCATTTGGGGAGAACTGTTGAAAAAAAGAAACAAATTTGGGCTTTCTTTGATATAATGTATTATGATGTACAATTAGGTAAATATTTTATATAATACTTAGTGCAAAAATGTGGAAAAGCATGACGCAAATATTTGAGCTTCTTTTACAGTCAAACTGATGTACATTTCCCGAAAAACCATAACCGTATTTTTATTACGGTTTAATGTCGCAGAAATTAAATTTTAAGCCAGTAATCTGTGATCTTCATCGCAAGCACTTTGGAAAAGTGCAAAATTATAACCTAACATTTTAGTAAACAATTAATTTCTCAGTAATGGTTTAACTTTGAGGTTCAAAATTTGGTAGTTTATTTTTAGAGTACCTGCCAAATACCATAAATTTAAAGTTGATAGGTAAGGAATTGCGCGTTTAATATTTTCACGGAGGGGTCACCTTAAACAAAACGCAAGCTAGTCCCTGTGTCTCGTGCTTGTTAAGTGCGCTGAAATCCATTCTTTACAATTCAAGCCAAAATTTCTGAAGTGAGACATTAGCATGACTTTCTCTATCAGTTACAAAATTACACACAGATATATATATATATATATATATATATATATTAATATAAAAATGTATTTCTCTCCAACGTTATATTATTCAATACATTTTATCTAAAATTATATCCGGTTAGTATACAGCATAGATAAACAGTGGTCAAATCGTTTCAGATCAATGAAGAAATAAATGAGAGGTCACAAAACTTAAAGAATAGTTCGCTCTATGACACACTTCAACTTCAGAAAATATAAAGATCCAATATGCAATATTTCGAAAACGGTTAATGCTATGAACAAATGACTTGAAACAAATTGTCTATTTCTATTAGCTCTATAGTTTGGTACATGTTGTCCTTTTACATTTTCCCAATTATAGAAATTATACATAGTTCAAGCATTTGCTATATAACGTTGCATTATTAAAGTCGGCATATCAAAAGTAGTATACTTTAATAAATCGTTACAGGCGTTTTTTGAGGAAACAAACAGCAATGAAATTTGTTCAATGTAAAGCATAGTTTGTTGGTATTTATTATTTCCTCTGCATACCATAGATAACCGACAGAGAAGTAAAATTAATACTAAAATACCCAACATTATGATGCATCTAACTGCTTAAATGCAGGAATAATACTAATGAAAGCTTTATAAACTTCTTATATATTAAATAATAAAGCTTGCTGGAAAAATTATACCTATAAGCTATCTTTGAGTAAAATGTTTCATAAAACCTAAAAAATAAGTGATATTGAAATGTTAAAAAAATATAGAGGGAATGAGAGAGACAAAATGATGCATAATTATACTTGAGCTGGGTTGTAGCCCAATAATATAGCTACCTATTAAATGTTACCAGGAGTGTACTGAAAAGGATACCAAGGGCACAGATTGTGGAGTGATTAATACACAGTAATGTCACATTCTACTTACAACTTATAGGGAAGGCAATACAGAAGGTATTTAGTGCAACATTCTGTTAAGAGTTACCGAGTCTTTAGCTGACATACACTGGGAGTTAGGTTCGACTTTTTCTAAGTCGAAACCGAAACATAACGATGCATGTACCACACAAAATTCGAAGTTCTTAAACACTAAAATTAACGACATAGCTATGCCGAGCACACTTAAAGCCAACTGAGGCAAACTCAGAAAAACTGCAGCGCGCCAACAGCCATATTGGGCATCAGTTTTATTCAAGCTGAACAAGGAAAATACGTAAAATTCCAAATTGCATTAACTTACGAAACCCTATCATAGACAAATCACTAATGAAAAGAGGAACTCTGTATATCTGATTGGCTATTTTTCAAGCTTATGGCGATTTATGTAAGCGTCCAACAACAGCTCTTTACCATAATGTCAACAAAAAACAACTCTACTTATGCAAGATTTACTATTACATATTTCGTAAAGCTAAATGCCTTTCTGAATATCGTTCCACATGTGTAGCGTCAAAATGTGAATAAATTGTATTTATAATAATTCATCAAGGCTTCCACATACTATAATGTATTCAGATTTCTTTATTTCATACTTATTAAAATCTCTGTTTAAGGAAAGCAATTAAGATTCCACTTAACCTATTTTCTATGTAGGGCCTAAGGTATTTGAAAGCTTCACAGCCAAGCAGTTCAGCCATTATTGAATGAAAAGGCAACAGAATTTAAACTGTTTGAATAATAAGTAGTCAGCTTTTATTCAATCAACACATCTTAACTGGAATATAACATGGTAGTATATCATTAGCAGCAACTACTTTCGTTTTAATTAATTAAGTAAGGACAATTACTTATTTATATACCTACATACAAAGAAACAACATTTAAAAATCCAATTTTTGGCTACAGGATGGCCCATAATATATATTAATACATTATTGAAAGTAAAAAAAGCTCTAGAATATTTTCAAATATTGTTTCATTGTATGTACTATAGGTATTACTTTACCCTTTGGGTAAGCACCTAAGGAAATTTAAGGGAAAATTGCCAAAACGTTAATCATGTGAGAGGCCTTCTCGCTATGGTAGCTCATAGTAGAGCATCGGCTCGGAAAGCCGAAAATTCGTGGTTTGATTTTGGCCGTGGCAATGAATTTTTCAAATATGATTCAGCGTTCCAACTTTGTGCCTACACACTACTATTGTAAAAGAAGAATTTTCAAACATAAAATATGCTAACTTCAGCACTTTTGGTGTTTTACGTACTACCTTTTAACAAATATTGCATTTATTTTCTCTTTAAACAGAAAGAACTCAGTGTACAGCGATTAACATTATTTTAATTTTTAATATTACATAATTGCTCATTATCATATTGAATACTTATTGGGTACATTAAGAATTTTAGTTACATATTCGGATTTTCGATACGATATAAAACTCCTGTCTCTGGACTTACATGTGACTCAAATTATATTTGTTTTTGCTCTAAGAGTTAATAAATATCAGTAAATTATTGGCATTTGTGTCGTATAACTAATATGAAACAAATATAAACACTATGGAAATCAAAAGGTGACAATGTAAATGAACCAATGAAGAAAAAAATTTTACTACCCATCGCAATGTAATCAGAAAAAATAGATAGCTATTATAATAAGGAATCAATTAGTTCTAATGTATATAAGTCAAAAACATATATTATTTATTTGCTAAAAGATTATATCAGGGATTTCTAATGTAGTTAAGCTTAACTTTCTGATAAATTATTTAATTGTTTAAATGACATATTTAAAACATGGTGTAAAGCGAATGTTGAAAGTGCCGTCCACAAAAACATTTTTCGGTGTATTTTCTTTAATTATTCTTCTATTGTACCCAGATGCTCAGTTCTTCAACTTTTGAACGTCTAAATGGGTTCCTTAGTTTGCTGGCTTTTCATTTTGAAATACCCTCAAATAAAGTATTCAAGAGAAGACAAATCTGTGTAATCTAGAAGAAAAATTCCGGAAAATTGATTAATAATAGTTTGTGATACTAACGCTATTTTAAAATTAAATGCCTAACATATTTTCCACGTGTCTAAATGCAAAATTATATCATATCAGGTATCGCCCATGGTTCATCTTATCTACTATTTGGAGTAACTTTGCTGAGAATGATACAAAATATATCAGCATTTACAGTAGTTTAAACAGATAATGCTCCTTGTCTGTGCAACTCACCAAACGAGATGGCTCCGCGGTAACGTGTGAGACTCGCATTCGGAAGGTCCTGGTTTGATTCCCATCAAATTAAACTAAA
The DNA here is from genome assembly GCA_030765065.1 of Deroplatys truncata. Lineage (NCBI taxonomy): Eukaryota > Metazoa > Arthropoda > Insecta > Mantodea > Mantidae > Deroplatys > Deroplatys truncata. The sequence continues at coordinate 38,320,114 of CM060980.1, forward strand.
CTGAGTTTTATTTATGGACGCTCTGTATCTACTATGGTTCTTAGCGTCACATTCTATATTGGGCGTAAAAGACCGGCAATTATGCTCAGAGCCCTCTTTATCAGGCTTGATGTTCTTTTATGTGCCGTAAATCTATTACATGGGACCACCGGCTCTACTTCCCTTCCGACGGAAGCCAGGCAAAGGAGTTTTAGGCCTGAAAAATCCATCGTTCTTCTCCAGATTTGAACCTACGACCTCGGGAACTAGAGGCTAGCATGGCAACCTTAGACCATGGAGGACAACTTCGATTCCCAGTACCGGCCACCCATCGAGTCAGCACCACACCACAGCCGTCAACCCTGCCAGACCAGCCCACTACACATCACTCCACACTGCATCCAACACCGCAGACCTCCAACAACTCATCGCCGCCACCAACATTACCAGCACGTCGCAGTGTTGTGATATATGGTGTTCCCCGGGATTTACCCGCCAGATACATCCTCACCGCAGCTCAACACCGTTGGCCTTCATCCACGAAGGCAACCAGAATTACTTCGTCCCGGGGAATCACTACACTCATCCGACTAGCATTGGCAGACCCTGTTGACTGCGAAGAAGTCTTGAGGACGGGCCTTCCCTTACTAGGGAGGGTCTATCGCATTGAGGCCAGTCAAAAGGAGAGCCAAGGGCCTTGTCGTCGATGCTGCTCATATGGCCACACTTCCACCTACTGCACTTCACCGCCGAAATGCCACTACTGTGGCTCGCCGTGCCTAACATCTGAGTGTACACATCATGACCTACGCCATCGACGCCGCTACTGCGCCACCTGTAATGGCTACGGCCATTACACTGGCCAGGTGCTCTATCCAAGCTATCCACGACATCCATCTTAACTACCCACCTCTTCACCACCGGACGTCAACTCCGATGACAGAAAACAACTACCTGCTACTACTAGACCACCTGTTGAAATCATTCCAGCAACCACGACCACTGAAGGATCTTCACGATCTCAAAACTACTATTGCCAAAATCACTACCGTCGTAAACAACTTCACCTCAGCAACAGACTACACCCAACAGCACAGACAATCTTCGCTCTCCGACCAACAGCCGCCTGTATTGCCACAACTGACTCCTGTAACATTACAGCTATTCGCCCTCGAAGACGCTGTCAAACAATTACAACAAACTCACCACCAGGCCGACTCAGAAATCAACCGGAAACTTAACAGCCTTCAAGACCACAACCTACAGCACGATGAAGCCCACGCTTCTCTACGACACTCTCTTGGGAAACAAACTATAATGTCACCACCAATCTCCAGACACAAACACCAAGAGGAATAGTACACTTCTGACCAAACATCACTGACTACTACGGAAATTACAATACACAAACACAACACTGTTTACCTCTAACTTCACCACGGGGGCAGTCAGGGTTCGTCATGGCTGTCTCCGGGTACCCTCCCACTCACTGCTAGCGCACAGCTGCAGTTTAAATCCGCTGGACTTCCGGAAGTGCTCAGCGGAACTTCCAATAAAACCTCCAACCCTTAATCCGCACTTCAAGACCATGATCCTAAACTATCTGTAACACTCCTTCTTCTTCGGAGAAATAAACCAACTCTTTATGCCTTCCAACTCATCATCTGTCTCCCTCTTAAAAAAACCGTCGTCCGTGCATTCTGACCTTGGGTTTTTCGTGAGTTTCCCTGGTCGATAGGCGATAGCTGGGGTGGCTCATCATCTACCGGTTTCCTTTCCATAATTTTCCTTTCATTCCATTTTCTTCACATCTTTCAGGTGTGCTTCTCGGTTTCGTGGTGTATGGTGGTGCCGGACAGATGGCGCGGGTGCTTGCTCAAAGTAAAGAGCAAGTGGACACTCTGTGGACGCTAGAGGGCTGATCAACGGGTCATTTATCGCCCACTCTAGGCAGCTTAAGCAGTGAGATGGGGCTTCGATCTGAACTGTTAGGGACTTCCGTGCGTCTCTGTAGCATGTCTGCCTGAGGCCTGTAGCCTCCGTGGTTCGTTTACTTCCTCCCTTCTTCCTGCGGGAGATGGTAGCCAGAATATATCTATGTAGATCCTAGTGCACGAGTCATCATCCTCACCCCATTATGTAATCTGTACCTAAACCTGTGTAACTCCATCACCTGTAAACAGTCACATAATCAGAGTAGTGTGAATTAGCAATCTCTGAGCAGTTGACTGCCGATTGGTGCGGCTTAGTTCTAAATTATAGATTATAGTCAATAAAAGTTTAGGGAAATTTAAATGATCACAGGCAAATTAATGATGCTGTTTCTCACGAACAAAACACCAGCTGTCCAACTCCGTCTCTCTCTCATATTAGGATCAGAGTTGGAATCGTTTTGGGTTAGTTAGCAAGGTGTTTTATGTTATTTTTACTTTCTCTACTACTTATAGTAAGTAGGGGAAGTATTGCATTCCACCCAAAAACTCTATGCCAAGATTTCACAGGAAATACATGTTTTGAGGTGCACTGAATGCATATAAAGCATTTTTCTCTAAGAAAAGATTAAGGTTTTCAGTCGCTCTTACAAACATATCAACATTAAAATATGAGAATTGCCCTATTTAGAAAAAAACGTAGTAAAATAACTTTTTTAGACAGCATGGAGTAAAAGCAGAACTTTTAACATAGTGCACTCGAACTAAAAGCTATACATTATTGCACTAGTGCGATAAAATATTTATACCACTCCATTGTGACCAACTTAGGTTTCAAGTCCAATCACATGGCAATTACCCTTTGTATTTGCACACGTTTAATAATTCGACTTGGTTTGATTAGGTTTCACTTTTAATTATGTCTTTTTACATGATTAATTTCTCATGGTGGTCGCATTATCTGTTCACAATACAAATCGTTATACTTCAAGTTATCGCAACAGAGTTAACCTATACCTTATATTAGCAGCCTTGTGCTTTCTTTGATCTGAAACGTTATTCTTTTATCTAGTATAACCTATATAAACATAAAATGGCGGTAATTATGAATTCAGAAAAAACTGAAATGGAAGAGCCAGGTGAAATTATAGAAGCAGTAGAAAGAATAACATTATAAATACCTACCTAACAAATCCAGCAAGTAATTTAATATAGCATTTAACGTTTTATTGCCTGGTGTAAGGCAAAAGAAGTTGAAAGTAATTTCCTGAAAATGACTGCTAGCAAATCACCAAAACATCTGATATCAAGCTGCATACGAGAGTTGATCTCGTTCTAAACGTGATTTCTCTAAGTTTCAGCAATCAATATAATATTCTTTTATAATATTTTACAAATTCGAGCGCTGCCTAAAACACAGTATATGCAACACGTATTAAAAGTGGTTTCATGAATTTTATTCGTAGTATTGGCCGTAATGGCCGCAAAACATTCCTACTAGCAAAATAAAACTCTACTTTTTAACACTTGTATCACAATCTTCTATTATTGACATAAAAACAAAACACTTCCTTGTTTCATCTGCATATTAACCTACTATAGAATAGATAGGATAGGTTTGGTAGCGGAGCAGAGCTTAACACCTCATCCTGCGCAGATCATTTGTATCTAGGGCCCCGGGGAGGTAGGGATGAGGTGAGAGGAGACGGAGGGCTGCGGACTAGAAGGCATGACAGACTGAGGACAGGGCCCCTATCGTATACAGGCTTAAATTCCCCGGATGGCAGCTGCTGCAGCCAGCGCCCCTCTCCACTCCTCTTGCACATCACGGGACCCAGGACCCGGAGACCGCCCCCATTCCGGGGGACGAATATTTACTCAGAGCATTCTTTTCCCCCGCCATGCACACGCCGAGACCTCCCGCCGACACTTGCAACCCTGAAAGAGACCAAGCAGATGAAAGGTGAAGTGAAATGAGAATGGAGATGAAATTCGGAACAGGAAATTCGGGGAATGTAATGATCCTTCCCAACATTCGCCTAGCGACCCCGAGAAACCTCCTAAAACCTAATGGGTCAGGAAGGCCAGCCGCGGGAATCGAACCCACGACCTTCCGAATGCTGGCCATAGACGTTACCGCCTGAGTCATTCCGCTCGGTAACCTAGCGTAAGCCTTAGCCAAACAAGCTTAAACAAAACGAAAACAAGTACATATTTGTACATACCAGGTGTGCAATTTTGTCACGTATGAAAATGTTATCGATATACAGTAGAGATCCACTGAATTAACCTGTGTTTTATCAAAGTTTCCAGAACCGTATACACCGGTAACCCCACCCCCCAAAAAAACATCCCCTTACTAATTAAAACAAATCTAACATGATACGTTCACATGACTTTTCCTACCCTCTTTCGTTTATTAAGGGGTATACAAACTGGTCTTACTAATGTTTATTTGTATATCTACTTCAGTTTAATCCAAATACACTTTAGCAGAAATAGCTCTGCAGAAATATTTCTCTACTACGTATAGTAAGTAGGGGAAGTATTGCATTCCAACCAAAAATTCTATACCGAGATTTCACCGGAAATACATGTTTTGAGACCCCCTGAATCCAAAAAAAAGCATTTTTGGAAACATGGCCGTGTGTGTGTCTGTGTGTCTGTGAACAGCATAACTCAGAAACGAACAGTTGGATAAACACCAAACTTGGTATTTAGGCTCAGTATCTTCCAAGGATGTGACGCGAAGGTTTTCAAGAAAATCCCCCCACCCCAGACTACCCTTTACATGGAACATTTTTCGAAAATTTTAATTTTCTCAAAAATGGCTCTAACGATTTTGATTAAAATATCATATGTTTAAGATATTTTTATGAGAAATAAAATGTATATCTTGAATTTTCTGGGAATGTCTCCAAAAGTGTTCTTCATTGTGAACGACTTTTGCATAACTGGTAAACCATAAGAGATAGACAAAATTTTACTACACAAAAAATGTAGATCGCGTTAAAATACACAATTTATGTCATATACATTTTTGTTGTTGAGTGAACCATTTTCGAGATATTGCTTGTTATTGCCTTAAATTTTCCAATACTTATACTTTTTCTCAAATTCGTTATTCATTTTTTTTCGTCCTGGTAATACAAAGAGAATGGAATACTCCACATAGCAAACAGCTCTTAAACGCAATAAGATTGACATCTCGATATCTCGATTAACATGATGCATATGGAGAATAAGCGTTTGTAAAAATAGGTTGTACATGAGTAGAGAAAGTTATGTGAGTGTAACACATCAGATTTTTTGTCCTAGTAATGCAAAGAGAATGGAATACTCCACATAGCAACCAACTCTTAAAATACTTGACTATCGCTTAAAGCCTACCAATTCTCCTTGCTACAAGAAAATTAGCAATAAGATTAACATCTCGATATCTCGATTAACATGAAGCATATGGACAATAAGCGTTTGTAAAAATAGTTTGTACAAGAGTAGAGAAAGTCATGTGAGTGTAACACATCAGATTTTTTTCATGCAAATGTCTTGAATATATGGTACTTTAATTAAAATCGTAGGAGTCATTTTTTATAACATCAAAAATTTCGATAAATTTTCCATTTAAAGCATAGTTTGGGTTAGGGGGGTTTTCTCGAAAAGCTTCGTGTCGCAAGGTATTTAACTTAAATACCAAATTCGATGTTGATCCGATTTTTCGTTTTTGAGTTATGCTGTTCACAGACATACGCACAGCCACACAGACAGACACAGACATTTTATAAAAATGCTTCTTTTTGGATGGTGGGGGCCTCAAAACATGTATTTCCGGTGAAGACGGGTTATAGAATTTTTGGGTCGAATGCAATATCTCTCTACCTACTAGGTGCGTGGTAGAGAAAGTAAACAAAACTGCTGAAATGACATCGAATAAAGTTGAGTGAATGAAACGATGACGTCATAACAACCAGAATCATAGGCCAAAATAAAATAATTTGGAATCGTAATTATGAGTTAGAGCTGCACAAAACGTTTTATATAACTCATGTCTTGATTATGGCACTTGTAAAAACTAAGTAGTCGCTATCGCTCGTGCGCTAAACATCTATTCGTTCCATGACCTCAAAATTATAGGCTTGTATAAATAACTATTATTCACCATACAACAAATTCTTTGTTCCAAATATTGCAGTGCTTCTTGAAACAGAGAGAAGATATCAATGCACTCAGTTCCGAAACCAACAGCAGCACACATTTGTTGCCAGCCCTTCTTATTGGCCATAACGCCGCTGTTCTCCATATACAGCAGAGTGTAGTTGATACCCATAACAAGCCTTCTTATCCTATGCCATTACATATACATTTATTTGTTTATTAACGTTGCTCCAACTTCTTCGTCACATAGTGAGGTTATTATAAGTTCGCTGGTTCACTCGAGTCAGTAATTGCCAAAGAGATGGTTAGATACCCCTTCCATCTATTCTGTAGCTATTGAGATTTGGCAGAATGTGGTCATGACCCCATGGAACTGCTAGCTGCTCCTTGAGTCATTGTGAACTGGAAAGATGTCTTAGTTGCACAGTCGCCTTTCTGTACCATCTGCTTAGGTAACCTGTTGATAAATATCCTTAAGTGACCTATTTATAACATATGTTTTAATTTCCATTTATTTAGCTCTGTCGATAGGCTTTTGGGTCGTGACATTGAGTATCCAGTCCGGTGTTTACCTACCGAGAAAAACCACGAAAACAAAACTAGTCATATTGAGCACTATATGGGATTTGAACCGGAGACCTACCGAATTCTACCCCTGAGCTATCTCTCTCGATATATCTATTTATGACACTGAAAGTTAGTACCAAATGAGAGGCCTGGAATTTGCAAACGCAGCTGCAGAATCTGATATACATAATCACAGATGTAACGGAGAAAAAAGTTGCTTAATTAACTATAGTTAATCGATAGCTATCGATGAGAATCTTCACCGGTTGCGACAACAGTTTGAATGCTAATATTTTCCGGGGTGAATTTAGTTATACAGGTGCAGATGATCAAACAGATGCACAAATTTCATAGCAAATGTTTGGAGAATATTTAGCAACAATCAAACTTCCAGGATATAATTGCACAAATTGTTTTCAGGGTGTCCGTAAATTCGCGCCATAGCTTCGCAGAATCTGAGGTAAAATTGCTAAATATACCTATACAATGCTTGCGAACTATACCTTGACAAGTCGCTGGCTCAATATTACAAGGTTCTATGTCAGGAAAATTCAGAAATTAAAGTTTTAGTGCTAAACGGTTGTATGATTTGAGCTGAACTTCATAATATTATCAGAAGGTGACAGCACTTTTTGCTATAAACATAACAGCTGTTTTAAATTGGTTGTATGTGGATTTTGTTCTTCTCTAGGCCGGTTTCACAAACAGATCCTAAATTTTAACACAACGTTAAACTGATTTAGCACTGAAATTAACACAAATTCTGTTTCATCAAACAATGTTAACTTTAACAATGTCTTAACGTCCGTGTTAAATTAAGATTCCCATGCCCCTGTGTTAAGGCGTTTGACAAATGTCAGAAATTGGAAAATGGCTGCCGCAAACCAAGCTGTTGATGCGAGTTTGCTACAATTGGCATTTTTTAATGTCATTCCTAATAGAAGAGCAGTCTACGTCTTAATAAATTTGAAACCCTACAAAAAGAGGAATTTTTAAAGAAATATAGGCTGTCCAAGGGGTCATGAGTATGGCTTTGTGGGAAATACGAGAGGTTAGAATACTACCAACAGAAGCATGCCTCTTTCTCCTATGCTAAATTAGGTACTTAGATTTTATGCTACTAACATTTTTCATTTACTTGTGATAATGTTGGAATTTACAAAGCTATCGTTTGTGGGTTTATCCGGAAGGTTTTCAAAGCAATTGCTTCAAGAAGCAAACAGTATTTTTTCCAATCAAATTACTCGTGGATTTTGTCCCAGGCTGCAATTTTATCCTTTAATGTAAGAACGTTGGCTTTTTCGCACTTGACAATACGTCTATACTTATTAACAAGATATTAATTAACGTCTTTTAAACGGTGAAACATTTATTTCAGTTGACATTGTGATTCTAACCTCAAACAACCGGTAATATCACATGGCCATTGCCATGAATGTAAATAGTTGTCGGTTACTGACACAGAGAGCGCGGCGATACGTATACAAAAGTGCATCGGAGTACGTTCAGAAGCAGTGTAGTTCGGCCATCGCCTTCTCGAAAGCTAGCGTCCGCAGTTGTCTTTGAAGTTAACAAAATGTTAGCTAACAAGTTGCGGTAAAAGCTTGATAAAACGCAAAAGTATTAACCTTATGTTAAACTTTGAACAGCTTGTTAACAAACAAGATGTTAGATGTTTTAACATCGGTTGTTGAAACCGGCCCTAAGAGTTTTAAAGTTCTATGTATACCTAGAACCCTATAGTAATGAAGTGTTTGTGTGTATTAATTCACAAAGTTTTATGTATATGGTAAATGTACATTCCTTAAAACAATATAAAGGTTTATTAAGTGTGAGAACCAAGCTAGCAAGCATCCAAAACATAAGTATGAAATTCTGTACTCCTGGAAATTGACTCTGTTCACAGTTGCCTAGAAACAAGTTTATCAAAAAGAGAGATTTATTCACCAGTTTCCCTGTTGCGCCTACTCAAATCAGCCTGTAAAAGGAAACCAATACAACATTTTGCAGATGCAACCCCATGAATTTTATAACTTTCAAGTTTTCTCCAAGCTTTTCAATTATAAAAGTGTACCATTTATAAAGGTGACATCTCTTAAATTCCCTCAGTCACTCACGTGCTTACAATGGAAACAGAATCAGAGCGAGAAAGAATATAATAACGTTAATTTTAAATATTTATCAATCATTTCAAGAAAGTCCACAGAATTTGCTGAAATACCAATACCAAACCAGTCAAAATCTTAACAACAATCCCACCAAAAAGATTAAGTCTTTCAAGGCAATGGTGAAGTCTACGCCTGAAGTTGATAGGTCTTTCTTTGAAGCCTCATTAAGAAGAGGCCAAAGAGAATGATTGCAAGAGAAAATATAAGCAATAAAAGCATTTTTGTTCAGAATGGGAATAAAAATTATATATTATATTTCATTTGCATATTTTATGTTATCAAATTAGCACATTTAGTTAAACCAACACTAGAAAGCTGTTTTTTTTATTTTCCGAACGAATAGCTGTGTTGTTCTCTGGTTCTGTAAAAATTTACAAGGATGTTGAAGCTATTGTACTATATATGTTCACTTCACATTACTAAAAATTAGTGATTGTATTATAATAATGCTGTACAATATTATTTTCAAGCTTTACTAAGAGCAGAATTCCTAAGTAGCTTATTTGAGTCAGTTTGTTGAATGTTATTTTTATTATACTTCACTTTCTGTCAACCTTAATTATATAAATTGAAACTGGTATTATTAAAATATGATTCCATATTGTCTTTGGGTCACAATATGAACTATTATTTATTATTATTATAATTATTATTATTATTATTAAGTGAAATAAATATTGAAAGCAGAGCTCATTATTTTTCAGCAAATTTCTTGAGTAAGTTTAGTTATTTTATAGACTGTACTTGATAATAATTAAAGCAAAAATCGTTATAATATTTTTTATGCAATAAATATATATAACACGAAGAAATTCTTTGTTTTACCTACTTATCCTCTATAACCCTATAGTATTATCTCAGAGCATTAATGCAGAATGCTTAATACAACTTTGTTGTTTCAGTTATACATTATGGTTTGTGTTACAAGGTTCTATGTAGAAATATAGAATTAAATATCTTCTTCAAAAATAATAATATTATGAAGTTAATAGTATGTATAATGTATATTTTTATATTTGTTTAGGAGATAAACAAAATAATAGCCGGATAATATCAACACACTGCTCACTTATAATCTGAAATTTCAAACTCTTGTTACTCAAAAGTTACATGCTACTACATACAACCTTGTAATACTGAGCCAGCGAAGTGTATAATACTTGTTATTGCTTCTAGATCAAAAAAGGTAATTTGGGTGTAAAGCAATGTGTAACTTTAACCACGATTTCTGCTAATTGTTGGATTAGAAGTTAAGACTTAGGATTAGGCAGACGGAGGGTCTTCCAGTAACTGCAGCACATCACCGCACGTAGGCCATAGTGCGCCCTTTGTGTCTCAGCGTGACCCCTGGATGGAAGGAATGAAGGGAAGATCCGAAGGTCGAACAGATCTGTACAGCGATGTACGCATGCAAGGACGGTGTCCTTAGCGATTCTAACATTACACTAATCCTGACGAGCCACCTGCAACCTGGGGGTCCCAGGTATAGACGAGATACTCCCAGGAAGGAAGAGGCGCATACAGTCCCGCCAAGCGCCAGGTAGTTATCCTTCCATAGCGCAAATTCTACCGTCCTACCGCAACACACATACCGCCGTCACCTAGTCCCACAATCCTGAAGCAAATGAAGACACAGATGAAAAGAAGTGGTGGGAAGACAAAGAAGGGAAACCATCCCATGCATTCGCCTACCGACATGGGGAAATAAATAAATATAACAACAATAACGATAATAATAATAATAATAATAATAAAAATCCCCACTCAAAGTGGCCGGCGCGATGGGAATCGAACCCCTGACCACCCGAATGCCAGCCTCACACCTTACCATGGAGCCAACTCGCTCGGTAATTGGATTATTCTCCGATCAGCAGCCACAATAGAGGGCTTCGCATTAAATGAGCAAATGTCTCGAAAGAGGCGAACATTAGTCAAGAATTAGAGATCGAAAACTTTTGCAGGGATAATTTTTATTGTCATAATCATCATCATAATTCTATCACTATTAACGGTGAAGCAATTAACCATATCAACTTTTAAACTTAAAGTTATGGCTTTCCAGGTTTAAACATTCCTTTTAAGAAATCCATCGACATTCTGAAGAAGAGCTTACCTTAGGTTAGTGATCGTGTAACAATTCATGCATTCAGATATATAAATTATTACTTTCTCTACCACTCAAGTATTGTATTTCACCCAAAATACATGCTGTGCCTTTTCGCACATCCCACCCCAACTACAGTGGATACTACGACGGCCTGCACCGGTATCCTCAGCCAGAAAGGCTCTCATTGACGATCAGTGGTTATAGAAGAATAACTATCCTTTTATGCTTTTAACATGTCAACTACGTTGAGAAGAGCTTTCTGATCCCGCCGTAGATGGTCATGCAAGAAAGGAGATCAGCAGTTTCGCAGCCTGCCGCTGCTTGGAGAAGGGCAGCACAATCACCACGTACCAAAGTTCTCTGTATACAAAGTAGTACAGCAAAGGTCAGCGCGGAAATCATGTTGGACTGAAATCTCGTCTCTCTTCCATATACATACAAGTAATGAGGACTGATTGCACGATCTTAGAAAAACCAAAATAAAACATAAAAATCATACACAGAAGAACACCAATACGCTTGTGCACAACTTACGTATTTCCAGCAGAAAAATATTTTACTTAGATCTGTGTTAACCTGTTTCCACAAATTAATGTTGTAAAATAAAAGAATCCTGTGCTGCATGTAAGCAACTTGCAATGGCATTATCCTGTCCACAGTTTAAATCGCAGGATAAAATAACAATGATTTAGAAATGCTTCGTTGCATTATGATAACTGTTAACAAACATTTATAATTACAGAAGCGGTACGAAGAAAATACTGTATGACACTTTTGGTATTCGATGTGTTGCACAACGATGTTGCAATGAAAGTTGCGCATTTTTATGTAAGAGTTTTATTTATTACCATAGATACCTTTTAGAAAAATTGTGCTAATTATACAATACTTTTTAAAATATGCACAATAATATTGCAAATAAACAGTTGAATAGATTAGGATCTCAAAGCATGCTGAAAGCGTTCATAAACTTTTCTAGTTGTACATATTTAGCTTCATGCAATTTTTGCCTATAAGAATAAAAATGCATTTGATAAGTCGAACAGAAAATGTAAATTTAGCTCCATACATATGGAAGTTAATGCATTCATACTTTCCAAGTTGTGATTACAGTGAAATTGTGAACATAATAAATGCTATCGCTGATAAACTGTATAAAGAAACTGTACCACCTTTGTTTACACTAATAGTCATGAAGAAAATAAACAAACTATAAACTTGGTTGCATTTTCAGTAAAATACTTGAATAAACTGGTAGAAGTCAGAAAGATTGGTATTAGAATCAATTTTAAAAAGCAGATTATAAGTACATTGCTGTTTATTATACACAGAAACTTTAAATGTTCCATTCCAGAAGCACAAAACGATGAAAGTGTGTAATATAAAGATTTAATCGCTCCTAAGTACCAGTATATTAAATAAATGTTGTTAAATAAATACGGAATAGATACTTCACAAAGCCTTGCATCTTCTCCAGGAGTAGAGTGCTTTCTACTGATATTGGCCAACCAAATCCTTCTTCTCTCCAAGTTTCTGAGTTTCGACGTAACCTTTATAATTTATTACCTTTTTGTGCCCTCCTAGTGCACCCGAAAGCTCAGCAATCTTCCATTTTCACTCATAAATCAGCTTCGACACAGCTGCTTCGTTGTGTTTATATCGGGGTACCCAATCCAAGATGGTGCGCAGATACCACGTGATCAGCTCTCCGCCAACCCGGCATAAACAACTTAAATCAGTTGCTGTACTTTATTTATGCAGAACTTTACAACGTACTCTCCTTCCCCGGCTGGATTCGAGCTTAGGACTACCGAGCGAGAGACGACTGCAGACAGGGACTCGAGCACCGACGGCCTACACAACTCTTCGGGGAGGTGCAATGCATCCCAGGGTACAACGATACGTACGTTTGGGTCTTCGGTCTTGTCTAAATTTAATTCATCTACTATTTTCGTAAGTACGAGTATATTCATAAATGAGTTCTAGCAAACATACAAAATTCTATTCCACCAGAGGAACGTTCGCGTAGTTTGCAACGCCAAAGTTATAGAAGGCAAGAAGGGAAGACTGCGTCAAAATTTATCTACAATTATTTGTAAAGTATATTTTTCAAGATTCATGCGAAAGCCAAAATTGCAGTTGTTCTCTGGATAGGACAAACTTTGTAAGAAAAAAAAGGGAGGAACGAGTTAAGTAAAATAAACTGACTGCATATATCATTTTTGTGAACGTGAACTCATTAAAAGAAACTTCTTTAAAAGAATCATTTTAACGTTGTATACGAATTGTTATTGTCAGTAGAGTTTAATTTAAATATGTACATTTAATATTATCAAAAGGTATCAAATTATTTAATGAACATTCTTAAATATTTTGGTATTGGAAAAAAGAGAGAAAAATTTAAAAGAAAATGAAATAAATATACTTACACGAAGACTTAATTTAAATGGCACAGTTATTTATGAAAACCTGCCATTGCCTTATATCATGTCCTAGTCATTGTGTGCCTATAAGTAAAGGTAATAATTAGCAAGATCCGGCTCAGACGGTAACGTCTGTGACACGCATTTGGGAGGTTCCAGGTTCGATTCCTGGCGACTGCCCACTCTGACCCATAGTTTTTTCGGAGACTTTCCATAATCGAATGCTGTAGTGGCTTCTTTAATCCCCCGAATTTCTTGTCCCTACATTTCATTTCATTACTCATTACATTCATCCTTCACTCCATTTGATCTGTTTCAGGGTTTGAAGTGTCGGCGATGGTGTTTCGGTGCAGCTTGGCAAAAAAACTATGCTCTCTGAGAGCTTTTTCCGTTCGTCGGCCTTCGGTTGGTTGCTGGGGTGTAAGGACCGCCCCTTGGGAGGGGCATTGGATCCTCAGTGGGCTGGGTCCCCGGTCTGCCTTCCGACTCAATCTGGAAACTGTCGTTGCTGTGCCATCACTCCTGGTTCCGGCCGCCCAGTGTCTCCCTTATCCTCATCTCTCCCTCCAGGGGCACCCCCTCGTTGGTCGGCACAACAACCCCATTCCTGGATCAATGCCGACTCCCTTCCGATTCACAATCCAATCCAAGATCCGGCCTTGGAGTAAATAAAATTGTAGTGTGTCTAAATTATTATAAATGCCACATTACAACGTTTAACGAAATACACGTTTTGAAGTTCCCTGAATCCAAAAAGATCACCTTTTAGAAAAAATGTCCTTGTGGTATCTGCGGGATCTTGTACCCACAACGAAATGTGTAATAAAGTGGTTTCCGCAAACGGTAATCTCGATTAACAGTGAACAGTGTCTCATACTACGAGATTCTGTATTATACTATTTTGCTATTGTGATAGATCCAAAGCTGCAAGTTTCGCCCTAATTCCAATGTTATTCCGTGTATGTCTTTTTATATGCCTTTTACATCTATGGTCAGTTTTGCTAGGAATGTCCTCAGAAGTCTTATCTCCATAAGTTCTTGGCCAAAGAGAAATTCTAAAGCTCATCGGGTTAGCAAACCTTCTCACACTAAAGTCACAACTCGGATTGCGAGTGCGTTTGAAGTATGGCAAGTGTATGTACTGTACGAAAAAGCACGTGTTTACATGCATTTGTTTGCGGCAAATTTTTGCTTTAAAGCAATGCTAAAAATAAATATTTTATTTGTTAACGCTGTCAATTGCCAGGATCGTATCAGCGCCGCCGGTGTGCCGGAATTTCCCGAAGGAATACTTTTACATGCCAGTAAATATACTGACAAGGGGCTGTCGCTCTTAAACACGCTTAAAAACCATCGGTCTGGGCCGTGTTTGAACCCGCGACCTTGGGACCAGAAGGCCAGCGCCTAACCAGCCGAGCCACCCAGATGGACTTACAGCAATGCTGATGGGTTATGTCTGCACTGGAGATTTAAGGAAAGTGTAAGTTATTTTAAGTATAATATATCTATTGTGTCTCAACTGTAAACGATCTTTTAATAAAGCATTTAACTTTGCCGTTGTAAGTACGTGGCATGTAATTCTTTAAAAACTAACAGAACATTATTTTCCAAATACTTTATTATCATTCATTACCTTACACTACTTCTCCACATAATCACTGCCGTTATTCAGTGTAACAGGAAACCAGTTTTTGCATGTCTTCGTCAAATAATGATGCGTCTGTAATGAAAACTAAGTCTGTATTTCTTGTTTCGTAACCATCATCGTTGAAATGTCTTCCACCAAAGATTTTCTTCAGATGAAGAAACAGATGAAAATCGCTTGGCGTCAAATCTGGACTATGGGAGGGTGGTCGAATATTCCCAAGCAAACGTGTGATCAGATCTTGAGTTTGTTTGGCTTTGTGTGCCTGGGTATTGTCATGAACCAAAAGGGATTCCACGCGAAGGCATTCCACGCCTTTTTTTTTTTTTTTTTTTTTTTTTTGTATTTCACGACGGAGCTTTCGGGGTATCTCGCATTAGACAGCTTTGCTGCTTATTGCACTCCTGGGCAAGAATTCAACCAGCAAAATACCTTGTCTGTCCCAGAAAACCGTGCACATGATCTTGCGAGTGGATATCATTCTGTTTGAATTTCTTCATCACGGGGAATGTTGTGTGCCTCCACTCCCGCTCCATGGATTGTTGCTTTGATTCAGGAGTGATGTGAGACACCCTTGTCTCATCACCTGTAACGGCGTGCGTTAGCAAACTATCGCCTTCCTCAGCACACAGTGTGAGAAAAGTCATTTCAGCGACAAATTGCTTGTTCTTGTGGTCATCAGTAACATTTTTGAACACCCATCTTGAGCACAATTTCCAAAATCTGAAGCGTTCTCTTACAATGTTGTAGAGGACTGATCTTGAAATTTGTGGAAAATGCTAAGACAACACTGATATGGTGAAACAGAATGTTTTCTTCCACAGCTTGCACCAATCATCCGTGAATACAGACGGTTGGCCGCTCCATGCTCTCACGCACACTTTTACGGCCTTCGTTAAACTGCCTAATCCACCTCCTCACCAGTCCATCACTCATCATTGTTTCCTGATAAACCTCAAACAGTTGGCGATGCATGTTTGCTGGCGTAATATTTCTCGCATTCAAAAAACGAATCACTGTTCTGACTTCACAGTCGGCGGGTCGTTAGATTGTTTTGAGCATTTCGAAACATTCTAACAACAAGAAAACACAAAATGATGATCGCTCCCAGCTATGTCTGGGTTCCTAATAAATGGAGGAAATGATAGCGTATATTCAAAATCGCGACTGCAGCGGCAAAATATTAAAACGGTACTGTCTTTAAATACATGCCTCATATTACAATATTTCGTATATTGTTTTGAGTGCATCTGCACCGGAGTTCCCCCTCAGTTCCTTCCACAAAAGCATTATAAAATTTGTTTATTATATACTAGTACTGTGTATTGATTATGATTATGCCTATGTATACACTCGTTAGTTTAAAATATTACTTTTTATTAAAAAGCGTGGACTAACACGGCCGGAGTCCTATTAGCCACGATAAAGCTTTAATGAGTATATTTTTTCTCGACCATTGTCAGTTAAACGAAGAATGTTCTCCGGGCTCTAAGGCCGTGATCCACATGAATTCCTCGACATCATCTTCCTCGTTTCTGCAGACTGTCGTCAGTCCAGTCGAGTTTACAAAGAATCGGGTATAACATACTACTGACGTCTGTCGCAGTCGTAGACGAAACTTCTGGTAAGATTATGGAGAGGAATCCCTGTGGAAAACGTTTTTCGTTTAAATGATAAACATTTGCTATCAATGGTTTCACTACATGTTGCTGTTACTACTTAAGAGATACTACTGAAGTACAAGAGATTGAGATGCTTAAGGTCGGTAAAGCTAGTCTTGATATTACTTATTCATTCCATGAACTCGCGAGAAAAAGAAAGTCTATTTAACATTTCAAATTGTATTCCTTAAAGCATTGCAAAATATAAACGAAGAACATGATAAATATCTCATGTTTATACTTCAAGAGATATACGCTTTTCTTTCCTGTGTTTACTTAATACAATTGATATTTGTCTACCCTTTATAACCTTCCAGCTATAAAAAAGATTCGATAAAAATAAAACAAGCGTTAACAAGCAGTTTCGAGGATGTTCAAATCACACGCTTTATTCAATACACCAATATTTTAACCATATCTATTTTAATCAAAATCGTTACTATACATAGTTGAGATCTCGGGAAGAAAATTAAGGAAAATATTTCTGTGGAAAGACTTTCGTTTCGAATTATGCTGTTCACAGACAGGCACACAAATGGAACGATACATGTGCATATGAGCAGGCAGGCGCGAGGCGGACACCTCTCTTTTTCTTTTTTTTTTCTTTTTTGTTTTTGTTTTGGTAGTCCAAGTTTTTAGGATCTAATGCTTCCTCTACCTAAGCGACTAAGGGGAATATTTACGGTTATGATAAACATCTACCTAGAAATAGTTTTAGTTACGAAGTGCATTATTAAATGGACCATATTGGGACAAAATTCAATTCTTCGTAAACCAAGTCGATGTGGGTAGGCTATAAGCTCTTAAGAAACAAAACAAGCAAAATAACTGACACTTAATGTTACAAAATATAATAACGCTCTTTTATTTTCGTTTCTTCTCAGAGAAATATAATAGTTGTCTTTTAGCTCCTTTTCAGTTTCTCTACTACGTGTAGCAAATAGGGAAGTATTGCATTCCACCCAAAAATTCGATAGCGAGATTTTCCCGGAAATACATGTTTTGAGCTGCTCTGAATTCAAATAAAGCATTTTTGGAAACATGTGTGTAAGTGTGTGTCTGTTTGTCTGTGAACGCATAACTCAAAAATGAAAAGTCGGATAAATACAAAATTTGGTATTTGAGCTTCGTATCTTCCAAGAATTGAAGAAAATCCCTCCTCCCCAGACTATCCTTTATATGGAACATGTTTCGAACATTTTGATTTTCTCAAAAATGGCTCTAACAATTTTGATTAAACTATCATATATTTAAGATATTTTATGGGAAATTAAATGCATATCTTGAATTTTTCGGGAACGTCCCCAAAAGTCCTCTTCATTCTGAATGACTTTCGCATAACTGGTAAACCGTAGGAGATAGACAAAATGTCACTACACAAAAATGTAGATCTGGTTTATACACACAATTTATGTCCTATACTTTTTTTGTCCAATGAACCATTTCCGAGACATTCTCTGATTTTGTTTTTTAATTTTCCAACACTCTCAAATGAAAATTCCTCATTATTTTTAATGTTCTGGACATGCAAAGATAATGGAATGCGCCACATAGCATCCAGCTCTTAAAATATTTGACTATCGCTTAAAGCCCCTTGCACGTACAAGAAAATGGTAATAAGATGTTTCTCTAAAATTAACGTGAAGTAGAAGCGTTTGCAAAAAATAGCTTGTACAAGAGCATAGAAAGTAATGTGAGTGCAATACATTAGATTTTTTACTTTCTCTACCACGTACATAGTAGGTAGAAAAGGTATTGCATTCCACCCAAAACTTCGATACCGAGATTTCACCGGAAATAAATGTTTTGAGACCCCCTGAATCCAATGAAAGTATTTTAGAAAAAGGTCGCGCGCTCGTGTGTGTGTGTGTGTGTCTGTCTGTCCGTAGGTCTGTGTGCCTGTGAACAGCTTAACTCAAAAACAAAAAGTCATATTTAGGTTCAATATCTTCCGATGCCACACGAAGATTTTCAATAACATTCCCCCACCCCTTTACACAGAACATTTTTCGAAAATTTTTATTCTCTAAAAACTAGCTCTAAATATTTTGATTAAAATAGCATATATTAATGATATTTACATGATAAATAAAATGTTTATCTTGAATTTTCGTGGAATAGCCTATGAAGTCCTCTTCATTCGGGAAGATTTTTGTATAATCTTGTATAAAACTGATAAACGTTAAGCGATAGACGAAGACGTACTACACAAATAATGTAGATCACTTTAAAACATATAATGTATTTACAATAAGGTTTTGTGGAATAAGTCGTTTCTGAGATATCCGTTATTAAAAGTTCGAATTGTTCAATTCTTGTCATTATTTTCAAGTCCCATCGATTTTCAATTATTTCGCGCGATTGCATGGAAACAGTGTGTAATTTTAAGGCCAGCGTATAGCGTCCAGTTCTTAGACATTTGACTATCGCTGTTCTCTTTGTATTTATAACGAAATGTGTAATGTAGTTATTTTTGCAAAGCTTTATTTGGATTAAATGTAGTAGATAGAAAAATAAGCTTTAGTAAGAAGTTTGTTTACCCGCTAATAAAGATAGAGGGTAGAGAAAGTCGTATGAATGTATCATAATATTTTCTAGAAAATAGCTTGTTGTAGCATTGTACTGATTTGTATAAAAATAGTATATTGCTATAAATGTGTGGTAACTGCATCTGTGCAGTAAGAGGAAGAAGTTTGGAAGTACGAGTCGAAGTCGAGTATTTTCACTTCACAGTTTCTACAAAGCACTTAAAGCATATGTATTCATACAGAAATATTTATGCGAAAATAATATTAATCACTGTCAGCTGTTCAAAAGTAGTACTGCATAAACTTTACAAATCAAAATCTCTTTGTGAAAATTTAATAAATATAAATTTACACATAGATTAATATCGCTGAGGTCGACTGGGCTTATAGCCTCTACGAATTGTGATCGATTACTCACGCCTGGTAGTGTTAACCACATCAGTCTACAAGTGAAGGTGAGATGGATGCTTGCGCCGAAAGGTTATATTTAAATTCTAAGTAATGTTAACAAATGCAGGGAAGTAAAGACAGTAAGATTTAATTGTAAAATATAAGTATCATATACGGTTATATTACATATCTGCAACAGTATATATATATGTATATATGGAGGATTTAATACATTTTATTAGCATCTGCGATGAAAACGCAAACATGATAACATGGCGGGAAGTGGATAAGAAGCCCTATCGTTGTAAAACTATTTAATCATGCTAGCGAGAGTTCAACTTGCTCACTGGCAATCATAAGACAGATGCTAGGGGAAGACAACGAACGTCTTGAAGACGTACCTACTCTTGTTTGCCGCAGGAGGAAGAGAACGAAGGAAGGAAAGGAGTGTTGGAAGACGAAAGAGAGGGCACGCATACATACTTGTGAGATTGCGCTTACGTCTCCCCAAGCGCTAATTATTGTGGATATGACGCGTGTTGCTTGCGAGTATCCTTAAGGAAGCTCTCATCTCATAAACAGCAATGGGAAGAAGCCTTACAGAAGTGCATCGTGCCCCTGGGAATTAAACCATGACATGTTTCGTCATTCTACATTCCCACACCACTTTTATTACGTTTTAAACAGAACATGGAGCAAAGAGTTGCATATAATATATATTTTTTTTCACCTTTAACATCTAAGGTCATATCGGTGGCTTTGCCTTTGGAGCAATTGCTCGTCGACAATGATGTTCACTCGTTTATTATTGAGTATCTTAGGTTTTCTTTTACTCTGGGTATTCTTATCATCATCCTGCAAGGATTGAGCACTCTTGTCTACTCCGGCTTCACAGTGCTATGACCATCTTCACCCGGCTTAACACTTTGAAGAATTGGAGTATATAATAGTTCCTCAAGTAGCCCTACCAACCTTACTTTGATAGACATACGAGGGCTGCCTGCTCCGTCTTTACCTCGTGTTTGCCCCTGTTACCCCAGGCGTGGGTGAGTCTTTTGGGACATTTTAGTTCCCCTAAATGGCAGAATATCTCTCGTATTCATTCTCCTAAGAGATTATTGAACCACTTATCACGGTAGTCTCTCGGATGAACAACAGCAATGTCTGTAAGACACTGGGCGATGGGATCGCCACGTTTCTATGCAGTTTTTTTAAACATTACATTCACAGAGACATTTACTCACTCACTTATACTTCCAGACTCTAGGGAGGAGGGCTGTGGCCTCTTACCCCTTCTCTTTATAATATATATGAACAAAATTATTCAACAGTCGACATCCCACGCTGAAGGAGTCTTTTCGAAAAAGTGCAGTGGCCAATAACATCAAGAGCCGAGTGATGAGTATTAGAAAAAAGTCGACCAAGTGAATTACTACAGTGAACTGGTCATCACTATCAACAGTTCTTCTTATGGATGTTTATAAACTTATTCAAGATTGGAGAAAAACACGTCATGGATTCATACAAGTGAATAGAAACCTACAAATAGATGCACGCCTCTTTGCAGACGATTTGGCCCTCATAGCACGTACGGAGACTGATCTTCCATTCTCAGTTCATAATATATACCAAGTGGGTCAACTGTATGATATGGAAATTAATATTAAAATACAAAAATAATGGCATTTTGTGAGAAATATCCAGTCCCTAGTAAACTCTAATAAATAAACTACTTGAAAGAGTGAATGAATTTTCATATCTTGGCTATAATAAGTCTTTTGTGGATGAAGTAGATGTACCAGATAAAATTCTTAAGAACAGCAGAATCACGGGGATAATAAACAACGTAATGAAACCCTCAAAAGTATAGAGACACATCAGACTACGCCTCTACAAGACCGGTCCCAGCGAGGAATGGACAATGAGACGAAAAGATGAAAACGGGATAACAGTTAATGAAATGAGATTCATGTACTCAATAGCTGGCTATACAAGATGGGACGACAAACACAATGAAGATGTGCTAAAGGAGGTACACGTTGTACCTGTAATCCAATATATCCAACTGGAAGAAACATATACATCGAATACACTCTAGTAGGATCCCTAAAGCCGTCTTAATTACCATCCTAGAGGGAAATGATCCTTGGGCCGCCCTAAGAAACCATTGTTGGAAAATTCAGCTTCGAATCCGTACGCATCCTTGGTTTAAAACCTGAATGGAAGAAGAAAAGACTCTAGGAAGCATGAGGAATAATTCTGGCTAAAAAAGAATTCCCATCCTCCATCTGGGAATCGATTCTGGGCTCTCTGAATTTGGAATTTAGATGCTAATCACCGGACCACAGAGTCAGTCCTATAATGTAATAATTGTCTAATGGTCTTTGAACTGTTTTTGTGCCTTTTAATATTTTACAGTTTGGTTTTCCCTTCATAATTTTTCTATAACCAAAGGTAGCACAAAATAAAATTTTGGGGAAGGGTAGTTAATGTCAAAGTCCTTTATCAGCGAGATGGCACCGCGGCAACGTGTGAGGCTCACGGTGTTCGATTGGAGTTTTCGTGGTTTTTCCAGGTCGGTAGGCGAATGCTGGGGTGGTTCCTCTTCAAATTTATATCATTTCCTGTCCCCATCATCCCCTCATTTGATGGAGGTTGTAGGACCAGGTGACGGGGATTGTTATGTTGCGGCGGGACGATGGAGTTTGCATTGAGTAAAGATTTCACCCTGGTGCTTGGATAACCGACTGCTGCTTCTTCTTGGGGGACTGGTTTCCAGGACCCCTGGATTTATTGGGGTAGGCTCGTGCCGGCGACGGGTTTGGTGTCATTTTGGAATCGTTAGGGACCCCATCCTTTCTAGCCGGCAACGTCTTTCGGATCCGGTCGCCCTTCGGTCTCCCCTTCATTCCTTCCTTCCAGTAGTCACGTTAGACACAAAAAGCCAACAATAGCCTATGTGCCGTGCTGAGCTATAATGGCTGGAGTCCCTCTCTGATTAATCCTAAACAACGTCCTTTAATGGGAAAGATTATACTGATGAGGCTCTTGAATTCTCTGCAGGATAATGTCATGTGGCAATTGAATTTCTTGCCACAATCTGAAGTCCCTCTATACAATGCAGGTTTGAGACCGTCATCCATTAAAAATCAATGTTGTATTTAAAATGTATTTAAAGTGCTCAGATACAGGGATTATACCAGGCCGCGGACACAAACAAAGTTCTTGTGGGGGGGGAGAATATTCCCTACAGCAAATAGAGAGCCTTATCCTCTGATATTTAGGATATTTGCTGATGTATTTTAATGACACCTACACAATAATTACACGACTATCGCGTTCTCATTAATTTTATATGTCTACTTGTGTGCCTTGAAAACTTCAACAAAATGAAAAATATTGGGGTGAGAATGGTAGAACATGCAAGGAATTTAGGTATGAAAGAAATTATTTACTTTCACTTAACTGATTGTTCCTTATACAAGTGAAATCAGGTAAGAACTAGAAGGAATTCGGTGTATACCAGGATGACCCGGAGTGGACGTTCGTCGATTCACCAAACATGCAATGCGCATGATACTTATGAGTAATGATAGCAGAATTAAAATAGATAACAACGGATGTATATACTCCAAAAACATTTTATAGTGCTTGAAGTTAAAGTCACCCATAAAAGCAACATTCTGGACTTTACAATTCTTGTCATATAGCCAAAGGTATCATGTGTATTCACTGCCTCAAGTGTCAATATACTAACTAGGAAATCGGCAACTGTATTCACGGATTACTAGCGTTCCTTGCCGCCAGTAAATCCTGATAGTGAACTTTAAAAATCCTCCATTAAAAAGCTCATCTGTGGTGTAATGCTTGTATAGGGTCTTTCAACAAGAGTGTCCTATCCTTGAACTTAAATAAAGCACGTTCTCAAAATGATACAGGTTTATTTCTTTTTATTTTGGAACATAACTAATGCATTACGTGTGGAAGAGAAAATCAGTTAAGTGACCGCCGCGACTTCGTTGGGTTGCGCCTATACGGTTGACCCAATTTTCAATGCCAGAAAAATGTAAATTAGGTCCAACTTCACGAATAACACGCGTGATATTATTCATCAGATCATTTACTGTTTCTGACTTGTTGAAATAAACTCGAGATTTAACATAACCCCACAAGAAGTAATCCAACGGCGTTAAATCACATGACCTCGGGGCCAGTTAACATCACCATCACGGGAAATGATGAAAGCTCTGAACTTCTCCTTCAAAAGATCGATTGTTTCGAGAGCAATATGACATGTGGCACCATCCTACTGGAATCAGATGTTTCTGAGATCCATACCATCCAATTGAGGCCAAAAATAGCCCCTTATAAGAGCCCGGTATCTTTCTCCATTGACAGTTAGAGCTTCTCCATCTTCATCTTGGAAAAAATATGGACCGATGATTCCTCCATACCAAAAGCCACACCACAGTAACCTTTCGTGGATGAAGTGGTCGTTCTTGAATTGCATTGGATTGTGATTGCTCCAATAACGGTAATTTTGTTTGTTAGTAGAACCATCCATTCAAAAGTGGGCTTCGTCGCTGAAGATGATTTTTCGACAAAAATCTGGATCATCTTCCAATTGCTCCCTAACCCAGTCAGCGAATACACGGCGCAACCTATCGTCGTTGAGCTTTAGTTCTTGAGTTAACACCATTTTGTAAGCGTGAAACTTCAAGTCTAGATGCAGAATTCGTCAAGTTGTGGTCGGCGAAATCCCCAATTCTTGCGCTCGACGAGCAATTGATTTGTTTCCGTTCTGGCGTACACTCTCACGAACGGCGCCTATGTTTTCCATAGAGCGCTTACGTCGATTACGTACAGGCGTTCTTTGATTGCTGACAGAACAACTTCTTTCAAATTTATCGATCCAACGCCGAATCTTTCTTTTGCAGGGACGATTATGCACACTGTAAACTTCACACAATACACGGAAGGTTTGGCGAACAGATGATCCATTTTGATAATAAATTTTCACAATTTCTACGCGTTGTTGAATGCTGAAACGTTCCATGGCTATTTGTCAATAACAACTGTAACCATATTAAAAAAATCTGATGTGTTACACTCACATGACTTTCTCTACTCTTGTACAAACTATTTTTACAAACGCTTATTCTCCATATGCTTCATGTTAATGGAGATATCGAGATGTCAATCTTATTGATAATTTTTTGTAGATGCAAGGGGAATATGGTAGGTTTTAAGCGATAGTCAAATATTTTAACGCTGGTTGCTATGTGGCGCATTCCATTCTCCTTGCATGTCCAGGACATAAAAAAAATGAATAACGAATTTGAGAAGAAGTATAAGTATTGGAAAATTTAAGGGAATAACAAGCAATATCTCGCAAACGGTTCACTCAACAAAAGAAATGTATATGACATAAATTGTGTATTTTAACGCGATCTACATTTTTCATGTAGTAAAATTTTGTCTATCTCTTATGGTTTACCAGTTATGAAAAAGTCGTTCATAATGAAGAATGCTTTTGGAGACATTCCCAGAAAATTCGAGATATACATTTTATTTGTCATGACAATATCTTAAACATATGATATTTTAATCAAAATCGTTAGAGCCGTTTTTGAGAAAATTAAACTTTTCGAAAAATTTTCCATGTAAAGGGTAGTCTGGGGTGGGGGGATTTTCTTGAAAACCAATAACCTTAAACTTATTTTAAATAATAAAGTAAAATGCCTGATTTAAAAGGGTATTTAATCTCACATCAATAGGTAATTTTCCCATGAAAGATTAGTATTAAACCAATAACCTTAAACTTATTTTAAATAATAAAGTAAAATGCCTGATTTAAAAGGGTTTTCTTGAAAACCTTCGTGTCGCATCTCTGAAAGATACTGAACCTAAATACCAAGTTTGGTGTTTATCCGACTCTTCGTTTTTGAGTTATGCTGTTCACAGACACACAGACACACAGACAGACACACAGACAGACACACACACACGGACATGTTTCCAAAAATGCTTTTTTTGGATTCAGTGAGTCTCAAAACATGTATTTCCGGTGAAATCTCGGTATCGAATTTTTGGGTGGAATACAATACTTCCCCTACTGACTATACGTAGTAGAGAAAGTAAACAGACTGCTGTAACTCAATAACAACTGCAGCTATCACATGTTAAAGATAGGACCGTCTTGTTGAAAGACCCTATACTTTTCTATGCAGATCGGGCCCTTGCAATTCACCCATGTGGGGACCATTGTTTGGGATACAAGGTGATTCGTAACGTTTATCTTCAGATAATCGATCCAGCAAATAAATTTGGATAATTAAGCTTATGGTCGCCATCCCACCCCCTGTTTCCCACGTGGTATCCTGCATCAAGACTGGCTTTTCTCCTCGAGACACATCTTTGCTTGTCAGCTGAAGTACGCGATGTCAGGTTTAAAGACTACCGGTGACAGCACCCGAAAGCAGAAGGTGTGTGCTAAATGTCTGTATCTGTAACCAAGTCGCTATGCTTTAGATTACATGTCTTATAAAACTTAAGCTCTACGCGCTGAACTTTGGCTTCCTATTGTCTGCCCTGGGAATCGACCAAGTTTCTATTGTCAAGACAACGGTTTAAGTTATGGTAAAAGATAAGTCAATGTACCTTATAATAAGGGATTTAGCGATTCTTTCCAGGAAGCCTTGAGGAATCCAAACAAATGATTTTCTCGCATTCTTCCGGTTAAAATATGGCCCTTCGTGCGAGAGACTGTAAACTGGCATACAATAAAATACCTTTGGTATGATATTGCAGAGTGCGGACGCAAACATTGGAAGATGCAGAGAGATATTCTATAGGAGATGGGATTATTGAATTACATAACCTTCTTGTAACATCTCATTATTTGACTGTGTCTTGGCTAAACCCATTGTCCTCTGAGCATGCAAATTGTCACATCTTAAGGTCACTTCATTCCATCATTTCCTTTGGTAATGGACTCTTCATTTTCTAGCTCTTTCCATTAGACCAGCTTAAATTTAGTATTTAAATATAATATTACGAAAAAATATGGCCATGCCAAAATATTACATCGTACGTTACATATTTTGCAAAATCTCGGAAAAAAGGAAAAACTGTAAGAAAAAAGAAAAGAAATATCCGATGGAATTTTTAAAAATATTACTCTGTTCTGTAAAAGTTACCTTCCAGTCCACTATTGTAATATACCTCTAGTATCTATATAATGATTTTAAACTTTTGATATTAATTTGAAGTCTTACATCAATCTCGCCAATTTTATTTCAATAGCATATCTAAATCGTTTTTAAAATCTGATGTGTTCTTCCCTTCTCTACCCTCTATCGTTTCTTAGTGGGTATACAAACTATTTTTACGAAAGTTAATGCTTCTATCTACTTCATTTTAATGAAGATGAACGTTTGCACAAATATTTACACTACACACTTCGTTATAGACAGAAAGGGAATAGCAACAGTCAAATGTTTAAAAACAGGACGCTATGCTGCAATTTCAAGAAAACTGAATGTCGATAGAATTTTAATAGAATGACAAAGTATTGAATAATTTTAACCATAAACAACGGATATTTCTAAAATTACTTATGCCACAAGAAGTTATTTGAAATAAATTGTGTGCTTTAAAGAGATCTAGATATTTTGTATTGTAAGTTTTCGTCCATTGCTTAAAGTTGACCAGTAATATAAGATTATATAAAATGCCTTCCGAATGGAGAGGATTTTACGGGTTATTCCTAAAAAACTAAAGAAATGCACTTTATTTGTCATGTAAACATATTTAGTATATGGTATTTTAGTCAAAATCATTAGAATGATTTTTGAGAAAAAATTTTTTTCGAAAAAGTGTTCATGTAGATAAAGAATAGTTTGGTATAGGGGGATTTGCTTCAAAATCTGTGTGTCACATCTTCCCATCTTTGGAAGATCCTGAACTTAAATACTAAATTTGGTATTTATCTGATTTTTTGAGTTATGCCGTTTACAGATACATACGCACACACACACACGTCAATTTTCTAAAAATGCTTTTTTTGCATTCAGGTGGCCTCAAAACCTAAAAACATGCATTTTCGATGAAATATCATCATTGAATTTTTTGGTGGAATGTAATATCTTCTCTACCTACTACGTACGTGATAGCAAAAGTAATATGATTTATTTTGGAAACTACTAGAAATTTTCACCGAGCTCAGTGAAGTAGAAACAAACAGTTCACAAATTTGCAGTTCAAATAATGTTTATAGTAAGATTCTCACTCCTGAGTGAGATGACAGTCAGTAGCGCCTGTGGTCGCGGATTGAAGTCCCATGTGCAAGGTTTTCTCGGGATATCAGTCACTAGGTAAATGAATAGATTCTATATATAATATCACGACCCAAAGCTCTATATCTACCAGTTACCACAAAACGAAAACTGAGCTTAAAAATATGACTTGAAGATAATGAGCGATAACCATCTGGTTATATTATGTTGATACCTTTGTTGTTCTAATGCATGCTAGCAGGTCAAACTTCTGTTAGCAATTCGGCATTAATAAAAGCTTACTACAAAAAATTTACGGTTTTTGCGTTCAAAGGATCACTTTTCACTCTAAAAAATCACCTTTACTACAAATTGCCAACCCAGAGCGGGGAATCGAACTCCGGACCCTCAGCTGGTGAGCCGGAAACTCCCTATTCACGCCTTCACCTCTGACTTGCTCAAGTGAAGTATGCCCAAAGGCCCAACGGGGTTTGGAGTCCACGGTAAAAGCTGTAGGTCCTCTCATTCCACCATCATCCTCATCATCACCCTGCCATCGGAGGCGATAGATTCTGCCCGCTGGGTGCCTCCACCTCAGAAATTGGTGGAAAGGGGTATCTCCCGAAGGTCTTAAACCATATGCGGAGCGTTAGAAACGACAACAAATAGTTCTCTCTCTCTCTCTCTCTATGTAAATTACTTTTGGTTTATACCTATATTATTTAAATTTATTTTCCTTCGTCAATATTTTCCAATTTGTTTCATGTAATTTCGTACAACTTGTTCTACATTTTAAACATTTTTCATTCATGTTTTGTTAGTAGATGCCAACTCCTGAATTGGAGAAGCTGAAAGATAAATTAATAAATAAATCTATTATCATTTTTAAATATAGCAGATATTGAAACAAACCCTTCATTAGATTTCCTAGATATTCGCTGCATAGAATAAAAAATGGTATTTTGAAAAGTCGAATATTTGGAGTTGCTAAACTGCATGTACTTCTAAAAAGATGTAAGCGCAAAACAGATGAAAACGCCAAATAGAAACTTTATCAAGGACAAATTAAGATGACAGTAGGTAATCTTTTCGTAGCCTAGTAAAACAATTTTAAATAGTATTCAATAGTAAAACTCATCTCGTAGTGATTAGTTTACGGTAACTTCAAACCTTAGCGTCTTCATAAACTGAAAGCCTCAGAACTAATCCGCGCGTGACCACTGAAAGTTCCAGATGCCACCGCTACGCGACGCTTTGACTTAGAGGTATCAAGTGGCCCAGCGTGGTGACAGCGGTGTACCGCTTTAACCATTCAACATTGGTGTTTTCCCACCAGTGTAATTTACCGCCTCTGGGAACAATAATCTGGTTTCACATCTTCTCGGAAATTCGGCGCCCATTGCCATGGAAACAGATAAGCTAACTCAATTCTGCGTAATACAAACTAATGACAGATTTCACATGATGAAAGATTTGTCGGCGTTATGAAAATAGGCTTCGGAGAATGTTGTTAAACGCCCTTAAACGCGATTTAATTACTCATTTTTTAATATTGAAAAAAAACTATAAAATGGTTTTAGTTTTCATTAAATTTAACAGGGAAGTGATGCAAATGAGTCAATGAAATTTATTTAGACCAACAGTGTCGTTAGAGGGAAATAAATGTTTTACTTATCTCTCAATTCTGTACCCAGAGAAGCTAAGCTTTTCTGAAAAATACAGTGAATACATAAATGAAGGTTTAATGTTAAATATTCCATCACGAAAATAAATTGATTTCACCAGGAAACACTAGCATTCTGCTACTTTCTATTATTATTATTATTTATTTATTCACTTGTAGCACATTTGGAGAAGAAATACAATCTTGAGTAATGTGCATATTAGAGGAATTGTTTTAAGGCAACAACACCAGAAAGAAGAAGAATACGCAACTATTAAATTACAAAATTATACTCTTACAAATTTCTGTACTCACAATCAACTGTCAGAGCCAGAGGTCGATACTAGCGCGGCGTAAAGGGCCCCATACACGTACCGGCAATTCCATTAGTTATGCCTGAACGGCGGCCGGAACGTGAGTGTGCTCCGGCCTGTTGTCAGAGTCGACTCTGCCGGAGAGCGGAGAACGAACGGAAATACGTTCGTCCAAACGGCCGACAGGAAGAAGGCGCAGGTTAGCCGGTTCGTGAGTGAGATGAGGCTAGCGGCCGTCAGTGAATGTCCGTGTATTCTCTCGTGGCTTAACAAGTGTGTCGTGTGTTAATAGTGCGAAAACAACAGGTGATAAAGAGAATCATGGTTTGGAGGAATTTGCTGATATATACCGAAGTGAAATATGCCTTTGGAAAGTGAAATCAGCAGATTGCTACCTTGAAATTGGTCGATATATGAAAAAAGTGCACGAAATCGACTTTTCTGAGCGAGAAGTACATGTACATCACTGGGAAACAAATCCCGACTGCGTGCCGGTCTAGAATCGACAGAAAGTATATGGGATTTCGGCCCAAAAGGCCGCTTATCTCCGACATAAAAGGGAAAGGTAAAGGTATCACAGAGGGGCTCCCGGAAATGAGGCAGAGCACCGCACGCAAGCCAGTCGGACTATTGTGTTCCAACGTGACCCCTGGGAGGGATTGATGAGGGGAGAGACCCGGAGGGCGGCCAGGTCCGGATGCCGACGGGCGCAAGAATGACGGCGTCCCTAACGTTTCCAGAAAGAACGCATACGACACAGTACGGTCCCTGCCCGCAAGTCACCAATCCCCGGAGCGGGGCCCCACACTGAGGAGGGGCCTAACTGAGGGTACCGCAGCGACGCCACGGAAGAAACCTTTACAGAGCGCAAGCTACCACCGACCCGCAACCCGCCGAACACCGTCTCCTGGTCCTACAACCCTGAAACAGATGACAAGGAAGATGATGGATACACGAAGTGAGAAGGAGAGTCGTGCTAGAAGATGAACCACCCCAGTGGTCTCCGGTATAACTGGAGGTTATACTGTCAGGCTAACTGATAGACTTGCCGGTGCGTGTATGTCGCCCTAAATGAGAGGAATTCACAAAACCTATCAAGTCAGCACACTTTCTTCTATTGCTAAGGTCCCCGGTATAGATAAGTATTCAGTAGCCGCATGATGAACTACTAATTGAAGAGATGTGAAGGGTTCAATAATCGTAAAACATTTAACGAGCTTTTATTCTCTCAAGAAAATAGTAATTAATAGAATACGAGGGCAAGCTACATCCAGTGTCATTTTATGTCTTCAGTTCATACAACTGGTACGCAATTCATTAATCAATCGTCACTTTAAATCGTTATTCCATACAACACTTCAATAGGGTACGATAGTAGAGTTTGCAGATTTTAAATAAAATCTTATTGCATTAACTAAATGAAATGTTTTATCCACCTGTTCATGCTTGGCGAAGCCTTTTACTGTTGTATACATTATAAAACATGAAAAAGAATAAGTGTTATGATTTTTACTAGTTTAGTTGAAAATTGCATTGTACGTTTAAGACAAAAAGAAAGAAAACACATGGGAAACTAAACGATTATTACACTTGCATAAAACGCAAATAAATCGGTATTCATTTATTTAAGCTTCATAGGCTTACACGGCTAGCGTCGTAGCTAGGTGAAGAGATTCCCGGACTTAGGCCGTAGTGTGCTAGACTCCCGTTCTTCCCTGACGTTTCGTTTACATCAGTGGCAGTAGTCTGCAAACCACAGTTGCGGCCTAGGTTTTCACCAGACACTACGACCAAGCTATTGCCACGTAGATAAAACGTCAAGGGTGGAGAAGGAGCCAGTAGACCACGGCCTATAAGCCCGGGAATCTTCTCGCCTATATTCATTTGTTTTAGCACAAAATCAAAACGAAAAATAATGTTGCATTGTACAAACAATAAAAAAGCATGCCTAGCTTTATACTTCTAAAAGTGTGTAATAATGTTATTGTCCATTCTTTTAGGATTCGTCTTCACGTAGCCCAACACGTATGTTTCCTGTTCACCTATATACAACAACTGCTTAAGATAGTGCGTTGCTCAAACATCTCACGCTCTCCAACAAGGGAATACAAAACTGAAATTTTGTGACGTAATAATAGTATAATAATAATAATAATAATAATAATAATAATAATAATAGGAAAATTTCATTCGAGAAATGTCCGGAAGACTATCAAATGTAAGTTGTGATGCCACGCAGGTCCTAAATTTATTTAGTGAACGGTATTTATGATTACTAGCTTACTATGAACTCGGAATGTCGGCAGAACATTACTCGGGGGGGGGGGGGTTACTTACATATCTTTGGGCATATTGGCGGAAAATCTTATTACTTAATTAGCGACAAAACCTTTGTGACTTGACTCACAATGATATGAAAGTTCATAATGACAAATTAATAACACAACAATAATAATAATAATAATAATAATAATAATAATAAGAAGAAGAATATAACGTGTTTCCTTTCAAATTGAAAATACCTGAAAGCATTTGCACTATGTATGAGTGTATGTCAATCTTGTGTTAAAGAACAATTAATTATCATACCAATATACGTATAAACACAAACGGCAGGGCATAACTTCTAAAATGAAGAAAGTGCATTATTTTCGAGGTGATAATAGTCAAGAAATTTTAAAATGAATTAATTCTTAAATATCTTAATTCGTAAAAGCCAATTAACAGCATAACAATAAAAGAAGCAATAATTTTTTTTCCAAATTCCGCCGCTAAATTGTTTGTCTCACCGTAAATTATGCGTTTGGGCAAGTGTCTGCCTTATCTTTATAAACTATTTGAGTACTATAACAAGGACAATGGATTGCTACAAAAGCCTTATTCTCCACGAAGAAAGCGCTCTTAATTGTTATAAACTTCAGTAGTTTAGATATTTATGAAAATTGGTGGATATTCCAAGAAATTGCTTTCCTGCACTATAACGAACTGAACGTATATTTATTCCAACATATGTATGCATATGATCACCAAAATAGACAATAGCTTTATGCCTCAAGTTACGAGCTTTTATCCTATCAGAATTTTAGTTCCAGGTTCTGCAATTTTTCATATACTGAGAGTATATAATTTTACAAATTAAATTTATTTGTTTTAAACATGTTTTACAGCGTTTTAAACGTGAAGGTAAGTAGAGCGTATTAAAATTTTATCGTAGATGTAGAAGAATTTGTTTATGATTTCACACTTAACGATGAATTAATATGCGAACAATATTTCTTACCAGTAACCTTCAGTCTACCTCTTTCTGGAATAAATGGAATCAAATTCGTTTGTTAATACGCTGTTACAATACACCTTATTACCTTAAAAATAAAGTTAATGGATTATTATATCCGAAATAATCCAGATTTGAGTTTCATTACAGTCCGTTTAGTCTTAAGATCTAATGGTGTTTTTTTGACTAGGATTACGATTGTGAAGCTGCACCGATCCAGGAATTAGGATATTGTACCGACACCCTACCAGGGGGCGCCCCCGAGAGGAAGGAATGAGGTGAAGAGCGACGCCAGGCGGCCGGAAACCAGGAATGATGGCACAACAATGACAGGGTCCCTATAGTTTCCAGATATACACGCCCCGGCAGTCGGACTGGCAGACCACGGATCCCATCCACATAGTCCAACGTACCTCCCGTGGGCGGTCCTCATATCCCGGATACCAGCCGAAGGCCGAGGGACGGAGAAAGTTCACAGAGAGAATTTTTTTACCCTGACACGCTGCACCGAAACTCCATCGACGACACAACCAAGCCTGAAAGAGACCAAACGGGATGAAGAATGAATAAAATTAAATAGAACAAAATGGGGAGATAGGAAATTCGGGGGTGAAAGAAACACTCCAGCAATCATCTGACCACCGGGAAACCCCTGAAAAACCTATAGGTCAGAGTAGGTGATCGCCAAGGATAGAATCCAGGACCTTCCTTCGGTTTTTTTTTTTTTGAAGGGGTTTAAATTTATTTAATAGGGTGATTAGAAAATAAGATAAACTCTTCTTTAAATTTAATATTATAAGTCGT
The DNA here is from genome assembly GCA_030765065.1 of Deroplatys truncata. Classification (NCBI taxonomy): domain Eukaryota; kingdom Metazoa; phylum Arthropoda; class Insecta; order Mantodea; family Mantidae; genus Deroplatys; species Deroplatys truncata. The sequence continues at coordinate 38,353,999 of CM060980.1, forward strand.
TATATGATCCATATTTAATGATTAAAAGGTTAAATTACCTAAAATCGCATAATTCTTTTTGAGAGTTCATAGCAAAGAAGTTTTGTCTGAAAAAGCTATTGAATTAGCAGGAATTACACAAACACAACATTTTGAATGTTGTATTTGTATAATTAATGTTTCTTTCTTTCTCTTTTCGAAAGAAAATTTTCAAGTATACACTTTTTGGCTCTTTATGTTTAAAATCACATGAAGAATTGTTATCATCGTACCCCATTGGTGACCAAAAACTTGATTCTCCATTCTCGAGGTGAAGTTCAGCAGTGAAAACAAAACAGTGGCGTAACTTTAAAACAATGCTGGCCTTGATACAAAACGCTTTACAGACAGTGAAAACTGCTGAAGCAACTTCAGAAATTATACGAGAGATATGCAAAGCGAATGAGTAGTATTTATGACCTACAGTAAGGGCTCAACATGCAGGGACCAGCTCTGCTTGAAATTAAATGTTAAAATGCTGTGCTTCTAGTTTTATCAGTGGTCACTGTAATGTCCTTACTCTTCCGGAATTCACGATTACAGTCTTGCGGCCAGCTTCTTGCAGGAAATACACTGGATCATTAGTTATCAGAATGGTATATTCTTTCTGGTGCTGTTACCCTCGCTTCATCCCATATTTCTATGGTCAACCAGATTAACATCTGAGCCTTGCGTTATAATGTGCACTGCAAACCGTTGCTCCCCAGTTAACTACACGATATACATTCCATGTGTTAATATAACAGACAATTTAAACAGCTTACAACCGCGGAAACTGTATCGAGTATAAAATGAAGACCTCTTCAAGCACTACCTTAATTGACCTAACAGAGTCACGCATGACCAAACAAACATCCGCCAGAAAATGTGTTATAAATAATTGATTAGAAGCGGGCCGGCTATTATTCTTCTGGAAAATATTAAGTATTTCGGTTTCAATGCATTGATAACATTGATATTTGTAGACGTTAAATTAATCGTTGCTAAGGATGAACCTACTCTGCAGAGGGCGGCTTAAATTAAATTGAGTTTTATTTATGGACGCTCTTTAACTACTGTGGTCCTTGGCGTCCCATTCTATATTGGTAATTTTGCTCAGAGGCCTCTTTATCAGGCTTGAGGTTCTTTTACGTGCCGTAAATATACCTAGGTGCACCAACCTAGATTAAGCTCTTCTTTCGTAGTAAACTACTATTCAAGCCAACACTCGGCTATGTACTTCCATACGAGAGCAAACTACTTCCGAAGTATTTTACTTCTTTCAGATACTTCCAGAGTAGATTTCCGCAGAAGAAGAATATCAGAGAGCACAGTCGTAATATGTTACTACGGGATTGAATAGAGCACAAATATAATTTAGAATTTACTCTCGCGACCTGAATGGAGTAACTAACCTGTCGATGAAACCGCATCGAATTTGGAGGAATATACTTTGACTGTTCATGGATTACTTAGAGTACATTAATGATCTCACGTAGGAAACAACGGGAATGATAGTGCGTATGCGAGATCCATATGATACTTAGAGAGAGGTAGAGAGCTCAGGGAACGTTTCGTATTAAGAAAGAATGTTTTACATTCCTTTTGAACCTGCCTAGAGAGCATTTACAACAAAACTCAGACAAGAATTCATCGGTATCACCCAAACAGCAATTGTTAGGCATCTCTGCGAGTGTTTCGTACCGCAACATTTCAGATAGTTACAGACGTTTACCGTGCGCCTGCTGGTTGTATCTTTCATCGCGTTCTAAGAGAGCTTTTGGGGTTAAGGGCAAGGGACGTGAATAAATATAAGCTTACATAAGCGTTCAGAACATAAAAGACAATGTTTCTTCACTTTTGCAGGTTTCCCAATACATTCTGGGTGCAATTGACTGCACGCATGTTCCTATTTTGTGCCCATCTGATGAATATGGTGAACTTTTCCAAAATCAGAAGGGGTATTTATCCATCAACATTCAAGTCATTTGCGATGCAAATATTAAGATAGGAATATTATTTACAAAAAAATCTAAATTGCTCTTCGGTGCTTCCCGTACTCGAAGCATTAATCTCGCCCGTTACGACTTTCCAGGCATTTCTCTTCCAGCACATTTACATCATGTTTTTGCACTATATATTGCTTAAATGGGTTTTCTTTATTTCTACTAACAAACATTTATCTCTTTCGCTGACGTTTGTCCCCCTTTTCCTATCGCACATAACCGTATCCATGATCGCTTCATGTAAATCGCACAGACAATACAATAGTCCGGGAGTAACGAACTCTTGCTTCCATATTCATAATTAAACGAGTAAACGTTACCTCAGAAGTAATTTACTCCAACATAGTGCATGCTGCCCAGAGAGTACTATCTAAACAAAACAAACAACGCTTACCATTTTATTAAATCAACTAAAATCCAGCATGCGGGGCTTTTAAACGAAATCAGAAGTGATGTAATATGTATTGAAATCTATTTATTTAAGCTAGCATTATCACTTTATAGATGATATGCATAACTGAATAACTACAATTAGCCAGACCTGTGGAACAATTAAGAGCAACTTATACCACTGCCGATGTAAATAGAAGTAAATCATGGACTTCACCCTAAAAGTATTGACGCAGCCACGCTACGTCCTCCAACCACTGAAGCAATACCTTTGCCTCACGGTTGCTGCTTTTCTCCTCCTTGTTGTTTTTTTTTTATTTTGCCACGGCTGCTCGAGCATGAGATCTTAATCACTGGGTATGCGTGAGTGTATGTACATAGAAACATGAACGCTTTCTTGGAACACTTTTATTCACCATTAAAATAAGACTTAACATTTGTCGATCGCTTTTAAAATCTTACGATGTTACTGTGTCTTTTCCAAGACCGAAGATTATCAATTACATCTGATCGTCCGACCCTCTTGCAAGTTCGCACCGAGTCTTCGGACCTCGACGAGACCGTTGTTCCGCACTCCCAGAGTGCTCCAGCGAGAATGTCCTCACCACACGCGCGATACAAAGAAAGGACTCCTAACTTCCCCTCTCTCCCCTTAAACATTTCTTACTAAAAACTCAGCGTCGTGAAGCTTCTAGTGACCTTCACATCCTGGCCAGTGCAACTGCACCCATTAATTCCAAGAGAAACTGGCTTCAGCGGATTTACCCTTTATACCTGGGGCTGGTCCCTAATTAGCTAAGCTGTGCCTGTCTGGTCTTTCTGTGGCTTTTAACAGTCAACAATTTTCCCAATGTTTCTCCTTTTAATACATGTACTGATTTTAAATATTTTATTATTTATTTTATTTCGCTATCCTTCCCAGCTTATTTAGATAATTATTGATTTTATAATTTCGGCTTCAGTATTTAAGCGAAATGTGTCCTAAAAGGGTAGTTTATGCCTACTTTAACAGATTTATCCTAGGACTGCCTGAAATAAATATTGTTTATATATTATTGCTTACTTTTAGATAAGTATCCCCTCACATAAGAGCTTTGAAACGCGAAGAACTCAGCAAGGACTCGAGTCGCCCATTTCGCCCGGTCACCAATAATTAACATGCCTTTAGTGAACATTTGAATCCGACAACAAATTGCGTAATGCTTATTTTAAATTTAGCATCTGTCTTTGCGTATGGTTCGGTGCTAATATTGTGTATTGTTTTTAGAGAAACACCGCTAAATTTTGACTTTTAGAAAGACATTTTTAATTTTTTTTTCTTTTTGCTATTGCGTTGCATAGTTCTTATTTCAAGCCGAGAGAGTCGTGTCTTTTTCGCTTAGGAAACAAAACAAGTGAAAATGAATCATACTCGTTATGGTAATAGTAAACAATTTATAATAGTATTAAAATATACTGGGAATGAATTTAGAAGGAATTACGAAAGAAAGTGAAATGAGTTTTGCTTTTTACGTTAATTTCAGAGAAAAATTGCAGAAGTAGAAATGTAACAAAATTTAAGTTCCCGGCCACAGTAACATTATCCTTTTCTACCTTGTTTTTAACCAGTTTAACTGAAGAAATTTTAATAACGTAACATACATGTAGGAGTCAAATTTAAATGTAAAAATATGTTACTGTGTAATTAAAGTTTTTGGTGTATAATTTAATAAGCTTTTTAGCTATTTTGGAGGCCTAAAACGACACTTTTTCGTACTTAAAATTCTGAAACCTACTTATCATTAAACGAGTTAAAGCAAACGGGGCTGCTCATTCTGTTGTATTATAAGAATATTTTGTTAACTTCTTCATATATTATTTTTCATTTTCCCTTTCGTAGTTATTGTTTTCCCCTTCACTTGATTTGTACGTTACTCTGCATTTTGTAAACTAGGCACAGGTGTGCACTAACTCCTGTTTTTCTATGCCAGATGTTGGGACAGTTACAAATGAACACCACTTAGTACAATAAAGACCACGTGGTATTCACTGCTTGACCTGAACCAAGTAGGGTCGGAATACTAACTTTCACAGCTGTGATGCTTTAAAATATACGGCATAATTAATTATGCCTGTCTACTTTAAGTCCCTGCGATTAAAGCGTATGAAAAACCAATTTTGTTTTATGGCTGCAGGTTGGCAGCAATGCGGTGTTTGACACATGCAACAGTAGCCTGTTGTAAAGTTAATTTGATGTATGCTCATGGTGCGACCGCGAGATGGGGTGTGAGCTGTCAACATGTGCCCGGGATTCCACCTAGGGACTCCTACATGATCCCATATTGCGAGTATTGTTTAGGATAATTATCAGTCAATTATCTGAAGCTCGCCGCCACTCAATAATTCAGCATCTGTCAGTAGCAAGCCACATGTTATAAACTTTCTCGTTGGAATGTACACAGAGATAGCATGTTTCCGGTGGATGTATGTGTGCAAGGGTAGGTAATTTCGCTCCCCTTGCATCCGATTTGGTGATAACCTCCTACAGCGACAGGTTATCATGGCCAGTAATGGTCTGGTACTGCCCCTTTAAGGGCGCCGAAACAACTTATGAAGATGCACTGCTACCAAAGGGGACTTGTCCATGAAGCACAAGAAAAACTGTTTTTATCTTTTAATTTAAAGCCTTGCAGTATAGTATCACGAAACAACCATTTTATCTTTTCTTAATTCTGTATATCCCTGTCAGTAAGTTTTCATTGTTTCATTTTTTCTTTTGTTTCAAGTATCGTGGTCTTTCAGAGAAGAACACTATACAAAAAAAATCTGATGTGTTACACTCATATGACTTTCTCTACTCTTGTACAATCTATTTTTACAAACGCCTATTCTCCATATGCTTCAAGTTAATCGAGATATCGAGATGTCAATCTTATTGGTAATTTTCTTGTAGATGCAAGGGAAATTGCTAGGTTATAAGCGATAGTCAAATATTTTAACGCTGGTTGCTATGTGGCGCATTTCATTCTCTTTGCATGTCCAGGACATAAAAAAATGAATAACGAATTTGAGAAAAAGTATAAGTATTGAAAAATTTAAGGAAATAACAAGCAATATCTCGAAAACGGTTCACTCAACAAAAAAATGTATATGACATAAGTTGTGTATTTTAACGCGATCTACATTTTTTGTGAAGTAAAATTCTGTCTATCTCTTACGGTTTACCAGTTATGCAAAAGTCGTTCACAATAAAGAATACTTTTGGAGACATTCCCAGAAAGTTCGAAATATACATTTCATTTCTCATGGCATTATCTTAAACATATGATATTTTCATCAAAATCGTTAGAGCCATTTTTGAGAAAATTAAAATTTTCGAAAAATGTTCCATGTAAAGGGTAGTCTGGGGTGGGGGGATTTTCTTGAAAACCTTCGTGTCGCATCTCTGGAAGATACTGAACCTAAATACCAAGTTTGGTGTTTATCCGACTTTTCGTTTTTGAGTTATGCTGTTCACAGACACACACACACACAGACACACACACACACACACACACACACACACAGACACACACGGACATGTTTCCAAAAATGCTTTTTTTGGATTCAGTGGGTCTGAAAACATGTATTTACAGTGAAATCTCGGTATCGAATTTTTGGGTGGAATGCAATACTTCCCCTACTTACTATACGTAGTAGAGAAAGTAATAATGTGATGTGTTACACTCGCATGACTTTCTCTACTCTTGTACAAACTATTTTTACAAACGCTTATTCTCCATATACTTCATGTTAATCGAGATGTTAATCTTATTGCTAATTTTCTTGTAGATGCAAGGGGAATATGGTAGGTTTTAAGCGATAATCAAATATTTTAAGAGCTGGTTGCTATCTGGAGTATTCCATTCTCTTTGCATTACCAGAACAAAAAAAAATGAATAACAAATTCCCATTTGAGTAAACGTATAAGTATTGGAAAATTTAAAAGAATAACAAGCAATATCTCGAAAATGGTTCACTCAACAACAAAAAATGTATGAGATAAATTGTGTATTTTAACGCGATCTACATTTTTTGTATAGTAAAATTTTGTCTGTTATGGTTTACCAGTTATGCAAAAGTAGTTCACAATGAAGAATACTTTTGGAGACATTTCCAGAAAATTCGAGATATACATTTCATTTGTCATGAAAATATCTTAAACATATGATATTTCAATCAAAATCGTTGGAGCCATTTTTGAGAAAATTAAAATTCTCGAAAAATGTTCCATGTAAAAGGTAATTTGGGGTGGGGGGATTTTCTTGAAAAGCTTCGTGTCGCATCTCTGGAAGATACTGAACCTAAATACCAAGTTTGGTGTTTATCCGACTGTTCGTTTCTGAGTTATGCTGTTCACAGACACACGGACATGTTTCCAAAAAAAATTTGGATTCAGGGGGCCTCAAAACATATATTTCCAGTGAAATTTCGGTATCGAATTTTTGGGTGAAATACAATTCTTCCCCTACTTGCTATACGTAGTAGAGAAAGTAATAATCCATAGTATCATGTTCCTTCGCACCATCCTAGCATCTAGTTGTCGATGTCGCGGTTTCAAACCCGGCGGATAGTGATGGAGTCTTTGGAGTCGTAAAAATGCTTATCATTTCAACAAGATGAATATCGGAGTACATGCCGAAAAATACACGGGGTGACCCTTGAAAAAGGAGCATTAATGTTCGTCGATATTTGACAGAAAGGGGAATCAAAATTGGTTCTAAGCTCTAACAAGTTTCATATGGTTGAAATCCATTTATGAAACAACACATCCATAAACATTGACTTATAAGACAGTTTGTATACACCCAACAGAAAAATAAATGGAATAATTCTTTTAAAACTTCACGCGCAAGTCTCTTCTTTAATTTTATGCTTCAGCACGAATAACAGTAACTACCCATAGTATATTTAGTGGAAGGAGAGAGGATCTTCAACAAATTTGGAAGTTTTTTTTTAATTTATGGGTGCTCTATATATGCTGTGGACTTTAGCGTCCCACTGTATATTGGGCGTTAAAGACCGGTGATTTTGCTCAGAGACCCCTTTATCAGGCTTGAGGTTCGTTTATGTGCCGTAAATCTACGACATGAGACCACCGGCTTTATTTCCCTACCGAAAGAAGCCATGCTAAGAATTTTTACGCCCGAAAAAACCATCCGCGGGGTTTAAAATTTGGAAGTGAGAAACACTATCGGGGTAGATACATTATTCCCATCTGTTACACTACTTAAAGGGGCGTAAGCTCAGGAATCTAGATTTGCCTAGCGACAGGTCTGGAGGTAACTACATGAAAGTTAACTGGTAAAATTACAAAATAATTATTAATTAATGTTTAATAATTTAAGGCAAATTGAAACATAATTATTAAAGTTTTATCTTGATGTGCATCTCTCTGGAGGGGAACTAAAAATCCAAAACTAACAATCGCCGAGCAGCTTACGTGGTGTCTCATGAGTTCACTCTCTAATGTCAACTGCCACATTCACGGTTGACAGCCCTCTTAACAGCTCCGCGCATGCGCCTAATGCCGCTAATTCGGAGCAACTTTCCAGAATACCAAAGAAGGTCATTTATTAGTTTTACCCTGAGGCAGTATTTTTAACACTTAAATGGTTTTAGTCAAATTATATAATAAAAATAAAGTTAATAACAGCCCGCCTTAAGGCAATATATGTATATATATATATATATAACAAAATATATAAAAAGGTGTATATTACAGTCATTGCATATGTTTATATTATTGTATACATGTAATAATGTTATCTGAATGTATTACGTAATTTAATAATGTAGGAGCTGTAAGAATAATAGGTTAAAAGTTGCTAACAATGAGGTACCCTTGAGGCAATAATGAGTAAGAAAGTGTAATAATGCTACTAGTCATTCTTGGAGCAACAACAATGTAATTTTTGTGACAGTTTATAAAATAGCCAATCAACAACCAGAAAAAGCTTAAGTTAAATAAAAGCATTCTATTGGATTAGGATTAGCCAATCAGAGACTTGAAATACAAAAATTTACAAATTTAGGCGCTAGAAATTAAGTCAGTTGCTTGTAGACAGCGCTCATAACTGGACGCGTTGGTTGTAGACAGTGTTCCTAATCGGACGCGAGATGTGTCCTCGAGAAATTTAATACGTATTTTGTGTGAGAAAATAGTTTACGTGTTTAAAAAGTACAAGTATTTAATAAAAGAATCTTACAGCTCTCTATATCAGTGAAGTATTATTAAAATCGTGTCAAGAATTAATAAAAAGGAGTGAATTAAAAATTATAATCTGTGTAAGCCTACATTCTTCAGTCGCACCAACTCCCTGCTAAGAAATCCATGTCTCTAACAATAATACTGACGCAGCCGAGGTAAACATAAATATATAATATTTAAAGAAATAGTCAAATTAAAAAGTTCATATATTTTTAAATTTTTTGACGAAGGCTATCGGGTACCATACGTGCGGTTGCAACTACTTCAAGTTCGGCTCCCCAACAGTTGAACTACAATACAACCCCAACTTCAAATTGGCTTTCCGTACGTGAAACAACAACCACCTACTTCAACCTCAATAGAAATAATAACAGACACAATAACATTAGTAAATCACATAAAGATGCTACGTATGACCATTTCCGGCAGACGCAAAATACCCTTAAGATTAAATAAGCATTTCATTTATAATTTTACAATAATAAGCAGTTCATCTGTATAGCACAAACAATCAGACCAAGTTGCTTATTTACTAATTTTCATTTATTTATTTGTTTATTTATTACGTTTCCAGATCGAATGCATCCACGCTGTCCGGGCCTACAGTTCCCCGGCGATCCACCCTGATGGGCACTACTCGGAGGCGAGTGCTAACTGAGCAGTCTCAACGACGCCAAGGAAGAAACCTCTATAAATCGCACACCCAACAAACATCATCGCCTGGTCCTGTAACTCGTAAACAGACAACAATGTGGACTCTTTATATACATTCATATTAAATTGAACATAGATTAGTAATTTACAATATGCTCCCACATAAAATACACACAGGGTATATTTTTTTTTCTTCCGGAGAAAACGAGAACAGAAACAATAATAAAGTTGCTAAGGTTTAGAGTAATTATATAAATGGAGCAATACAAAGAAGGTTTAACATGCATGTTTATGTGGCTTGCGAACCGCTATATCACCCCTTTTCCTTGGAGAACGCAGTTCATGCTTGAAAATAATGAAGAAAATTCAGATTTTGTAGATGATGCTGGTGTGAGTGTCTTAGGCATAGCGGTGAGTGCTGAAGGATCAGAGCTGTGTGGTCTGCAAGTAAGAAAGTATGTAGTTTAACGCGATCACCTGAAACTGACACTGGTTTGTTTCGAATGATAAGCTTCAAGTTTTTATCAGAACGTTCAAGTACTTTGTAAGGTCCGGTAAAAGGTTGTTGTAACGAGCGACCAAAGGAATTCTAAAGAAGGAAAATATATGTTGTGCTTGCCTTGGTAGTTATGTGTCTGAAGGCTGGATAAATGGATAAATGTAGTTAAAGAGTCATTATGCCTTGCTGGTTTTGGTCTTAACTGATTCAAACATTGTTTAACGTCCAGTAGCTGTGCTAGTTCGATCTCGGAAGAATCAGGTTTCTCCGGGTGTTCTTAGAGGTTCACCATAAACTAATTATGCTACTAAAACTTGTAGATCTGTTTTGAAAGCAGTGCAAAAGCCTAAAAGAACTAGAGGCAATACATTGCACCAAGTAGCACCATCGTGCCACTTTAGAGCGCTTTTCAAAGACCGATGAAGACGTTTCACAATGCCATTAGAAGCTGGGTGAACAGCTGTAGTGCGGAGTAAATGAATGCCACAAAGTTTTGCTAACGCTTGGAATAGTCGTGATGAAAATTGCGTGCCTTGGTCAGAAATAACTTGTTGTGGACATCCGAATCTTGTTATCCATCCCGATAGGAAGGTCTTGGCAATGGTATCCGCAGTTATGTCTGGATTAGAGAATATGGTTTGGCCAATGAGTGTATATGTCGATAGCAGTAAAGCAGTAGTGATTTCCAAGAAACTGGAAGAGGGCCTATGATGTCGATATGAACGCAAAGAAATACATACGGTGGAACGGAATATGTTGAAGACGGCGTTATAGTGTGTCAAATTACCTTAGATTGTTGACAAGCTTGACAGGTTTGTGACCATAGGTAACAATCCTTTCGAATGCTTGGAAACAATACGTTCAGAGACAAGTTTAACAGAGGAGTTTGTTCTTGGATGACCGAGATTGTGAAAGTATGTAAAAACTTGTCGACGAAAAGGAATAGTGACGAAAAAGCGTGATTTGCCTGTTGAATTATTGCAGAATAAAATCACTTTGCTACCAGGTACAAATTTTCTATAAAAGGAGAGAAGAAGAGTTAGTCTGAAGTAGTTCGCGAAGTTCTGATTCTTGTTCTTGAGAGGAAGCAAGAGCTACTAATCTATTCGGTTAGAGACAACATCAACTCGTGAAAGTTTTCAAAACCAGAGAGATGTTCTATGTTGTGAAATGAAATCCAAATACCGGAACTATCGTGATGAAAGAGTTTCTTCTGAAATTGTTGATTTGTGATCCATAAAAATGGTAAAAATTCGTTCTCCTATCAGATGACTATAGTGTTTGGTAGCCTCATAGATGGCTAAGAGTTCACTATCATAAGCACTGTACTTTTGTTATTGGATGCTCAATTTTTTACAGAAGAAGCCAAGTGGTTACCATTTGTTGGCCTCTGCTGATGAAAGACTACACCGAAAGCAGTACGGAGGCATCTGTTACTAGAACAAGCAATGTATAATTATGAGGATGAGCTAGAAGGGTTGCTTGTGGAAGGCTGGCTTTACAGTATTCGAAAGCTTGAAAAGCTCAGGTATCCAGTTAATAGTTTGGAATCCTTTAATACGGGGCTTGAAAGTAGAGAATATCGGGGCGCTTGAGTGGCTGCAGTATTCGGTAGGAACCGACGATAGAAATTAATAATTCCTAGGAATCGTCTAAGTTCTCGAATAGTACGACGAAAAAGATAAGCCTCAATAGTGGCAACTTGGTCATCAAAGGGAAGAGAACCTTCACTGGGGACTTTATTTCGTAGAAATTTGACTTAAGGGACGCAGAAGGTTCATTTGGCAGGATTTATGATGATACCAAACTCTCTTTGCCTAGTAAAGAGTTTGTGCAGATGTTCGAGATGCTACTCAGTTGATTGATAAAAAAATCAGAATTAATTTAAGTATGCGAAACAGAAATTTAGTCATCGGAGAACTTGATCCATGAAGTGTTTAAATGTTTGCGCTGCGTTCCTGAGACCGAAGAACACGAAGATAAATTCAAGGAGACAAAACGATGTGGTTGTTGGTGTTTTTGGTGTGTCACCTGAGTGTAAGGGTATTTGATTATAGGCTCGAATTAGATCTATTTTAGAGAGGACAGAACAACCATAAAGATGATGAGAATAGTAATGGATGTGGTGTATGGAATAACAATTGGCGATGTTACGGGCGTTAAATGCACGGTAGTCACCACGAGGTCTCCAGCCATCGCCTTTCTTTGGCATCAGGTGCAAAGCAGAGAGTCAAGATCTTCAAAACGACAAACTATACCTTCTTGTAGCATAGCATCGAAATCTTATTTGCCAATCCTGAGGGATTCAGGAGCGAGTCGACGTGGGTGACAAGACATTGAAGGGCCTGGTGTCGTTTCGATATGATAAAAAACTTTATGATGCACTTTCTTGTTTGCTCCAGCAGTCGGGTAAACTCAGGGAATTTGCAAGCATGTTTTCCAGTGGCTTTGTCAGAATAGTTTTATGCTGGCGTGGTTGTGTTAGTGTGCTGACCAGGCAGGAGTAGTAGTTGTGGCGTCTAAAAGATGGCTCTAATGACAGTCTACAAGGAGGTTGTAGTGAGATAGAAAACCCACTCCGTTAATTGTAATGTAGACGTCTGCAACTACGAATTTCCATACGAATGCTCGCCTAAGACGAAGGTTCGGGTTATTTTAATGTAACAATAAGCGTTGATGACGCTTCCAGCAGCAAATAACTGCTGCACTTGGCAGCAAATAACCGGTAATCGAAAAGTATTTTACTATCTGGGACTAACCTTTTAGAAAAAATGCAGATGATCAATCCTGATTCAACTAGAAACCTATGCTTGCTTTTTATGATCTGTAATGAAGAGGCGACGTGAAGAAGTTCAGTCGCGCCCCCGGCTGTGCTGTCGTTTTCTCGCTGATGGTAGGAACAGCGTGAAGTGCATTTCCGAGCATTATCACCGAAGCGACGGTAATACCAGCATTTGTTGGAAACGTTTTTGGAATCGTGTAACGAATGCGGCGAGTGACTGTTGTACCTGTGATTTCTAGAATTAGAACGTGTCCGTGATTTTTTGGTTGTCGGGATAGCTACTTGCTTGGAAAGTTCTTCGACACGTCCCAAAAGCTTGGAAATGTCGGAATGGTAATCGGTCGCCACACAGGACGATGAAGACACTTCATTGATTTTGTCGGCTAGAAGTGCTACGATATCCAGGATGGCTTCAATTTGCCAAGATATAATGGTCTGTATAAGTGGAGGTGACGGTTCGACCATATACTTTGAGGCAGTATTTTTAACACTTAAATGATTTCAGTCTAATTATATAATATATAAATTCAATTACAGCCCACCTTAAAGGAATATTTGTATGTAACAATATATAAATGCTTTTTTTGGATTCAGGGGGTCTCAAAACATATATTTCCGGTGAAATCTCGGTATCGAATTTTTGGGTGGAATACAATACTTCCCCTACTTACTATACGTAGTACAGAAAGTAATAAGTGTATATTACAGTCATTGTATATGTTTATATTATTGTATACATGTTCAATAGTATTATGTGAATGTATTACGTAATTTAATAATGTAGGAGCTGTGAGAATAATAGGTTAAAAGTTGGAAACAATGAGGTAACAATGAGGTAACCTTGAGTCAATAATGAGAAAGAAAGTTTAACAATACTACTTGTGATTCTTGGAGTAACAATAATGTAATTTTTGTGACAGTTTATAAAATAGCCAATTAACAACCAGAAAAAGCTTTAGTTAAATAAAAGTATTCTATTGGATTAGGAATAGCCAATCAGAAAGTGAAATATAGCAAAATTTACAAATCTAGAAGTCAGTTGCTTGTAGACAGTGCTCATAACTGGACGCGTTGCTTGAAGACAATGTTCCTGACGCGAGATGTGTCCTCCAGTAATTTAATATGTATTTTGTGTGAGACAAAAATAGTTTACGTGTTAAAAGTGCAAGTATTTAATAAAAGAATCTCACAACTCTCTATATCAGTGAAGTGTTATTTAAATCGTATCAAGCATTAATAAAAGTAGTGATGTAAAATTACAATCTGTGTAAGCCTACATTCTTCAGTCGCACCACAACCCTACAAAGAAAAAGAGAAACATGTCTCTAACAATAATACTGACGCAGCCGAGGCAAACATAAATATATAATATTGAAAGAAACAGTCAAAATTACAAAGTTAATATTTTTTTAAACATTTGGGGCAAAGGCCAAGGGAAAGTACATTTGGGGCGAATGCTACCGGAAAGCGGGTACTATACGTGCGGTTGTAACCAACTTCAAGTTCGGCTCCCCAACATAAGAACTATAATACAACTCCTTCAATACAAACCATCTCTCAACTCCGCAAGAAATCCTTAGGGACGCCAAGCGCGAGGCTTTTGAGATGTTGCAAAAATTGTGAAGGCTTACGATCTCCAATTTTCTCATGTGTTAACAGTTGTCTAATGCGTTGCTCCTTAGAACTAATAACCGGCGCACCAAATGGCCTTTAGCTTGGAATACGGGTCTTCTGTTGGCGGAGTGGTTATTATACCCTCCACTTCGGTAGCCTATCTGTGGTCCAGCTGCGCAATGACGTGGTTGAACTTGGTTCCTTTGTTGGTAAATCGCCAAGCTTGAGTTGTCCTTCTGCTTCACAGACCACAATGCCGGTTTTTCAGACCAGAATAGTGGTAATTTAACCAAAACAGATGCAAACTATTATTTATTGTAATCGTCGTGATTTATTCGTGAGCATGCATATAAATGAATACAATACAATACTCACTTCGGATAGTCACCAGATGTGAGTTCTTTTTTTATTTTTTTATTTATTTGCATTTATACCCCGCATTTAATTTCACTACATTCGTCTTATTTGGGGCCCTTCCTTTGGAACTTATTGCCTATTGGCAATGGTGTTAACTCGTATTCTCTTATCGCTGGGTTTCTTGCACTTTTGGGATCATAATCATTAGATATCACACATACACACACATACACACACACACATTCACACTCTCATTCATACTTCCGACTCTGGGGAGGATAGTGGATAATCTACGGGGCCAGCCTTGTGGGTTCCTTATACACACTTATATTAAGTTGAATATAGATTAGTAATTTATAACATGCTACCCACATAAAGTACACACGTTTTCTGGGTATATTTTTATTTTTTCTTCCAGAGAAAACGATAACAGGAAGAAAACCAAACTTATTATGGTAACAGAGTAATTAAACAGAATAAATAACACGACCTACGGCCTTCGTTTCGCAAACATTCCTCTCGCAAAATAAACCCCTACTTTTACCACTTGTATCATAATCTACTAATAGAAATTGCACCGATTTTTCAGCTTTTTTCACTAAAAGAGAACCTTAAATCTCATATGAGAGTCCGACTGACATGTGCATTTGTAATATAATAAATTCTTTAATTACGAAGTTCACACCTAATTTTGAAAAATTAGTTACCAAGAAATGCCAAAAGTATTAAACTCATTCTTTCTGAAACCTGCCATCACTGTGCTTTAAAGGAAAATACAACTTTATCTATTCCACAGAGCGAGGCGGCGCCGTGTAACGCGTGCAACTCAAATCAGGAGGTCCCGGTTTTCGATACCGGCGAACTCTTACTCTGACCCATGGGTTATTTCGAGGGTTTTCCCGGGTCGTCAGGCGAATTCTGGAGTGGTTTTTCTCTGCCCCGAATTTTCTGTCTCTCCATATCGTTCCATTAATCATTTCATTCATGCTTCACTCCGTCAGGTCTGTTTCAAGGTTGGAAATGTCGACGATGGTGTTTCGGTGTGGCGTGGCAGAGAAAAGGGACGCTCTCTGTGAAACTTTCTCCGTCCCTCAGCCTTCAGCTCTCTTGGGGGCGTTGGTCACTCTGTATGGGGCGGGGTGCCCGGTCTGCCTGCTCGACCTACGGGGTGTCTCAATCTGGAAAATTTAGAGACCCTGTCATTGCTGTGCCGTTACCTCTGGTTCCGACCGTTCTGTGTCTCCTCTCACCTCACCCCTCCCTTCCTCCCTCACCTTCTCATTCACTGGATTGGTGCCGAATCCCTTCCGATACAAAATCCATTCTATTTCACTCAGTGCTCCATCTCTTCGTTTAATTCGCAATAATACCATTCTTTTGTTACTGTACAAAGGTTAATATATCATCGTGGTTCTTTAATCCATGATACATTTTTCTAGAGTGAAACAACACATTAGAAAATCCCTACGTTGCAAATAACAGTTAATAAATTACTGAACCTCTAGTTCCCAAGATCGCGGGTTCAAACCCGGCGGATGGCGATGTATTTTTTCGGGCGTAAAAATCCTTAGGATGGCTTTCCTCGGAAGGGAAGTAAAGCCGGTGGTCCCGTGTCTAGATTTACGGCACGTAAAAGAACCTCAAGCCTGATAAATAGGTCTCTTAGCCAAATTATGGACTTTCACGGCCAATATAGAATGGGACGTTAAGGACCATAGTAGTTAAAGAGCGTCCATAAATAAAACTCAATTTAATTTAATTTCTGCTACAAAGTGCAACCTTGGTAGATGACTTTGTTCTTCCCGCGGTCAGGCCAGTCAGGTAGGCACACTATGCGCAAAGGTAAAAAGCTTGCATGGCAATCGTCAGCTTGCACTTGAGTGTGGCTGGTCTGACAACCTTTTGTATGAATAATTTTGTAGACTATCCAAAGAAGTTAATGATAATGGGTAAAGAAACTCGTGTGATTGTTATATGTTTATGTTTGTTATAATGTTTATGGTTATTAATTATGGGATGTTTTTTTACCGAATCTTCTTTTTTCTCAACTGTGTCTTAAGTACAACCATCTACTACTTACCCATAATAAATAGATGAAGTTTTGAATTATACCGGAAAATTCGATTCAGAGGTTTTGCGGAAAATACACGTCTTCAGGCTCTCGGAAAACAAAACATGTATTTTTAGAAAAAGGTCTGTGAGTCTGTGAGCAGCACAACTCAGTCAGCTTAAACTCACGGAAAAACGGGCATCGTAAACCAGTTGTTTGTTCGAGTTCAGCAACAGTCGAGTTGCGTGGTGTCGGTTTGTGGATTATAGGAATGGCAACTTCTCAAAGCATGGCTACCTCATCGAACCCTCGTCCATCATCCCTATATACTTTTCTCTCTGTTTGGGAAGGACGGTGTCTGTTTATAGACATAGGTGTGCAGCGAAATGCTTAGTGTGCGGCAAGATTGTTCAAAAGTACAACGTACCACACTGTACTACTCATAGCAGTTATAAAGGGTGATATGGTGATAGAGAAGCTCAAAGACACCGTGACTAATGAAAATGTTTGGGACCATAAAATCAGTCAGTCGGAGATGATCGGGAAATGAAGGAGTCCTTTCTTCACAAAGCAGGCGCGACTGAGTTTTACCTAAAGTTTTCTCAACCAAATTTTCACGACTACACAGAAACACTGCTCACATAAGCATGTTTGGATCTACTTACCTGTGAGCAGTATTTTATTACTGAAACTCTGCAAACCTGGTCACACAAGCCAGTTATCTGACAGAAATTTGAAATATAGACTTCGGCTTTGTTCAACAAAGGCAGTTACTCCAAACATTGCAAAGTTAATTTAAATGAAAAAGGGTACATAAAGCTCGACGTCTGCATCAGGAATGAATACAAGTGTAAATATTAAATGTATTACCGCTATATACATAAGTGGCAAAGGAGGTAAGAAATGGAATGTTAATTTGCTCTATTAAGCATCCAGTTCAATGTAATAAGAAGTATTATTTCTATTTCTATTTTTACACGTAGTTAATACTGTCAATAAAAGTTCAGCCATTCTGATATTGCAAATCGTACAATTGTGCCACCAAGTCTTTCTTTCCACCTGTTTTGACCTTTCTTTCTGTCCGCTTCCAGACGCACAGGCGTCAGGACTAGGTGTGACGTTACACCAAGTTTGGGATCTTTCATGCCTGCAGTCTTCAATATCTTCAAATATCTTCCAAGAATCCGACACGAAAATTTTCAAGTAAACCCCTCCACCAGAAGCTACCTTTTATATAGAACATTTTTCAGTACCTTTGATCTCAAAAATTACTCTAAGCATAATTATCAAAGTGACATACTTTTAAGAGGGCGCCGGCGTAGCGTAGAGTTTTCGTTTCATTCTGTGGATATGGGTTCGATTCCCGACTCTAGGGTGGCGAATTTAAGTCGTCCCTAGGCACGCCTTCAACTCTGATTTCCTCATGTGAAGTACTCCAAGGTCCTAAGTGGTTCGGAGTCCACGGTGAAAGCTGTAGATCCCCTCATTTCACCGACATCTTCATCATCATCCTACCATCGGAGGGTACAGATTCCAGCCCCCGGGTGCTTCCACCTCAGAAATGGGGCCAGTCATTGCTTGGTGAAATGAGGTAACACCCGAAGATCATAGGGAGGCGTTAGAAACGACGACATATGTTTAAGCTATTATGACGCAGCGGTTATGGCCAAGGTTATTGGGAGGTCGGCGCCAGGCAGCCGGAGTAAACACTCGCAGCGTAAACACCGCGCGCGTTATTGGCAGATAACTAGAACCTTGTGGAAGCTTCTTCTACCCCACTCCTCCAGAAAGTGTATCGGAACCTTTCTAGAGCATTCGAGAACCTTGCGGAAAGATTACACTGATTATATAAGTGAGTCAGTGCGAGGCAGTCAGTCAGTGGAGAGTAGTCGAGTCGATTGTGAGTTGAGTCAGTCAGTGAGCGAGCGAGTTAGCGAGTGCGTCTCTGGTGCGACAACAAGAGGGATTCTCCGAGCGAGTTGGTGACGGCTATTGCGACGTGTAGCGAGTGCTACTGCGGAGCGAGAGACAGGAGGTCTCGTGTTCGACTCCCTAGTGATGTGAACCTTACGGTGTGAAGAGGCTACGTCACGAAATAAGTGAAAGGACGGAGAAATGAACTAGCTTTAATGATATGATAGTGTGAACGAAGTGAACTCCTAGTGAAGTTGAACTCGATAAGAACTTAGGACAGTGACAGTGACAACTGAGAGAAGTGACAGTTGAAAAACTAGACAGTCACAATATTTACACGACAAATAAAATTTATAACTAAAATTTTCAGGGAATTGCCTGTGAATGACTTTTATATAATTAGTAAACCGTAAGAGATAGACAAAATCTTACAACACAGTTTATGTAAAATAAAAATATTTGTTGCATTAACCATTTGCGAGATATTCTTTGTTATTTGTTTAAATTATTAAAGAATTATAATTTTCTCAAGTAATAAGTCGTGTAAAGAGTAAAGCAAAGCCATCACAGCGATCAGCTGATTATTGCCGAGACCTACTGCATCCTTCTTCCTACCTACAACGAAATATGCAAAAGTGTATTGATAGTTTTTCTCTATTAACATAAGCTAACAAAAGTTTTTGTAATAATAGCTTGTAGAACAGTAGAAAAAGTAATTGAAGGTAACACATCAGATTTATTTTAAGTACGGAAAAAACCTCATGGTTAAGAATCAGGATGGATCTTACGTTATAACGCCAAGTATGTTTGGTTGCTATCAAAGTGGATAACACAATCATATTCAAATCTCAAAATTGTGCCAACGAGATGTGATTGTCTACAAAACTGTTTGACATGGCTACAGGAACACAGCACATTTTCATAGCTTTTTCACATGTTACTTGTTTCTCTCTCTCTCTCTCTTTGCGGTTTAGCACTGAAAATAGAGAAAAATAATACCACAACGACCACTACCAGCTCTTTTACCCACAAAATCCAAAAACGCAATTACCACTGATACTATTTTTCCCCTGTTGAAACAAATAAGAGGACGCACCACTATCACTATCATTACTATACTTACTCCCTGCTGAAACAAAAAAAACACTACCACCATATCCACTAGTGCCGCCGCCACTATCACCTCTGCTGTTTTTTCCTGTCAAAACAAAACAAAAAGAAGGTACACCACTACCACTACTATTATCGTGTTTTTTCCCTGCTTAAGCAAAAAAGATGCTGCCAACACATTCACCAGCCGCCACTATCACCACTGCTATTTTCCCCTGTCAAAACTAAACAAAAAGAACTATCTCCGCCACTTCTCCCTGCCCAAGTAAATAAAAACTACCCTACTATTACTAATCAGCTACAACTACTACCACCCCAAATAATGTGTCCTACATTTTTACTCTTAGACTCATATTGTAGCAAATGGAATAATTTCGTCGTCAGTTCCCTAATTCGTTTGCGAAAGATAAAACGATAAACGCAGTTGGTTCTCTGTCTAACCTAGCACTTCTCCTCGTATTTCCTACCTCCCTGATACAAAGCGCATTCTCCTCCTTCAGTCCCTGTCTAGCCTACCATCTCTACCCCGTTTTCCCTATATTTCCCATATAAACGCATACTCTACTCCTCAACCTCTATCTAACCTAGCACCTCTCCTCATATTCCCTACCTCTCTTATATAAAGTGCATCGCCCCTTCTTCAATTCTTTCCTATCATAGGATCTCTCTCCGTTTTCCCCCTATTTCCATATAAACGCATACCTACTCTACCATTCAACCATTTCCTAGACTAATACCTCTCCTCGGTTTGCTATCTCTGCCATATTAAACCTTGTCTATCCTATCCTTGTCTATCCCCTCGTATTTCCTATCTCTCCCGTATAAGCCCATATTCCCCTCCTTCAGCCTTTGTCTAGCTTAGACATCTCTCCTCGTTATCCATATATTTCCCATATAAACATACTGTACTCCTCAACCTCTGTCTAGCCTAGCACCTCTCCTCGTATTCCCTACCTCTTATATAAAGCGCATACCCCTCCTTTAGCCTCTGTCTAGCCCACGTATTCCCTATCTTTTCACTTGTATGCGCAAAAAGGTAGCCCAGGTGTCCCTATAATATCCTACTGACATTCTTGAAAAAATTGAAGATAATTTTGATTTCTTTAAATATGTAATTGTGTGACGAAATTTGGATTTGCCAATATGATCCACGGAATAGTGACAATATATGCATTGGAAGACATAATTCCTCAGGAAGAAGAAAGTGTCCATGAGCAAATCAAAATTCAGAGGAATGATGATTGGGTTTTCCTTTTCTCTATATTCGGGGGTTATCCGGATGGGTTGGATGCGTGCTGGTCAGGCCGTCAATCAGGTTTATTATAAAAATGTTTTGAAACCTCTATGAACGTGTGTGACGAAGGGGATAGATAGTGGAAGAATGCGTCATGGATCCTCCACCAGGACAATGCTCCAGCCAACAATGTACACCTAGTACCTCCAGACTCTGCGGCAGATTGGGAACGATTATAACTAAATAAAACTTCCCCGGTCAGCCATGAATCGAACTCGGGACTACTGGTTTGTAAATCCAGAATGATGAACACTCAGTCACGGAGTCTACTGTATTTTTATTTTCATAACAAGTTGCCCTTTTCTTAAACCATTTTCGTCTTTCTTCTCATACATAGGTGAAGGAATGTTATATGATTTTATTTCAGTTCTTTGTATGCGAGCAGCGTTTTTCTCTTTCTTTTTCTGCAAAGAAGTATCGACAACGTTAATTTCAATATAAAATAAATAGTAGTAGTAGTAGTAGTAGTAGTAGTAGTAGTAGTAGTAGTAGTAGTAGTAGCAGGAGTAGTAATAGTAGTAGTAGTAGTAGTAGTAGTAGTAATAATAATAATAATAATAGAGGGACTTTTAGTATGAACAATTTCAGTCTTCTCTTGTAAAGTACAACAATCGCATAGACCTCTTGGCCGTGCATGCTTTTCCTGTCCCTATAATCTAACAATGTGTATAATATTATATATATAGTATATACTATATTGTGGCGAGCACAAGTCAGGTTGGTAGGCCCTGCGTTGAGTCAAGCCTTCGTAAGAACTAGTGTGGTCACCTGATTATTGTTTGTATACTGGAAGGCTTGATTCAAATGTTGGTCCTACTGATTAGTTAGTTAATTGGATGTTTGGAATGCTCCAGTAGGTTGGAGTTAACAGGAAGTTGGGGTGGGGATAATGAATTATAAAAAGAGTTGAATTAGTGTGTTTTGCTTTTTTGGTTTTGAGCATAGTGAGAGAAACATTTAAGTGTGCTTGACCTTCGTCTACCCCATGGCAGGACATGGCTTCAGATTTATCCTGGAGGTTAAAGGTACTTCTGGACTTTATTAATAAATTGTATTATTTGTAAATTGAATCCTGTTCATTTAGGCTTCCCGTACTATGTTTCCTGGTCCTCGGTATTGCACAGCCAAGTGAATAGCGTTAGTTTTTACGTCCCCTTTATCCGGCTGAGCGAAGAGGTTAGGATTCGAAATGATTATGGTATAGCCGTGACAAGATATACCATATTATATATACTATACTAAATATATTCTATATACTATATTATATATACTCTACATGTATATATATATATTATGTTAGTATGTACTACAATACACACTAACAAAAGAAGAAAGAAAACAAGAAAAGAGGGGAAAATAATAAGCAAGAATTACAATTATATTACAAATATATACAATGTTCCGACCCTTAAGTACTCGATCTTATGTACTAAAATAAGTAAGAGTCAAACATATTTGATAACCAACACTTATTTTTTCTCTGAGACATAAGTGTTTTGACATTTTTGTAACATTCCTAATAAACTCTCTGTGTGTTAAAATATCATCCTAGTTACTGCCAAAAGTGACTAAAAATGTTATTTATTCTATTAAAGATTAGCTGGAAATTGGAAAACCGCGGATTTTTTGAATGACTGTACTTAGATCGCCCTTTCCGAAACCCATTTGTTCTTGAAGAAACTTCGAAAAGCCTTTGTTTCACGCCCCATTCTGAAGGGAGAAGCACAAATGTAAACTAAATGCAAGATCCAGACTTTCTGCTGCTCCCTCAGTTCCCATCTAGTTGTGGAAAAAAAGGGAATTTCGTGAATGTCTTTACCCAGACGCATTTGTCAAAAGGACATGACCCCACGAAAGTGAAACCCTATAAGGATACACTCCTTTGAAAGGTAGAATGTTTGTAGGAATTTATTCTTTAAAATTCCAGCGAAAATTATATTTTATTTAATTTTCTTGTTGTAGGAAGGCAGGAATGGTAATTTTATTTCCAGGACCACGTATGGTTTTACTTATAATACCATGACTTCAGAATTTTCAGGACCATACACTCAGATTCTTTTTTTGAGAACAGTAGCTAAGCTATAAAATAACAGTTCTATCTTACTTTCATTCCGATTTTTTTAACGTCTATGTCCAAAGGTTGAAACTGATCAAAATTAAAGGAATATTCATATTTCGATACTTTAAATTAATCCAGGATCCTCTTTTGACAATCCATAAGGCATGTTGAGTGTCCTTACACACAACAAGAGTTGTTTATTAAGGTGATAAATTGTTGGTGTTTCCACATTTAAACTTTACTACAGTTTTCTGCGTTTACCTTGTACCAAATAAAGCAATTCTTACCCACATTTCTTCAGATTTTCAATACAAGATCAGAAATGATTAATAATGTATTTTCTTCATTGGGTTATAGTGCCTTACATCATTTTATGCACTGCAAAGCTTTTAAAACAATTGAGAATGTAAGCTTTAAATTTCATATCAGGAGTGCAGCATTGAGCAAGTCATTAAATCGCAGTATGGTGCTTTAAATATGTCTGTAATTATAAAAAGGATAAGTGCCATGTAAAATATAACTATAAACGCAACGACTAGAAAAATGGAAAGTTGAATTTGATTTTAAAATTCAAAGAAAATATCTGGATTCGAATTATGCCTCCTTGGCTTTCCTGAATGAAGCTCTATCACTGAGCCACGTGTTATTAGATATTTCAAAGCTAAACTTCTTAAATTTTCTCCTGCGCACAACCATTTTAAAAAAAAACATTTAGTTAACAGCTTGATCAAGTAGCTTTCATCAAGTTTTACCAATATGTTGTCTTAAGCAAAGAAAAAGTCTTTGAAGTTTTCATGGTAACACTGGCATTGCGTGAAACAGTTTGATGTGTTGCTGATTCTTCTTCTTCTTCAACTGTATTTAAAAATGTACATGATTACCGCAGAACCCCAAAAGTGTCTGCTATTTGTAGTATAACTTGATTTCCAAGCACCTTTTCATTAGAAAATTATAGAGGCAGCAGAAACTTTTATTCGTTTTTGAACTCACAGAAACGAAAGAATATTTCAAAATATTTTCCAGAGTGTACAATTGCATGCATTTACATGTGCGGACCGCAGATGTTTCACATGAAACTATCCTTACTTCATACACACAAAAATAAGAAAGGATATTGCACAGAAAGCAGGTAAAGCACACTGTTCCCGGTAGCTGTCACTGGTAACTTGAATCTCTACACATTACCTAGTAATTTCTACGTTGGGATCAGCATGGCATGTGAGCACTTATGGGAATTTGTAACCCTTCCAACTGGATGGTAACACGCGGACCAAAATTCTGTGCTCTAATTCTGCTATCTGCTTCCCAGACTGGCTCTTCATTGTATGGTGACAATGTTTATAAAGAAAAACAGTGTTAGTGTTCATTAGTTAAAATTGCGAATAGTGCATTTTACATTAGTGCTCTCTCTAGTACTTACTTGTAGTAAGTAGAGGAAGAATTGCATTCCACCCAAAAATTAGATACCGAGATTTCATCCCAAATTGCGCTTTAAGGCCCCCTCAGCACCTCCTCCCAAGAAAGGTATTTTTAGCAAAATGTCCGTGTGTGTGCTCGTGCGTGTCTGAACATAACTCGAAATCAAAAAGTCAATTAAATATTATCTTGGTATTTAAGTTCAGTGTCTTCCTAGGAAGCAAAAGAAAGATTTTCAAGGCAATTCTCCCACTCCAAACTGCGCTTTACATATAAAAGCCTTCCTTATTTTTTTCTCAAAATTGGCTCTAATAATTTTTAGACAAGAATATAATTTTCAAACACATCCTATATTCTTAGATTTTAAACAGGCGTTTGATATGATTAATAGGGAAAACTTATGGGAAATTTTGGAAAGAAATTGATATCCACAAGAAATAATTACAGTAATTAAGAATATGTATTGCAACTCTAAAATAATAGTAAATACAGGATTTTATAAAACCGAACCAATTTTAATTAAACTAAGCATAAGATAGGGCATAGCAGTTGAGTTGAGACTATACAATATCTCCAAAACTAAGCGTTGTAGAAATAAATGCCTTGACTAAATGTTGCTTGCTTTATGGGGGAAAGTAAAGTCATTAGTCATGTCTTATTTGGAGTACGTTGTTTTATCGTTAATTTCTTGTTGTTCTTTTTAAAGCGCTAAACTGCTAAGTCATTAGCGCCCTTGTAAAACGGATCATGGCAAAGCCCGAAATAAAGATCAGTAGAAAATGTCATGGCAAAAGCCAGAGATAAAACTGAATAAAAAGAAAAAACAAAGCAAAAGCCAGAAATAAACATCAATATAAAACATTGCACAAGTCATACTTAAATATAAATATATAAAACTAAACCAATCAATATCAAAAACCTACTATTAAGATGACTAAATCCGCAATTGGAAATTTACTCTTGACAAATAATTTAAAATCCTATCAACCGCTTGTTTATCATCCGCTAAGACCTCTGCGAGACTGTCCGCAGTGGCAGAGAGTCCCTAAGATATGCTAGAGCAACACGTGACGGACCGAAAGACCTTCGTCACAAAGCGGACAAATAGGAGCAAGATCACCCTTAAAAAGACAACCGTGCGCAAAACTGTAGTGGTCAAACCGAGCCAAAATCATCTCCTCACGACGAGACACGCGAGAGGAAGTGACCCAGTTTATCGGGTCACTTCCGATAAACTGGAAGTGACCTAACCAGCCAACCACTCCTCGCGCCAGCACAACAAGCCTAAAGTCCTCCGACGCCACACAAGGCATTGTAACACGGGGTTCTGCGGTTATCGTCCTAGCTGCCAAAGCAGCAAGTTCACTTCCAGGAAAGCCAACGTGACCAGGCATCCAAGCACACCCCACATCAACACCAGAAGCGTACAAAACATGGAGGGCATCCTGGATTCGCTGAACAATGGGGTGGCCGTTGCACAGCTCACGAAGGCTACAAAGCTCACCAAGAGAATCACTCAAAATGAGACAGGCGTTCAATTTTCGACGCCGCACATATAACATGGCTCGGCACATGGCATACAGCTCTGCACTATAAACGGATTTGCTATTATGAAAACTGAATATATAGGGTCCGGTTCAATGAACATAAGCACATCCAACACCGTTGGTGTACCCACATTCATCTGTGTAGATCAAAATTCGGCCAGTGCAACCTGACAGAAGTTAAAAACAAACTGACGCGGATACTAAACGTAGGCATCGCAAAATTCCGGTATACCGTCATCCCAAGATCCAAGTGAGATGTCGCAAGTAACCAAGAAGGGAACACACCCTCCCCCTCAGTAAACATGCCAGGTATTTCAATGTCGTGCTTTCGAAGAAGATCACGAAAACAAACACCTGCAGGCCCTGGATTAATGGAGCCTTTCCTACAATGTTCGTCCAGCGCAGTGTGAAAAAAGAAGCGAACGTTGGATGTTGAGGCATACATTCAAGCGCACACCCACAATTTCCCAAGAGGACATTACGCCAATATCGCAGTGGAGGCTCTGCCGATTCGGCACAAAGTCTCATAACGGGGCTAGTGGGAAAAGCACCAACAGCCACTCGAATGCCCCGGTTATGGACTGCGTTCAATCTCCCGAGCACAGATGGTCGTACTGAGGAACAAATGATACACTCATAGTCCATTTCTGATCGGATCAGTGCGCGACACAGTCGCAGCAAAATAATCCGATCTCCTCATCAAGACCCGCCATTTAACATCCGCAAGACATTCAGAGGAAGGCCACATCGCGCCTTCAACCGTGCCACATGCGTTGACCAGTCAAGTTTCCCATCAAACGTCAACACCAGGAATCTCGTCGAATCTGCGAACGGTAGCGAATCTGGACCGAATCGGAGCGAAGGTGGTAATCGTCTCCTACGGCGCCAAAAGTTCACGCCAACCTCTCAGTTGAGAAACGAAGGTCGCCCCTAGAACTCCATTCTTTAAGATTAACCAAGCATTGCCGCACACGGCGCTCCAAAAACGGCGCACGCCGAGAAGTACAACAAACGGCAAAGTCGTCTACGAATAAGCATGACGATACCCCTGGAGAAACACATTTTGAGATAGAATCAATCGCTACAGCGAAAAGTGCAACGCACTCCGCTCCCCCGAAAATAGTTCGAAAAAACCGAGTCGACCCCCACTCGGAAAATGTGTTCCTTCACAAACTGCTGAATAAACAGTAGCAACCGTATGCTCCAGGAGTGCAGGAAAACGTAGCATCCCCGCCCGCCATCATGCATCATAAGCCGTCTCAAGGTCAAACAATATCGCAACGGTTTGACAATTCTTCATAAATCCGTTCACGATCTGTGTCGACAATGACAGTGCTGAACGGCGCATCCGAAAACCGCACCGGCTGCTGGTCAGCAGGTTGTGAGCTTCCAACCGCTATACCAACCGTCCATTGATAATGCGTTCCATCACCCGGCAAACGCAACCGGTGAGAGAAATAGAACAGCAGCTGGGCGAGAGATGACGGTCCCTTCCAGCTTTCAAAATGAGTATGACAGCGGCCTCCCGGCACCCTTCCTAATCAACCCAAACACGATTATAGACCTCGAGAAGGAAAGCCCCGCCTTCAGAAGAGAGCCGGCGCAACGCCTGTACGAGGACACGATCAGGTCGCGAAGATGAAAGAGTTGGTTCCAACTCCGCCATGGTGAAGAGGTGATTGCAATCTTCAAGACTTCCCGAACGAAAAAGGAAATCTTGAGATTCCACCTGCAGGAAGAAACTCTGGCGAATAGTTATCTGAGCCAGATATTCGAGGGAAAGCACGGCAAAATGTGCCAGCCACGTCAAATATAACAACAAAAGCTCCGTTCCAAGATCGGAATTAGCACGTTGATCGATTTTCCGGCCACACGCCTCAGCCTATGCCAAACAACAGAGAAAAGTGTATATCGACTAAATGAAGCTACAAACCCGCTCCATGATGTCCTCCTTCCATCCTTTATAACATATTCAGACTTGGCACGCACCTTTCTGCACTCAAACAGGCCATCCAGCGTAGGGCGATGCTGGAAAACGCCAAGAGCACGCCTGCGAGCAGGAATGGCATTTCAGCACTCCTCCATCCACCAACGGACCGGAAATCGACGAGAGTTGGCAGTCGACCATGAAACAGCCCGCTCAGCGACAGAAAGAATCCTCTCTGTGAGATATTCGACCAAAACGTCCACACAGTCGCGCCCATTGTAATTAAGCACAGTCAACTGGGAGCAAAGATTCCAGTTGTCTTGATCTAAGCGCCATCCAGGCAAGCGTGTTGAACATATATCTTGTGCTAAGAGACCAATAAGACATGGAAACTGGTCACTAGAGTGTAAATCAGAGATGGCATTCCATTGCAAGGAAATTGCTAACTGTGGTGAACAAACCGCAATATCAAGGTGTGAAAAAGTGTTGAAGGAGTCTGAGAGAAATGCAGGCTCTCCGGTATTCAGAAGAGCCAAGTTATTAATGTCCAACAAATCGGCAATTAATTCGCCTCTCGCACAAGCCCAAGGTGAGCCCAAAGAGAGTGATGGGCATTAACGTCTCCCACCAACATAACAGGCGCTGGCAACTGAAAGACCAGATCTTACAAATCCATGAGCGAGAGGTTTTCGGATGGAGGCAGATAAATGCTACAAATGGCAAATCGGATGGATGGCAGTTTAATCCTTACAGCCACCGACCGGATGTCAGACTCCATGGAGACAGCTTCCACAAATATACCATCTCTGATGAGCATCACAGTGACACCGTGCACAGGAACACCCTCCTCCGGTGCAAGATCACACCGCGCTAGGGTATATCGCCTAAGTTGAAAGCCGTCTTACGGAGTTCAGTCTCTCGCAAACACACGACCAAAGGCTCGTACTTGTTGAGCAAAAGCTCAAGCTTTGGTCCATGCGTTCCAACTACACGGATGTTCCATTGTAAGACAGCCACCAGAATTAGAACGGGATAAGTTCCCAATCGTAGAAGTCCACCACGTTGTGGAAAGCGGTGGTCGAATCAATCTTCCCCCTTACCCCGGAGACGGCCAACACCCTTAACGGAGGATTATTCCAGCCTCCCCCTCACTGTCGCCCCGGCAGTGTGGCAGAATCCTCCCGTCCCATCTCCTCCACGGGACATCCCTCCAATACAAAACCTGGATTCGAGAATCTCGAACCGATTGGAAGCTGAGACCAGCAAAGATGCTGATCGCCGATCCGAGTCCTTCCCAGAAGATTCCTCAGAAGAGGATATCCGTGGAGATGATCGTTGATCCCTCCCTCCTCCGGATGTTCCGGGTACAAACTTTACATTTTCTTTCAGGAATTCAGTTCGCTTAGAGCTGGTCTTGAACTTTATCTGTGGTGCACTATAAGTTACGGGCCTGCCAGACTCATTGCTTGAAGTCGATGATCTTGCTCCTTGGCAGGTGTTTTGCAAACGTAGATGTGGATTTCATAGGCTTTGGATGTGATGTGGCTACGAAAGTCTTTTCTGGAATTGTAGCCCGTTGACATCGCTGGTTTGAGTTGTGATTTCCCGACTTGGCTGCAACTGAGCTATAGGTACCGGACTTCGGGACAGGGGGTTGGAGGACGGCAAGAGTTTCCGGGCTTCCGAGAAGGTAACCTCCAACCCGGATCTCCTGGATCGCCCTTTCCTCTGTAAAACGGGAGCATTCTCGGGAACTAGATGGATGTTCAGTACTGCAGTTTAGCATGTTGAGCTGATGTACATGCTCCCTCGTGTGAGAATTTTCCATAGTTAACACAGGTAGCTTCACCGAACCAGAAATCGCCTGTATGACCAAAGCGCTGGCACTTACAGCATCTGAGCGGGTTGGGGATATATGACCTTACTTCAATAGCTTCATACCTTGCCTTAATTCTTTGAGGTAGTTCTATCCGATCAAAGGTAAGAAACAGGGTACGAGTTGGCACAAATTCACCTCCTTGGCTTCGTTGAACCCGATATACAGATGTCACGCCTTGATCTTCTAGATTCCCTTGAATCTCCTCATTGGACATACCGTCCAATGCACGGTTTTTTACAACACCGCACGAGGAGTTCAAGGTCTTGTGCATCTCCACTCTAATTAGATAGCTTGCTAACAAGTTGATTTTTAAGATAATGACTGACTGGAATGCTGAATTTACTTCAACCAGGAGCGTGCCATTGAGACTTCTAATGCACGACTTCACAGGACCAGCAATTTTATCGAGACGCTTCTGAACTATAAAAGGGTTCACCGATGTAAACTTTTTGCCTTCCTCTGTTCTAGTGATTACTAAGTAGCGAGGACCACGACACTCGACTACTTCTTTTCCATTCAGCTGTTTTTATTTTTTTGTTTTGGATTTTTCAAAAATCCTTCACCATTGCAAATGTCCCCGATGGCATGCTCACATTCTGGGCGCCACCTCGGCTTAGGTGAGAGTCCTGGCCTGAGCTTTGCTCACCTTAGGACCTCACTTCCCAATTCATAGACAGAGGGCCACAATCGCCTTCAGGAGTGTAACAGCTCATTTAATGGCCCCTCCCGGGAAGACGTTTATTATCGGATACGAACACTGTCCTACATGATACTCAGGGGCTGGGAATTACGTATTACCCAGTCAACCTTTGCGACTTCCCTCCTCCGCCCGCGCAGCGGTATTCGTCAGCTGTATTCAGGAGGTAACTGATAACTGGTCAAACACACTTGTGGACCAAAGTTAATTGGGTGTTTGGCGAAAGATCTCTCACCTCTTAGAGGAACCCAATCGAGAGTGTGACGCGGGACCCCGGGAGCGCCAATCCCGTACCTCCCGTAGTAGGCCCCTGGGAGAGGAGTACGTTGTGATGGTCATTTTAGGGTAAATTTAAATTGACCCTAATTCTATGTTCACATTTAAAATATTAAATTTACTCTAAATGACCATCATAACATCCTCCAAACAAAACACGACTAATGGCATTTAGTTTCTCCTATAATATCAAACAACTTTTATTAAAGACATTTCTTGCTACAACGCTTAAATTTTGGAGATATTGTACAGTCTCAACTTAAATGATCCATCCTATATACTAATGACATCATTCATAATTGGAAGGGCATCATTATATACCAGAATAAAATTAAGTAGAAATAAAATGTTAATGAGAATGGATTACAATACGCATTACAACGCTTGAATATGTTATGTCAGCTGTGGCGGTTATACATTACTTATTATACTGGACGTATCTTCGCTGTAATGGAATCAGAATAAGCACTTCTCTACTAAGTCGCTTCACTTATAGCAGAGTGAACCAGAGAGCAGAGTTGTATATCTCTGGTTATGTCTCAACAGGTTGGCTACAATGCGATCAGAGCAAGTTTCTCCGAACAGCCGCTAGGCATGATCACAGCACCTCTCGGCCGAGCTTACTCTCGTGCTGCAATTGGCTCTTGCTCCTCCCCTCTCTCTAGCCTACCTGAGCTTGCTTGTTAGCCGAAGTGAAGAAAGAGTCTTCAGTTGAATCGACGAAGAAGGGGCTTTAACCAGCTGTTCGGCCAATGGCCGTTTTATTTCTGGCGATGAGGAACTAGGGTATTAAATTGAGCTATTATTGAAATTTACTTTGTTTGTAAATTATGCTTTAAATTCGGGTATTGGAGACAAGCCCCTCATTAGGGTTGATATCCGATTTTTTTTTAAATTCAAGCACGTTTAGGTAATTTTGCATATTTTCTCTTTCACTCTCTTTCTCTCTCTCTCTCTCTCTCTCTCTCTCTCTCTCGCGACTGAATGGATGTCAAAGCAGGGCTTGGAATCTATTGGTAATATATTTTATATAGACTGAATGTAGCAGTAGGTGAATTGTATCTTATTTACTTTTGAAAGTGGATGCTTTAAAATTCTAGAATATGCTAGGCAGCCATTTTGTGGAATAGCTCCAAGTATTACCTGTAGGTATGAGTGTCACACCAGACCCCTGATTTGTGTAATATTTCATGTTTCGTCATATAGATTATTCTTGTACATTGAAAGTATTATCCAAATTTCAACTTTAACTTATTTAATAATCCTTGGAATTATTTAGTGTTATGTTAGTGCGGCTTCAAGAATTAGCAGCAGCATAAAGGTCATTTACATTTTATGCTTGATGCCGCCATAACTTCTTCTATAGGGTCTTTCAACGAGAGTGTCCTATCTTTAACATGTGATAGCTGCCGTTGTTACTGAGTCACAGCAGTCATGTTTTTCATGTGGTTACAGTTGTTATTGAAAAATAACCATGGAACGTTACAGCATTCAGCAACGTGTAGAAATTATGAAAATTTATTATCAAAATGGATCATCTGTTCGCCAAACCATCCGTGTATTGCGTGAAGTTTACGCTCTGCATAATCGTCCCTGGTAGAGAACGATTCGGCGTTTGATCGATAAATTTGAAAGAAGTGGTTCTGTCAGCGATCAAAGAACGCCTGTACGTAATCGACGTAAGCGCTCTAATGAAAACATAGGCGCCGTTCGTGAGAGGTACGCGAAAACGGAAACAAATCAATTGCTCGTCGAGCGCAAGAATTGGAGCTTTCGCCGACAACAACGTGGCGAATTCTGCATCTGGACTTGAAGTTTCACGCTTACAAAATGGTGTTACTCAAGAACTAAAGCCAACGACCATAGATTGCGTGTATTCGCTGACTGGGCTATGGAGCAATTGGAAGCTGATCCGGATTTTTGTCGAAAAACCATCTTCAGCGACGAAGCCCACTTTTGGATGGATGGTTGTGTTAAACAAAATTGCTGCTATTGGAGCAATCACAGTCCAATGCAGATTCAAGAACGACCACTTCTCCCCAAAAGGTTACTGTATGGTGAAACCATTGGTCTATATTTTTTCCAAGATGAAGATGGAGAAGCTTTAACTGTCAACGCAGAAAGATACCGGGCTCTTATAAGGGACTATTTTTGGCCTCAATTAGATGGTATGGATCTCAGAAACATCTGGTTCCAGAAAGATGGTGCCACATGTCATACTGCTCTCGAAACAATCGATCTTTTGAAGGGGAAGTTCAGAGGTTTCGTCATTTCTCGTGGTGGTGATGTTAACTGGCCCCCAAGGTCATGTGATTTAACGCCTTTGGATTACTTCTTGTGGGGTTAAGTTAAATCTCGAGTTTATGTCAACAAGCCAGAAACAGTAAATGATCTTATGAATAACATCACGCGTGTTATTCGTGAAGTTGGACCTAATTTACGTTCTTCTGTCATTGAAAGTTGGGTCAATCGTATACGCGCAACCCAACGAAGTTCCGGCGGTCACTTAACTGATGTTTTATTTAAGTTCAAAGATAGGACACTCTTGTTGAAAGACCCTATATATTATACTAAATTATTAGTACGTTTTGTAATATCATTTGAAGCCATTATATTTAGGCAATTGCAGCCACCATACTTTCAGCTTGAGAAATTGTTTGGCAAAATAATAATTTTAATCACTGTAATTATTTAAAGTTTCAATGTGATTACATACTTGTTTTCTAATTGAATGATTTAACTGTATCTATGTAATACGTCCCATTACTTGCAACCTTCACAGTCACCTTTCCATGGGGTCATTGATTAGTAATGCTTCCAGACTAACTGGGTTTAGTACGATTTCAGACTACACCTCCCAAGCTGAACAAAATGGTAAGGGTGAGTGCAACACGGATATACGATCTTGAAATATCAACGGAAAAATCTGACATAATGACTTTTTGGGGAAAGGGGAACATAAGGTCAAATATTATTTTAGAAAATAAACCATTAGAACAAGTAGGAATGTTTAATTAGTTAGGATGTAACTTCAACTATATGAAAAGAACTGCAAGAGGCATCAATAAAAGGCTTGCAAGATTCCAAGTGATATGTGGAATTGTACATAGAACATTGAGGAATAAAACCAGAACGGAAATAGGGTTAAAGTTTTATAAAACAATGGCGGTCCTACAATTTTTACGGAAGTGAGACATGAGTCATCACAAGGAAAATGAAAGGTAGATTAAAAGTGCAGAGATTAGCTTTTTTAAAGAAAACAAAAGAATGCACAAGGTTAAACGAAATACCAATTGAAGATATAAGAAACAGAACTTAAATGTGAACTCAACAAATAGCAAATATGAAAAATATCGGAACGAATGGATGCAAATGTCCAAAGAATGGCAGATTCCAGATTGCCTAAAGTTGCATTTCATTATCAACCAAAAGGAAGGAGAGATGTCGGCCGACCATCCACCAAGAGCAGGAAGGAACAACTTTGATATGGAACTAGCATTATGCCCCTGCCGTGAAGTTAAGAAGAAGAACGATTTTTATTAAAATACCGTATGTTTAAGAATTTATGATAAATAAGATGTATATCTTGAATTTTCTTAAAAAAAAAAAAAGCTCGTGAAATGCTCTTCATTCGGAAAGCATTTTGTATAATTTTGTATAACAAGTAAACATTAAGAGATACACAAAATATGTAGATCAGCTTAAAACACACAATTTATTTCAAGCAACCTTTTCGTGGTACCAGCCCATTATATTCATAATAGCTGGAATTTTTCAGTACTGTAGTTTTTGACGTTGTGTCAAAATTCAGTTGCTTACCACGTTGCCGTGGAAAGAGTACGGAATTTCAGGCCGTTTAGAGAAACACGCCTATAAACATTTTATTATGGCTTATTTCGCTTGTACCTACAACTAAATGTGCAATGAAAACTATTCCTGCAAAGGTTAACGATTAACATGAGTAATAGTTTGTAGAAGATATAAAACAAACGATAATGGGTGGTGATGACCATGTGAATGTAAATCATCATCTTTTATTACATTCTTACTGGCGATGACTCTGTAACGTTTATGCATTATAGTACAATCATGTTGCGTACCGCGATAATGCAAAAAGCAATAACAATATGACGTATAGTCGAGTGTATGGAATCGTGCCGATATAATGTGGAGGGGTTTACGTTGGTAAGGACATACTAAACCGCTTTTGTCACGCCCGCACCATCCCTTACCTGGTTCTAGCATCCTACATAATGTTTTTTTTATTCCCCTCCCCTTTTTTCTTCCCTCCTGAACCTGAAACCGACTTCTTCTTTTCTTTTTTTTTTTTAAAAAAATCATAGGTTAATGTTTGAGTGCCAGAATTTTGACACCAAACCAATACGAAAGATTCATCCAGGGGCTGGTGTGGATGAAGCATATCTTCTACTCAGGTGAAATGTTCGTAATCCCCTCCCCTAGTCATTCTCCGTGGTGTACTGGTTACCATGCTAGCTTCTAATTCCCGAGGTCGCGGGTTCAAACTCGGCGGAGGGCGATGGATTTTTTCGGGCGTAAAAATCCTTAGCATGGCTTCCTTCGGAAGGGAAGTAAAGCCGGTGGTCCCGTATCGTAGATTTACGGCACGTAAAAGAACCTCAAGCCTGATAAAGAGGCCTTTGAGCAAAATTTCCGGTCTTTCACACCCAATATAAAATGGGACGCTAAGGGCCACAGCAGTTAAAGAGCGTCCATAAATAAAATTCAATTTAATTTAATTTTAAACTCCTCCCCTACCGCTGCTCACCTAGATCTGACATTTGTTCACACGGTAATGCGTGTGTGTCGGAGTTTAAATCAAACCAATAAGGGATTCGCTCACCCAGGGCTGGTGTGGAACACAGATGACAACCAATATTAAATACAGGAAACCAAAGCATCCACACCTTTCCGTGTACTCGACTGTGTATAATTAGCAATGAAGGACTGCATAATAATTTAAAAAAGAACAATGTTCTAACTGATCAGGAAGAGCAAACGAAATTGATAGTGCATTGGATACGACGAAACACTTTCGGATGAGTCATGCTGAGAGTTTGGACTGCTCCAAATCTTTCTGCATGCCCGTGACAGCATTCGATGCCAACAAAGTAGATAATCATCTTCGAATGTGGAGGTGCGCATCGCTCGGTGAAGGCGCATTCACAACGAAAGTTAATTATAAATGTAGTTTTAACTTATACACTTAATATCATGCACTGCAATGGATCCATTCACAATGCATCGTGTAAAAAATAAAATCTGATGTGTTACACACACATGACTTTCTCTACTCTTGTACAAACTATTTTCACAAACACTTATTCTCCATATGCTTCATGTTGATCGAGATATCGAGATGTTAATCTTATTGCTAATTTTCCTGTAGATGCAAGGGGAATATGGTAGGCTTTAAGCGATAGTCAAGGATTTTAAGAGCTGGTTGCTATGTGGAGTATTCCATTCTCTTTGCATTACCAGGACAAAAAAAAATGAATAACGAGTTCCCATTTGAGAAAAAGTATAAGTATTGGAACATTTAAGGGAATAACAAGCAATATCTCGAAAATGGTCCACTCAACAACAAAAAAATGTATATTACATAAATTGTGTATTTTAACGCGATCTACATCTTTGTGTAGTAAAACTTTGTCTATGTCTTATGGTTTACCAGTTATGCAAAAGTCGTTCACAATGAAGAATACTTTTGGAGACATTCCCGGAAAATTCGAGATATACATTTCATTTGTCATAAAAATATCTTAAACATATGATATTTTAATCAAAATCGTTAGAGCCATTTTTTAGAAAATTAAAATATTCGAAAAATTTTCCATGTAAAGGGTAATCGGGGTGGGGGATTTTCTTGAAAACCTTTGTGTCGCATCTCTGGAAGATACTGAACCTAAATACCAAGTTTGGTATTTATCCGACTGTTCGTTTCTGAGTTATGCTGTTCACAGACACACACACGGACATGTTTCCAAAAATACTTTTTTTGGATTCAGGAGGCCTCAAAACATGTATTTCCGTTGAAATCTCGGTTTCGAATTTTTGAGTGGAATACAATACTTCCCCTACTTACTATACGTAGTAGAAAAAGTAATAATCGTTAAATTATACGTAACAAATTAATTATACAAATTAAGAAGCCTAAAGATTTTATTTTGCGCCATTGTCTAACATATACAGGCAGACAAGGAGCGAGTTTCACTTATCATTGTGCAAGATCATATGCTAAAAGTGCTTGCGACCTCTATAAAAAAAAGGTAGTTTTTCAGAGACAAGAATTGGTGATTCTTGACACTAAAATTAGATATCGTGATTTTATCAGAAGCAGTCTTGAGATATCCTGACACATAAAAGAAGGATTTTTAGGAAAACCGAGACCATGGGCGCGCACGTGTATTTGTGAATGTGCAGCGAACGGCATGAACAGCATTAACTCGAGAAAGAAAATACCAAACCTCGAATTAAAGTACCCCATCTTTCAAAAATGCAAGGCGAAGATTTTGTTGAAATTCTCCTCCCTAAACAACCCTCCACATGGATAAAACTTCATTGCCTTTTACTTTTCCAAAAATACCTCCAAAGATTCTGACTAAAATTTATTTGAGATACCGGCATGGGAAATTCAATATACATCCTGAATTGTCTATGAAGTACTCTTCATTCTCATTGAATTGTATTTAATTAGTAAATCAAAAGCAAAACCTTATGTCAAATTATTTTTTCCTAGCATTAGCCAGTTCCGAAATATTCACCGTTGTAAGTTTCCTCAACTTAAAGTCTACAAGCGTTGCAGTTCACATGGGCTCACGCAGTTCATGCCCATTACTATAAAAATTTGCTTTTAATGTAAATTTGACTTACTTTATGATTGTTTATAGGTTTAACCAGACAGGGAATGAATTTATGAAATGAACAGTGGCTAGAGCGCATAGAGTTTGTATTTTTAGATTAAAGCAAAACTCCAGAAAAATCATAATCAGTGTTACTCAGCCCAACCAAGGTTCAAAGCGGTGTCCTCCGGGTTTAAGAAGTTGAAGTGCAACCCTACGCCATGGAGATAAACAGTTTTTGCATCTTGCATGTTTCCAACTCCGAATTGCATATCTAGACAAACGTTTATCATGATCAACCTAGCAGGAAAGAATACTTTTTATATGAGTAAGGGATACCCATGAAACGGTAAGGGGTAAAGAAAGTCACGTGTTACACATGAATTGTTATGTATGCACGTAATTCCTTTCGACTGAGCTCCATTTATTTGTTTCAAACCTCCTTGCTTTTATTTCCACTTTTAGTTGTGAATGATACCATTCCTGTTAATTTTACTGCCAAGTCTACAGTTTGTGCAAACGCTTAATCCCAGAGAGCCGGAGCTCGATTAACGTTTAGTGTAAATTGCCTGAGGAATACATTTCTCGGAGTTTTCCCTTATCATGCAGAGGCGGCTGCCTCATAACTCCCAGCTCCAATAGACTCGGCTCATTTACCATACCGTTTCATTCATTCCATTCACCGTCTCGAAAAACAGTTGGCTGGGCTTTAAACGCCTATAAAGAGAATGTTTACTGCACACCTGAATACCTTTCATTTTTGCGGTATAATAGCGAAGGGTTTGAATGCATTCGCTTTAGTTTTGGGAAAGATTGATTTATAGTTATCACCTCGCTGCATATGGTTTCTTTTGTTTGAGCTGGGCACATCTACGCACTCCCTCTCTACAATATTCTAGCTCCCTCCCATCGTTCACACCACACAAAGCAAACAGAACATGTTCCAGCGATCGGTCAGTTTGGAATTTATGACGAGAACCCCTTGGTTATAAATCTTGGCCAATACCGTCAACACCGGCAAGGAAAAGATATGGGAAAACTGGTGATGTTTTTACTCTAGGGGAGCTTCTTCCTTCCTTGTACATCAGGTGGCAGTTTTTCTGTCATATAGAAACAATTCTTCTACAAAAGATACGCTGGGAGAGAAAGAAAATGCGAGGGTTCTGTTGATCTGAAAAATGTAGATATTGGTAAAACGCATTTGTCCTCCATTGTTTTACGAATGAGCTAGCTGGTATACACAAATTCTACACGTTGCCTTTTTACTTTCCCTACTACGCTGTTATAGTAGGTAAAGAGAAAGTATTGTTTTCCATTTATCACCCCCAAAAATTGTATGTCGAGATTTTACCGGAAATATATATTTTGAGATCCTCTGAACTCCCCTAAAAGCATTTTTACTTACCTATAGTAAGTAGTGGAAGTATTGTATGCCACTCAAAAATACGATACCGAGATTTCACGTTTTGAGCATAACTCAAAAATGAAAATTTGGCTAAATGCCAAACTTAAATTTTAAATTCGACATTCTCCAAGGATGAAGAAAATCCTCCACCCCAAACTGCCTTTGCAGGAAACGTTTTCGAAAAGTTCGATTTTCCTATAATCTGCTGCAACGATTTTGTACAAAATACCAAAAAATAAGACATTTACATGAAAAATAAAATGATTATCTTGAATTTTTTGGGAATAGCCTCAGAAGTCCTCTTCGCCCTGAATGACTTTTGCATCACTGAAGACCGTAATAAATACAGAAAATCTTACTTCATAAAAAATGTATAAATATCAAATAATTTTTTAGGAGGGGAGTTAACCATTTCCGAGATATTCCTTGTTATTGATCTGAGATATCCAATACTTAAACTTTTCTCAAATAGGAAGTCATTCGTTTATTACTTTTTCTACCACGCACATAGTAATTAGATAAGGTGTTTCATTCCACACAAAAATTCGATAGTGAGATTTCTCCAGAAATACGTGTTTTGAGGCCGCCAGAATAAAAAAAAGCATTTTTAGAAAAAGCTCCACGTGTGTGTGTCTGTGTGTTTGAGTGCGCGCGCGCGTGTCTGTGTGCGTCTGTAAACAGCATATCTCAAAAACCAAAAGTCGGACAAACATCAAACTTGGTATTTAGGTTCAGTACCTTCCAAAGATGCGACGCAAGGATTTTCAAATAAATTCCCAATTCCAAACTACGCTTTACATGTAATTCTTATCGAATTTTTTTTATTTTCTTAAAATGGCTATAACATTGTTATTATAATACCATATACTGAAGTATTTGCATGACAAATAAAACGTATATCGTGAATTCTCTAAGAATAGCCTCTGAAGTCCTCTTCATTCGGAAGGAATTTTGTATAATCTTGTATAGCTGCTAAACGTGAAACGATAGACGAAAACGTACTAAACAAAATTGTTAGATCTCTTTAAAACACATAATTACGTTTAATAACCTTTTTGTGGGATAAGGCTTCTCTGTGATATACGTTATTAATAGTTCCAATTGTTCCTTATTTTTTTAAAATCCTCTCTACATTCAGTTGTTTCTCGCGATGGCATGGAAATATACTGGACGCTATATGCTGGCTTTAAAATTCCATACTGTTTCCATGACATCGCGAAAAACAACTGATCGATGGCACTCTAAAAGAATGACAAGTATTGAACAATTCGAACCTTTAATAACGATACATCAGAAAAGGCTTAAGCCCCCCCCCAAAAAAAACCACACATTTAAAATAAGTTGTGTGATTTAAAAAGATCTACAATTTTTGTGTGGTATGCTTTTGTCAATTTCTTCAGTTTTCAAGTTATACAAGATTATACAACACTCCTTCCGAATGAAGAGGACTTCCTAGCCTATTCCCAGAAAATTCAAGATACACATTGTATTTGTCATGTAAATATCTTTCATATGTGATATTTTAATCAAAATCGCTACAGCCATTTTTTAGAAATTCAAAGTTTTCGAAAAATGCTCCACGTAAAGGTAGTTGTGGGAGGGGAGATTTTCTTGAAAATCTTCGTGTCGCATCCTTGGAATATAAAAAACTAAAATACCAAGTTTGGTATTCATCCGACATTTCGTTTTTTGTTTATGTTGTTCACAGCCAGATACGCATACGGACATGTTTCCAAAAATGCTTGATTTGGATTCAGGGTGTCTCAAAACATGTATTTCCGTTAAAATCTCAGTCTCGAATTGTTGTGTGGAATGCAATACTTACACTACTTACTACTACTACTACTACTACTACTACTACTACTACTACTACTACTACTACTACTACTACTACTACTACTACTACTACTACGTACTAAAGAAAGTAATAAACGATAATGGATAAAGAAAGTCATGTGAATTTAATACTAGATTTTACTCGTGATTGTGTGAAAGACATGGAATTTCAAAATCATCATATAGTGACCCGCCTTTTATTTTCTCTACTACGTGTAATAAGTAAGGAAAGTATTGCGTTCCACCCAAAAATTCTATACCGAGATTTCACCGAAAATACGTGTCTGTCAGACTTTGAACAGCGTAACTCAAAAATGAACAGTAAGATAAATACTAACCTTGGTATTTGAGTTTACTATCTTCCAAGGATGCGACACGAAGATTTTCTAGAAAGTCCCCTCACCCCAGACTACAATTTATATGGTACATTTTTCAAAAATTTTGAGTTTTTAAAAAATGGCTCTAACGACTTTGATTAAAATGTCATAGTTTAAGATATTTTTATGGCAAATGAAATGTATACCTTAAATTTTCTGGGAATGTCC
Source organism: Deroplatys truncata (assembly GCA_030765065.1). NCBI lineage: Eukaryota > Metazoa > Arthropoda > Insecta > Mantodea > Mantidae > Deroplatys > Deroplatys truncata. Next base: position 38,395,342 of record CM060980.1, read on the forward strand.
CCAAAAGTCCTCTTCATTCTGAGTGACTTTTGCATAACTTGTAAACTGTAAGAGACAGGCAAAATGCTACTATACAAAAAAATATAGATATTGTTAAATCACACCAATGATCTCTTTTCAGCTACCTCACTACATATTTTTTATACCTCTATATCCTCAAATCTCTTTCTTGCCATTTTTTTCAGAACTTATTTACACTATTTTCCCTTCTTCATATCTCTCCCATTCTATTATTTTCCAAGTTATTTCGAAGGCGATTATTCTGTAAACTTTATATTTGATATTCGAGGCATTGTTTTGACAAATTCTTTTAAATCAAGGATTCTGAACCAATATTTCAGTGGTGTTTCCTAATCTTTCCCTTACTTGCCACTCTTCCCAGTTCTATTTCTGAACTACGTACATAATAGCTTGGGAACCCAAGCATTTGTCTACAGAGCCTCCTATTCACCTCAGCTATAACTTCACATTTTTCTAATCCCGATACTTCCATACTATACAGCTTTTTGTCTCAACCACCATATTGCGTATTTCTTCGAGCCATTTAACATTGATATCAGATAAGCTAAATTTGGAACTTCTGAAGCTGACAATGGTTCCTTTTCGTTTTGCTAGTGCAAATTTCTTTTGTGTTTCCCATTTATCACCTCTGTTTAGTGTATATAGAGAAGAAACTAAAAAGGTAACATAGAAAAAGCTGTAATATTTGTTTATTTTCTGAAAAATGTCTAAAAGTTTTGATTAAAACAGGATGCAGGTCATGTACTGACCGACACATAGAGCGTGCACTCTGAATTTTTATTCTCGTTTAAGTTTATACACCTGGAGTGTGAGATATACACAAAATATTACGAAATGTATATACGCGTGCACACATACATATATATATACCTATATATATACAAGTTGAACCATTTAAGTTGGGACTGTACAGTAACACCAAAACTAAGTATTGTATAAAGAAATGTCTTGAATAAAAGTTGCTTGAAATTATGGGGAAAGTAAATTCATTAGTCGTGTTTTGTTTGAAGGACATTGTGATGGTCATTTTAGAGTCAATTTAATTTGACCACAATTGTAGGTTCCGATTTAAAAAAAATTAAATTTACCCTAAAATGACTATCATAACGTCCTCCAAATAAAACACGACTAATGGCATTTACTTTCCCCCATAATATCAAGCAACTTTTATCAAAGTCGTTTTATCTACAACATTTAGTTTTGGAGATATTGTACAGTCTCAACTTAAATGGTCCACTCTGTATATGGGCAGCGCTTTTTGAAATGTTAAGTTAACATCCTTATGTTGCTTATAAGATAATGAAAATAACATTATATAAAAACTTATTTTACTGCTGAAAGAGTCCCTAATGTCCTGCGTAGCATCTATCATCGTTTTAAACAATCGACTGTTCTCAGCCTTCTAAATACAAAAAAATCTTATGTGTTACACTCACATGACTTTCTCTACTCTTGTACAAACTATTTTTACAAACGCTTATTCTCCATATGCTTCATGTTAATCCAGATGTTAATCTTATTGCTAATTTTCTTGTAGATGCAAGGGTAATATGGTAGACCTTAAGCGACAGTCAAATGTTTTAAGAACTGGTTGCTATGTGGCGCATTCCACTCTCTTTGCATGTCCAGGACATAAAAAAATGAATAACGAATTCCCATTTGGGAAAAAGTATAAGTATTGGAAAATTTAATGGAATAACAAGCAATATCTCGAAAATGGTTCATTCAACAAAAAAATATATATGACATAAATTGTGTATTTTAACGCGATCTACATTTTTGTGTAGTAAAATTTTGTCTATCTCTTATGATTTACCAGTTATGCAAAAGTCCTTCACAATGAAGAATACTTTTGGAGACATTCCCAGAAAATTCGAGATATAAATTTCATTTGTCATGAAAGTATCTTAAATATATGATATTTTAATCAAAATCGTTAGAGCCATTTTTGAGAAAATAAAAATGTTCGAAAAATGTTCCATGTAAAGTGTAATCTGGGGTGGGGGAATTTTCTTGAAAACCGTGTGTCCATCTCTGGAAGATACTGAACCTAAATACCAAGTTTGGTATTTCGTTTCTGAGTTATGCTGTTCACAGACACACACACACGGACATGTTACCATAAATGCTTTTTTTGGATTCGGGGGGTCTCAAAACATGTATTTCCGGTGAAATCTCGGTATCGAATTTTTGGGTGCAATACAATACTTCCCCTACTTTCTCCCCTTATGTGTATGATAACGGGGACGGAAAAATAAGCTTTCGTAAGAACAATTTGTAGAACAGCTATGAAAATAAATGATAATAGGTGAAGAAATTCATAAATGCTACACGTCTTATCTTTGTTCTTCGTGCAAATGTAGTATGTTTATATGTCTTTTGTTTTGAAACGCTAACAACTACAGGAATGTGTAAGATTTTAATAGCATCTCTATATTATAAACACTGCTGTATGTTTAAACACTCAGACTTTCCCAATAGTGACCAAGTCCTGAAGAAACACAAAGAGTGTCCGAGGAACAACGGCTAAGAGTCAAATATCAGGTCCATCAATTTTGGAGGGGAGGCTTGTTCTCCGAGTGAGACAATAATTTGGTTTGAAAACACGACTCCAGGCCTTGCTGTTAATCTCCCTAACAAGACCGGTCCCCTACTCACTTTGAATAATATCGGTGTAACAGCATTTAGGGCTACTTAAGTTAAGGGGGGCTTTGTAATGATTCTCTCTGCCTACTACAGATTCCTTCTGCTTTCCCATTATATGAGCTATAAGTAAACGCAGCACATTACCTTGTGTCTTTATACAAGATAGCTCCAAGTCCTTGCAAAGTATTTGCTTTCCTCGGAAGCGAAAGCTCATACTAAAGAGTATGATGTAGACGCAAGGCAGACGTTATTCAAATGTTACACTAGAAAAGTATATAAATATGGTTCTTTTTCCGCAATTCGTAGCAGAATTTAGATCTAGCGGCTACGATGTTTATATTCCATAATAACAACAATACCGATACTCACATCTGCTAAAATTCAGAAATAAATTCATCTAGGAATATAGCTTGAAGTTTTAAATAAACATATGCCAAGTCTGTCATTAAATCTTACTAAATCACTTTTGCATGCAGCATACTTTTACGGGGAATCTACAAACAACTCAAACAAAATTTTATCGTTCTACATTTTTTTTAACCACCATGGTATATTGGGAGTGAAAAATTGACATTTTGATCAGAGGCCTCTTTATCAGGCTTCACGTTCTTTTACGTGCCGTAAATCTATGACACGGACCACCGGCTTTACTTCCCTTCCTAAGGAAGCCATGCATTTCTACGCCCCATAAAATCCATCGCCCTCGGTGGGTTTGAACTCGCGACCTCTAGAACTACAGGCTAGCATTTATCGTTCTATTTACATCATTACGGTTTCCGTAAGTAATGCCTTCAACTAGATATTACATGCGGTAATACTCATTTTGTTATAGACAGGGGGATATGACAAGGGTAACTATTTAAACACCAGTCGATAAATGCAAGCATCAAGTTTCTAGGAAACAAAAAAACTCCCACTTAACATTTAAAAGTGTCATGCTTAAAGTACGGAAATATTTAACAGAGTTGTATAGTATAAAATGAGGTTATCTGTTGTGTTTCTCAGTTGCAAAGAATCCAATAAGAAAAAATAATACTTCTTCAGCTGCTTACGGAAAACTCAGGATTCGTATACCTACCTGTTATTGTTATGTCGGTATTTCGAAATTTTGTTACTTTAGTCAAAATTGTTAGAGCTATTTTAGAGGAAATAAAAAGCCATAATAAATATTTTCCCATGCAAATGGCTCTTTGAGGAGTGTGGGAAATTCCTTGAAACATCGCGATTTAAATGAGATATTTAATACTTACTCAACGTTTTGTACACAAGCTATGCGGTTCATAAGCATATTAGGTACCCAGCCTTTTTACTTTCTCTACTAGTAAGTAGGGGAAGTATTGTATTCCACCCATAAATTCGATACCGAGATTTCACCGGAAATACATGTTTTGAGACACCCTGAATCCAAAAAAAAGCATTTTTGGAAACATGTCCGTGTGTGTGTTTCTGTGTCTGTGTGTCTGTCTGTGAACAGCATAACTCAGAAATGAACAGTCGGATAAACACCAAACTTGGTATTTAGGTTCATTATCTCCCAAGGATGCGACACGAAGGTTTTCAAGAAAATCCCTCACCCCAGATTACTCTTTACATGGAACATTTTTCGAAATTTTTAATTTTCTCAGAAATGCCTCTAACGATTTTGATTAAAATATCATATGTTTAAGATATTTTCATAACAAATAAAATGCATATCTTGAATTTTCTGGGAATGTCTCCAAAAGTACTCTTCATTGTGAACGACTTTTGCATAACTGGTAAACCATAAGAGATAGACAAACTTTTACCACACAAAAAATGTAGATCAGGTTAAAATACACAATTTATGTCATATACATTTTTTTTGAGTGAACCATTTTCGAGATATTGCTTGTTATTTCCTTAAATTTTCCAGTACCTTTTCTCAAATGGGAATTCGTTATTCATTTTTTTGTCTTGGATATGCAAAGAGTATTAACCTGTGGCAAAGAGAATGGTGCAACCAGCTATTAAGAGATATGTATGTGCTTAAAGGCTACTGTATTTCTATATTTCCCTTGTAAATATATATTCCCCTTACATCTACAAGAAAATTAGCAATAAGATAGAGTCTGCAGATGTTAATCTCGATTAACATGAAGTAGATGGAGAATAAGCGTTTGTAAAAATAGATTGTACAAGAGTAGAGAAAGTCATGTGAGTGTAACACATCAGATATTTTTTTTGTCCTGGTAATGCAAAGAGAATGGAATACTCCACATAGCCACCAACTCATAAAATATTTGACTATCGCTTACAGCCATCCAATTCTCCTTGCATCTACAAGAAAATTAGCAATAAGATTAACATGAAGCATATGGAGAATAAGCGTTTGTAAAAATAGTTTGTACAAGAGTAGAGAAAGTCATGTGAGTGTAACACATCAAACTTTTGTAGCATGTATCTCCGCTGTTAGACTATCCCTAAACAAAGCAAGTGAGCAACTAATGTTTTGAAAACACTGCAAAATATAAATACGTACACGATGCAGAAGGAAGCGAAATATTGTTTCTAATATTTTCATAACTTTCCTTTCAAACTATGGTGTGCAGAACTATGTTCGAGAGTTGAGTCACATTTCAAACGCTCAATGCCACGGCTGAAACATGATCACGGATCTTCGGTTTTTAGTGCCAATACTCTACGTGAGCTACCATTGCGAGATACCTATTAATCTAATTGAAGCTTTTAACTTAGAATTAAACATTCCAAATTCTTAGTTTAATATACATCACACACTGTTTTATCCATATTTTGAAGAATCTACGTCAAGTGTATTGGGTATGTATGGCTAAAATTTGAGTCCCTAAGTCTTGTTTAATTTCTGCGCTAGGATAGATTAATGTATCGTTACATGTAGATCCCGCAGCCCTGATCGCGATATTGCTCAATGTTCGGAAACACACTTTCTCAATTTATGCTCCCACCTTTCCCTCCAACCATTCCCATCCTCTCTCTTTCTTTACCTCTCTGCCTATATTTTTCTCCTTTTCTCTCTCCTATCCATTTTCTTCACCTCTACCACTCTTATCAACATCGGTCAGATATAAAGTTAAAGCAAGGTTAAATAAAACAAGCAACAAAGCGTAAAAGGGAAATAAGACTGTAGAAAGTAGTTTACAGCACCCGCTCTAAATTTACTGTAATATAAGTTATAATTTCAAGGTAAATATTTTAATTTCAAGGTTAATATTTGTTTCTCCTTTTGAAAGTCTAGTCAGTGAAAATATTTCTGTTCCAACGGATTAAAATGAGTTAGTTAAAATAAAGATGCAATCTACTTTAGAAACTACATAGTACTAGACAAACAGAAAGGGAAAGCATTTGTCTTGCAAAGGCAACAATCATACATAGAATTATATGTAAAACTGTGAAGAAATTACTACAGTACATAATATAGTATCACATAAAAACAGCCCACTTCTTTACTGCGGTCAGCAAATAAAAAAGAAGTAACAAAATTACAAAACTCTTGAATACCGGACAAAAAACTGTATTTTAGTTTCAATCGTTTTATAAATGGCAGATAATTTATAAATAAAGCTTAACAACATCATGTTTAGTAATTCAGAATCTGTCTATTTCGAGTAAAGAGTGCTAAACATTTCGTTGGTGACAACCTCTAAGTATAAAATACCTACTTGCTTTTAGACAGAAGACTATTTTGAAAAAAGAACTATATAATAAATAAAAAGAAATGTATCAAGTAATTAATGAGCTGATATGGCCATGGGCTTGATATTCTTTGCTGCTAAGGATATAAAGGAGCATACGACCGCTTAAGCTTCTATTTTTCCAATGAAAAAACTTAACAGAATATCCTGCTCTAATAAGTACCTACTAAGTATATTAAATCACATTTTGCTTCCAGTGAGGTCAATTTGCACTACAATAGCCCGCTTCAAGAGTAGATAGAGTACATTATTTACTGAGAAGAACTCTCAGTCAACAGATTCCATCATCAATCCCCTGCGACAGGTACCTGCAGATGCGACCTTCCTTACTTTCATTTGTTTGTGCGACTTCAACAGCAAGGTGGCCCATGTGAAGAGAAGACGTCCCTATCGAGGGAGTGAAAAGTGAACGCAGCTGTGTTCCTTTATTCCCCTTCGTCCCTGCTGGAAGGGAAGTAGCTTTCCGGACGTGTCCTGAATTTCCACACTGATCTCAGCAGTGATCGCCAACACTAGTGATTGGAAAAGATGATGATGGCGATACTCTCTTTTATTACATCTTGTAACGTGGTAAAACACAAATTCTTGAAACGTCGACACTCTAGAAATGTATCCCTCTTGATTCCTATTTACAGATTTTCGGCTCTATACGTAGAAGCCGATTTTATCAATAATTTCACTGACAGAATCTGTATAAACTGATATGATTCTCTAAGATAGTATGCACAAAGAATGGGCCGCGAGTACCCTTAACAAAAATTAGGCGCAAAACGTTACAATCTCTAGAAACAATTTCTATTTTAATTTACAAACGCACATCCTTACATGCACCTATATGTCTTTTGTATCTAACTGATATACGTTTTGAAACCCTCAAGATCTCGATCCGCCCAAAATTTATTAACTAAAACGGAACGGAATGAAGCTTAGAAAAAAATTAAATAAAAGGGAGAAGAAAAACTAACGACGTAATAATAATAATAATAATAATAATAATAATAATAATAATAATACATTTACTGATTTAGTGTTTATTGCAACATTAGTTCTTATACGAAGGCACTATTGTAAGTTAGTGCTTAGCAATATAACACAAACGTTTACACTCCTCATGATAATAGAAATGTAATCCACATCTGCATCTACATTGATTCTAATTAACCTCTGCTGCAACATTGTAGATTTGTATTAAACATGTTTTTTACTTTCTCTACTACGTATAGTAAGTAGGGGAAGTATTGCATTCCACCCAAAAATTCAATATCGATATTTCACCGGAAATACATGTTTTGAGACCCCCTGAATTCAAAAAAAGTTTTTGGAAGTATGTCCGTGTGTGTGTCTGTGTGTCTGACTGTGAACAGCATAACTCAGAAACGAACACTCAGATAAACACCAAACTTGGTATTTAGGTTCAGTATCTTCCAGAGATGCGACACAAAGGTTTTTTAAGAAAATCCCTCCACCCCAGATTACCGTTTACATGGAACATTTTTCGAAAATTGTAATTTTTTCAGAAATGGCTCTAACGACTTTGATTAAAATATCATGTATTTAAGACACTTTCATGACAAATGAAATGAATATCTTGAATTTTCTGGGAATGTCTCCAAAAGTATTCTTCATTGTGAAGGACTTTTGCATAACTGGTAAACCATAAGAGATAGACAAAATTTTACTACACAAAAAATGTAGATCGCGTTAAAATACACAATTTATGTCATGTACTTTTTTTTTGAGTGAACCATTTTCGAGATATTGCTTGTTATTTCCTTAAAGTTTCCAATACTTATACTTTTTCTCAAATCGGAATTCGTTATTCATTTTTTTTGTCCTGGTAATGCAAAGAGAATGGAATACTCCACATAGCAACCAGCTCTTAAAATATTTGACTATCGCTTAAAGCCTAGCAATTCCCCTTGCATCTACAAGAAAATTAGCAATAAGATTAACATCTCGATTAACATGAAGCTTATGGAGAATAAGCGTTTGTAAAAATATTTTGTACAAGAGTAGAGAAAGTCATGTGAGTGTAACACATTAGATTTTTCTGAAGTACGAACGACGTACACACGTATGGGATAAGGCTTTTGTTCATTAATTTTCTATGTTTGAGCTAACACATATAGCTTATTTTTTCAAAAATCGGATATTGTAATACAAAAAGGGTCTACGTGCCAAAACTTAAATCAGACAAAAACTGCAAGGGCTGTTTATTAAATGAAAATTTGGTTTCAACACATTAATATATAACTTTTACATTACATATAGTGGAAACAACGAAGTATGTTTACAGACAATAACAATAGTTCAGTATAATAAGAAGAAGAAGAAGAAGAAAAAAAAAAGAATATATGCAGGAAAACATCCTTCTCTCATCTTTTGGTTATTACACTAGGCTGCAAATCCAGAAGTCCCGGGTTCGGTCCCCTGGCTGGAGGCTGGGAATGTTTCTTAAGCGAAGATTACTCTCTGATCCGCCTGAAGCCTGGAAGTATGAATGTTTGTGCGTGTGTGAATGGTTTAATGTTTAACTGAAAACTCCTGAAGATTAAAACTAGCACTAAAGGAATGCACATCATTGTTAATGAGCAGTTGTTCAAAGGCAAATTCGCCAATATGGCTTAGGGTAATACAGATGGCATATCACACAAAAAACCTGATGTGTTGCACTCTCATGACTTTCTCTACTCTTGTACAAACTATTTTTACAAACGCTTGTTCTCCATATCCTTCATGTTAATCGAGATAAACATTTGCAGAAACTGCAAATTTCTTATTGTTAATCTTGTAGGTGCAAGGCTTCAAGCGATACTCATATATTTTAAGAGCTGGTTGCTATGTGGAGCATTCCATTCTCTTTGCACGTCCAGAACATAAAAAATAATTAAAACAAGAATAACGAATTCCCATCTAAGGAAAAGTATAAGTATTGTAAAATTAAAAAAAAATAACAAGGAATGTGTCAGAAATGGGTCACTCGACAAAGAAAATGTATATGATAAATTGTGTATTTTAACGAGATCTACATCTACGGTTTAACAGGTATGAGAAAGTAATTCAGAATGAATAGGACTTTTGAGGACATTCCCAAAAAATTCAAGACATAAATTTCATTTGTCATACAAATATCTTAAAGATATACTTGAATTAAAATCATTAGAGCCATTTTTGAGAAAATCAAAATTTTTGAAAAATGTTTCATATAAAGGGTAGTCTGGGATGGGGAGATTTTCTTGAAACCTTTCGCGTTGCATCCTTGTAAGATACTAAACTCAAATACCAAGTTTGGTATTTATCCTACTTTTTTTAGTTATGCTGTTCACAGACAGACACACACACACGGACATGTTTCCAAAAATGCTCCATTTGGGTTCAGAGCACCTCAAAACATATATTTCCGATGAAATCTCGGTATCGAATTTTTGGGTGGAATGCAATACTTCCCCTACTTACTATACGTAGTAGAGAAAGTAAAAATGTACAAAAGCGAAAAGATTTACGACATGTTGCCCTAACTAACAAAGTTATGCTAACGAGAAAAGAAGAAAAGCAAATTAAGAATATGGGGGAGTTCTTAAAGAAAGTAAAAGAGAAATGGTGTAGAAAAGTAAGAGAGATAAGAAAGGTAGAAAGGCAAATGGAGGAAGGAGAAGATGGGCAAATATGGATAAAAGGTAATAAGGAATGTTTAGAGGAGCCAGAAGGCCAGGGTGCTAGGCAAAAAGAGCAGCATAGCTGGTAAGGAAATTAGGACATATGTTAAGTTAGTTTATAAGTGGAACATTGTAAAAAGAAGTATGTAGGAAAAAGTACAAAAAAAAAACTAACAAAGTTACATCTGAATTTATCCAGTAAAATTTCGTTTTTGATTTTTAAAAAAACTATCTCCTATAAATATGATGGACGCTCTAACAAGCGCCACACTAGTAGTAACCAGCCAGGAATCAATAATTTCTCTGAGGAAGCCCAACGGAGCGACACACGAAACGTCAAGTGATTTCTCATCAACTGGACCACGGCCTAAGCCCGAAAACTACATTTTACTGGATTAACGCTGGCTGTAAAAGCCTAAGTGTATATACATATGAAATTATTTCTTTCAAATCTCGTCGTCGTCTCTAACGCTTGCCATATATGGCCTACGACCTTCAGGGGTTACCTAATTCCACCAAGCGATCCCTGGATCCATTTTTGAGGTGGAGCCAATCAGCAGGCGGAATCTGTTACTTCCTATGGTAGGATGAATGTTGAGGATGAGGATGGCGGTGGAATGAGAGAACCTACAGCTTTTACCGTGGACTCCGAACCACGTTGGACCTTGGATAGGACCGACATAAAATCGCCATCCCAGAGCCGGGAATCGAACCTCAGTACAAGATTCAGAAACCACTGCGCTATCGTCCGTTGTTCTCAACTCTATCACAGTAATTTCACTAGTCATAATTTTAGCACGCACGTATACAAGCACATACAAACACACTCCAAAATTTTATCGTGAGATTCAATAATCCTTTTGTTGTTTTGGCAACAAATGCAATTTATGCCTTTCAGTTGTTTCAGTCATACAGTTGCTAGATATTCATATCTTGTTTTTCTTCTTCTTTTCTTGGTTGCTCTGTGTTGTAACATAGAACCATTGTTGTTACAATTGTTGATAAAACCAGCTTCGTCTGTAGCCTGTCTAAAAATACTATATAACTACTTAATTTATTGAAGCTAAAGCATATAAAATGGATTGGACTCAGTAAAGAGCTCCTTTCAACAGCAAAACCCTTTTTTTATTTTCTGTATTTTTCTTTCACTTTTCATGTTAGCACTTACAGATATTTCAGTTAAAGCATTCAGTTTTAGATTTGGAACTTTTTAGAAATAAATTAGAGGTTTAATTTATTTAACCACAATTTAATTCACACAGTGTTGAAATTGTAAATAACGTTATCCTTTCATAAAATACACCAGGTGGAAAGGGCGTGGATAGGAGGGGATTCTATGTACAAAGATGAACGAAAAACTATAATACCATTTTTACCTGCAAATGCTTATTTCAGGGAAAAGAAATGTTTCCTGACATTTCGTAGCATTATACTTATAATTTACATACGGAACCACAAGGCAATGCCGGAATAATAACTAATCTAATTTTTTTTAAATCCTCGCTTTCTTCCTCAAGCTCCTCGTTTTGCCACAATTAGGTGTGTATGTCTTGTAAAAATCATCATTTACATTGAAGTTACGACTTCGCAAGTGCTGCTGAGTAACTAACCACACACACCCTTCATAAATGTGTTCATCTCTTGCCAGCTTTATATCTTCGATATAAACATAGTTACTAACTTTCTACGTCGATTTGTTTCCTTTTATTGCACATTTAAATAAAATACTTAATTTTGGTTGTTAATCTCGTTTATTAAATGCTTAAATAGAATCATTTACTTTTACTTGTACTTTATAGTATTTTATAGTACTTTATTGTCTTCCTTAAACTTAAATAAACTACCTATTCTACGTTTATTTGTTCTCAGTAAGCGAATGTGGTTGTAACTACAATTATTATAAAGTGCGTCAAATATTTGCTGTTTATAATTAAGCGTAGGAATGTTTAAGTTAAACCCCTTATTTACCTGTACTGTTGCATTCAAACCTAAACAAATGGGTTTCGCCGAAAAATATACGAAAGAAATGCGTTGGAAATTAAACACAATTAGTAAAGTTAATGTCGTTCCCGTAATGTGGCAACCCTTAACGAAATCGGGAAAAAAATCTGATGTAATACACTGATTTTCTCTACCAACGACAAATTCATATACGAGGGGTATTTTAAAAGTAAGGTCCGGTTTGCAATAAATTACTAACTACTAAACATTTTTCGATAGTTATTTTTTACTCACGCCTTCAAACCTTACACTAATTTTCTACCAGTTATCAACGCATTTCGAGCATTTGTCTTATCGTAGCATAATTATTTTTAGGACCTCGTTATAGACTTCCGCCGCCAATCCATCTAGGAAACGTGTAGCTGTTTCTAGAGTAAAATTTTTCTGTATTGTAAATGAGCTGTGGGAATCTCTTAGGAATAAATTTGCAGGACATGTACGAAAGCTTTTTGAAGGACATAAATAATGAGTTTTTGACTAACATCACACTAACTTGCAGATTCACAATTGTTTTCTTGCAGCTACTCTGTGATAAAAGATCTGACTTCCGGATCACTAGTTTGAATCCCCTCCTGAAACCAACGATTCCAATAACGGAGTTTCTTCTGCCACGGAATCTTAGACAAGAAAAATGCATCTCAGAAACTGTACAATTCTTTTTTGGATTGGCGGCGAACTTCTATTAAGAAGAGCTACTAAAATTTATTCCTCACCAGAATGAGAATTTAATTGACTGTGAAAACTATGTGCAAAGAAAACTTAAGGTATATACAATGGAATAAAATAATGAGGTAACCAAAATATTTTGTAGTTCTTATTGTATTGCATAACGGACCATACTTTAAAAACATCCCTCGTATATCCGTTATATTTTATAGTATGTATATAAAAAGTGGTTCTTCTGACCGCGTCACCTTGCTTTGCTTAGGAATAACTTCAAATTAAGCAAGATGTGTTTAGTTACGCATACGGAACCAGTATTCAAATGTTTATTCATAACAAGTTGTTATGATGGAAAGAAAAGAAAGGGCGGAGGTGCAAGAATCTCAATCTTTCATGCACGTACGTGAGATGACAGCATAGAATATTTCACCATGGAATATTTTGAAAAGGCTAACATTATGAAAAAGAGCGCATGTAACGCAGTGATTTCGTTTCGGTTCTTGAACTGAGGATCCGGGGTTCATTCCGGTTCTGGGCTGGCGATTTTAAGTCGGCCCTCTCCAAGCTTTCGCCTCTGGCTTACTCATATGGAGTATCCCCAAGACCCAACGTGGTTTGGAGTCCACGGTAAAAGCTGTAGCTCCTCTAATTGCAGCGCCATCCTCCTATCATCCTACCATCGGAGACAATGGATTGCGCCCGCTGGGTGCCTCCACCTCAGAAATGGGCCCAGTCGTCGCTTGTGGAATGAGGTAACACCCGAAGGACATATACCATATGGGGAGCGTTAGAAACGACATTATGAAACACGTTATTTGACTGAAATTATGTACTTTAATGCGCTCTGCACTGTTCTATAGTACATTTTTGTCTCTTTTTTAGTTTCATAGTTCAAAATTATATAAATTCAATCAAGTACAGGGGGCTTCATAAGCTATTCATAAAATATGCAAGATACTAATGTTGCTTTACATTTGAATATATTACACATGTGGTGTAGTGGTTACCATGCTAGCCTCTAGTTCCCGAGGTCGCGGGTTCAAACCCGGCGGAGGGCGATGGATTTTTTTCGGGCGTAAAAATCCTTAGCATGGCTTCCTTCGGAAGGGAAGTAAAGCCGGTGGTCCCGTGTCGTAGATTTACGGCACGTAAAAGAACCTCAAGCCTGATAAAGAGGCCTCTGAGCAAAATTACCGGTCTTTCACGCCCAAAGTAGAATGGGACGCTAAGAACCATAGCAGTTAAAGAGCGTCCATAAATAAAACTCAATTTCAATTTACATGTGGTGTTTTAATCAAAATCGTTAGAACCATTTTTGAGAAAATTAAACACAACGAAATCATTTCCATATATGAGGTAGTGTGGGCTGGGGGATTTTATTAAAACTCTTTATGTTGCATCCTTCGAAGATGCTGAACTTAAATACGAAGTTTCAGGCTAAAATGTTTTATATTTCGCTTATTTAATAATCAAACAGCAATTCGGATATGCCATATCCCTTTGGGGAGATAATGTTAGTATCTGACGTATTGTTTGTGATGAAAAGAAACGGTTCTTTGTTTATAAGTTTATAACAATTATAATACTTTCGCAGTTGAAATCCAACCTATTATTACCAACTGGTTTACGGATACAATAGAGTTCAAAAGTTGAGTGCAATACTGTGACAACACAAACCAATTTACAACTCAGCAATTAAGATCCCTATCCAATTTTCTCTCTCAAATTCCGAAATTACCCCTCTGTTGTTTTTGTTCACAAAGACCCATTATAAAGCGGCTCTTCAGCAAAAAAGAATATAAAATACTTTTAGTCACCTGTAAACAAGAGAGTACATACATTCGCGAAAATTCACTTCAACAAAGGAAAACAAACACGAGTGAGCAAACATGCCCTTTTGACCCCGAGCGTACGTCACTACACACCTTTTCTCTCAATTTTCGATCCACAGATCAGTTGCCTAATGGAACTGTACGCATTTAGCGAGCCAAATTACAATTACGTCTACATGGCATGCCTTTCGGCTAAATACTGTTTCATTTCTTTCAGAAAAATCTACGCATTTATGCTTTTTAATCTGTCTTTATTCAGCGAGCTATTGAGGAATTAACAGATACATACCGAGTGAATGAGCCTTCACACGAGATTCTATAAGTCTGAATCATACGGAATGATCACACTGCTATAACAATAGCTGCGTTCTCCTAGCACAGGGTGTACAGAGAGAATACTGAATTACGTTGTTAATGTCAACACGCGTAGCCGGGGTCGTTATGGCACGTATTCGTAAATGTGAGGTCTGCCGATAAAATCCCGCCAGGACCGTGCTCTCTGACTGAGGTTTGTTCCAGATTTTCCTCAGTCCTCATAGGTGACAAATGCCGGGGAGGTATTCTAAACTTGGACCTGGAACTTTTCGTTCCCAAATTTCCTTTCCTAATTATTTATTCTTTCATTTCATGTATTATCTGTGTCCATCGCCTGTGGTATCACATGCAGTGAGAACGGGTGTTAAACCAATTACCACGCTGTTGATAATACTAAAATGTTTGTTGTAACAGTTATAAAGTAATAAGATCCAATGATTGACTTTATTGCCATTTCTGTGTGTTATACTGCGTTAGTTATATGAGTGAGAATATTTTGCAGAAATGGTTAAAGTTTTGTTTAATCTATAAATGAAATGACATCAAACCAGGCAGCATGAGCTTATAGACTTCATTGCTACGTCATAACATTTCAGCTCGGCAGTATTGTCGATGTATGAATAGCCAATTTTTTTCAAGCAACTTATGTAGCTTCCGTTGCATAAAGCGTCACTGTGAAGCAATTTGGAACTACTAGATACGAGGGCTGTCCAAGAAGTACCCGATCTAACAAACAAAACACAAAAATTTTGGGAAAAAACATCTTTATTTCTCTACATAGTCTCCTTTCAGCTCGGCACACTTTTCCCAGCGATGTTCAATAGCTTCGATACCCTGTTTATAGTGAGAACCGTTGAGTTCTGCAAAATTCATCAACTGCAAACTCCACCTCTTCATTGTTGGCAAATCTTTTACCGCTAAGTCATTTCTTCAACTTTGGAAACAGAAAATAATCAGAGGGGGCTAAGTCTGGCGAATAGGGTGCATGAGGAAGCAATTCAAACTTCAACTCATTGATTTTGGCCATGGCGTTAATGGATTTTTCGCTAAATGCGGCCGTTTTTGCTTGATTTCATCATTCAAACGCTGCAATGAGTTTGCATAATACTCACCATTGTTTGCTTTTCCTTTTTGAAGATAATAAATGAAAATTATCCCACGCACATCCCAAAAAACTGACGTCATGACCTTTTCTGCAGATGGAACTGTCTTTACCTTCTTTGGAGTCGATTCTCCCCTTCAATCCACTGTTTTAACTGTTCCTTCTTCTCAGGTGTGAAGTGATGCACTCATGTTTCATCTATGGTTATGAATCGACGCAAAATCGCAGCGAAATATCGCCAAACACTCGACTGAAACATCCTCACGACGTTGTTTTTTGATCCATTGTGAGTAAACGCGGCACCCATCTTGTGAACAGCTTTCTCATGTCCAAATTTTCAATCAGTATGCAATGTACAACACTTTTTGAAATGCCTACGATGTCTGCTAGCTCGCGCACTTTCAGTCGACGGTCATCCAATACCATTTTGGGGATTTTCTTCAATTTTTGGCGTGATCACCCCATTTGGTCGACCACTGCTATGTTCGTCTTGGCAACTCGTACGGCCTTGCTTAAACTCTGCCATCCAATATTTTACTGTTGTAAATGAAGGAGCAGACTCCCCCAGAGTAGAATCTAGCTCAGCTGTAATATTAGGACTAAGACCTTACAAATGAAAGCATCGTATCACATAACGATGACCAGTTTTATCCATGTTTACAAATTTGCTGAGAGCGTTCACTATTGATGGTTGCCAAACAATTACTAAACAATGTAGCATTGTCAAACTTCAAACTTAAGGTTTATAAGGTTGGTACTTTCTAGCATAGTCATTTGTTTGAAACAACAACGCTATCTATACATCCGGACTGCCCTCGTAGCAGCAGTCATTTTCTTTAGTTGTAACATAATAGTCCTTGTTTGGCGTGCGCTAACGCAGTGAGTATTGTTTGCCATGAGCTTCTCCAGAAACCTGACAGTACTCCTCTTCGCCCCTCTTCTCACGTCGCTTCAGCCTTAAGCAGCTAGTCATATTTTATGCGACTGAATTACGACTGGCATTATATAGTGTCCTTTAGTTAAACTGTATTCACTCTTAGATTGATCCGCGTCAAAACAAACCCCAGGTGACCAGTGCACTGTTATAATGTATCCTTCCGCTATTCGCACTAGAAATACTGTCACACTTTCAGACCATGTGCGGCGACTAGCATATTCTGTTTAGGGTTAAAGATGATAAGATTGATAGTTGCAACAAAACAAACGTTTACACATATAATAACAGTTAACTCTAAAATAAATGAGCGAAAAATAAAGTAACAGGTATGCGATAACTTAATTTATTCGCTCTCTGGAAGCGGCACTTTATTAACTGTTGGCGGTTCGTTTTAAAAAAGAAATTGTGCACTGTTACGCGAATTGCGTTCTTCTCAAGATCACTACATTCCTGCATCGTGTATTTCATATGCTTTTTTTTCGCGTGTAACCACTTTTCTCGTTTCAGATTTTTCTGCACAAGCACCGGTGAGCTCAGAAGCTAATTTCGCCATTTCTTTCGCGGAAAGTGTTGGATATTTCTCACATAACTTATAATAAAGATTCAACGCTATTGTTTTATCACCACTAGTCAATGGTTTGCGCGGCTAATGCTTTATGTAATTCGACAAAAACACAAGAGCGAATTCACTGTCCTCCATGATACTAAACACAACTGCTGGTTTCTGGCTGTAAACAATATTCTGCGCTACTCGGATGTCAGGTGACTCATACAAATTGCTTGTAGCTCTGTTTTGCGGTATAAATCAGCATTAAATAAAACCTTAGGTATTTGTATAGAATGTTATACTATTTAAGGATAAATTCATTCTAAAATTCAGAGATTAACATGGGACTACTTTCCTGGGAGCATTGCTACCGTGTTGCAACACGGTGCACTGACCACGGGTTTGTTTTGCCGCGGATCAACCTAAGAGTGAATGTAGTGTAGTTACTTGTGCAAGTGCCCTACTGCTCCCCGGTAAAGGCATAAGCAACAGTACTGTCTTTCTAACCGAGCAGGATGGCTCAGACGGTAAGGCCTGTGGCCCGCAATCGAGAGGTCTCAGGATCGATCCCCGGTGACTGCCCAATTTTTTCGAGTTTTTCCAGGTCGTCTGACGAATGCTGGAGTGGTTTCTTTTAGCCTCCTCCCCCGAATTTCCCGTCCCTCCATTTTGTTCCATTAACCATCTCATTCATCCTTCACTCCGTTTAATCTGTTTTCAGGGTTGAAAGTGTCGGCGATGGTGTTTTGGTGCACCGTGGCCTGAAAAAGGATGCTCTCTGTGAACTTTCTCCGTCCCTTGATCCTCAGCTGGTTGGCGGGGTATAAGAACCACCCCAACATGTGGGGCAGGGTCTCCAGTCTGCCTGTCCGACTACCGGGGCATCTATATCTGGAAACTGTAGGAGCCCTGTCATTGCTGTGCCATCAATTCTAGTTTCTGCCCCCCAGGGGCGCCTCCTGTGGGGCATGGGCATAATATCCAGATTCTTGGATCAATGTCGAATCCCCTACACTTCACAATCCAATCCGTCTCTCTAGCTGGTCAAGGTTCATGTATTGAATGTAGCTACTGTAAATCCAGCAAGTAGGTGGTCTCACGCACCCATTGTACACAAGCACAATTACGTCACTGAGATAACGAGCCAATATTTTCATCACGCGTATTCTCTCGTCAAGATAATCATAACGGCTCATGGCTGATTACTAGCAATTTAAACTGAGAAAGCTCCGCAGTAACGGGTGAGGCTCAAATTAGAAGATCCAGGGTTCGATTTCGGTCGGGCCAGCGAATCTGACCTTGGGTTTTTCGTGGTTTTCCTAGGTCAGAAGGCGAATGCTGGGGTGGTTCCTTTTCATGTCCTTCCATCTGTTTCATGCTCATATGTTTCAGGGTTGTAGGATAGGTGAGGTGATTTGTGCGTTGCGTCGGGGCGGTGAATTTTGCGTTATATAAAGATTTCTCCCTGCCGCTTCAATGGCCAGCTGGTGCCCCCTCCTGAGGAGCTCCTCCATTCCTGGACTCTGGGTTGAAGATGGCGCAGGCAGGATCGTGTCGGCGTCAGGATTAGCTTCATTGTGGAATCTTTAGGGAACCCGTCCTTGTTAGCGCGCCCTTCGAGTCTCCTCTTCATCCCTTCCTCCAAAGGGTTACGAAAGTCTACAATGGTCTACGTGCGCTACTGCGCTCCAGTGGTTGAACCCTCCGTCTGAGTAATTCTAATTGGTAATTTAAAGTCAAACACTGTGAACTCCAGTGCAAAAAAAAAAACAAACAAAAAAACACAACCATTTCCTAAGTTAATATTATCAATATTTTGTATGTTTATAAGAACCCCACTCTCGGGTGTAATAGGCAAGATTCTGCCTTAGAACGTAAGTCCGATTCTTGCAGTCTTCAAAAGCATTTGTGGCCCTATAAGAATGTCAAGGACCTCTCTTCAGTAAAGGAGTTTAACCTGTCCAGATAGGTGCTTCTCTTGAGTTTGCCTTAAAACAAAACGTCAGGAAAATCTCAACTCTTTAGGTCCCAACCTCTATTGAGCAGTCAGTTATCATTACTTCATTTTGCCTGAGACGTTAAATAGCGACGTTGCCTCGCAGTTTTATGTGTTGATTTTTGAACTTTCTGTCTTCTGAATGATCAATGTTGACTTTAGCCTCAGCTTTGTTTCATTGTCTGATAGGGTTACAAATTTGGATTTCGCTATTCACAGAAAAATGCCCGAGTTTATATGCACTTGATAACTCTTTCTCGTTTGTATTGGGTGAGGAATCTGCTGATTGTATTGTGCGCTGCATGAGTTGCTTGTCTCACCCTGCATTCACAGAACGCTAATAGGAATCATAACAACGTATATCAGATCTAGTAGCTTATAATCAGGTGTAAATCAAACAAAGAATCTAAGGATTAGATTCTCAAATAGGAGGAACGGTCCACCATTGAGGTAACAAGGTCGCTTGTTGTACCAAATATGTAAGGAGTGAAAGGGTTAAATCGTACCACTTCGGATTAATATTGAGTGAACTTATGCAATGCGTGGGAAGCTTTGAACACCTGTGTGAAATTCTGGCTATTTAATAGTTTTAAAATAGCGTAGTGTTCTCATGAACATTCATTGAAGGAATTATCTCTGTACCATTACTAAATGAAAATAGGAATAACACAATTTTCTCCATTCGACATTACGTACCTTACTTCCATCAAGTTTATGTTAGAGTCTGTCCACATTTTTATGAAAATGAGTTATTGATAATACAACAAGCAATGAGGAAGGCGCTCTGTTTTTTGTCAAAATAACTCTAGTAGAAAATTACGAAATGTTATTAAGCGTTGGTGTTCACAAGCCTTCAATAAAAGTGTTGTCTCTCAGGGAAAGAACCTGCAGAAACAACAAAAGGTTTGCCATTATAGATTTTATGATGTTTTCTTACAATGTGACTCTATTAATAGAAGAGAAATTGAATTATTTAATCTAGTCTGCAGTTCGCTGGTGCCCACTCTTAAAAACGCCTGATATCAGGAAGTTTGTAGAGTATAACCCTTAACAACATTTTTTAAATAAATTAACTTATTACCAGGCCTCGGTGCAGGGTTCCGAGACGCATGAAGTCAGGAGCACACGAACCACTTGACGCAGTAATTTGTATCACAAATTATGTAAATGTAAAGAGTGATTATAGTGTGAATATGCATTATTGTGTGACATTGATTTGAGATGTTTGATGATTGTAAGCATTGCTGAGAAGTGGGTTTATACGGCCTTACTGAAACTGACAATAATAGCGTGCAATAATGTAGCGAGGGGGTGAGCTGTTTATCATTATTAGAGACGAGCAAATGACGTAATATTGGCGCGTTTTTCTTAGAATTTGCTGGAACATTTTTCCCTAGAGCATATGTTTTCGTAATATAAAAATAGACGCTAATGTTGGCGCGTTTTATTAACCAATAGCAGCTCGGTTATAATCTTTAGGCATATCGGGGTGTAGGAGTATAAAAAGGGCTAAGTCAGAGTCAAATTCGTCCAGTCCATCGGAAACATTTGTACATTACATGTCGGCTCCAGTCCATCGGAAACATTTGTGCATTACACGTCGCTGAATTCAACGAAAGCAGTCATGGAGAATACCGAGCATAGTTTATCGATTTGAGGTTACGCGTAGCAAAGTTATGAAAAATCTCAAGTGTCGTAAAGTTAATTACACAAAAAGTTGAAGTACGCGAATTAATAATGAGCAGTAAATAAGTTATTATAACAGTTTCAGTTTGGCGAGTGTCAAGATTAATATGTGAAAGTGAATAATGTATTAAGACAATAAAAGTATAAAAAAATTCTTTTATTAGTGTTATCTTTGGATAAAAACTCCTTTCCGTTTACACACCTGTATAAGATAAGTGCTCGACCAAAAAAGATCATAGCTAGCCGGAGGACAGTGAATCCAAAAATTAAACACAATAACAGGCGCTCAGTAAAAGATAACACGAAGTGACCGCGACAAATTTTCTTTTATACTTGCGGCAGATAAACAGTAGCATTTTTCAACCTAACAAAGAATACCGCCGCATAAATGGCTCCCAAACGTGGGGCTAATAAATAAATAATACTACCGCACACTGTATTGTTTAGTTCGAGTAGGATGGCAGATAAAGCTTGCACGTAGCCCTTGCCTCCACATGTAAACATCTAGTCACGGTAGGGCACAAAATAAACGTTCACATTTTCCACTGCGTATCGAGTACGGAAACTAAATGCCTAACATAACAGTTTTGCATGATTGTACCTGTTTTAACATTCTGAAATAGCCATTTTCCACGACAGAAAAAAGTGCAAACAATATACATACCATAAAATATATTTATTCACAACTTCATTGCACCATATACAGAAATATTTAAAATAAATAAATACATAAAGTAATAACCCAAATAATGCAAATGAATACAATACACTTCTTTACATGTCATTGCAGGAATTACAACGTGCATTCGCAATTTATCATAAAAACATCTCCTATTTTCACTTAAAATTAGTTTATAGCCAGAAAAACTTCGTTGTTCGTCACATGACGTGACAGGTGCATAACGAAAGAATGGGATATCACACGAATAAACTTTTGTGGATTTGTATTCATTGTTTGAATCCAATAAAACGTCCTTAATGGCACACATATCTGCAAAGCCAAAAGGACATTTTTTTTAATTTGGCGTTCATACTTGCAATAACAGGGTCTGATTTTGACTCATTCAGTTTTTGAAGCAGTGCAATTACGAACCCAAACATTTTTCTAGAAATCTTGTTGAAATGGATGTTGGCATGTACTAGCATGCGACACAAATCTCGATAAAATTCTTTATGATTTTCTATTTTGATTGTGATGTTGAAGACCTCTGTAGATTGTTGAATTTATCATTTTTCGTGTGTATTTTGCTATTGCGCTGTTTTTAAAAGAATCCAGATTTGTCTGTCAAGATGTATTTTTTGCAGCATTTGCAATATAATATATAATTTCCTTTGATGAAGAAATGTTCCTTTCCAAACTTCTCTCTAAGTGCATCCTGAAGGGAACGCTAGGTACTCGTATTCTTCGACATGTTTCAAAGTACTGTGGAGTATAAATAAGAGCAATTAACACTAACAAAATATCAATGAATATGTAAATACCATGAAACTATAGTTCTTTGCTCACTGGATCTCGAATAGGTAAGGGGACTGCATCAACCAAGGCCAAGCAGCAATATGAATGTCCACAGTGACCTTTGCTACTCAACCATATGTAGGTTGGAAGTGTTACCTCGTCCACCGGGCCAGGACATCAACTCAACCCCGTTCGCTCCCAACTTCAGTCTGCTAATTCAGTGACCCAAAACCGAGACCTGCTTATTACCCAATCATAACGTTAAAGTCGTGGATATAAAGATGATATATGACAAATGATGCTAAAAAGATTGTGCGTTATACAACTGTAGCTGTGTATGTGTTTATTTGTTATTGTTAAGTCAGTAGTGAATATGCCAGGTACTTCATTAAAATCAGTGTGGTTCGGAAACCATTGCTGCGGAAGAGCTTGTTCATTGTTTGTTCTCATATTAGGAAACCTTCTATTTTATGTTAGGTTGTAATGTACATGGGAAAGATAAAATTATATTGATAAAGCAAATAAGGAGGAAAGAGATGATATAGCATAGGTGTGTAGAAGTAGGAAAGTCAAGAAATGGCTTAACTCAGAGTGTCCATTATGTGCAGGGCAAGGAGTCCTACAACATATCGTGTTTGAATAAAGAAACTGAAAACTTGAGGACTGAATTCAATGCACACGAGCTAAAACTGGACAAAATAACGCTGATGAAAAGTATATTTACTAAAGAATGCGGTAGTGTGTGATAGCATCCATTTAAGGTGAGAAATAAGTTGAAATGGACCGTTACAGAGGGGAAGAAAATCGAAACCATTGCAATACAGAAATAAATTTGGTACGCAAAATAGCTGTTTGCTGAATGAATAGCCAGGGCCAAATGCTGTGTACAATTTTATTTATTGCAACATTCTTAACACTTCAATAAATATAATGTAATCTAATTAGTATTATTATTCGGCACTTGATAAATGAAGAGAAATAAAACTAGTTGCTTTTTTTTTAAAGATATGCAAATATATAACAAATTAAACTAATAGATCCGCTGTAAATCTAAATAAAAATATAATATATTTTATTTAAAAAATAAGAATACTTTACCGGTTATTTATCATCTTTGTCAAAACTTCTCGGCGACTCGCGTAATTTCGATAGCTTCTGGAATGTTCTGGTGAAGGAATCGATCTCCGTTATCGACATGGGGTCATGCTGTGCAGTGTTATGCGGTACACTCAGCCCCATGACATGCTCATGCCCTTTGCTAATAATATATTTTGTGAACGGATGCAGCGTGTGGTAAGTTTTTACCCTAATGGATTGTTGTACCTAGATTTTAAACATTCTTTCACAAATGGTCAATTCAAAAATAATTTGATCCATAACATTCAAGATCCCTAGAAGTTACAGCCTTTTATTACTTTCTCCACTACTTTTTCCACCCAAAAATTCGATACCGAGATTTCAACGGAAATATATGTTTTGAGGCCCCCTGAATCCAAAAAAAAGCATTTTTGAAAACATGTCTGTGTGTCTATCTGTGTGTCTGAACAGCATAACTCAGAAACGAACAGTCAGATAAACACCAAACTTGGTATTTAGGTTCAGTATCTTCCAGAGATGCGACACGAAGGTTTTCAAGAAAATCCCCCATCTCAGATTACCCTTTACATGGAACACTTTCGAAAATTTTAATTTTCTCAAAAATGGCTCTAACGATTTTGATTAAAATATCATATATTTAAGATACTTTCATGACAAATAAAATTTATATCTCGAATTTTCAGGGAATGTCTCCAAAAGTATTCTTCATTGTGAACGACTTTTGCATAACTGGTAAACCATAAGGGATAGACAAAATTGTGTACACAAAAAATGTAGATCGCAATTTACGTCATATACATTTTTTTGTTCAGTGAACCATTTCCGAGAATTGCTTGTTATTCTCTTAAATTCTTCAATACTTATACTTTTTCTGAAACGGGAATTCGTTATTCATGTTCTTTTTTCCTGGTAATGCAAAGAGAATGGAATACTCCACATAGCAACCAGCTCTTAAAATATTTGACTATCGCTTAAAGTCTACCAATTCCCCTTGCATCTACAAGAAAATTAGGAATAAGATTAACATCTCGATATCTCGATTAACATGAAGCATATAGAGAATAAGCGTTTGTAAAAATAGTTTGTACAAGAGTAGAGAAAGTCATGTGAGTGTAACTTATATTTTTTATGTAAGTTTGTGCCAATCTCTCTAACAGTTTTATTAAAAGCAGAGCGGAGGTTCTACTGCCAGAATTGTTTGCATAGGGGTTGTATCTCTATTAAGTCTTGCTTGATAAAAACCTTCAAGACATCTCTGTACACTTGGCACTAGTCTCCTAAACCATATATAATAACTCTCCCTAAAATCCCTAAAATGCATATAAATCTGTTGGGTTGTGCAGTGGTTTGCCCTACGAATGTTTTCCAAATAGCATCAAGGACTTCTGTCTCTCTCAGCTTCATCCCTTTTTCTCGACAATTCCCAAGAGGCGCCTGTCTTCTGCTTCCCCATCGTCTCGTCCCCCGCGACAGTCGAGAGGAAACCGGAAATGGAAATGAGATTGGGACCCAATAAAATTCCCTAAACCGGATGTTGCATGGAATAAGGAGTTCTATTAAATATTGCTGTTCGCCAATACTTTCTCACAAAAATACAGAGCATAGTCATAAAAAGTAATATATAAGGTATATATTGCATATTTATACAGGGATATTCAATATTAAAATAGTCAGGAGCTAGCTTTGAAATAGCGAAAATAACACAGAGCGCTAAAGGCGTATTTTTGTAAAATCCTTATTTTCATAACAATAAATAATAGCCACCAACTTCAAGTGATTTTATGAAACCGTAATATAAAAACGTGAATTCCCACATTGCCACGGCTAAGAGCTGACATAAAAGCTTGCACTAAAACCACAAATATTCCTTCTTTGTGTTTAGAAAGAAAACCCTGACGCGGACACTGGATACTAATTAAAAATGACAGGATTTGGGAAACAACTCGGAATATCAAATCGCCTCTGTTAGGGTTAAATTTCTTAAATAATCTTCCACGAGTTTCAGCCGTAGTAACTTTTTTCGTTAACTGTTACGTAACTAGTATGCAAGTAGAGGTTCTACTAATAACATCGAATATTTCTACTGACAATCCAGCGAAATAATTCCGCGGCAATGTATAAGGCTCGCATTCCTGACCGCCCATTACCATCGACCGCCCTCTCTGACCTTGGGTTTTTCATAATTTTCCCTGATCGGTAGACGAATTCTGGGCTACCGCAACTTCCCTTCCATCATTTCCCTCTCATTACGTTTCCATTTAATGTTTCAGCTGTGCTTCTAGGTTATGTGGCGTATGGCGGTGCCGGATAGATTGCATGAATGCTTACTCTAAGGAAAGTTAAGGGTATTCCTCGTGGGCACTAGAGGCTGCCTGTTTCGACGGGTCGTTCATCGCCCTCTATGAGCAGTTCCAATAGTTGGACGGGTCTTCGAGCCAGTAACTTTTAGGGTCTTCCGCGCGTCTCTGTGGACGTCTGCCTGCGGCCTGTAGCCTCCATCCCTTCCTCCTGGGGGGCGGTATCTGCAATAGATCTCCGTAGGTAGCAGCGCGCGAGATATCTTCCTATCATGTATACGCCATATCCTATTTTTATTGACAATAACTGCACATTGCTTGTCCATTCTCGCTGAACAGTGTTTGTTGAAAACGGAAAAGATTCTTTCCCCTGATTTCTGCCAGGTAAAACCATAAGTAGATCCAGGTATGCATAATTTATTATACGCTTTGAATGAATGAATAAATGAAACTCGCCTAAATAAAAGCGCCTATACATTTTCGTTTCACATATGCAAATTAGGGTAAAATATATATATATATATATATATATATATATACACACACATTACTATTAGTTTATGTTAGGAGGTGTAATTTTGTTGGAATTGTATCGTATTCAATGTTTATTTACAATTAGAAGCGTTGACGTTTAAGTGTTGTGTGCTGTCAAACACTAATGCTAGACTATAACTATGTGACCTTCTTACACTTATAAACAAACTAATGCGTGATTACTATTTGCTGGACAGGTTCGTACTGCAAAGTCCTCATTCTAATGTAGAAAATGCAATGCCAATGCACATAATGTTTCGGTAGCATAAAACGGTGATCACTTCTTCTACGTTAAACACGTTATATTTTGAACTGACTGAACGCATGCATATTTACGTGCCATAAATTAGCGCATTGGAACATTTTAAATTAATTTCCCTGAATTATTCGAAACGACCCTGTTGTACTATGATTGGTAATTGTGGCTACTATTTTTAGGATTTTGTTTTTAATTTAAACGAAACCTAATTTAAATTTGAAGAATGTTTGTTGCTGCTACGTATGGAAAGTCAGTTTGAAGATGATGTATTATATGTCGACTGTTGGGGAGCCGAACTTGAAGTAGTAGCACCGCACATATGATAAAAGCTTTCCGGTAGCCTTCGCCCCAAATGTACTTTCCGGTGGCCTTTGCCTCCACCCAAAAAGTGTTTAAAATATTAACTTTATAATTTCACTGTTTCTCTAAATATTATATTTTATGTTTGCCTCGGCTGGGTCAGTATTTGTTTTTAGAGACAATTAATTATTGCACTTTTTAACACGTAAACTATTTTCGTCTCACACGAATACGTATTAAATTTCTCGAGGACACATCTCGCATCAGGAATACTGTCTACAACCAACACGTCCAGTTATGAGCCCTGTCTACAAGCAACTGACTTGGTTTCTACCGCCTAAATTTGTAAATTTCTGTATTTCAAATCTCTGATTGGCTGTTCCTAATCCAATAGAATACTTTTATTTAACTTAAGCTTTTTTCTGGTTGTTGATTGGCTATTTTATAAGCTGTCACAAAAATTACATTATTGTTACTCCAAGAATCACAAGTAGTATTGTTAAACTTTCTTACTCATTATTGACTCAAGGTGACCTCATTGTTAGCAAACTGTTAACCTATTATTCTCACAGCTCCTACATTATTAAATTACGTAATACATTCACATAACATTATTACACATGTATATAATAATATAAAATATTCAATGACTGTAATATACACTTTTATATATTGTTACATACACATATTGCTTTAAGGCGGGCTGTTATTGTATTTTTTATTATAATTTGACTAAAATCTTTTAAGTATTAAAAATACTGTCTCAAATTTCACGACATTTTAGAGAAATGAAGACTATCAAAACGAAGGAACACCGTATCATTGCATTCTTTGTCACCTCAGAAGAGAATTTACAAAAACCCTCGACTAACAGCAGGAGGAGAGGATACTAAGAAAGGGAAGCAGAAGCAACCATGGAAGTGGATCCGGACTCATTTAGTTTAGCTTCTACATTCCATGGAGATACTGGAGCATGCATTCGAAAACCACTGAATAACCCACATTTTATTATTACTATACTTACATTTACTTTTTTCTATATAAAATCAAGCTTAAGAGATTTTATTACTTTCCCTACTATGTATAGTAAGTAGGGGAAGTATTGCATTCCATCCAAAAGATTGACACCGAGATTTCCCTAGAAATACATGTTTTGAGACCCCCTGAATCCAAATAAAGCAATTTTGGGAACATGTCCGTGTGTGTCTGTCTGTGAACAGTATAATTGAAAAACAAAAAGTTGGATAAATACCAAATTTGAGTTTAGTATCTTATTTGAGTATTTGAGTTTAGTACATTTTAAGGATACGACTCGAAGACTTTCAGGAAAATCCTGCCATCCCAGACTACACCTTACGGAAAATGTTTCGAAAGTTTTGATTTTTCTCAAAAATGGCTATAACGAGTTTGATTAAACTATCCTATGTCTAAGATATTTTATGGCAAATAAGATGTATGTCTTGAATTTTCTGGAAATGTCCCCAAAAGTCCTCCGTTCTGAATGACTTTCGCATAACTGGTAAATCGTAAGATACACAAACTTTTACTACACACAAAATGTAGATCTCGTTAAAACACGCAATGTAGGTCATATAGATTTTTTTTATCGAGTGAACCATTTCAGAGATATTTCTTACTATTTGTTTGAATTTTTGAATACTTATACTTTTTCTCAAATGGGAATTCCTTATTTTTTTAAATGTCCTGGACATGCAAAGAGGATGGAATTCTCCACATAGCAACCAACCCTTAAAAGACTTAACTATCGCTTAAAGCCTACATATTTTCCCTTGCACCTACAAGAAAATTGGCAGTAAGTTTCTGCAAATGTTTATCTCGATTAACATGAAGTAGATGGAGCGTTTGTAAAAATATTTTGTACAAGAGTAGAGAGATTCATGTGAGTGCAACACATCAGCTTTTTTTTAGCATCCCACCCGAATTCTATCTCTTGGGGTGTCATAAGTTCGTTCGTTTTGCTCGCAAGTTACATCTATAGCGCCTGAAAACCCTGAACCCTCTGTACACTCAAGTTACCATAGTTGCCTACTACCCCTACGACTTACAGGTCAACATCCAGACTCGCTATTGGATATGTCAGTGAGTGTTTGTGACTGACGTTGGATAGAACGGCGTGAACTTGTGTTTACAAACTATGGAAAGCAAAAGGGAACATTTCCGACATCTTATGCTATTTTACTATCGTAAGGGTAAAAGCGCCTTACAATGCAGGCAGAAAATGTGTACTGTCTACGGGGAAGATGCAGTAACGAATTGAGCATGTCAAAAGTGATTTAGTGGATTTCGAGCTGGGAATTTCTCCCTAAAAGACAAACCTCGATCTGGACGGCCAATGGTTATGGACATGGAAAGAATTCATGAAATGATAGTCAACAATCCACGAATACAACTCGGGTGTTGGCATTGAGACTCAATTTAGATCGTGCTACTGTAGCCAGGAACCTGAAGAAACAAGGTTACGTAAATATTCGCGATATATGGGTTTCTCACGAACTGAGCGATGCGAATTTGATTCAACGCGTTTCCATCTGTGACTCCTTATTGAGACACAATCTGAGTGATCCTTTTCTGGAACGGCTGGTAACTGGAGATGAGAAGTGGATTGTGTACAACAGCGCCCGAAAGAGTAAATCATGGCGCAAGAAAGAACAGCCACCACTATCGTTTCCTAAACCAGGGCTTCATCCGAGAAAGGTTATGCTATGCATTTGGTGGGATTGCAAAGGAATCCTGTATTACGACTTCTTACAAATAATGAGACTATCAATTTCGAGAAATACTGTTCTCAGTTGGATCGTCTCAAGGCAGCCATTGAAAAGAAGAAACCGGAATTGGAAAACGATGTCGTCTTTCACCACGACGTCAGACCATATACCTCTATGGTGACCCGTCAAAAGTTGCGTAATATTGAGTGGATATGCTACCCCACCGACTTTCTCTATTCCGTTCCCTGCAGAACTTCCTGAATGGAAACTCAGTTCCTTGGAGGACTGCAGACTAAACCTCGAAGAGTTCATCAATCAGAAAACTCCCACGTTTTGGAGAAATGGAATTTATAAGCTTCCAGAGAAATGGCAATATATTGTCAACAGTAATGGTGTATACTGCAGGAAATAGTTTGTTTACAAAGCCTAACTGCCTTATTTATCTGTTGAACGACCTTATGTTTAAAGTTTGTAAACAGAAAGTTCGGAACTACGCTGTCGTAACTGTGCTGCGGGTTCCCAGGAGTTCTTAGTGACTGAAGCGTAATGAAAAACCAACCAACTTATGAGACAACCCTACATGTAGTAGATGAGTTCAGTTCTTGTCCGTGCATAAATGTAAAACCTTAACATTACACTGGCCATTGAAGAAATTACTTATGCAATTCAGTGCAATCGGGGTGGGGGTGTTGATGGAAAGATAATTAAGTCAGGGTGAAATTAAATCTAATAATTTACCCCTTATTTAAACCATCTTGAGCACAGCTTTCTCATGTCTAAATTTTGAGTTAGTATGCGATGTACAGCACTTTTTGAAATGCCTACGACGCAAGCTTGCGCACTTTCAGTCGATGGTCATCCAATACCATTTTGTGGATTTTCTTCATAATTTCTGGCGTGGTCACCTCATTTGGTCGACCACTGCGATGTTCAGTTTGGTAGCTCAACCTTAAACTCTGCCACCCAATATTTTACTGTTGTAAACGAAGGAGCAGACTCCCCAGAGTAGAATCTAGCTCAGCTTTAATATTAGTTGGACTAAGACCGTTCAAATGAAAATATTGTATCACATAACGATGGCCGTTTTATCCATGTTTACAAATTCGCTGAGAGAGTTCAATATTAATGGCTGCCAAACATTTACTAAACAACGTAGCATCGTCAAACTTCAAACTTAAGCTTTATAAAGATGGTACTTTCTACCATATAGTCATTTTTTATGAAACAACAACCGCTATATATACGTCAGACCGGGTACTTCTGGGACTGCCCTCGAATGTATAAAATAATAAAAATCCACAAAACAACCCTTTCTTTTGTCATACAAGTTCTGAATTATTATTATTATTATTATTATTATTATTATTATTATTATTAGAAGCGATTGCAGTTGCTTCAGTTTGTGCATAATTATAACCATTTCACATTTTCAGGGCTTTCTGAATCTAACATTTAGTGAACACCCAACTCACGAGCCCGCTGATTGAAAGATAGTAAAACAATAGTCATTCATCCTGGCAGCACGTTAATATATGTAATTATATTTTTTACCTCTTTCTTTCTGCACAATATGGCTGGCATACCCGATGTTCACGCTTAGCTGCTTAAACTCGTATGGCGAATTCATTAATTTCTTTTAACCCCCCCCCCCTCCGTATTTTATGGAATTATTGTGCAATGATCTAACGGATCCCTTATAATTTTAATTTCGTACAGCTCCGGCTATTCATAATAATGGAGGAAGAATATCCTGATATTCATGAAAAGGGATATGAAACATCAGCGGAACGTTTGACTTCTTTAACCTCCCCCCGACAGTCTTCCACGTTCTGGAAGTGCTCCATAGTCTGTAAGTATTCTAAGGCGGTGGAACAATCGTCGTTCAGAATGATCAAGTAATTTGTTAGATAATCATAGTAGGTGACCTTTTAAACCTTCTATTTTAATTCGTAATTATATAATAACATAAAAGCTAATATACTTTTGACATAATGCAGAAAGAAGTCCTTAAGATATACAACGAAATAAAGGTGAATAAAGCTGGTGAATACGAAGATTCTTCACTTCCTGGCCACCAAGTTAACCTCTTTGGGAAATATCATCAGTATGCGACCATCGAGAAAAATAATCTTCTCAGTTGTTAATTACACAATATTCGTTCATTAATTATTAATGTTACCAATTTTCTCTCTTTATGCAATTATTTAACATGCCCGCTAAGGAGCTTGATTACAAGATACGTACAAAGGAAATAAAGCAAAACCTTCTTACATAAGGGTTATTGGAAGGTTTAGGGAGCCAGAAACTCTAGTGCATAGATATATGGAATTAGAATAAAGGTTATTCAGAAATGTTTACATTGTTTCACTACACATACATCTGCAGATTTAATAAATGACATTTAAAGAAATAACGTGATAAACAGATTGACTGTCTCTTTTTAAGCTCTATCTTCAGTTTTCTTAAGCGTCATTATAGCCAACTATGTATGTTGCTTGAAATAAAATGTAAACAGCTTTTTTTTTACGTGCATTCTCGTGGAGTAACACCTATTTTCTACTCCATGGCATTCTCAACAAGGCTTTGTAAATCCCTTTTATTCTTTTAGTAGTTTATGAATTGAAATTAGAAATTGCTTTATAGCTCATGCCCGTCAGAAAGAATAGGGCTTTTCAATGGTGAGAGAATTATCAAAATCGATAGAGGCGTTTTAGAACTTGCCTGCCTGACCACCTACCTGCACACAAATTCTCTCTCTTTATATATTAGTATAGATTTCAGAAAATCAACTCATTGTGTTATGTTTAATGCATAACGGAATTATACTCTGTTGAGGTATTTCTATTTTATTGTGTTGTTAAGTTGTTGTATTTACATGTATTTGGCTTAATTCTCTGTATGCGCAACACTTTTTTGGCATTTAGTTAGATAATTTTGTGTTTATCGGTCGATTTATGTGTTATTTAATTGCTATAGTTCCTGTAATATCGCCGTCCTGCTCGTGTTTCTAATAGCGGAAGAGAAGACTCCATTAGTAGATATTAATAAATAAATGAATAAATCATTAATTTTTAAAAAAAAATAACCCCCATCTCAAAACCAAATTCTGTCTGCTCAGTTCTTAAATTAAGTCATTCTCTTAATTAGTCACCCAGATAAAATGCTCTTTTGCAATACTTTCGGAGATGTAATCTAATTAGCCATTTATCACATAAAAAGTTTCAAGTTAGTTGCCCAAAGGTACCAGACCGAATGACCTCCTTATCTTGCATATAATAAGGGAATGCGTTGCATCGGTTTCTTCCATGAACGCGCTTACGTAGAATCCATACAAACTGTTTCGATGCTGACCAATCGCAGCACAGGTTCCTTAGTTTTCACGACACAAGTAATCGTAAATCCCGTATCTTCTTCTAACATTCATTCATTATCTGTTTACCCTCCTCTTATGTAGGACTTACACCCCCCAGGACTTACAAGCGGGTGCCTGGGGTCAGAAGCCCGTCGAGGAGCAGACACTCATGGATCAGACAGAGTATCCAGGATGAGTGATCAGCCCGATGCTGGTATGAGATGAAGGAAGTAGATGAAACGAAATATCGGTGAAATGGATGAAAGGAAAGGTGATGATGGAGCAGTTGGTGGAATGAATGGCGGGGTAAAGCGTAGAACCCGGAGAAAACCTGCCCAGACGACGCTTCGTCCACCACAAATCCCGGGCCGCCTCGGTGGGAGGCGAGCGGTCTAACCACGGCGCCGCCTTCTTCTAACATGCTAGAGAGAAGTATAACTGCTTGATCTGAGTGTGTGTATCGTTTACAGTCCCTAAATAAAATATCAAAATTCCCACTCCAATGCTTTACATTATGATTCCTCTTAGATATTACATTTTATAGACATTCACTATTACCTATTAACATTTGGATTGGATGCATGGTGAAGCGGAAGGGATTCAGCACCGATCCAGGAATGGGGATATTGTACCGACGTCCCACAAGGGGGCGTACCCGAGAGGCAGGGATGAGATGAAAGAAGACATCGGGTGGCCGTAACCAGGAGTGGTGACACAGCAATGACAGGATTCCTACCCTTTTCATATTGAGATGCCCCAGCAGTCGCACAGGCGGACCGGGGATCCCGCCCCACACAGAGTTCAACGTCCCGTTAAGGGTCGGTCCTTATACCCCGGCAACCAGCCGAAGGCGAGGGACGGAGAGTGTTCTCAGAGAGCATACTTTTTCTCTGCCACGCTGCACCGAAACACCATCCCTGACACTTCCAACCCTGAAGCAGATCAAACGGGGTGAAGGATGAATGAAATGAGTAATGGAATGAAATGGAGACACAGATTATTCGGGGGATGAAAGAAACCGCTCCACTATTCGCCTGACGACGCGGGAAAACCCGCCAAAAGCCTATGGAACAGAGTCGGTGGTCCGGGAATCGAATCCGGGACCTCCCACGCAATAACACGAGTCGCACGTATTACCGCGGCGCCACCTCGCTGCTTACCTATAAGCACTCTTTGCCTGTCTGTGTTTCGGAAACAATCGATAAATTGCTACGTGTGTGGATATTATAAACTTAAAGAAAAGTTATTGGAAGTTTTGAAAATTGGCTGAAGCTAACATACAGCTATGAGTATTCAATATGAAGAATTATCCAGAAAGTTTACCTACATTTTTTGCGATTATTTTGCTAAAGATGCACTAAATTTGCGAATACCACACAATAAGAAGTTTTTAAATTGCATACAACATATGTTGGAAACAATGGAAATAATGTTGAATTGAAATAATAATAATAATAACAAATAATAATAACGAGCGAATTATCAATTACTATCTATAAACTCATGAAAACGTCTTCAGGAACTAATAAGAGTTAAACGTCAGTACAGATATGGTCATTCTTAACTCACAATGTCATAGCAGGTCCCCCATTTCTAACCTTACTACTGTTTGTAGCTCACTAGCACGCTGCTAACCTTATGGTGAAACGTGCATACAAAGGGTTCTGGAGAGGCACCTCACAGGACGTTGATCGCTTAAAAGGAAGAATTGCTAATATGCCACTGCTCCGATAGAAGGGAAAGCACGGTGTACTTCACCAACATTCTCTCCGTTTTGACTGACACGTAACGCGCCCATACTTGGAGAGGTTCAATGAAGCACTAAGATCACTTAAAAGCTTCAAATCCAACACTAGGGTTGGTTAAAAAACTTTATAGTATTGCTTTATTTCGGAAACCTTAGAAATTAAATCCTTCCAACTAGCTGTAACTATAATTATTGAAATGCAATCATTATATTAAAATTTTGGATTGACAATGGTTGCCCCAGCACTAGTAATAAAACAGCTGTTGGCCGCCGATATTGCCTTAGATGTTAACGGCGGCATATAAATTGAACAAAGGACACAGCTTCCATTGCTAAAAGCTGCCACGGCACCGATCTAGTGAATACGGATATTGTACCTACGCCCCACGAGGGAGCGCCTCTTGGAGGAAGGGAGACACCGGGCGGCCGGAAACAGGAACACTGACGGCACAGAAATGGCAGGATCCTTACAGTTTTCAGATATAAACGCCTTGACAGATGAACAGGCAGACCGAGAACACTGTCCCATATGGGATCCAAAGCCCCCGCCTGATTTATCCCGCTCGGTTGCAAATGCTTAAAAAATGTATCTGTAAAACGTAAGGAAAACAATACCAACAGTTAAATAAGATTGAAATAGTTATAAAAACACCTGATGTGTGAACATTCACATGACTTTTCTCTTCTATCTACTTCTTGTTAATCGAGATAAAATTCTTATATCTATTCGTTGTAGATATAAGAATACAGTAAGGTAAAGCGATAGTCAAATCTTTTGAAAGCCGAACGCTATGCGATGGCTTTAAAATTCAGTTTTCTTTGCATAAACATGAAAAAAAGAGCAGAGATTTCCAGTATTTGAAAATTCAAATCAATAACAAAATATTATTTGACGTAAACTGTGTGCCTTAACAAGATCTACATTTTTTCTGTAGTAGGATTTTGGCTATCTCTAACGGTTTACAAGTTATACAAAAGTCCTTCGGAATAAAGAGTTTACAGGCTATTCCCAGAAAATTCACGATATACGTTTTATTTATCATGAATATATCTTAAGCATTTTAACAGAAGCATTTAGAGCAATTTTAAAGGAAACAATTAATGAAAAATTTTTAATGCAAAGAGAGGTTTGAGCTGCTGAAATTTTCTTGAAAGCCTTCAGTCATATTTATTGAAGATACTGAACTATTTACCAAGTTTGGTATTTATCGGTATTTATTTTTGAGTTATGCTGTGCACAGACACACACAGACTTATTGTTTTCTAAAAATGCTGTTTTTATTCTTAGGGAACCTCAAAACATGCATTTCTGGTGAAATCTCAAAATTCTGGGCGGAATACAATACTTCCTCTACTTATGTAAGCACATAGTAGAGTAAGTAAAACGAGACTTGCAAGTACCGTCGTGGACAATCCCACTCACTTATCGAGAGGTTCACAAATTTTGTCCTTGTTAAATCAGTTTTTATGAGGTACACAAAAACGAAGAGTGTAAACTTTAGAAAGACAACAAGTTTGTTAAGCTGTTACTACTAAGTACATCACACACCTAATACGGGTTATCCATTGTCACAAGTATTGGAATCAAAGCAAAAGCTTACCTGGGTCCCTCTGCGTGTCTCGTTTGTATCCCAAAAGGGAATAGTATATTTGCTTTTTAATGAACCAGTGTCTATGAGAGGGAGTACCCAGAGGCAAGTCTCACTGTTTTCTGTGTACTCTTGCCTGAAATTTGGCCGATGCGACCTCAAATACCAGTCTAATAACACCTTTTGGATTCGTGCGGGATGGCTCGGCGGCAAAGACTGTGGTCCGCATTCGGGAATCCTGAGTTCGATATCCGGCGAGTGGCCACTCTGACCCATGGATTTGTTTTCGGGTCGTCAGGGGAATACTGAAGTGGTTTCTTTCAGCCCCCGAATTTCCTAACCCTACACTTCCTTCCATTTAGCATTTCATTCATTCTTCATCCCGTTGTTCTCTTTCAGAATCGGAAGTGTCGGCGATGATGTTTCGCCGCAGCCTGACAGGGGAAAAGGATGCTCTCTGTGAACTCTCTCCATCCCTCGGCTTTCCGTTTGCTGCCGCGGTATCCGAACCTCCCTGTGGGGCGTTGGACATCCTCTGTGAGGGGGGGTGTCCCCGGTCTGCTTGTCCAGGGTGTCTACTTCTTGAGACTTAGGGACCTGTCATTCCTGTGTGGTCGCTCCTGGATTCGGCCACGCCTCATCCTTCCTCCCAGGACGCCCCCTCGTGGGCCGGAGATACGGTATCCATTCTGGATCGGTGCCGAGTCCCCTCCATAGCGGAAGAAAAAAAGACCAACTTTTGAATATCGTTTTAACCCCGTAAAACGTAATGTTACGAATTCGCATCAGATTCTTTCATCACCTTTATGGACTTGGAATCCGGGTGACGACGACTGATCCACGTTTTACAGAAACCAGAAGTAGTCTAAGTACTGAATTGCAGAAGTTCCCTACAGAAAAAAAAAATCACAGACAAGAACAATTAGAAACTGGAAGTAAAAAAACAGATTTAGAAATAAAATGATGGTAGAGATTCCACCAAAGCTGGGCCCAGAGATGCGTAGTGAGTCATTCCCGTTGTATAAGAAAAACAACCTGATATATTGCATTCGCATGACTTTCTCTTCTCACGTATAGACAAATTATTCCTAAAAAGTTTATTCTTCCATTTCTTGTTAATCAACATAAACTTTAATTACACGTTTTTCATATTTCGTTGTAAGGTATAAGAAGGTTACAGTAGATAAAGCGATAGTCGGATTTTGTTATGGATCTCTGAATGACCACGGCGACCTTCCGCTTGAGAGTATCTAAATATTCAAAAAAACAGCAAAGACTATAGCGAAAATGGTTAACGCCACAAAAATGGACATAAATTGTGTGCTTTAACGGTATCTACATTTTTTGTGCAATAAGATTTTGTCCAGCTCTTACGGTATACCAATTATACAAAAGTCATTCAGAATAAAGAGGACTTCATAGGTTATTTACAGAAAATTAAATATATAGATTTTGACATGTATATAGCTCAAACGTGTGATATTTTAATCAAAAACGTTAGGAAAAATTTTTGTGAAAATAAAAAGTAACGAAATTTTTTTTATGTAAAGAGTAGTTCGGTTAGGAGAATTTTCTTGAAAATCTTCGTGTCGCATCCTCGAATGATGCTGAACTTACATAAATACCAATTTTAATATTTATCGTAAATTATGATGCACAAACATACACACAGAGACCTTTATTCTAAAGTATTTTACTAATCTCAAAACGCGTAATTCTGGTGAAATTTCTGTGTCTGATATCTTCATGGAATGCAATACTTCCTCTGCTTACTGCATTAAAAATCAAAACTTTTGATTTTGTTATACCTAAGTCCATTAATCAGACATTACACCCTTAATTTTGAAGCAGGTTTGTTGCTGCTACGTATGGAAAGTCACTTTGAAAATGTATTATATTTCGACTGTTGCGGAACCGAACTTGAAGTAGTAGCACGTATGGTAAAAAGTTTCCGGTAGCCTTCGCCCCAAATGTACTTTCCGATGGCCTTTGCCCCTAATGTTTAAAGAATATTAACTTTGTAATTTTCACTGTTTCTTTAAATATTATATATCTAGGTTTGCATCGCTGCGTCAGTATTTATATTTTTTATAGACATGAATGTCTTAGAAGGGAGTGGTGCGACTGAAGAATGTAGGCTTACACAGGTTTTAAGCTTTTCTTCACTGCATTTGTTAATGCTTGACACGATTTAAATAACTCTTCACTGATATAGGGAGCTGTGAGATTTTTTTTATTCATTACTTGCACTTTTTAACACGTAAACTGTTTTTGTCTCATACAAAATACGTATTAAATTTCTCGAGAACGCATCTCGCGTCCGGTTAGGAACACTGTCTACAAGAAACTCGCAACTGAATTTGTAAACTTTCCTCCATTTTAGTTTCTGATTGGCTAATCTTAGTCCAATAGAATACCTTCATTTAACTAAAGTTTTTTCTGGTTGTTGATTGGCTATTTTATAAACTTTCACAAAAATTAAATTATTGTTTCCAAGAATTACAAGTAGCATTAAACTTTCAAATTCATTATTGCCTCAAGGTTACCTCATTCTTACCTCATTCTTACCTCATTGTTAGGAACGTTTAAACTATTATTCTCACAGCTCCTACATTATTAAATTACGTAATATATTCACATAACACTATTACATACGTATACAATAATATAAACATATACAATGACTGTAATATACACTTTTTATATATTGTTACATACACATATTGCTTTAAGGCGGGCTGTTATTATATTTTGTATTATATAACTTGACTGAAATCATTTAAGTGTTAAAAATACTGCCTCGGTTTAGATTTTGGTTTATTAATTCACAATCAACTTAACTGAGGCATCAATGACTAAGACGGAATAGGGAACATTCACAGAAACGCACATTCGTCTTGACAAGTGTCGGCCGAAATAATCAATGAAGTATTTTTTAACGGTTTGGAAATCTTCACTATTCTGTTATGTGGATTACCTAGCTGTGTGCACCTCTTCGTTCTCTTTGGAACAAAGTAAATTTCAATGGTGGTTAAGTTAAAGTGTTAGATAAGAGAAAAACGAACTGAGAAGCGCAGAATGAAAGCAACACAAATAAAAGCACGTACTGCTTGCAGCAGGACTGTGACATAAAGAAGGAACGTAATGTGAAGTCGCCGGTGTTCTGGAAGGCTATTTAAAACCACAATCTGTGGGACGTTTTGGGCACAAGCAAACTTTAATCTAGGTTGGAGACAATTAAGGCAGCTTATGCAGCGTCCCACAGTTTTCGTATTTTGCAGATAAAAACAGCGGTTGGAATTACAGTCGTCGCATCTAGAGCCAGTTTCTCTCGCAGAAGCTGAGAGTGCAGTACACAATCACTTGTGTAGCCTCCATCAGACTCCAGCAAGCCCCTGTCTGATAACCTCTTCATGTGGGAGGATGCCACCCGGCCGGACACTCAGAATCGCAATTTGCCGCTGCTCGTTGTACAGATACTTCTGATTTTTTCTCTTTTTTATGAGCGAAAGGTCAAAGAGAGGAAGGGAACGTAATGCTGGGCTAAAACTGAATGCCTCGTGCATTAAAATGGCCGGTTTAACGTGACTCTTGTCGCTTGCTCTTCCAGGTTAATGCTCTTATTTTAATAACCGCTTATTTTCCAAAGTCTGATCAGTAAAGCCGGATTTGTGTGCTTAATGAAATAGTAAAATATGCACAAAAATGTAAAAAATACGCACCAGAGTATCCAGAAAACAAATTAACAAAATTAAAATCAAGTATTTGTTTTGTGAGTAATTCCTTACCAATATGAGTAAAGGCTCCTGTGTCTCGCCACTATTATGCACGGCCGTAGCCATCCGCAGTGAAACCACAGGTCCTCAGGTACCGAGATTTGATCCAAAATTAGACAAAGGTGTGTG
This sequence comes from Deroplatys truncata, assembly GCA_030765065.1. NCBI lineage: Eukaryota > Metazoa > Arthropoda > Insecta > Mantodea > Mantidae > Deroplatys > Deroplatys truncata. Next base: position 38,435,699 of record CM060980.1, read on the forward strand.
TGTGTGTGTGTGTGTGTGTGTGTGTGTGTGTGTGTGTGTGTGTGCTGGATTCAAACGGATTACGAGGAAATCCGTTTATCTCAACGATTCGGAAAATATGGGTTCCACACTAATCTTGATCATTATGTACTTTTTTAACTCTTTTCTTTTGCTTATGGCGGCTGAACACTTAAATGGAATCGGAAGTGTCACTATTCATCTCTTCGACTCCGAAAACTATTAATTTGACAGTAATATTGATCATTTTTATTATTTGTATACGTCATTACTTCCCACCCCCATTACTGTTTTCCAGATTGTAAGTATATGTGTACCGAGTTTGATTGAAATTGCTACAGGTGTTCCAGATGTATGCTGGAACTACATACATAAATGCATACATGCATACAAACCTAAAAGATACACCACGTGATCAAAAGTATCCGGGAACCTGGATGAAAATGACGTACAAGTTCGTGGCGCCCTCCATCGGCTGCAAGTCAATATGGTGTTGGACCACCCTTAGCCTTGATGACAGCGTTCACTCTCGCAGGCATACTTTCAATCAGGTGCTGCAAGGTTTCTTGGGGAATAGCCGCCCATTCTTCACGGAGTGCGGAAGTGAGGAGAGGTATCGATGTAGGTCGGTGAGGCCTGGCACGAAGTCGGCGTTCCAAAACATCCCAAAGATGTTCTATAGGATTCAAGTCTGTGCAGGCCAGTCCATTACAGGGATGTTATTGTCGTGTAACCACTCCGCCACAGCCCGTGCAGTATGAACAGGTGCTCGATCGTATTGAAAGATGCAATCGCCATCCCCGAATTGCTCTTCAACAGTGGGAAACAAGAAGGTGCTTAAAATATCAACGTAGGTCTGCGCTGAGATCGAGCCACGCAAAACAACAAGGGGTGCTTGCCCCCTCCAGAAAAAACACGACCACACCATAACACCATCACCTCCGAATTTCACTGTTGGCACTACACACGCTGGCAGCTGATGTACACCGGGCATTCGCCATACGCACACCCTGCCATCGGATCGCCACATGTGTACCGTGATTCGTCACTTCACACAACGTTTTTCCACTGTTCAATCGTGTAATGTTGACGCTCCTTACATCAAGCGAGACGTCGTTTGGAATTTTCCTTGGTGATGTGTGGCTTATGAGCAGCCGCTCGACCATGGAATCCAAGGTTTCTCACCTCACGCCTTACTGTCATAGTATTTGGAGTGGATCCTGATGCAGTTTGGAATTCCTGTGTGATGGTCTGGTTAGATGTCTGCCTATTACTCTTTACGGCCCTCTTCAAATGGCGGTCTCTGTCAGTCAACAGACGAGGTCGGCCTGTACGCTTTTGTGCTGTACATGTGCCTTCACGTTTTCACTTCACTATCACATCAGAAACAGTGGACCTAGGGATGTTTAGGAGTGTGGAAATCTCACGTCCAGACTTCTGACACAAGTGACACCCAATCATCTGACCACGTTCGAAGTCCGTGAGTTCCACGGAGCGTCCCATTCTGCTGTTTCACGATGTCTAATGACTACTGAGGTCGCGGATAATGAGTACCAGGCAGTAGGTGGCAGTATAATGCATCTAAGATGAAAAACGTCTGTTTGTGGGGTGTCCGGATACTTTTGATCACATAGTGTACATAACACATGCATGCACACAAAACACACACATACATACATACATGTATACATACATATATACATACACAACACATACATACATGCCTACATATATATATATATACATACACACAAAACACACATATACGTACACACATATATACATTTTTGTATTATAGATTTATGTAGAGGTTTTATTAAGTACTAGTAATTATTAATCAGCTAAAGGAAACATTATAATATAATACCGCATTCAAGAGTAAAACATTCATTTTTCCATTAAAAACTTAGAATATGATTATCAAACACTTCTCAAATTGTCAGTGAAAGTATGACTTACAAAGTATATCATTTCCGCATACCTTTTAATATATCAAACGAACATGTATTTTACATATAAATTTACTGATCACCGAATATTGTTGCAACGGGTTCCGGTTCATCCTATAGTATTGCGATTTCATGATTCATATTGAATTTTGACAAACAATTATTTGAAACATTACAAACTTATGCAGTAAACATTCAGGAAATTTGACATTAAAAACACAGAATATCTTTGAGGGTACTGTTTACCCAATGAGAAGGTTCAGGGAAGGATGAACATTGCACTTCCGTCGGCATAATAGCTTTGCTATGAATACAGGTATTATACATTTGAGAAGTTCGTTCAAAACGGGTTAAGGGTACTTTAGATGACTGGACTTCATTTAATTTGCTGCATTCTACTACACCTTCCTGGACCTCGATCTATTGCCACACCGTATCTATTTTCCAGGCAGTTCTCTAACAGGTTTCTTTAAGATTAACTTGACATCGCCACATACTATGCATTTTTAAACTTTTCCATCTATACTCCGCCTTTTAACTGTAATAGTTCGACCACTGACCTTTTACCTTTGGAACTTATTTGCTATCGGCGATAGAGTTAATTCGTATAGCGTTTTCATTGGATTTTTAATTTTCCTTTGGGTTATATCATTAGATTATACACATTCACACTCTCACTCACACTTTCCAGGCTCTGGGGAGGATAGGGAATAATTTTGGCTAAAGAAAAATTCTCGCCCCAGCCGGAAATCGAACCCGAGACCCCTCGCAAACAGGTGTTCTGCCGACGAGCTAGGGGGCCAGCCTCATGCTATGCAATGATACGTGCACCGTCCCGATTCTTCTTCGGTGCAAGCTTCTCATGGGACCTACCTTGTTTATATGACATGGGGCAGACAGAAAAGCGATTAACGTTCGGTAGCGGGTAATCAGGCTTTCACATTCTGCTATTAATCATGCCTACGCACGATAGAGATTTCATTTAGGAACAAGAGAAGTGTGAAACCGACTAAGTACTAATTTTTTATTTTAATTAATTATAGACTCTCCAAGTCTTTCTCATTTAACTATACCATAGCTACACGATTCCGAAATGCTAACCTTGTCAAAATGAGCATAATCTTTAAGAAAGAGTAAATTGAGCATATCTCTGGTTTTATTAAGTTGTTACACAGATTTGGTTTTTGCATCTTAAGGTGTACTTATCGACACATTCTCATATTTCCTGCATATGTGGTTTTCTCTTGAATTCAATATAGGTAAATTAAAATTCCGTGAAATAATAATTTAACAATTTAATTTAATAATTTTATATAACAGTAATAATAACTTAATAATTTTAATTTCCCCACATGAGAATTGATTCAAATTTTGTCTAAAAGTAAATTATAAAAACTACTTAGTTTATTTCGTCAAACAATGTGTTCTCAGTAAACTGTGAAAGAACGAAGAAGCTAGAAACAAAATTGCAGAAAAAAGGTATAATTAAGAAATGAGGTGCAATGTTGTATAGTTATCCAATCTGCATTAATCCATGAGCGCGTAAATTGAGAGAATTAGGACAGTTTATTTTGTACAGTGCCTGTTCATAGCGATCGGTACTAAAACAATTCTGATAGCATACTTGTGGCCATTTTAAGAGTTTATTAGTGACTGAATGAATTTCAACGCATTCTAGCAATGACTTCTATATTCTAGAGCAGTGTTAATGTCAATCAACCGAGCATCTGTGACGTCAGAGAATCTACATCTCTTCTTGCCAGCGGAACGAGAGAGAGAGAGAGAGAGTAAGTGAGAGGAACTCTCTGAAAGCTATAGGTTAGTGAGGAAAGAGGAAAGACGAAGTCGCTGACAAGGCAAGGGTTAGCATGTGTACTTTATAATATGGGGGTAATCCAGGAAGTAACGACCATTTACTCATTACCGTTGCGCAGATCGTTGTCGGGCTTATATCCAAGTCGAGTGGTTTACCTGATATATTAATTTCTCAGCGTTATGTGAGTCTATCGAAATAATTATTGTGAATGCTAATTCCTGATTGTTCAAAATGATGTATGAGATACAAAATTCCGCCAACTGTGAAGTGGGAGGTATTGGATTTTTTTAATCCTCGGAAGTTGTAATCTGCAGAAATTTACCGTGAACTAAAGGAAGTATGTGGTGATACAGTATTGAACGAAATAAATGTAACAAAGTGGTGTGAAATATTCAACAATGGACGAATAAATGCGCATGACAAAACTCGATCCGGACATTCGTCACTCACTACAGATGATTTGAAGACACAAGTGAACAATAAAATCGTGCAAGATAGACGTGTACCCTAGTGGGTTACAAATTTCTTTCCCAAACCTTCCCCGTGCTTTGCTTAGATGTCCGAACAGCTTGGTTTAATAGACTGGTGGCAGCCAATTCAAACAAGGGGATTCTAAAGCTCATGAACAGATATGATAAATGTTTAAATAATGGAGATATTTATGTGGAAAAATAAAGTAACCTTCAATTCTGTGACATTTTAATAAAATATTTTTAATACATTAAGTTCAAACAATCGTTACTTCTTGGACCATCTCGCCCATCCCTTCTCTTCGCACGCCTCATAAAAGGTTCTCCAAAATCGTTTCGTTGATGTACACTTACTCCCAGTCCCTGCGACATCGTAGATAATTCGTTTGGCTTATCCTGTTCTAGAGTGTCAACAGAATCATATTAATTCTGTTAATCCTGGGTGATAAATGGAACCAACAATAGTAAGTCGTCCACAAACTGCAAGTGGTATATGAAGTTGGGTGCTTAAGCTGCCTTTTCTTTCTCGTAACGAACACAAAGGCGATTATTGGTTTTAAGGACTGGTAGTGGAGAGTCAAATCACAACTTGGTTTCTCCCCGCACGGCAATTAATCTGACTTATTCGCTTACTCAGTGGCGGCTCGCGCTAAAAGACACAAGGGCATGTGCCCGTCCTTTAACCTTGAACCATAAATATCTTTAAATAATTACTGCATAAATTGTCTATTCAAAAAAGGTCATAGAATTTTACACGCAAAACCTGAATGTTTCAGCAGCTGCATTGTAGCACATAAGAGAAGCGCGCGGTTTAAACGACTTCTCAGGCGAATGCAGATAACTTTGCGTGTGTGTGTGTGTTTGTGTAGTGTGTGTGGGATGTGTGTGGGGTGTGTGGTGGTGTGTGGGTGTGTGTGGTGTGTGTATGTGTGTGGTGTGTGTGTGTGTGGGGGGGTGTGTGGTGTGTGTATGTGTGTGGTGTGTGTGTGTGGTGTGTGTGTGGGGTGTGTGGTGGTGTGTGGGTGTGTGTGGTGTGTGTATGTGTGTGGTGTGTGTGTGTGTGTGTGTGTGTGGTGTGTGTTTGTGTGAAGAGAACGGGTCAGGGCACGTTCTCCTTGTGTCTAAACTCAGCAGTAGCAGGACAGAATGATTTGGTTTAAAGTGATGGGCAAGAGGTGTCGCAGAGAGGGTTCACTAAGGGCATACAGAACTTGTGGACTTTCCTCGCACATGCGCATTGAGCCATCTTCCCTATCAGAGCTCCTCCAACAGGAGCTTGTCGTGACGTCAACGTTATTATTAGTATTACTTCTCCTCAGCTGTTTGCTATTTCGCGACAATGGCTTATTAAGAATCTAAACTGTAAAACTTTCTCCAATATAAAGGCAACTCAAATAATGTTACGCTTTAAAAACAGACAGCATTGTCTAAAGAGTAAACATAATTGGTTAGTGAGAGGAGTTTGCAGAATAGACTTCATCCATAAATGGAGAAGTTAGTGTTTATTGCATCCATTGACGTTACTATTACCATATTTTAATACCCTTTAAAAACCCCAGAAAAAGTGACGCCAAGAACAGTAATGTTATTTGAGTATGCTGCTTCACCTGTACTTAAATGTATTTCTGAAAATTCTTGCATGTAGTTTCTGAACAAAAGTACGTAGTAAAACTATTGACAAAGATCCATGAAAATCCAGGTGAATTATTTCTTTTAGTAAATGTTAAATGTATAGTAAATTTTATGTGAAGTAGAAATTGAATACTGCTACATCAAATTACTTTTGACTATATTTAAAAATTGAAAAGCGTCTTTTTTGTTCCTGGCCCATTTGTTTGCAATATAGCATGATAAATTCATGTTGGTGGATCTTATGCATTGTTTTGCCCCACTAATTAAAATGTGCACTAGCCGCCACTGAACTTACTCCTTTTGTAATCTTATATCACTTCATGGTGCAAAACGCAAACAAAGGAAACAAATTGTAATCATGCAGTCCAACCTGAACTCTGTAGACGGATTACGCTCTGCGGTACGTTAAGATGAAGAAGTGTTGTTCTAGGAGTTTACGTTGTTTAAAGAGTTTGCACCACACTTTGTGCATCAATTTAAAGATGATTGTTTGTTACATAATATGCTGCTACGTATGAGAAGCCGATTTGAAGATGTATTTTGTTGTTACGCTCCAAGTTTAAAAATAATATTAACTATTAACTTTGTTAATAAACTAGTTCTATAGATATAGATGTTTGCCTCGGCTGTGTCAGTCTTACTTTAGAGACACGTTTCTCTTAATCAGGGCGTGGTGCGACAAGTATGTAGGCTTACACAGATTTTAAGTTTAAATTCACTTATTTTTATTTATCATTGACATAAATTAAATAGTATTATACTGATATCAAGAGCTGTGAGTTTCTTTAATTTAATATGCACTTTGTTAACGCGTATACTTAATTTTCGTTTCACACGAATACGTAATATTTATTTAGAGAATACATCTTCCATCTGGTCACTACCAAGGTCTGCAGGCAACTGAACATATTTCAACCGTCCAAACCTGTAAGCTTCTGTATTTCAAGTCTTTGATTGGCTAATGCCAGTCCAATAGAATACCTGCATTTTACTAAAGCTTTTTCTAGCTGTTGATTGGCTAATTTTAAACTGTCACAAAATTTACATTATCGTTGCTCTAATCATGACTAATAACATTTAAACTCTCAAACTCATTATTGCCTCAAGGTTACCTCATTGTTACCTCATTTTTAGCAACATTAAACTTATTATTCCCACAGCTCTTACACTATTAAATTACTTAATGCATTCACATAACATTATTAAACATGGTTACAATAATATAAGCATATGAAATGACTGTTACATACATTTTTACAAATACATATATATATATGTATATATATATGCTTCAAGGCGGGGTGTTATTGAATTTACATATTATATAATTTAATTAAAATTATTCAAGTGTTAAAAATACTGCCTCAAGGATGAGGGAAGGTTGATGGAGCAATTGACGGAACGAGTTGAAACCGATACCGGAAACCACATCTAGAAAACTTGGTCAAAAAAGCAAGACAATTCCAAACAGCAGCTTTGGCGGGAGCAACTAAACCCACACGGGGTGTCCATTCAGAAGCCTTGCACTCTATCATGGAGCAGCGGAACCAATGGCACTGTACGATGTTTCTGTCTACCAAAATGTGTTGAATAAAAAGTGGGCTCAAAAGAAGCTTCTTCAAATACAACGTGGCTTTACACTTCAGATCACGAAAGCGCACAAAACCATTTCTGCGGATGCAGCCTTAGATATGGCAGGCATTGCACCATTATAATTATATAACAGTCAGTCGCACAATCTGAAACGTGAAGAAGATATTGCCTTTACGTTGCTATTATTTGCACCACGCTTTGGGCGTCAATTTGAAGAAGGTGTTTTGTTGGAGTTGTTGGGGAGCCGAACTTGTAGTAGTTGCAACCGCACGTATGGTACCCGGTTTCCGGTAGCCTTTACCCCAAATATACGATACTTTCAGGTGGCTTTTGCCACAATTTTAAAAATAATAGCTTTGTAATTTGACTGTTTCTTTAAATATTATACATTTATGTTTGCCTCGGCTGCGTCAGTATTATTGTTAGAGACATGGAAGTCTTGGCAGGGTTATGGTACGACTAAGAATGTAGGCTTACACAGATTATAATTTTTACTTCACTCCTTTTATTAATACTTGATACGATTTAAATAACACTTCACTGATATAGAGAGGTGTGAGATTCTTTTTATTAATTAATTACACTTTTTAACACGTATACTATTTTTTTCGTTTCACGCGAATACGTATCAAATCTCTCGAGGACGCATCTTGCATCCGGTTACTATCACTGTCTGCAGGTAACTGACTTGATTTCAACTGTCTAAACTTGTAAACTTCTGTATTTCAAGTCTCTGATTGGCTAATCCTACTCCAATAGAATACCTTTATTTAACTAAAGCTTTTTCTGGTTGTTGATTGGCTATTTGTTTTAAACTGTCTCAAAAATTTACATTATTTCTGCTCTAATAATGACTAGTAGCATTTAAACTTCCTTACTCATTATTGCCTCAAGGTTACCTCATTGTTAGCGACTTTTAAACTATTTTTCTCACAGCTCCTATATTATTAAATTACGTAATAATATAAGCATATACAAGGACTGTTACATACGTTTTACAAATTATTACATACACATATTGCTTCAAGGCGGGATGTTATTGAATTTACATATTATATAATTTGACTAAAATCATTTAAGTGTTAAAAATACTGCCTCAAACGACACATTTTAAAAATATCATAGCATTTAGTTCTCAAGTATTTCAGCAAGATTTTAAGATTCAGAGACAAATGCACTTCTTATCAGCAGGACACCCTGTGACTACAGATATTTTGTTAATCAAGGAAAGTGCAATTTTAGACAGAAAGTTCACGTCTACACGGACGGTTCTCGTATGCAGAGAGCAAACGGAGATGATATTGTTGGATGAGATGTTGTTGTCTACTCAGAAAATAAATAAACTGTCACAGCAAACTGGTTCCTATCTGCACTGTCTTCCAAATAGAACCCTAGCATTCAACAAGCAATCGACTGGTGCATATATAAAAACAAAAATTCTTACATATATTCAGATTTTCAAGCTGATAAACATATATCCATTGTATGGATAAGAGGGCATGCAGGGAATGTTGGGAATGAAAGGGCGGATATTCTAGCGGAATAAGCAGCTTCCAGTAATGACAATTATGCCCACAACAAATGTTCAATATCAAGACTAAAGCACAAAGTGTATAGGATAAATACCTGGAATTCACAGTGGTGAAATTGCTACAATGGCTAAATGACTATAAATATATATTTTCCTGATATACACAATCGCCTAAAATGTAAAGTATTTATACAATAATTATTGACAGGAAGGTATAACTAATTGAGTAAAGAAATACTAGTAAGATAGAGAAATAATTTTAATAAATAATTTCCGTATATTAAATCAATGTATAATGTAATAAGCCTGAGTTAAAAGATTTGTCCGGAGAAAAAATGACATTAGCGAGTCATGATAAGGTAAGTCATTAGTCGCAGCCGAGTAGAGAACGCATTAGCGTAAAGGTTCCTGGAATGCAGTTAGGTTTGAGTTCAGTACGTTTCCAAAGTCACGCAAACAGGAATTCTGTAAATTAGAAACGTAAATGAAGCTCTTAGATTTGTGTAAGGCACAACATAGAAACAGTTTTAGGATGGGACCGCGTAAGCAGGAACGTTGGTAAGGGTAGTGATAGGTAAGCGGATCTTAAGTTAAAACAGCGTGCATTCTAAATCAGATTTTTTTAACTTAGACTTACTTATTTAATCCTGTTATTATTCTTGTGACTTCTCGTGTGATCTTTAGCTTCATTTTTAAGTTGCATAGCGCCAAGTGTTGCCCTTGAGTTAGAAAAATTTAGCGGCTAATGTGAGGGATCTTTCCGAGTAAACTTTCTGCGGCTTACGGCAACTGTCGCTGTCGCTCTGCTTTATTATTAGTAGGTATTATCATAGAAATAATTTAATTATTTAATTCAAAAGTCGGGGACTCTCTTCAAATAGAACATTTTAGTCAACACCAAAATTTATCACATAACTAAACTGGTGCTATCCTTTCACTCACACATACCCTGAGACAAATAACTCATAGCTATACCACTGAAGCAGTTGGCGCACTAGACAACGCAGAACACAAAGCAGGTAGCATTAAACGTTATCAAAATTCATGCAACATCGAGATAACAGCATCAAAAATTTGAAGCATCATGGGATAGGTTTCAGTATTCTTTCCTGATTCTATACTGACGCATTGTTTCTGGTCACGGCAAATTTAGTGCATATGTACTTCCGCAGATTTCATGTGATCATAAAAAAGAATTTTGATTGCCCTTGTGGGGCCCTTGTGGGTAATTGACCTCGAATAATGTATGGAAGATACTGTTTGAAACTTCATTTAAACTATTGTAGTATAAAATTTATAAAACCATTGCATAAAATGTTTAGTAGAAGATAAATGCTACAAGCATTTTGTAAACTTTATTCACCACATCCATCCAAAGTTGCAAAATGTAAATAATTATACTAATTCAATCTTTTTAAGTTACATAACTACAACCCTAATATATGTAGTTGTAAAATAGGGTTAAATTGTGGAATAAAAAAAATAAGAACCGCAACATCCACAGCGAACCTCTCCGATCGCTTGAACCGCTAAAATCCCACCTATGGCCGATAGCTCGAATCCGCGCCAACTTGATAAGACTCCAGCGGTCTAGGTACTCTTATCGTTGACATTAGCTAAACATTTTTCATTATTCTTTAAAGTATTTTTTTCTGTCTCTTTTATTCTTAATACTCACATTCATGCATGACTGTTACATTACAACCTGCGATCAATTAAAAACTGTATAACAGTGTAACACATCACATAACACATAGGTAAGTGAGGACCTATATGTATAAAGTATATGAATGAGAAATAGTTTACAATTTAAAAACCCATGGTGTATATGGCTTCATATGTTTCTTCTGTGTCAGAGACCATCGTACATGATGGAGATATAGGGTTGTCTCATAAGTTCGTTCGCTATTCGTTACGTTTCAATCACTAAGAACGCCTGGGAACACATCTCACCCGCAGCATAGCTACGACAGCGTAGTTGCTGAACTTTCCGTTTACAAACTTTAAACACAAGGTCATTCAAAAGATAAATAACTACGGCAGTTAGGTTTTGTAAACAAATTAATTATTTTCTGTAGTATACACCATTATTGCCGACAATATATTGCCAAGTTCCTGGCTACAGTAGCACGAGTAAAATTGAGCTTCAATGCCAACACACGACTTTTAATTCGTGGATTGTTGACTATCGTTTCATGAATTCTTTCCACGTCCGTAACCATTGACCATTGACCGAGGTTTGTCTCTTAGGGAGAAAATCCCAGCTCGAAATCGACTAAACCACTTTTGACATGCTCGCTTCGTTACTGCATCTTCCCCGTAGACAGGACAAATTTTCTGCCAGCATTGCGGGGCGGTTTTACCCTTACGATAGTAAAACAGCATAAGATGTCGGAAATGTTCCTCTTTGCTTTCCATAGTTTGTAAACACAAGTTCACGCCGTTCTATCCAATGTCAGTCATAAATACACACTGACATATCCAATAGTGAGTCTGGTTGTTGTTCTCTAAGTCGTAGGGGTGGTTAGGAAACTAGGATAACTTGAGTGTACAGCGGGTTCAGGGTTTTCAGGCACTATAGATGGAGCTTGCGAGCAAAACGAACGAACTTATGAGACAACCCAATATCTGACAAAGGATCCGTCTCGAGCAGTAGAGCCGTCCAACCGCTGTACCCAGGTGAAGCTGCCCAGAAGTAACCATAAGATCATATTCCTCGCAGTGGCGGCTCGTGAGTATACATTTTGGGTTTTCACAAAATGTTAGATTCAGACAGCCCTGAAAATATTAAATAGCATCCACTGCATAATAGTTATGATTATGAACAAACTAATATAATTGAAGCCGCCCCAATAACAATAACAGAGTAATAATAATGCATAGCTTGTCTGACAGAAGAAAGGGTTGCTTTGTGGGTTTTTATTATTTTGTAAAAATAATTAAGTCAGGAGCAACAACAAAGTAGTGTGTAAGCTTTCGCGGTACCGTTCTCACTACTCTCCATCCGCATTCTTTCTTCAGTCAAATATTAACATTACTAATTCATTAGCACTCACCAGTCTCATTTTCTGAAGCAGGGAAACGGCATAATTTCGTTTTAAAAATGTTCTGTTCCTCCAAATAATCCACACAAAAGTTAATCAATAAATACACGTTATACTGCACTTTAGGTACACATTAAATAGGGAAACCTATACTTCATCACGGCTGACGCTATCTATCTATAAAATATTTATAGATACATTATCTATTTATAAAAAAGTCCATGCGTTTTTTAATCAAAAATGTATTTATCACTCTAATTGAAGTCTTTAGAGTCACAACATAATATACCATCACTCACATACGAACCATAACTCACCCAGAAATCCATAATATATATAGAAAATAAGCTTTTCTATTCAAATAGCTATAATATATATATATGCACATCAGATATATATTTCACTGTACAGTTAGTGAATTGGTATAACTGTTCAGTATGCTACCACCTAGTGGCATTGACGTAAACTTGTGGCTGAGAGATGGCTGGTAAGGGCCAGTGCACGTCTTCAAGTGTGCACGACCCGTATATATTTTTCCCATAAGGTGATTACGGCATACTAGTTGCACATGAGCAAAAGCTCATAAAACGTGCTCAAGTCAAGCTGTACCCGTGACTCCGTTGCCATATCTCATCGAGCTTAGAGGAGAAACGCGATAGATTTTAAATTACCGCATCGTGTAATACATTCAAAGAAAAAATAACCAATAAATCGGCAAGACATAAACAATTAGTGTGTTCACGTGCCCTTGTGCTCTTATACAGCAGCCGCCACTGATTCCTGGGCACAATTAGGTGTAACAAGTTTACTGGTGTTGGCTTCCAAACACCACGGACCGTATTCATAGATTTCACGTTGGTCTGGACTATCTCCAGACTCCTTTGGTCCGGACCAAAGGCCGACCACGTTTTTGACATTCATAGACGATAAACAGTCTCGGACCAAGAAAGAGCATGGATCAGCAAGGAGAAAATGTTACAGGACGAAGAAAGGTAGTTCTGCGCATGCCCGACTTCCATAGAGTAGTAAACTAACCACTGTTACTCCCTAGTTTTTACTTTCTATGGTCGTTTCACAGCTGATTTTCCATCAGTTCAGTGCTTTCTGCTCACCCTCAACAAAAAATGAAGATAGCCAAGAAGCGCGCATTAAAACGATTGGAGGAGCAAAATGCCTGTTTTTTCTTAATACAAAAAAAGGTAGATATTTTTAAAGCAAATCGGTTTTGGCAAATGCAAACGCAAAAAAGAGGAGGCATGGAGGGAGATAATATGTGCATGATTCTAACCTATTGTCTCCCTCCATTTTTGTCTCCCCCTCCTATCCATCTGATACACACTTTCATGGCATTCTTAATCATTTCAATAAGAATTTAACTTGCTGGAATATTAACTTTTTAACTTTAAATTACAGAACCAAATCGAATTTAAATACAAGCAACATTTTCTGTCATTAAAATGTATCTCACCTCGAATCTTAACCAAATAATTAAATATTGTGTCATAATAATTATACAGAAAGAATTACCCGAGGAAATCTTGATGTATCATAAACCTTCCGGGACTTTAATCCTTCTCTCCTCGCCGAAAAAATATAAGTAAAACCTGAATTACTTTGTACTTAACCTAGTGACATGACTAATGTGAAGGTCTTGCACATTGTATTAAATGGAGCTACTTAGGGTTGTCTTAATATGACTTAATTTAATGCGACGTAACTTAAGAATTTGGCAATGTTAAACTTTTCGTTCCGTTACGTCAAGTTTAATGCCTTATGATAATTAGAACCAATCTGCGTGCAGCAATACCATGAAGTAATAAAAGAACAATAAATCAATATTAATTCCCATTACGTTAAGTGCATTCTAATTAGATCTTTACTTTAGCAGTATTTCTTAATTTTGAGGCAGTATTTTATATCACAACACTGTGAATGCCAGAGTGATTGTAGTGTAAATTAACATTATTGTATGGTAATGATTTGAGATGTTTGTTAATTATAAGCATTGTTAGGAAATAAGTTTACTGAAACTGACAATAAAAGCGGGTAACAATGAAACGAAAGGGCGAGTTGTTTATCAATTAGAAGAGACAAACAAATGACGTCAGAGTAGCGCGCTTTTCTTTAGAAATGGAGGGAATACTTTCCCTAGAGCATATGTGTTCGTAATTTTGATTAGATAAAAAAATAGACGCTAATGTTGGCGCGCTTTATTAACCAATAGCAGCTCTGTTATAATGTTTAGGCATATCGGGGTGAAGGAGTATAAATTCCGAGCCAAAGACGGGTAACGCGCAGTTCAACAGAATCATTCACGAGTTACACGTCGCACAGTTTAAGAGAATCATTCACGCGTTACACGTCGCGCAGTTTAATAGAATCATTCACGGGTTACACGTCGCGCAATTCTACAGAATCTCTTGCGTCGTAAAGCTAGTTACAAAAATGTGAAATACTCAAATTAATATGTGCGGCAAATAAGTGATTATAGTTACATTCGAAAATATAACAGTTTCAGTCGGGCGTGTATCAAGAGTAATTATGTGAAATCAATAAAATGTGAAGGCAATAAAAGTGTAAAAACAAATTCTTTTATCAGTGTTACTTTTTAGTAACAACTCCTTTCCGTTTACACACCCTGTTCAAGAGATTTGCTCGACTGGGTAATAATAGCTAGCCGGAGGACAAAGAACGCAAAATTCAAAATAGTGAAACAATAACAGGCGCTCAGCAAATAAGATAACACGAAAGTAACCGCAACAATTTATCGTTACGTCCCGTCATGTTACGTAAAGTTCATCGTAATCCCGGTTTAACGAAGTAAGTAATGCACATGAGGCATTACTTATAATACGGCTTACTGACACCTTACTAAGCACAGTAGTACTTTCTTGATACCCTTCTCTTGCATCATACGGAAGTGTTATTAGCATTTGTGTATCAATTGAGATACTCAAGCCTCGGTTATCGTCTCTGTCCTATAGTTTAGGATGAACCAGTTTTATCAGCCTTCTAACTTTTGCTTTACTAAACCTGTATTTGTTTTGAAGTTTACGTCGTCATACTTTCCAATTATGTCTGATCTTGTAGATAGTTTTACTCCACCGTCTCATTTCGCGAATTCTACGCACAGCAGCCATGCCCATCACTCCATTTTGTAAATATGATCTTACCTTTAATCTACCCCTCTGAAGTAGACCAAAATTTGGTCCGGACCAAGGCGTTTGACCCCTGGACCTGGTCTATGAATAAGAAAATCGATGGTCCGCTGTAAATCCACCGGAAGTAGCAAATTGTTCGGACCAAGATCGACTATGAATACCGCTCCACGAATCCAGCGATCGAATTTGCCTAAAAGCCACGTCCATGTTGCAGTTTTCCCAATACATTACATTATATAGTGTTTGATGGAAGTCCGTTGTTTACATGTTGGAATGAGTGGGCATAGAACCTGCTATGTTGTACAATCTGTCTGCTGTAGGAATTACTGCGTTAAATATTTGCTTTGTACAAAATACTCGCTTTATTCTGTTTTGCTGTTTGGTGAAATGTATTAAAATATACTTTCAATTTTCTTGCATTTGCTCCCAAATTTTGCACTTTTTCTTCTCATATTCATCTATACGTTCCTCCCTCTTTACTTTTTCTACTGTCTACCTATAGTAGGTAAGAAGAAGTATTGCACATATTTTCATTCAGAAATTCTATATCGAGGTTTCAAGCAAATGCAGGTTTTGAGATCCTCCGTAGTAGTATTTAGGAAGCAGGTTCCTGTTTAAGGACTTCAGCCTAAAAGACTTTTTGTGCACTTCCTGGTTTCTGATTTAGAGATCAATATCTACATTTTTCTAGCTATTTGTAGTATTTGTCTCACTAAATTAGGGTCTTTTCTAATTTTGCGGTAGCTCCAAAAACTTGGCATCTTGTCCGTTTTGTAGCTTCGCATTCTAATAGAATGCGTTTCGCCGTTTGAGATCCTCCGAACCAAAAAATATATATATTAAATCCATATCTGTGTAAGGTTGTGTGTGAAAAATCGGATAATCACCAAAGATATTTAAGTTCAGCATTTTTCAAGGATAGGATTAGAATATTTTCAAGAAATTCTCGCAACCGAACCTACCTTTACATTTAAAAGATTCCATTATTTATTATCTTCTAAAAACGGCTCAAACAATTTTTATTAAATATTAAAAGTCTCTTTTTTAATACATTGAGTGGAGAAATAAAATTTATGTCTTGAATTTTCTGTGAATAGCCTGTAAAGTTCCATTTGTTGATTAAATTCCTGTAATTTTGAATAACAAAGTATTTTCAAAGAAGACTAAAACTTACTACAGAAAAAATGTAGGGTGCATTAAAATACGCAATTTCTGCTCAATAAAATTTTTCGTAGTATTAGCCGTTTTCGAAATATTCCATGCTGTCATCTAACGGACATGCTTGAAAGTTTGTGATTCTTGCTCCTCCCATTTTTTCCAGCGTAAAAGCGTGTTTGCTCATGTTATAACTAGAACTTCTTGCTTAAGTTTAAATCATTCATAAATAAAATATATCTTGAGTAACTAACAAGGATAGAAGTGTCACTTTTTATATTAATGATATCATATAGCGTATATATGTATATTTTACCTTACAGAGAAAGCCATGTAAATGTATCCCATCCGACTTTTTGTTTAAGAATGTATTTGTTCCATTTATATTATATGCCGACTTAATGTGTCATAGCATATCGATGGCTATGACTTTGTAACAATTGCTGATCTGCAATGGCGTTACTTGTATGCACTCAGTTCCAATCCTCTGCTGTGGCCAATCCTCTTAGAATTAAAGATCTGGAGATTCATGAAGAGGTTCACTGGCAACGGTAGCAGTCACTGAATTGACATCATCGCGATTAACCGGTCAAAAGCTCAAGATGAAATGAATTATTGATCCAACTCTAAGATTCGAAATATCAAATACCAGCCGATGGAGCTTGACCAAGAAAACAAAAAATCTGATGTGTTACACTCACATGACTTTCTCTACTCTTATACAACCTATTTTTACAAACGCTTATTCTCCATATGCTTCATGTTAATCGAGATATCGAGATGTCAATCTTATTGCTAATTTTCTTGTAGATGCAAGTGGAATTGCTAGGCTTTAAGCGTTTAAGAGCTGGTTGCTATGTGGAGTATTCCATTCTCTTTGTATTACCAGGACAAAAAAAATCTGATGTGTTACACTCACATGACTTTCTCTACTCTTGTACAATATAATTTTACAAACGCCTATTCTCCATATGCTTCATGTTAATCGAGATATCGAGATGTGAATCTTATTGCTAATTTTCTTGTAGATGCAAGGGAAATATGGTAGCTTTTAAGCGATAGTCAAATATTTTAACGCTGGTTGCTATGTGGCGCATTCCATTCTCTTTGCATGTCCAGGACATAAAAAAATGAATAACGCATTTGAGAAAAAGTATAAGTATTGAAAAATTTAAGGAAAATACAAGCAATATCTCGAAAACGGTTCACTCAACAAAAGAAATGTATATGACATAAATTGTGTATTTTAACGCGATCTACATTCTTTGTGTAGTAAAATTTGGTCTATCTCTTATGGTTTACCAGTTATGCAAAAGTCGTTCACAATGAAGAATACTTTTGGAGACATTCCCAGAAAATTCGAGATATACATTTCATTTCTCATGACATTATCTTAAACATATGATATTTTCATCAAAATCGTTAGAGCCATTTTTGAGAAAATTAAAATTTTCGAAAAATGTTCCATGTAAAGGGTAGTCTGGGGTGGGGGATTTTCTTGAAAACCTTCGTGTCGCATCTCTGGAAGATACTGAACCTAAATACCAAGTTTGGTGCTTATCCGACTGTTCGTTTTTGAGTTATGCTGTTCACAGACACACACACAGACACACACACACACACACACACAGACACACACACGGACATGTTTCCAAAAATGCTTTTTTTGGATTCAGGAGGTCTCAAAACATGTATTTCCGGCGAAATCTCGGTATCGAATTTTTGGGTGGAATGCAATACTTCCCCTACTTACTATACGTAGTAGAGAAAGTAAAAATGAATAACGAATTTGAGAAAAAGTATAAGTACTGGAAAATTTAAGGCAATAACAAGCAATATCTCGAAAATGGTTCACTCAAAAAAAATGTATATGACATAAATTGTGTATTTTAACGCGATCTACATTTTTGTGTTGTAAAACTTTGTCTATCTCTTATGGTTTACCAGTTATACAAAAGTCGTTCACAATGAAGAACACATTTGGAGACATTCACAGAAAATTCGAGATATACATTTCATTTGTCATGAAAATATCTTAAACATATGATATTTTAATCAAAATCGTTAGAGCTAATTTTGAGAAAATTAAAATTTTCGAAAAATGTTTCATGTAAAGGGTAGTATGGGGTGGGGGGATTTTCTTTAAAACCTTCGTGTCGCATCCTTGGAAGATACTGAACCTAAATACCAAGTTTGGTGTTTATCCGACTGTTCGTTTCTGAGTTATGCTGTTCACAGACAGACACACACACACAGACAGACACACAGACACACACGGAAATGTTTCCAAAAATGTTTTTTTTGGATTCAGGGGGTCTCAAAACATATATTTCCGGTGAAATCTCGGTATCGAATTTTTGGGTGGAATATAATACTTCCCCTACTTACTATACGTAGTAGAGAAAGTAAAAAGTAATGAACCTACAATACCATACATTTTAAACTAATACAACGTAAATTATATTAAAGTGACTGGTCGGTTCTTTTTCGGTTCACGTGACACACTTTCTTTTGCAAAATTGATAAGCGATTACAGACTAAAACATTTAGTTGACATTCTTCAAAATCATTTATACAGAATTAGAGATTCTTACATATACTTATATTTACTGAATGTATTTTATATTTAAATTATATTAACTTCATCACTCATTCGGAAGGCTCACATTCGGAAGCTTACGTTTTCAGTTCCTGTGGACAGCCCATTCTGAGCTTAGGTTTTTAAGTGGGTTTCCTAGTTCGATGAGGTGAATGCTGAGGTGGTTTCCATATTTATCTTTTATTCCCTGTCCTTGTCACGTTTCAGGTGTGCTTCCAGATTTCGCGGAATGAGACCATGTCGGACAGATAGCGTGGACGCTTGCTCCAAGGAAAGACAGCCTAGGATGGACTCTAGAGGCTTGCCTGATGTCAGGGTCCTTTTCGTCACTACTGGGGCAGTGGGCCAGATCTGGGTCTTTCGGAGGAACTGTTAGGGGCTTCTGCGCGTCTCCGTCACCCGTCTACTTGCGTCCTTAGCCTCCTGCGGTTCCCAGGGGTGCTAGCCGTAATAGATCTGTGAAGGTCGCGTTGCGAGATCTCCCGCTACTCCCCAATACCTATTTATACTATTATATTCTGCTAGATGAATCTATTTTAATGCATCTTGTCTGTTAAGAATTGTTGTATGAAACTCTGTGTCTTTATGGCAAATCAATTTTGGACCAGATTCTTAAATGAATAAACAAATGGATGAATGCGCATAGTTACCGGTTTTAAACTTCCAGGTTCTAGAAAGGAGAGTGTATAATTCTAGTTACAGAAAAAGTAGGTATCCGATATTGGGTTTAAGCGTAAGCATGTTAATGACCAGACTGCAGAAGTATTCCTACCTATTTTATCTCCAAAAGCTTTGTGCTTTTCTCGTTTGCCTCGACTTTCGAGAAGGAAAAGGATTTCCAGGAAGTTAAGTTAAGTGTTCTCGTAACTCTTAAAAATATTTGCTAGCAATCGATTTTCATAAGTTCATGGCATTAATCGAAAAGGAGGGTCATAATGGCCCTTAAAGTTACAAAGTAGTTATATGATAAGGTATTTATAGTGACCGCTCTTTTATTATAAAGTTTATTTTCAAGAGAGAGAATAAAAAGATCCACGCCACCTCCGCTTCAAAAGTTAGTCCTCCGCCCCTTTTCTCTCTCGACCAATAACGTTGAATGTGACATGGCTTCAAGCTCCTAAGGACTGCAGCAGCTGTTTCATCACTAATGAGTTTCACTCATTAGCATAAAGAATGTTGGTGGTCACAGAACAGCGTCAAAAGTTCAGGAAAATGTAGCTGAGCCACTCATTTGGTGAAATTGTAGGATTGCATTACAAAGTAGCATATGATATATTAGACACGCCCATCTGTTGGTAGCAGGACTAGAGAATATTACAAAATGTACAGTTAACATTAATGGGATACATTCTTTCAAATGTTTGTTGAAATAATGTTATATAAAATCAAAACTAATTTACTTTTTTTTTCTTTCTTCTTGCAGCAGTAAAGTTGTCAGACGTAGATCGTGTACTTTTAATAGCTTTAAATTTTCCGAGAATGATGTTTTATTTAAGTTTTATGATTTCTCAGTAACTGAAGCCCCTATAAGACTGAAGAAGAGCTCACGA
Source organism: Deroplatys truncata (assembly GCA_030765065.1). NCBI lineage: Eukaryota > Metazoa > Arthropoda > Insecta > Mantodea > Mantidae > Deroplatys > Deroplatys truncata. Next base: position 38,456,196 of record CM060980.1, read on the forward strand.
TGTTCAAAATATACATTTTATTTATCATACAATGTTCCAAGCTTAGTATGGGCTCTAAATTATTAGGGCTATTTTTGAGAAAATAACAAATAATTTTCATCTTTCATCCTTATATGTGACTGACCTAGGTATGTAATGTAGAAGGCAATAAGCAAAGGAAAAAATACAGGAAATCATAAAGACTAAAAAAATTGTCTGAAGAACAATGAGAAGATTAAGGAGAAAAAATCTGATGTGTTCCATTCACATGACTTTCTCTTCTCTGTATCATTTATTATGGGTATGAACACTTACCTTAGGAAAGCTTATTCTTCTGTCTACTTCATTTTAATCGAGACAAACCGTTGCAGAAATAGTTACATTACACATACGGTTATAAATGCAAAGCGAATAGCGATAGTCAAATGTGTTTAAGAACTAGACGCTATACGGTGACCTTAAAATCCCATACTCTTTCCATGCAATCGCGAGAAACAACTGAAAATCGACAGATCTTTAAAAAACTGACAAAGTACTGAACAATTGGAACTATTAATGACGGACATCTCGGAAATGGCTAATGTCACAAAAAAGTTATTTGAAATAAATTGTGTGTTTAAAGAAGCCTACGTTTTTTGTGTAGTGCTTTTTTGTCTATCCCTTAACGTTTACTACTTATACAAGATTATACAAAATTCCTTCCGAATGAAGTGGACTTCACAAGCTATGTCCAGAAAATTGAAGATACACCTTTTATTTGTCATATCTTCAATATATGGCATTTTAACCAAAATCGTTAGAACCATTTTTGGAAAATCGAAAATTTCGAAAAATGTTCTATGTAAAGGGTAGCTGGGGTGGGGAATGTCTTGAGAAACTTTGTATAGCATCTTTTGAAGGTAATGAACTTAAATACCAAGTGTGATATTTGTCCGACTTTTCGTTTTTGGCTTATGCTGCTTACAGACAAACACGCACATACGCACAGACACACACGCGGGCGTATCTTTTTCTAAACATGTTTTTTTGTATTCAGGGGGCCTCAAAACATAAATTTCTAGTGAAATCTTGGTATCTAATTTTTGGATGGAATACAATGCTTCCCCTTCTTACTGTAAGTAATGGAGAAAGTAAACAGATAAGGGAATGTGAGGGCAAAATGTAGTTACCACAAAGGGAAGAACAGAAAGTTCATCTTGAAGAAATATTATTGGGGCATATAATGTAAACTAAGCGTATGAGAATAATGCTGGAAGAATGTTGGTTTTAGCACGATCTGAGGGGTGAGAACGTTTTCGTGGTTAATGGCTCAACATACATAGCACTTGGAGAAGCCTGTAGAGGACGTGCTCCCAAAAGAAATGACGCTTGCGTTACTTCCAATAACGCAGATGTCAGTTACAGCGGCTGGGTTGTCACTCAGATGCGTGATTGAATCCAATTCTGCTACAGGATACTTTCTCTTTGGCTGAAGTTATACACGGGGGAAGAAGCCCTCCAGCTACCCTCTAGATGAGAGCCAAGTTGTTCTGTGAGACGGAGTGCTAGTGCCCAATTAGTGCTGCCATTTTCTTTCTTAGTCTTCCTCTTTGATAGAACAGTGTTTTCTTTCTTTGGCACAAAATTACGCTGAAATCTTTACATAACTATTACAGCATATAAGAGGTAAGCCGCAAGACACAGCTTTAATCAGGGCATACGCAGGGGGGGCCTCAGGGGGCTCAAACCCACACCCAGATATACAAAATTGTAATATCGAAGCAGTGCAGTCTTTGCTTTCTTTACACCTTACCTATAAGTAAGTATAGAGAAAGTTTTGCATTCCAGCCAAAAATTCTATATCAAGGTTTACCGAAAATACACTTTTGAGGATCCTTAAATCCAGAAAAATGTATTTTTAAACAAGGTCTTTGTGTGCGTGTTTGTGTGTGAACAGCGTAACTCAAAAACGAAAAGTCGGTTAAACACCAAACTTGGTATTTAAGTTCAGCGTATACCATGGATATGACACGAAGATTTTCAAGAAAATCTCCCCACCCCAAACTACTCTTTACATGGAAAAAATTTTGTTATTATTTTCCCACAAATGCCTCTAACAATTTTGATTAAAATACATGTTTAGGATATTTTCATGACAAATAAAGTATAGGTATACTTAATTTTCTGGGAATAGCCGGTGAAGTTTTCTTCTTTCTATATGGGTTTTTTATAATTTGTAAACCGCAAGAGACGGAAAAATATACTTCTCCTTAAAATCACACAATTTATTACAGGTTTGAATTGTCAAATACTTTATCCTTTTATATTTTTCAACTGCAACATCACTATTTTCCCCCTTGTCAGGCAAAGAGAACGAAGTTTCAAAGCCATCACATAGCAACCCGTTTTTAAAATATTTGATTATCACTTAAGCGTACAGTATTCTCTTATTCCCTTTGTACCTACAAGGAAATACGTAATAAAACCATTTCTGTAAATTTTATCTCGATTAAAATAAAATAGGAAGAAGAGTAAGCTTTCATAAGAATACTTTGTTGAAGAATTTATAGTAGAAAGTAGTACAAATATAATGCAGCATATTTTTGTTTTCTGTCAATTACTTACACGTTTAATATACCACATTGTACCTATTAATAAACAAGTAAATAAAAATAGTATACCTTAAACAGTGGTAAATTTTGGGAGTGACAGGAAATTTAGTCCGTTATTTGGGAAAATTTAATTATCATTGCATATATTGGTTGGCGACGAAAATTAAATCGCTCCGTTCCTTTCCATTCGCACACGTTTGGCCACATGCGCTAGTACTATATGTTTACAGAGCATTTCCTGTAGCACTTATGAATGGGTCTCACCGTATTCTAGTGTTAACACACCTGACGGGTTATGAGTTCTAGTTGGGGGTTTATTCTCTCTGTACTGCTATTTGCCTTTGGGTTCTATAAATACCTAAAAATTTCTTTCTGGTCGTGCTGACCCATCAAATCCTTTATTTAGTTAATACATCCTGTTCCGTGATCCAATTGATATCTCCTCACACGGATAAATCTATAAAAGTAACCACCTGAAGGTATAGGTTACACACGGAGGGGGGACACCTCGCACACTGCGACCTACAAGAGATCTATTTTGGCTACCACGACGCAGGGGAAAGAGATGAAGTGAAGGAATCACAGTAGGCTACAGGCCATAGAGACGCGCGGTAATCCCTTTCCAAGCTCGAAAACCTGTCCCACTGCTGGAGCTGCCTAGAGAGGACGATCAACGACCCGTCAAACAAGTAGCCCTCTGGTGTCCACCTGGAGTATTCTTTTTTTTGAGCAAGCATTCGCGCCATCTGTCCGGCACTGCCATACACCACGAAACCTAGAAGCACTCCTGAAAGATTTGAAGGAAACGTAATGAAAGAAAATAATGGAAAGGAAGTCGTGGTAAATGAAAAATCATCCCAGCATTTTCCTGCCGATCCGAGGGAACCACGAAAAACCCATGGGTCAGATTGGGCGGTCGCCGGGGATCAAACCCAAGACCTCCCGAATACGAGTCGCTACCTCGCTCGGTGAATGAAGGTATGACTGACATCGCGAGTTTCAGCTTTTCCTGTTTCGGCTCTCCCAAGTGCATTCTCTGTGTACGCTCCTGGCTCTAATTCAGAACTGGCATACTCATTCCAACCCTCCCTACACTCAGCAGAAGTAGCTAAATCGCTTTAGTCACTATCGAGTGCGGTTGTTTTCTCAACAACTCCAATAATTATGTCTAGAATATACTGGTTTTTAGATAAATAATTGTATAGCTATGTTATATAATGCACATTTTGAATTTTGTGTGAAGAGTTCGCGATGCTTTCTTGCTTCTCATGAATTTTATAAAGTTTGCAAACCATAAGCGATAGACAAAAATATAATACACAAAAAATGCACAGCTCGTGTTTCATAACGTTTTTAGTAGCATTAGCTGTTTACCAAAATATTCGTGCATTTTCTTTTTCCCACATATGCTCATTAGTAACAAAACATAAGCAGCTGAGTTTGTTTTTGCATCGCATAGCCATTTCCAGACAAACTTTTTGTGATTAAAGTAAATTGGACACCAGAATAATTTTACATGATTCCTCTAAATAGATAATGGATATATAATTTCTTGTGATGTATTTAATGTTTTACCGGCTTTTGTGAGATTCACTCTTCTTGCTCGGTTTCCTTTCATCGCATAAACTGCCTCCAGATATGCTCTGTAAAACTGTGAGCAATCGGTCCAGTGATTCTCGAAATTAGTGCGTTCATACAGACGGATCGCTGCAACTATGTCACACACATAGAGATAATTTGTGGTAAGTGCTAACAGAAAACTATTGGTAAATTGGTGGATTCTAATTTCTTGCGAAGAGCCGGAAATTCCTCGAATTTCAGGTCAGCTGATGTGAAAATCGAATTTCTTCCCTTCTCCTAATTGCAAATAGCACTTTCCTTCCCTTTTGCAGACCTAGGACTGATAACGAAGAGAGGGGCCCCTAAAGAAACCACATTTTAAAATGAACAAATTGAAATTCACTGATATAGTTCAACTATTGTTTGCTAAATTGAGTTTTATTTATGGTCCTTGGCGTCCCGATCTATATTTGGTGTGAAAGACTGGTAATTTTGGTCAGAGGTCTCTTTATCAGGCTTGAGGTTCTTTTACGTGCCGTAAATCTACGACACGGGACCACCGGCTTTACTTCCCTTCCGAAGGAAGCCATGCTAAGGATTTTTACGCCCGAAGAAATCCATCGCCCTCCGCAGAGTTTGAACCAGCGATCTTGGGAACTAGAGGCTAGCACGGTACCACTATTCCACAGAGGACGACTGTTGACATAAAACTGCTAATGTAGTGCTTTTTAATTTGTTTTAGCTTACATGTATACTTCACTTTTAACACGCATTCCAAAGTAGTAATCTGGTGAGGGCAGTGCTGATTGATGACTAATTTTGCTAATTGTTATTGTTCCTTGGAGCCTCATGTTGCGGCCTTCATTTTCATGTAACAATTTGCTTGCAAGCCATTTTGAATATCTGTGAAGAAGGCTCTTGTGGAATTATTGGGCATTAGAAAAGAGAGATTAATTTTATAGATTAACTCTATAAATACGGTATGAACCCATTAGCTTAAATGCTCGCAAAATGCTCGCAACCTGTTACGTTTGAATGAATATTCATGATGTCATTCATAAAACAATCTTAAAAATCAGTTCAATTAAGAAAAGATGCCGAAGAACAGTTTAAACAAATTTACTGGTTTCAGAGTGGCGCTGCTTCAAGACGGTGCTGAGACCTAAGGAACTCATCTTGTGCCACCATGATTGATCTAAGTGAAATCTTGCGGCAGAATCAGTACTCGTGAGTGGAGGAGATGGAAGATAAAGAGGTGCATGGCTAGATATGATTTAAGTATCTCAGGTAGTGGTGCTATGGTGTTAAATGAAGACATCGTATATGGCTGGATAACTTTATTCGTATGCACATTCCATACACTCGCTTGTTCCTCTAAGTACGATCCGACCACACACATACACCCACCAAAAAAAAAACATATATGTTTTCTCGTTGTCGGCCTAACTTGCGAGCTTTTCGCGGTAAACTTCCATTATCGCTGGGTAACCGATCACATGACCAACACATGAAGCACCAACACAGCTGTTGTAACACTGACTCGCACATCCGTCTTTGCGGACTTCGAGATCGTGAGTGATCTTAGTGTGTGTAAGATTTAGCCATATAACTTTTCGTTTCTCCCTCTAAGTGACGTGACATCTTTCTTTAATACTATTCGTTGAACGTATTTCTTTGTAGTAAATGTAAGTTTACTATTGGTGGGAAAATATTACAGAAATCCCCACTTAACTGTATGCTGTGAATCTGAAGCTTAAACGTGCTCATACGAGCTGATATGTTAACAAGATAAATCACTTATACTGAAACCTAACTGTCCAAATATAATCCTAGCTTGTATTGATAAGTGCACGTCTATTTCACTTACAAAGTGGGCTTAGGGAAGGTTTCTATAATGTCCTATTTAAAGGGTCCATTGCCCTCAAAACCTACGTTTCTCTGCTAGCCCGTATTGATTTCAACAACGCTTTGGCTTCTTTGAATTGTATAAAATTAATAGAAATATATATTTTATTATTCATTTTAATTATACAACTGCGGTCGTAATGTACAGCCGCAACCAGCAACCCTTTTATTTGTGCAAGGAGTAATATATTAGAAACATTCAAATGTAAGACTTTGTCACAGACCATATGAACGTTATGTGGTGAAAAATTCAAACGCAATGATTCCACTTCATTTAATACAAATTGTAAAGCTGCAGTGAGTATTTGTTTTGTTTTACTTGGTAACAGAAAAATATTCCTTTATTAAAGCTCATGTACTTCGAGTGAAAATGGCAAGGGATTCATATGATTACATCATTAATCCAGGGTGAATTCCAGTTACGTTTTTATATGTTTACCATCCATTGCAAGAAATTCGCGTTCTCCCAATACAATATTACGTAGGTACTTTTTAAGCTGTAACATACAAACGCTTTTTCAGCCTTTATGGTTTATTACTTAAAAAAGCTACTTTCAACAAAAAAAAAAGAAAAGCAGCGATAACTTTTGCAATAGCAAAATTTCACCCAGCGGGATGTGGAAACGAAGAGAAGGGTTTTACTTGTTAGATGTATAAACTTCATAAAGCTTCTCGTAACTAAATCTTGACCCCCATCCCCGTCACGCCTTTCGTCTGTGGTCACTGAGATGGGTATAAGACGGCCAGGTTCATCGAAAAACTTTTTCTTTCTTCTTTATCGAAGACTTGGTCCTTACTTGACTTTGGTTGCCTCCATCCCTGTTACTGGCAAGGTTCGTCAGATGTACGATCTTATCCGGTACACTCCCTTCATAACAAATATTAATCCTCTGATCTTTCCATCTTCTTCCACCGAAACTCAATGATAAACGAAGCTGCCTGAGAGAGAGTATTTTTCAGGACAAAACAAACATATGCCAGGAGAGGTAATATCATCGACAACTTATATAAGGGAAACGGTTTATCTGCAGAAAACCGTTGCATGAATTCGAGTGCATGGAATCGTGCCGATATGATGTGCAGTGGTTTATGTTGGTCAGAAAATACTACACCGCATCTGCCACTCCCAGACCCCACCCCTTATCTGGTTTTAGCACTTCACTTAATGTTTGCTTTACTCCCTCCTTTTCTTTTGCTGCTGACCTAAAACCGAAGTGTGCTCATAGGTTAATGTTTGAGTTGCAGACTTTTGACATCAAGCCAATACAAGGCGGATGGCTGGTGTGGTCCGTCGTTGCTAGGGCTGGGAGTAGATTTAGGTACGAAGGTGGACTTAGCACCTCAACCTACAAAATATTTTATGCCTAAGCCCCTGACGGCTTGACCCCGGGAGGAAGAAGTGAGGCGAGAGGAGAAGATGGCGGCCAGACCATGAGGTCACGACAGAGCAGAGGACACGGTCCCTACGTTTTACAGATTGAAGCTCCCGGGTGGCAACCGGCTCCCCCTACAGACTTGCACATCCCACTGGGGAGCACGGGCCTGGGAGACCGCACCCATTCCGAGGGACGAAGGGTTATTACGAAGAGCATCCTTTTCCCCTGCCATACAACGCCGATACTCACGCCGACACTTTCAACCCTAAAACAGACCAAACAGATGAAAGGTGAAGTGAAATGAGAATAGAGTTGAAATGGAGGGACAGGAAATTCCGGGAATGCAATGAACCTTCCCAACACTGACTTGTAACCCGGGGAAGCCCCCGAAAAACCCATGGGTCAGCAAGGTCGTGTGCGGGAATCAAAGCGATGACCTCCCGAATGCGAGACGCAGACGTTACCGCCTGAGCCATCCCGCTCAGTACCTCATTGCTAAGAATGCCTTCCAGCCGCTCAAGTAAAATGCTTCCTACTCTTTTCCTTTCGTCACTCACCTAGGCCTGATCTTCGTTCACAGACTAGTGCGTGTGTGTTGGGCTTGAATTTAAATCAATAAGAGATTTTCCCACCCTGGGCTGGTGTGGAACACAGACAATAAGGAGTTTCTGACAACATTAAATAAAGAAAAATCTGATGTGTTACACTCACATGACTTTCTCTACTCTTGTACAAACTATTTTTACAAACGCTTATTCGCCATATGCTTCATGTTAATTGATATGTTAATCTTATTGCTAACTTTCTTGTAGGTGCAAGGGGAATATGGTAGGCTTTAAGCGATAGTCAACTCTTTTAAGCGCTGGTTGTTATGTGGCGCATTCCATTCTATTTGCATGTCCAGGACATAAAAAATGAATAACGAATTCCCATTTGAGAAAAAGTAAAAGTATTGGAAAACTTAAGGGAATAACAAGCAATATCTGGAAAATGGTTCACTCAATAAAAAAATGTATATGACATAAATTGTGTATTTTAACACGATTTACATTTTTTGTGTAGTAAAATTTTGTCTATCTCTTATGGTTTACCAGTTATGCAACGGTCGTTCACAATGAAGAATACTTTTGGAGACATTTCCAGAAAATTCAAGATATACATTTTATTTGTCATAAAATTATCTTAAATATGTGATATTTTAATCAAAATCACTAGAGCCATTTCTGAGAAAATTAAAGTTTTCGAAAAATGTTCCATGTAAAGGGTAATCTGGGGTGGGGGGATTTTCTTGAAAACCTTTGTGTCGCATCTCTGGAAGATACTGAACCTAAATGCAAAGTTTGGTGTTTATCCGACTGTTCGTTTCTGAAGTATGATGTTCACAGACAGACACACACATGGACATGTTTCCAAAAATGCTTTTTTTGGATTAAGGGGGCTTCAAAACATATATTTCCGGTGAAATCTCGATATCGAATTTTTGGGTGGAATACAATACTTTCCCTACTTACTATACGTAGTAGAGAAAGTAAAAGCACTATAGGAAACCAAAAGCATCGACACGTTCCCGTGCACCAGACTGTACTTAGATATGTAAGTAATAATAGTAAATTGTAGTCATTAAGCATTTTGATTTTATCGTTAGGTTTATAATTGATGAAGTCACAAGTAAACATATCTGGAGAAAATAAATACTCAGGTTATGTAATTAGACAGTTTCACGAGTGAAACGAAGTATGTGAAGGTAACAGGAAATTAATAACTTCGACATAATCAAAATACCAGTTGAAACCTCTAAGCAGAGATACGGCCGGGCACTGCAACTCCTGGAAATATTTACTAAACAGGTGAAAAGTTTGGATAAGATTGTGTTAGCTTTACTGATCCAGCATGATTTGGTATTATTAAACACATTACAGATTTCGTGACGTTTTGTTAATTTTTTCGTGGAAAAAAGCTAAGTAAATGATAATCAGAAAAGCATTGCCATGATGGCTTTATTCAGATTTAGTGGTTGAAAGTGGTATGTCGCAATAAAAATGGATCGTAGCCGTATATGCAAACGCAAAGCTGCTAAACGTCGCGCAAATTAATATAGACTTACTTAAGCAGTTAGATATTTCATATTTGCTCTGCGCGATTCCAAAGCAAATCACCAAATACACAATATGCATGACCCCACATAGGAGCACACAGTATACAGATGGACAGCCAGAGTGGAGTTCATGTTCCCGCCTCTGGCGTGCAGGCATAGGTTGTTAACAGCAAGATTTGTGACCAGTACTTGATCTTCGGGAGGAAAAGAGGGATTACCAAGAATAGTCAGATCTGATGGTGGCAATCACAACGCAGCGGGGTTCCTAACCTCCCCCGATGGTGCATCCCGGGAGAACGCTGCTTCGATGCCTTGATTAAAAGGTTTCGAAATACACAAATTATTTTCTATTCAAAACACATATTTCGCATACGCTGCACATCCGTTCATTGCGCCCTGCAACCCTGGAAGGTAAAGAGGGAAGTAACACGAGAAGGACTGAGGGACGGAAAAATTCGCGGGACGTAAGGAAAACTACCTAAAAGCCCTTAGACAAAAGGGTCGGTCACATCGGTATGAAACCGAGAAAGTTTCCACAGACACTACCTCATAGGTCATCTCGCTTGGCGCACCTGCCGGAAGACGAGGCGGATTTGTTACTGTAAGAAGCTGTCGCAAAAGAGGCTGTACTTAAGATATGTAAAAGGATAGATTACTCTGACACCAAGCATTCCTCAACTACTGAGTCGCATGTTCATTGTTGGTACACAGACTAAAATGAAAACACTCATACTAAAGGGTCTTTCAACAAGAGCGTCCTATCTTTAACATGTGATAGCTGCCGTTGTTATTGAGTTACAGCAGTCATTTTTTTCATGTGGTTACAGTTGTTATTGCAAATAGCCATGGAACGTTACAGTATTCAGCAACACGTGGAAATTGTGAAAATTTATTATCAAAATGGATCATCTGTTCACCAAACCTTCCGTGTATTTTGTGAAGTTTACGGTGTGCATAATCGTCCCTGCGAGAGAACGATTCGCCGTTTGATCGATAAATTTGAAAGAAGTGGTTCTGTCAGCGATCAAAGAACGCCTGTACGTAATCGACGTAAGCGTTCCAACGAAAACATAGGCGCCGTTCGTGAGAATGTACACGAGAACGGAAACAAATCAATTGCTCGTCGAGCGCAAGAATTGGGGCTTTCGCCGACCACAACTTGGCGAATTCTGCATCTGGACTTGTTCATTTCTGAGTTATCCTGTTCACAGACACACAGCAACACACACGGACATGTTTCCAAAAATGCTATTTTTTGGATTCAGGGGGCCTCAAAACATATATTTCCGGTGAAATCTCGGTATCGAATTTTTGGGTGGAATACAATACTTCCCCTACTTGCTGTACGTAGTAGAGAAAGTAAAAATTAATATTAGCAACAATTTGACAAAGCACGTTAAATATGCGCAGTATGTGGTTTATGTTCTGAATATATAGTAAAAATCCAAAGCAATCGGAAGAAAACTGCAGATTTTGGAATTTTCATAGATACCTTGTGGAATGTGTTTTCCGATACATTCCATGCACTGGAATAGTGATAAAGTTTTAATGTAAATTAATTCTGTATTTGAAGTTATGTAGCAGAGAAGTGCTGCACACCAAATCCTGGGTACTCGTATTATGTTCTTGTCCAACATTACGGACTATAAGCAACAAACAGAATAACACGCAGTGTTTTACTACAATTTTTTTCGCTTGCTATTATAAATTTATTGTTATTATTATAATTATTATCATCATCTAACGGTAGTGTTATGCTGACTTCGCTCATTGAATAGGTATTCGATATTTAACCCTGTTGATTGATAGAATGTTTCAAGCGTCTCCGTGTATCCATATAGACGTTTCTGAGAACCGTCGTCGTCGTAGTAGTATACCTTTTTCACTATAAGCTGAAAGAAGAAGTAAACAAAACTTAAATGTATCACTCCGCCGAGCACATGGCAGCACCACGTGGAGGACGACGGGAACTAATACCTATGAGAGGAAATTGCTTCATACAGAATACGAATACAGTATATTGTGCACCTTGAGAATCATTAGCTTTTAAATATTGTATGTCTTATTCCTATGTTTTGCCTTAAATCATAAACGTCTAACACACAATACTAAGAGTAGACAAATAAAAGTTGTATCTGAACAGTTCGGCATCTGTGATTAAAGGTACTGGATTAAACTGTTCTTAACTTCAGGCTTTAGAAATCATTCATTTAATGACTAATATCAGTATACCACTTTTGCTTTAACCTTTTATGAGTCAAAAGGTAAATAACGATTAGCACTATACGTTAGAAAATCACAGAAAAAAGCGCGAACCAAGCGATTCGAGCAACAATTCTGCATCACTAACAAAGAAGTTTGTTAAACAATGGCCAACCATGTTAATTGTCGATTAAAGGTGGGTGCTTTTCACAGAATTTGTTAAAAACGTTTAAAACAATTGTCTTCTTTCCATTTCCCTGTTTATGTTTTCTACAGTGGCAGAAGATTCTCAGACGGAAACCGGAAACGAACTGCAGCGCCTGCGCATAGCCTCTTAAACCCCCTGCTTTAACGGTTTATTTAGTTATAGCTGAATCTGAGCAAACAATTTAGTTTAATAATTTTAACTATCATAATAATGAGTTTTTTTTAATTTCTCTGCACGAGAATAACCACAAAATGTTACAATATGAACCGAACTATTTTTGTAGAGGAAGAGACGATACGCTATGCGGGAAAGGTTGTACTTTGTCCACCAGCCAATTAGGTGCTGTCTTGTCACGTGGTTTTGTTTACTTTTCCTTTCAGCTTATAGTGAAAACGGTATAGTAGTAGCGGATTTTTAGGGCGCTAAAGCAGCGGATTTTAGAGCGTTAATGCGTCAGTTCCCCACAGGCCAGTATTTACTCGGAATTGTCCCGTTGGGTTCTGCAACTCTTTTAATGCACTAAGTATAATTTAGTAAGAAACTAAGAATTTGTAACAAAAGGAAATAATTGGTACTCGTACATGACATGATTCCTAACGTTTATTTGTCAAGTGTACTATGCTGAAGATAAATGTTCCTGTGTTATGCCAAGATAACGAATAACAAGATTCCAAAAGAGCCCACCTCTGTGGTGCGGCGTATATGCTAACATACGCTAAAGATTTCAAGAGGTCTCGAGTTCGAATCTGCTGGATAATGTTTTTTCCGGAATTTTTACATATGCTGAGAAGGCGAATGTCGAGTATCTCGAAGCTCTTGGGACTCCGATCTAATTTGAGCATCATTTCAACCAATTCGTTCATTCCAATATGGCATAATCCGGTTAAAGGACTTTCAGTTTAAAAGAACAATCTAAATGTACACATACCGTTATATTTCTGGTGTGCTCGTAAAATTTTATCTTGCGTTCTAGTATGTAAATACATTACAGGAAACGATCCTAAAATCGAACTTCCATATAAACCAAGTCTTAAATTTATTTGGATTGCAATCAAATTACATCCACAAATATTCGCTTAGCATTTGTTAAAATACTTTAATATCTTCACCTGTTCCCTCGTCAGTTAAATAATGCGAATATAAACGACTTATGTCATTCATTCGAGTCACAGATAGTTAAAAATCTGATGTGTTACACTCACATGAATTTCTCTACTCTTGTACAAACTATTTTTACAAACGCTTATTCTCCATATGCTTCATGTTAATGGAGATATCGAGATGTCAATCTTATTGATAATTTTCTTGTAGATGCAAGGGGAATATGGTAGGTTTTAAGCGATAGTCAAATATTTTAACGCTGGTTGCTATGTGGCGCATTCCATTCTCTTTGCATGTCCAGGACATAAAAAAATGAATAACGAATTTGAGAAAAGGTATAAGTATTGGAAAATTTAAGGGAATAACAAGCAATATCTCGCAAACGGTTCACTCAACAAAAGAAATGTATATGACATAAATTGTGTATTTTTACGCGATCTACATTTTTCATGTAGTAAAATTTTGTCTATCTCTTATGGTTTACCAGTTATGAAAAAGTCGTTCATAATGAAGAATACTTTTGGAGACATTCCCAGAAAATTCGAGATATACATTTTATTTGTCATGACAATATCTTAAACATATGATATTTTAATCAAAATCGTTAGAGCCGTTTTTGAGAAAATGGGGATTTTCTTGAAAACCTTCGTGTCGCATCTCTGAAAGATACTGAACCTAAATACCAAGTTTGGTGTTTATCCGACTCTTCGTTTTTGATTATGCTGCTCACAGACACACAGACACACAGACACACACACAGACACACAGACAGACACACAGACAGACATGTTTCCAAAAACGCTTTTTTTTTATTCAGTGAGTCTCAAAACATGTATTTCCGGTGCAATCTCGGTATCGAAATTTTGGGTGGAATACAATACTTCCCCTACTTACTATAAGTAGTAGAGAAAGTAAAAATACAGTAACCTATTTAAGTTCTAATGTCCAGTGTGTGACAAACAACTATACCACGCACAGATATTTGAAATAACAGTCTACATACACGTTAAGAGCGTTTCGGCCGCTGCCCTGGATTCAATAATGTTTGTATTACGCTTCTAATGGCAATGCAACTTTAATAAAAGTAAATAAAAGACGGTCAATTTATTTCCGCCAGCAGGTTTGTAGTAAATTACTTTTTTCAACAATAGTCTTTTTCTTTTTTACTTTCTCTACTACGCATAGTAAGTAGGGGAAGTATTGTATTCTACCCAAAAATTCGATACCGAGATTTCACCGGAAATACATGTTTTGAGACCCCCTGAATCCAAAAAAAGCATTTTTGGAAACATGTCCGTGTGTGCGTCTGTGTCTGTGTCTGTGAACAGCATAACTCAGAAACGAACAGTCGGATAAACACCAAACTTGGTATTTAGGTTCAGTATCTCCCAGAGATGCGACACGAAGGTTTTCAAGAAAATCTCCCCACCCCAGATTATCCTTTGCATGGAAGATTTTTCGAAAATTTTAATTTTCTCAAAAATGGCTCTAACGATTTTTATTAAAATATCATATGTTTAAGATATTTTCATGACAAATGAAATGTATATCTCGAATTTTCTGGGAAGTCCCCAAAAGTATTCTTATTGTGAACGACTTTTGCATAACTGGTAAATCATAAGAGATAGACAAAGTTTTACTGCATAAAAATGTAAATCGCGTTAAAATACACAATTAATGTCATACACATTTTTGTTGTTGTTGAGTGAACCATTTTCGAGATATTGCTTGTTATTCCCTTAAATTTTCCAATACTTATACTTTTTCTCAAATGGGAACTCGTTATTCATTTTTTTGTCCTGGTAATGCAAAGAGAATGGAGTACTCGACATAGCAACCAGCTCTTTAAAAATTTGACTATCGCTTAAAGACTAGCAATTCCCCTTGCATCTACAAGAAAATTAGCAATAAGATTAACATCTCGATATCTCGTCTAACATGAAGCATATGGAGAATAAGCGTTTGTAAAAATAGTTTGTACAAGAGTAGAGAAAGTCATGTGAGTGTAACACATCAGATTTTTTCCACTTCCCTCTCCTACTATCATGCGTGGGAAGCTGAAATTCCTGCACTCCGTGCGTTTTTCATTTCTATTCCAGGTGTTAATAAAATGTATTTAATCCTCCAACTATTGATACGTACATTTATTGCAACATAATCATACTTGATAATTGAATTTTACTACTTAAATCTTGCCGTCTTTACTTCGCCTTATTTGTTAAAATTTTCTTACTATTTAATTCATGCCGCGTTTAAATATAACTCATTCGGCGCAAGCAGCCATCTCATCTTCAGTTGTTCACTGGCTTAGTCAATACTCTTATCAGGCGTGACTGAATAATCGCAGAGGCTAGCGCGGTCGACCCTGATAGGTACTGCTTTTCAATACCTGACAGTGATTCATTTTATTTTCGCGGATAATTCCTATTATTCGTCGAAAAAAAAAGCATGCAGTACACATGCGTTAAGTCTTTTGCAGAAACTCGGAAGTGAATGTACTCGAATTCGATATTTTTAAACCTCTTCGTTGTGCAAAGTTGCACTTACCGCACTTGTATGGCAATATACTCATATATTTCACTGCAGTATTCCTTTTGGAAAGCAGAGTTTCAAAGCCTTTAGTCTCGGTTGCGAAATGAGCGGGCGAGTTGGGTATACTGAAGTTCGAGTGGTGTACCGCTCTGAGTCCATTCCGTATGGTGATTAATTTCCTGTTTGAACGCCAAGTGTGACCAGACGCAACGGGAAGGTTTAGTCTGTTTCACTGGCGTTGTTGCTCAGCCTAAGTTCGCCTGATATTCCAGTATGGAGTTGAGTGATACAGTGAAAATGTTTTTATGAAGGATTTAATCAGTAAGAACATAACTCCAAAAGAAGCGGAGTATGGAAGAGCTTCGGGATTATTACCGAAAAAGTGACATAATAATAATAATAATAATAATAATAATAATAATAATAATAATAATAATAATGACAATTTTATCTTAATAATAAGAAGTGCTGAGTTGTCCTTACCTTTTGTTTTAAGAATACTCCGTTTCATTTTATTTTTATACTATTTGAGATCTCGTATTGTACAACATTAAGATACTCTCAGTATCGTTAATTTTCCGTTAGAGGTTTTTGTCTTTACCGAGTTTATTAATTTGTATCTCCTTAAAAAAAATGCAATTTTAAGTAAACAAACGTTTTGTTTTCAATAGAAAATAGTGGACCTAATTATAAATAGCATTAATGTAAAGCAACAACTTTTGGATTAATATATCTTAATTTATGTCAAAGCTTGATAATAACATGATTTGCTTTAATGACAGTTGTGCAATTTATTGAGTTTAAAGAATAATCGTTATTGAATTTATGTAATGTGTAATGTTTATTCAACTAAATGTTTTCACACATGACTGATTGTTTTTCCTCTCAAAGAAATTCAGAATGAGGTCGTGTATAAAGCATGTGTGATGTTTATTTTGGTACATATTTTAATATATGGTTTGCTTAGGGGCAATGACAGAAGAAAACGTGACAAAATGGAATTTTTGGATCAGAATGTGGTAAAAGACGTTTTGACCCTAATAGCAGCTAGAAATAAAGTTGAAAACCCAGTAACGTGGCATATGTCATTCATTTGCTCTAACGCACTGGGGAAATACGCCTGACAACAGGCTATGATATGAACTGTCGAACGAGGGAATACTCGAACGAGTAAATGCTCATTTCCCAAGAGAGCGCATATGAAGCAGAAGCTCGACCATAATTCGGTATATTGTAGCGACCCCCGCGAAGTTCGAACCACGGTCAGGGATTTGCATCAGATTTCACTAAGTGCTGAAATATATGGTAATGTAGGAAGTACCGTTTTATATATATTGGCTGAATGTAGGTCAATCGCTCTCAATTCTCTCCGACACCCCACGTTCGTCATGAGCTCCGAACCCCACCATAACAAGTTAACCTTTAACTTAGGGTCACAGCAAGCCCAGCCAGAATTCTACCGGTAAAGCGTGTGTGAATACGTTTAAGTTCTTGCACGTAAGACTCCTCTGCCGAGGGGACCCAATGACACTTCAATCTATTTAAGGATACAGTCTTAGTTTTTATACAACCTCCGGGTACTTATTTTACACCACTCTCCTCCCGAAACCCTACCCTAGACCCTTGCACCCCGGTACTGTCAGCCGGGGTGAACAGCCCTAAGGGTGCGCTACAATATTCGTTGCTGCCTTTTGAAGGAGTTGGGCTCGAAGAAATGCGCTAGTCTCATTATTATGCACCATATGAAACGAACAAGTAAAACGTATTTCCTTGACAGCTCTAGTGTATATTGGCTTCTTTCCATATTTTTTGTTATTTATTTAAAATACTTTCCTCATTTGAGGGCTTCCATGTAGACAAAGTATACCTATACAATTAACACTTTTTTACAAAAATTGCAATGATAATATCAAATTATGACACTAAATACAGAAAAGCTATCAAATTAACAACACTCGACTTCAAATGAAATATCACTGGTACATATCAATCTTATCATAATAAAATTCTAGATTATTAGCTAAAAAATAATGTATTTAAAATAAAGTTATATAAAAATTTCAGTGAATTTTGACGCAGTAATTTGTATCACAAATTATGTAAATGTCAAGAGTGATTATAGTGTGAATATGCATTATTGTGTGACATTGATTTGAGATGTTTGATGATTGTAAGCATTGTTGAGAAGTGGGTTTATACGGCCTTACTGAAACTGACAATAATAGCGTGCAATAATGTAGCGAGGGGGTGAGCTGTTTATCATTATTAGAGACGAGCAAATGACGTAATATTGGCGCGTTTTTCTTAGGAATTTGCGGGAACATTTTTCCTAGAGCATATGTGTTCATAATTTTCATTGGATATAAAAATAGACGCTAATGTTGGCGCGTTTTATTAACCAATAGCAGCTCGGTTATAATCTTTAGGCATATTGGGGTGTGGGAGTATAAAAAGAGCTAAGGCAGAGGTAGATCCCTCCAGTCCATCGGAAACATTTGTACATTACACGTCGTCTCCAGTCCATCGGAAACATTTGTGCATTACACGTCGTCTCCAGTCCATCGGAAACATTTGTGCATTACACGTTGCTGAGTTCAACGAAAGCAGTCATGGTGAATACAGAGCATAGTTTATCGATTCGCAGGTTACGCGTAGCAAAGTTATGAAAAATCTCAAGTGTCGTAAAGTTAATTATACAAAAAGTTGAAGTACGCGAATTAATAATGTGTAGTAAATAAGTTATTATAACAGTTTCAGTTTGGCGAGTGTCAAGATTAATATGTGAAAGTGCATAATGTGTTACGACAATAAAAGTATAAAACAAATTCTTTTATCAGTGTTATCTTTGGATAAAAACTCCTTTCTGTTTACACACCTGTATAAGATAAGTGCTTGACCGAGAGATCTTAGCTAACCGGAGGACAGTGAACAAAAAAAATTAAATACAATAATAGGCGCTCAGTAAAAGATAACACGAAGTGACCGCGACAAATTGTCTTTTATACGTGCGGCAGATAAACAGTAGCATTCTTTCAAACTTAACAAAGAAAAATATCGCAATTTTCTAATCAATTATATCAATATTATTAGAATGAAGACAAATGATTTCTGAGGGTAAGAATTGATCTCCCGATCGCCATGCTTGCAGTTGTATATAGCAGGCGTTTATCCAGGCCTAATCTACCCAAAGCTGTTGTAATGTTTTTACTTTCTCTACTACGTATAGTAAGTAGGGGAAGTATTGCATTCCACCCAAAAATTCGATACCGAGATTTCGCCGGAAATACATGTTTTGAGACCTCCTGAATCCAAAAAAAGCATTTTTGGAAACATGTCCGTGTGTGTGTCTGTGTGTCTGTGTGTGTGTGTGTCTGTGTGTGTGTCTGTGTGTGTGTCTGTGTGTGTGTGAACAGCATAACTCAAAAACGAACAGTCGGATAAGCACCAAACTTGGTATTTAGGTTCAGTATCTTCCAGAGATGCGACACGAAGGTTTTCAAGAAAATCCCCCCACCCCAGACTACCCTTTACATGGAAGATTTTTCGAAAATTTTAATTTTCTCAAAAATGGCTCTAACGATTTTGATTAAAATATCATATGTTTAAGGTATTTTTATGACAAATAAAATGTATATCTTGAATTTCCTGGGAATGTCTCCAAAAGTATTCTTTATTGTGAACGACTTTCGCATAACTGGTAAACCATAAGAGATAGACAAAATTTTACTACACAAAAAATGTAGATCGCATTAAAATACACAATTTATGTCATATACATTTTTTTAGTTGAGTGAACCATTTTCGAGATATTGCTTGTTATTTCCTTAAATTTTCCAATACTTATACTTTTTCTCAAATGCGTTATTCATTTTTTTTATGTCCTGGACATGCAAAGAGAATGGAATGCGCCACATAGCAACCAGCGTTAAAATATTTGACTATCGCTTAAAAGCTACCATATTTCCCTTGCATCTACAAGAAAATTACCAATAAGATTGACATCTCGATATCTCGATTAACATGAAGCATATGGAGAATAGGCGTTTGTAAAATTAGATTGTACAAGAGTAGAGAAAGTCATGTGAGTGTAACACATCAGATTTTTTTATATTGTCCCTCTAGCTCCTATCATTAATCTAGTGACCTATATTTGTTTAAGCTTGTATTTGCCCTTGTAATAGGAAATAGCCGGTTTATAAATTGCCTTTTGTTTTTCTGCGTCCACTTCTTCGGGCTGTTCACAGTGGGACTCAAAGCGAACAGTAGGATCAAGGATCACCACTGTTGGACCACCCATGCACTTCCCCTTGAACTTCGAAACCTTTTTCTGTCATACCTGTTGCAATCAAGCTTCTGATCTGTCCGTTGCGGAGCTCTCGATAAGTAGTACTTTATTTTGTAGCCTTGCACCAAGTTTAGTGATTCAATTCATTCATTATATTCTGTGAAGGATCCAGCTAACAAGGAGAAAGTATTCCTGTTACAAAGAAGATTGGATGCTCTAGAATACCTAGAGTCGCGTATTGATCCAGCGAGACTGAATTTATCTGTTTCAAAACCAAATACTGTAGCGAAAAGTCAAAATGACATTGCGCACAGCTTTGAGAGTTGCACTTTGCTTTCTTGCGCGAGGTACCTGTAGAGAACATTACTTTAATAGATGTTCTATTGGATTTTCAGAGAATAAGACCGTACTTTCTAGACTGCGCTATTAGTGATGAAATGCTTGTTAAGTGCCGACATAGAAAATTAATTGTACCGACTAAGAAAACAGACCTCCTTATTAGAAGTTTTAGTAAAAACTTAATAACGAGGCAAATGAGCTTAAATTCACAATACAGCACAACTTTGTCCGTATGCTAACCTATTACTGTTCTTGAATTTAACCTTCCATGAGTTCGCAATTTTTAAGCGTATCCCACAGAAGATTAAAATAGGAATTCCACCATACATCTACAGGTACTGACATAAATATTCGTTCACGTAAGTGTTTCTTATATAATGCAGAGCTGTTTAAAATTATGAATTGGAATTAAACAGTTCATGTTGAATGTAAAGCACAAACACTTGGAAGTTTTACAACAAAGCAATTCTTAGGTACCGTTTAACTCCAAAGCAAGATATACATACATGCACTCTTTATATTTGGTTACTCTTAGTTATGCTTGTATTCTCCCACTTAGAAGGTATAAAAAGGGAAGGCTCGATACCATTACCATTGCTAACAAAGTGTTTTTATGCTGTCGTGGGTACCAAAAAGTCAAATGGGACGCAGGGGAGCCAACACAACAATTGAACAGCGATCATGCTAAGTGTCTTACACATAGAGAAATTGCTACTAAGGTGAATATACCACGAAGCACTATTGGAGACATCATTCAATGATATAGAGAAGAATCTTTGCCACCAACAAGTATGTCCACATATGAGAGAAAGAGAGAGAGAAGGGACTGTTATGAGAAAGGTAATCATTAATCTTTTAAAATAAGTGATCCAAAACTGGCGGCCGAACTGCGCCTGACAGCTAGTAAAGATGTGCAGCCAGAAACAGTTAAAAGGTTATTAGAAAGGAAGGCTACAATGGAACGGCAGGCAGAAAAAAGCCTTATATAAATAACACTAACAGAGCAAAGAGGTGGCATTTCGCTAAAGAATATGATATAATTTTTGTTGATGAAAGTTGCTTTCACATATTTGATACAGAAGGGAGGGTTCGTGTTTGGCGCAAGCTCAATGCAGAAGGAATTTACACCCTTCAGTAAAAACCACAACGGCGCAATATGATAGTATGGGGTGTATATCAGCAGGTGGAGTAGTAAATTTGGTTTTTAATGAAAACACCATGGACAAACATCAGTATCCCGACATTCTCAGAGAAAATCATTACACATATGCAGAGAGATAAGGGATGAGAAATACGTATAGATTCTATCAAGATAATGGCCTAAAACACCAGAAATATATTGTTAGGGAATTTTGTTACACAGCTGCACAAAAGTCATACGTTCGCCCCCACAGAGTCCAGATCTTAACCCAATAGAGAATTTATGGAATGAGCTGAATCAAAGAATAAGAAATTCTTTCATTCTCCTTAAAGATCATATTAAGAAAAGACTGCTAGAGCTAGAAGAATGGGTTAAAATTGAGCCTGCCTATACGAGTAAAATAACTTCGAATATGAAATCACGCTTACTAGGAGTAATCAGGCATAAAGGGTTCTCTACTAAGCATTGCATTCAACCAGTGGGAGGGGAACACGCATACATGTTAGTTGACCGAACATTTCAGTGACTTTGAAATTCCAACAAGTACACTGAAATGCAGGGTGAATCATCTAAAACTTGCACCGCAAATATTTTGGGAATGGAAAGTGCTATATGTGCAATTTTCACAGCATTAATTGGTAGTTAGGGGCTCGTAAATTTAGCCTATAAACAGATTTTAATAATACTGAGAAAGTGTATTTTTGAGCAAACATACAAAATTTTAAATGGAACAATGACTAGTTCCGTCGACAAAATAAAGAAGGTAGGGTAAATTAGAATGTCAGCGGCGTTTGTTACAAGATTCTAGTGCAAATAGTTTACGAGAAATCTTATTTTGAAGCTTTTACGCACCGACACTTGTACAACCTGTGGTAGCACAAACAGAAAAACAAAAGGGAATTACAATACTTCTGTGAACTCTTACAAGTAAAGAGAACATAGCCCTTCAAAGGTTGTGTTCAAAATGACCACCGCAGCTGCAATACACACTTCCAGTCTGCTATGGAAAGACTGCTGCACACGTTCTAGCATTTCAGCGGAAATTTCAGAGCAGTCAGCAATAATACGTCGTTTCATATCGTCTGGTGTAGTTGGTACATCCTTGTAGACAGTGTATTTCAGCCTTTCCCACAGAAAAAAGTCTAAAGTGGTTAGATCCGGTGAATGGCCGGCCAAGGTACAGGTCCTCTTCGTCCAATCCAACGATTTGGAAACAATCCGTTAAGACAAGCTGTAGTACTTCGTGCACTATGGGCTGGACAGCCATCATGTGGTACCACAGGTTCCTGCTAGTCTGCAAAGGAACGTCTTCTAGCATCTGTGGCAGATGGTCTGTCAGGAGGCTGCGATACTTGTGCGAGTTCATTGTTCCTTCTATGAACATAGGGCCTATGAGCTGATAGATCACTATCCCACACCACACGTTTAAACTCCATGGACGCTGACGTTCCACCTGACGAACCCAACGGGGGTTGTCAACAAATCAATAGTGCATGTTTCTGCGGTTTACCTGGCCATGATTAGTAAATGTTGCCTCATCACTAAACAAGATACATGATGAATCATGTTTTAATACCCATGTACAAAAGTTAACACGATTCTCAAAATCGTTTCCATGCAGAATTGAATGAGAGAGATGTAATAGGGATGGAGCCTATGTTAATGGAGAATGCGCAGTACACTTGCCTGACTTATGCCACATCCACGTGCGATTGTGCGGGAACTAATTTGCGGATCTACTGCAACGGCAGCCAAAATATTAATGTCAGCCTCTTCTCCAGTCACTTGTTTGTTTCTGTTACGTTTCCTAGGTGTTACAGTACCAATTTCACGTAATTGGTTGAAGAGGTTGATAAATAATTGCCGAGATGGTTGAAGTCTATTGGGATACGTTTCCGCATACACCCTACACGAACGAACTGCATTCTTCCTACACTCTCCATACATCATGAGCATGTCGGCTTTTTCTGCATTAGTAAAACCCATCTTCCACTCACGACTTACTGCTTGAACTGTCACAAACTAACTGACCAGAAAGTTGCAATGCAATCTATCAACAGAAAACACAATGCAAACAAACATAACAACATCGTATCTAGCAACTAAGCAGGTTGAATGAGACAAACAATTGCCGGGGTGGAAACTTTTCAAAATACGATTTCTCGTAAAGAACTTGCACTAGAATCCTGCAACAAAGACCGTTGACATTCTAATTTACCTTACCTTTATTCTGTTGATGTAACTAGGCATTGTTCCATTTAAAATTGTATGTTTGCTCAAAAACTACACTTTCTCAGTATTATTAAAATCTGTTTATAGGCTAAATGTATGAGCCTCTGACTACCAATTAATGCCGTGAAAACTGCAGATCAATAGCACTTTCCATTTCCGAAATATTTGCGGTGCAAGTTTTAGGTGATTCATCCTGTATTGTTTGACAATAACGGTTGTAGTTTGGAAGGACGATTCCTTGTGTTATTGTTGCAAAAGTTATGCATTTATTTATTTTTGTTGTTACCTTAATGTTTAATGCTATTTTTAGGAAGGTAAAAGTTGAACTTTGACCAAATATTTTTATGATTATCTGTATGTACTGTGCAGTAACTGAATAGGTAATAGGAGCAACGCCTAGTATGCTGAAGAGAAATGTTGCTGTTCTTATACCAAAATAACATGTAACTAAAAAATCGTTTTCAAAAATAGCAGTTGGCGCTTATTCAACACAGTTACTGTATTTAATTTAAATATATGCATTATATAACGGTCGAATAGGTCAGTAAGGGCAAAACTGTCTTCGCTGTTTTAGTTAATTTTATTGCATTATGGTCTTTCATGAGATACAGCGCTTAACAAACTAATAATGATTTGACAAATCTGATATTTGATATACTAACGTAACGAAGAGGAAATAATGAAATAAAAAGTATTTAAAATATATGGTTGAAACTTTCGGCTGTACTCAGCAGGTTCTCCAGCGAAGTATGTTTTGTATACAGTGCTTAACTACCCTCTCTAAATCGGATTTTGCAATTAATTGATTTTCGTAAAAAGCATAATTCATATGGTATTTGAATTCATCGATTCAGTTACAAAAGCATGCATATTTATGAGCTAACGTAATAATGCATAGCTGTAAATTCGCCTAATTAGGTAGCTAGTTTAAAATTAATTAAAAGCCACGGCGCTTTAGCCTGCGAGTAAAATTGCTCTCCCATCTATGTGATTGTGCCAGCAGTGGTAAGCAGAATTTAAGTTGATTTAATAGTAAGTTGGACTTTTGTTTTTTCACCTTGTAATTCAAAACAGTGTAATTTGTTTGTAGGACTGCAAACGAGATTTCGGTACTTGATCACAGATTATTTAAAAATTGCCGCAATCAAATGAGATAGCGCATACAGTAGCTTCTCTGGCCTGCCGGTTCAAATCTCATAAAAGGTAAATCCGGCGCCTCTTGCTTTTACAATTTCTGTGTCTTGGGGTGTCCTGCCTCGGTAGGCGGCAAGTGTTTGCTTTCCCTAATAGTAGTAGAAGAAGTATTGCATGTCACTTAAAAAATCGATATCAAGACTTTAACGGAAATGCATGTTTTGAGGCTTCCTGAATAAAACAGCGTGAGAGACAGAGAGAGAGAAAGAGAGAGAGAGAGTGTGTGTGTGTGTATGCGCGCTCGTGCCTAGAGCAGAATAGCTAAAAAAAAAAAAGAACGAAATGTTTTGGTTATCTTCCAGTGCTGTGATACAAAGATTTTCAAGAAAATCCGCCCACTACAAAATAGCCTTCACATGCACATTTTTTCTTTGTTTTTGATTTTATCAAAATGCCTCTAATGCTTTTGATCACAATACTACATAGTTCAGATAATTAAGTATGACATATAAAATGCATATCTTGAATTTTCTGGGAATAACCTGTTAAATCCTCTTCATTTGGAGATAATTTTGTATAATTTGGTACAATCAATAAACCATAAGGGATAGGCAAAAGTTTACCACACAGAAAATATAGTTTGGTTTAAAACACACGGTTTATTTAAAATAAAATGTTTGTGGTATTCATTGTTATTGGTTTGAAACTTTTGCCACTGTGTCGTTTTTTGAAGTGCTGCCGTCATTCAGTTGTTCCCATCGATGTCATGAAAAGAGTATGATAATTCAAGGGCAGCATATAGCGACCCGCTTTTAAACATATGACTATCGCTTTGGTTTCCTGCAACCCCCCTTTTTACCTACTACAATTTGCATAATGAAACTAACTCCACAAACGTCTATATAGATTAACGTGAAGTACGAAGATAGAGCAATATACTTTTGTAAAAATAGTTTGTGGAAACTATATAAAAACTAAAACATTTTGATGTTATATATTCACATTACTTTCACTCCCCTCTATCGTTTATTAGTGGGTATAAAACTATTCTTGCATTGGATTGTATTGTGAAGCAGAGGGGATTCAGCACCGATCCAGGAATGAGGATATTCTACGGAAGTCCCGAGAGGTGGCGCCCCCTGGAGGGAGGTTAAGGGAGACACAGGGCGCCGGAACCAGGAGTGACGGCACAACAACGACAGGTTCCCCGCAGTTTCCAGATTTAGATGCCCCGGCAGTCAGACAGGCTGACCGAGAACCCCGGCCGATGGCTGAGGGATGAGAAAGTTCACAGAGAGCATCCTTTTCCCTGCCACGCTACCCGAAGCACCATCACCGGCACTTCAATCTTGACACAGACCAAACGGGGTGAAGGATGAATGAAATGATTAATGGAGCGAAATGGAGGGACAGGACATTCGAGGATGAGAGAAACCACTCCAGCATTTGTCTGACGACTTGGAAAAATCCCCCCCGAAAAAAACATGTTCATATTGGGATGTCGCCGGGAATCGAACCCGGGATCTCTCGAATGTGGACCTCAGAGGTTAACGCTTGAGCCATCCCGCTCGGTGAACTATTCTTACTAAAGCTTACTTTTCTGTTTACTACATTTTAATCTGAATAAACTTTTGCAGAAACAGCTACATTACAATTTCTCGACAATCTGCTCTTAGTTCTCTTCCTAAGTGAGGAAAATGATATATGTCCAACAGATGTCACTCTTAAGGTAATTTATTCACATTCCTATTGCTTTTCTAACCATTTTCCAGGAAGAGAGCTCAGAGCAGATTTGCCCAATTTCTTTATAGATCCAAAGAGAGCAGTGATAGTCATATGTTTAAGAACTGGACGTTGTACGCTGGGCTTAAAATTCCATACTGTTTCCATGTAATCACGAGAAACAACTGAATGTTGACAGGACTTCAAGGGAATGACCAAGTATGAGCAATTCGAATCTTTAATAACGTATATATCAGAAATGGCTTATGCCACAAAAATTGTTTGAAATAAATGGTGTTTATAACGAGATTAAATTTTTTGTGTATTACGTTTCGGTCTGTCTCTTAATGTTTAGCAGTTATACAAGATTATACAAAATTTCTTCCAAATAAAGTGGGCTTCACAGGCTATTCCCAGAAAATTTAAGATATAAATTTTATTTATTAAGTAAACATCATTAATATATGGTATTTAATCAAAATCGTTAGGGCCATGTTTTAGAAAATAAAAAATTTCTGAAAATATTCCATGTAAAGGATTGGGGATTTTCTTGAAAATCTTCGTGTCGCTCTTCGAAAGGTACTGAATCTAGTACCAAATTTGGTATTTATCCGACTTTTACTTTTGGAGTTATGCTGTTCATAGACATATACACACACACGCACACGAACACACACATACGCACACACATATTCGCACACGAACGCACATACACGGACATTTTCCTAAAAAACTTAATTTGGATTCAGGAAGCCTGAAAAAAGCATTTCTGGTGAAATCTCGATATCGAATTTTTGAGTGGAATACCTTTCTGTCCTACAAGGTACGTGGTACAGAAAGTAATAAACGATTGTGGGTAAAGAAATTCATACGAATGCAACATATCCGATTTTTATATCTTGTAATTAATTCTGGTTCACGCGTACTGCTTATTGTCACACTTTCGCTACTTTGTCTGTTCATCTGCTGGAGAGAATGAATGAAAACCCTACTTGCTTGCGAGACAACAGTTTGTTTTCTTGCACATTTGGCCGAGATAAGTCATCTTTTTGTAACATTCTCCTACTTTTATTTTGTCCTATAATAGCAATCTTACTTCTAGAATACATATGACTCATTTTTCAGGACCACCTGGCGAACCACTCGAGATACATATCTTCCCTTGGTCTTACCTATATTTCTACTTTATCTACCACGTACTTAATAGGTAGAGAAGGTATTGCATTCCAGTTGACAAAACAAAGGCACATGGATCTTGCAGCATACGCCTTATTCTCGCACCAGGTGACTTTTTCTTGTTCCCAGAAATGAAAAGGTCGACGATTTGACAACACAATTGACGTCATTCATGAAGTGGAAGAGCGATTTAATTCGCAATCTGCACACTTCTACAATAACGGTATTCGGAGGGACAAGAAACGCTGCGAAAAATGTGTAAATGTGGATAGTAACCACTACAAATAACAACTACAAATCAAAACAAACCTTCTGTATATTTTTAAAGGTGATAATTAAAACTTTACGTTACCCCCTTGTACAAAGAAGGAAATTCAGTGAGTACAATGTGTTAACTTTTTCACTGATGTTCGTCTGGTGGGAAAATTGTGACAGACAGCGCACTAGAATATACTAAATTTAATGTATTATGGTGTATATGTTATGGCTATTTGATATCTTTATACTGTCCTGTCTGTCAAAATGGGTTTTTAAGTGGTAAATGAATAAATGGTTTTGCCTACTTCAAAGCTTACCGCTACCGATAGTCCTATATTAAGGCCTATTTTGAACTTTTTGAACTATTTGCCTACCTATTTTAGGCTTTTTTGGCGCCTATTGCGTCGAGCTCTACTTATCAGAGCTGTATGCATTACTTTTTAAGTCCCGAATGGCGATTTAGTTAATGACGTTTACGTCCCTCCTACTCTTTAGAAATTATTGTACAATGCTCTAGAAGACTTTTTATATTGAATCCTCCCTTTACTCCTCAGAAGTTTAATTTTATAAACCCTAAGATATTTCATAATAATGAACCGAAGTCCCCTAGCATTCACGGAAACGGAAGTAAAACATTAGGTTGTATTTCTCACCTTCTTAATCTCTCCCCTATAATCGTCAAATTTGGAACTGTTGTGTAGCCTATAAGAATATTTTAACGGCTAAAGAGTTAACCAATGATTGAAAAGTTCAGATAGGCAGAATAGCTGCAACTTTAATTTTTGGTACTTTTTTATGTCACATTTCACTCATGAGTTACCTGGAAGTAAAAACTGGTACTTCCTCAGGGAGTTCATTCCACACAAAACACAAGTATATTTCAATAGTTTTCCTTAAACTCCTGACCATATTCATAAGTGTAAAGTGTAAAACATTACAAGTATTGTATTTGTGTTCTCGTGTTGTGTCAGTGCAGTTACGTTTGTGTTCAATTTTCGATATTTATGAATTTGAAAATCTATATTCTGAAGTGACATTTGATTAGTGATAATGGGCATAGCAATATGAAAATATCTAAAACTTTTATGGTATAAATTGATTTGAGGCAATACTGCCCTAAATTAGTTCTTGTCTGCATTGTGGAAATAGTTTATATTAAGGGTATACATAGTAATGCCTTACCATTTAGACAAGCTTATATAGCATAGATTTGGTTTAGTTACATAAAAAAATACTGAATGTCACCTCTTTAATTCCAACAGTCATCATAGGTTTTTTTCGCTTTAATGAATGATACTTATAATTAAAAGTATGCTCACAGCTCTTGTCCAGAATGCGGGGGTCAGTTTAAACACACACATAGAGTAGTCATTCATTCGTATAAGCCGAGCACATCCTGAACTGCGACGTCAACATCGACAGGGTAATAATCAACAGCGCTGTAAACATTCCAGTATTCCAGAACGCGCAACAAAAAGGGCTCGAGAAAGGAGAAGGCAAAATTATGAGTATAAAAGAATGCAATTCTTGCAATACAATCAGCGAAGAAAAGCAGTGACAGCAGTCCTCATTGAGAAACATACGTCATGTAAAGTAGATATAAATAAAACCACTTCAATACCCAGTTATCCACTCCTAACTCGCATGTACGTCCACACTATCCGTGGAGAAGCAAGTCGTTTTAGATGGCACTGAAAATCATATCGTCACTAAACAAGAAGTAGCTTGAGCTATTAGCGGAATTGCTATCGAAACTGCCCCTGTGTCGGAACGTGTTCTTAAAAGAGCTTTAAAGGATGACATTTGCCATCAGATATTGGCTAAGATTATCAATACAATGCTAGGTGAAACATTAGTTCCAGATTGCCTGAAACAAGCAAAATCAGTACTAATATATAAGGGCGGCGACGAAATGGATCTCAAGAACTGGAGACCAATAACTATTTGCTCTGTAGTATGAAGAGCAGTAGAACGTATTCTGGATAGACGTTTGAGAAACATAGTCAGTTTTGGTGATAACCGAAGAGGATTTACAAATTCCCTGGGACTTTAATTAATACACCTATCCTTGAATCGATTCTAGCTTCTGCGAAGTCCCTAAAAAAAGACGTCACATTGGACTTTCTTGATATCAGCAAAGCCTTCGATAATGTGGGATACCAACACCTCTAAATCACTCTTCAGTTTCTTGGAATACCGATAAAAAAGTCTAAGCTTATTTACGAATTGCAAAGCAAAAATATCACACATATTGAAACAGGATTGTGTAAAAGTAAGCCTATCAATATTAAACCGGGTATGATGCAGGGTTCACCTCTTTCTCCAGGTCCGTAGAATATTTCAACAGATCATATCATCAGCAAACTCGTTTCTCAGAGTATTCAAGAACAACATGGATTTTCAATTACTCCTGGACTGCCAAACACAACAGTTTTTGTCTTCGCTGACGACACCACGATTATTGTGAAAAATGAGGATTCGGCCCGAATACTATCTGAACTTGCCATCAAGAGATTTAAAGAGATTGGTCTACTAATTAACGTCAATTGAGGCAGTATTTTTAACACTTCAATAATTTCAGTCTAATTATATAATATATAAATTCAATAACAGCCCGTCTAAAAGCAATATGTGCATGTAACAATATATAAAAAGTGTATATTACAGTCATTGTATATGTTTATATTATTGTATCCATGTGTAATAATGTTATGTAAATGTATTACGTAATTTAATAATGTAGGAGCTGTGAGAATAATAAGTTAAACGTTGCTAACAATGAGGTAACCTTGAGTCAATAATGAGTAAGAAAGTTTAATAATACTACTTCTGATTCTTGGAACCAATAATGTAATTTTAGTGACAATTTATAAAATAGCCAATCAACAACCAGAAAAAGTTTTAGTTAAATCAAGGCATCCTTTGGAGTAGGATTAGCCAATCAGAAACTGAAAAGGAAAAAAATTACAAATTTAGAGTTCAGTTGCCTGCAAACAACGTTACTAACCAGACGCAAAAAGTGTCCTCAAGAAATATAATATGTATTGAAAAATAAGTTTACGTGTTAAAAAGTGTAATTAATTAATAAAAAGAATCTCACAGCTCTCTACGTGTGAAGTGTTAATTAAACCGTGTCAAGCATTAATAAAAGAAGTGAAGTACAATTATAATCTGTGTAAGCCTACATTCTTAGTCGCATCACAACTCTGCTAAGAGACACATGTCTCTAACAATAATACTGACGCAGCCGAGGCAAACATAAATATTTAATACGTAAAGAAGCAGTCAAATAACAAAGTTAATATTTTTTAAAATTTTTTTACAATGGCTAACGGGTACCATACGTGCGGTTGCAACTACTTCAAGTTCGGCTCCCCAACAGTTGAAATGTAATACAACTCCTTCAATACAAACTACTTCAAATTGACGCCCAAAGCGTGATGCAAATAACGTAACAAACCATCTTCTCAAATTGGCGCCCAACGTGGGGCTAATAACCATCATTCTTCAAATTGGCGCCCAACGTGAGACAAAAAGCGTAACAAACCATCTTCTCTAATTGGCTCATTAACTATAAATCGCTATCATTAAACTATGGTGAAACAATAGTTACCATAGCCTCCGATGTAATTATTAAATACCTGAGAGTCACCTATCATAATACAGCTATATTTGACACCGTTACAAACTTGGCTAAACTAAAGAAAACATTGGACATCCTGGCATCCTCACCTTTACTACAGTCTTACAAAAAAAAATAAAAAGTGCTTTGCAATTTCATCTGCCTTTCTCTGGTTTATCAATTTCAGACAACAACCATTAACAAAATACCATCTAAATTCCTTTCGATGATGACAAATTTATTAAATCAACACTAAAAGAAATATTGCAATTGCCTGTATTGATATACCTGGTTCTATGTTGTACAGATAGAACGTATAAAGGACTAGGGCATTTCAAGTCCGGCTGGGAAGCCTATTTACAACACACTGCCGTTTGTGAAAATTGCAACACCAAGAAGGAAACGCATGAATTCAATGAATTTAATATAACACAGGTTAGGTACATGACAAGTAACAAATGATAAACTTTTCAAATCTATACATAACCTTTTGACCCTAATATTCAGTATTTGGTGTGGCCTCCATGCGCTGCAATTAGAGCTGCTATACGCCGTGGCATTGAATCAAAAAGGTCCTTAATAAGTTCCTGAAGGATTTCCCTCTACACAGTTTGTATTCAAGCCCACAAATCCGTGACACTGGTTGCTGTAGGACCGTGATGCACTAGGACCAACCATATCCCAGACATGTTCGATGGGCGACATATCAGGCGAACGTGCAAGCCAGGGAAGCAATGGTACCCGTCGCTCTTCGAAGAAGGCTTGTACATTTCTCGCAATATGTGGCCGGGCATTGTCCTGTAGAAATGTGGCGTATGGAGATGCCTGAAGCAGGGGGAGTACCTCAGGCTCTACAATCACCGTTAGATATCGATTGCTGTTCAAAGGGCCCTCAATTCGTAGGAGGCGAGATCGGTTGTTGTAACTAATGGCGCCCCAAACCATCACACCTGGTGTTTTTCCGCTATGCCGCTCAACAATGCAACCCTCCAGGTTGCGCTTACCTCAATACCGCTGAACACGTATGTGGCCATCAATGTAGGACACGTTGAAGCGGGACTCGTCCGAAAAGACTACATTTTGCCTCTCAGCACCCCAGTGATGGTGTTCACGTGCCCATTGCAGTCGGAGGAGCTTGTGGTTTTTGGGCAATGGAAGCCGACGCAATGGCATGCATGCAACCAGTCCAACCTGCAGGAGACGGCGACGAACCGTTGATGCAGACAAGTTCACACCTGTCGCAGTGCTTCAGCGTCGAGCCAACACTGTGGATGAAGCTGTACGGTCCGTTATGGTCATGTAGATAAGATGACGGTCATCCCGTGCTATGGTTATGTTCCGTGGTCCAGTTCCCGCTCTTCGCTGCGTACGACCTTCATCTATCCACTGCTTCCACACACGTATCACTATCGTAGCAGCACGCCCTGTACGAGCCGAAATGTCACGGTATGACAAACCCGCTTCCCGGAGACCAACCATTCTGCCCTGTTCGAACTCACTCACATGCGATATGGCTCCCTTTGACGTCGACGTGGCATACTTGCACTCACTTTATTGTTTCCACCTTGTTTGACAACTCTGTACTGACTACACTGGACGCAACACTGACCTTGTCGGGCCGACAAGAGAGGACTCTGCTCGGCCTACGTGCACTCCATCTCTCTGCAAACTTAATCACTTATTGCTTGAACACTCTTCTACCCTTTCACCAAGTTTGGAGTTATTCGGGAAATTCTTTCTTGGTGTTGCAATTTTCACAAACGGCAGTGTATTAATGCCGGTCTAATCTTACAAGAATCACCCAATATCTTTATCAATGCCTGTCGTGACTTACTGAACGCGATAAAAACATACCTGCAGAAACTTGAACTTAAGAATATTTCTAATGAGCCAGTGAGAGTTAAACTACTTAGAAAAGAGCTGAGGGAGCGTGAATTTCAACCCTGGAACCTGGTAAAGGAGTTGTACTACACAAGCAGTGCACTCCAGCTAATAAATGTGTTCGACAACCTGACCAGCTTAGCAGTAGTGAACCGCATTAAAAATGACTGCCAATGTTTGTCCGCTGAGTGCTCTACTAGGCAGGTCCCGAGACGGTAACCACTGTCGCTACTGTGATAGTGAGATAGAAACCCTTGCCCACGTTTTGGGCTCCTGTCCTTCGGAGAGACTCTGCGGAATTGTAGGCATCATAAAATAAGATCCATTATTGCTGAAGCCTTAAAACAAAAAGGTCATATACTATTTGAGGAGGTGCAAGGACTCTCTCAAGACGGCTCCTCTCGTCGAATTGACATACTCGACATCCCAACAGGCTCAACATCCGGATATATTATCGATCCAACAGTGAGAATGGAGCAGAATGAACAATAACCAGTTGAAGTACACACTGAAAAATGTCGAATCATTGAGCCTACCATCCCCTATTACTCTGAGAAGTACAATTTATCATCCATGGAAGTTGTTAGACTGATGGTGGGGGAAAGAGGAACCATACCTAGGCACTTTGCTGAGTTTTTCGAAAGGTTCACTTGTAAGGCCAATTTTATGTACAACATTGCAGATTTTGCCCTCAAAGGTTCAATCAGAATTCTCCAAAATCATCTATATTCAAATTAATTTCATTCCGTAATGTTTGATTAACAGAAGAAAAGCCGTACTTTTAATAATCCCCCTAAAATAGCACTTTCCGCTCAAAATTGGATTTTATTTCACTGATAACCACACTTTGTCTTCTTGTATTATTCTTGTTTTTATTTAAGCATTTGTAAAAGTATTAAGCTTTGTCTATTTAGTAGTCCCTACTTTTGGGAAAGCTGAAAGCTTTCTTTCTGAATAAAAAATATATAAAATCCACCGTTTTCACATCAAAGGAATCCGTAATCCCCTGATATCAATATTCAAAGAAAGGAAGGCGAAATTGGCGAATATGAGGAATCCATCCCCACCCCAAGCCAGATATTTAACATCTTGGACTTGGGGGAGAGCCTGTAACCTCAAAAAAAATAAACAATTATACACTTCTACAAACTATTGTTATGAAAGCTTATTCTTCTATCCACTTCCTGTTGATAAAGATAAACTTCCATTGCACATTTACACATCTCGTTGTAGAAATAAAAAGAATACAGGAGG
This sequence comes from Deroplatys truncata, assembly GCA_030765065.1. Lineage (NCBI taxonomy): Eukaryota > Metazoa > Arthropoda > Insecta > Mantodea > Mantidae > Deroplatys > Deroplatys truncata. The sequence continues at coordinate 38,490,789 of CM060980.1, forward strand.
CTAAAGCTTTTATCAGATTTTTAAAAAGCGGATGGGTGATGGTTTAGAAATTTCATGCTCTTTGTCTAACTACGAGAAAAAAGTAAGGAAAAAAAGGAATGGTTACTTACCACTTGAAAAAACCGAGCAGGATTGCTCAGGCGGCAACGTTCAGGAGGACCCGGATTCCATCCAAGGCGACCGTCCACTCTGGCTTTGGGTTTTTCGTGGTTTTCCCAGGTCGTCATGCAAATGCTGGGATGGTTCATCTTTTATAACGACTCCCCTCCCTCTCATTTCTTGTACTCATCATCTTTCCTGTCATCCTTTTCAGGTTGTAGGACCGGGCGACGGTGTTCGGCGGGTTGCGGCTGGATGGTGGCTTGTGTGCTGTAGAGATTTCTTTCCTGGCGTCTGCTTAGTAGATCTCTCCTCCGAGTGGGATCGCCCCGGAAGGCCCGCAGAAGGTGGTGGCGGGGATGCGTTAAATCTGGAAACGTTAGGGACCTCTGTGCTCGCGCCCGTCGTCATTTGGATCTGGTCACCCTGCGAGTCTCTCCCCTCATTCCTCCCTCCCGGGGTCGGGGGTCACTGGTAGAAGCAGAAGGGACCGACTGGACTGCGTGCGGTGCTCTTCCCCGGTCTCGGGGGCCCCTTCGTTGATTCATACCTTCAACCTTTACCACTTGAAAAAAGTATAAGTAATCGAAAGTTCACATCAATAGTAAAGAATTTCTCGGAAATGATTAACGCCCCAAAAAGAAAAATGTGTATATATGTTGTGTGCTTTAACGAGATCTATGTTTTTTGTCAAGCATGATTTTGTCAATCTCTTGCGGTTTACCGGTTATGCAAAAGTATTTAAGAATGAACAGGTCTTCACGATATTCCTAGAATATTCAGGATTCAAATTTTGATTGTCATGCGAATATTTTCAATCTATGGTATTTTAATCTAAATAAAAACGAACATTTTTTATGTAAAGGGTAGTTAGAATGGAGGCGATTTTCTGCGTTATCCATCTGTAGAGCTATCACGGGTGGTTTCCATCTTGTTCACAATGTCACTAGCCCAAGAACAGCGAAGAGACAAAGAAAATTATAAACAGAGATGATTTGCTAGGGTTACTTCAAGAATGTAATTACGTGAACAGTATTAATCTTCCCTCTGTACTGTTGTACAGTCTTATATAATTGTATGTCTAATTTCACATAAGAATGGCGTTTCCTTCATTTTAAATTGCTTACTAATAATAAAAGTTTAAAATCGGAAGCAATAGTTTCAAGGAAATTTATAAAACGCGAACAATAACCTCATTTAGTTATTTTACAGCGGTAGGCGGTCATGAGTGAATGAAATTGGAATAAATTGAACCGAAATTGGAACGGAATATATTGTGACTCTATCCACTTTTCCCTGTAATGAATCACGCGCGAAACAACCTCTTCTTTCTTCCGCTTCACTCGTAGGAGTGTCGGGGTCTTTTCTGTCGCACTCACCGTCCGTTACAACTCTCGTCACAACCTCACTCCTAGAACACATTGAACTGCCAGTACGTTGTCGCATCAACGACAGCTCGCTTCTGTTGCGAGCACGTTCGCCGATATTGAGTGCTGAAGCTTCGAGAGAATTCGCGGGAGGCGGGGTAAGAAAGATCAAAAGTCTGATTAGCTCTTGATAGCGCTTCTGGTATTTGGGTTGGATGAGACCGCCGCCCTCCTTATCTCTCCAGTCAAACGGTTAGCCGGCGGTGAAGTATACCGCTCACAGCAGGTGGTCACAATATCAAAGGCTTACCTTATGACGAGGATAGTCTAAACACGTAATACACGTGTTATACACAGGAAATATCAATAGCAATTGCTTGTAAACGAAGTAATTACGATATTGTAGCGTTGCTACTTAGAGAAATCCACGATGGGGTCAAAGCATATCCTTTACGCCACATTACATGAACGTTAATACAGGAACGTAAGGAAATTGCAGAACTACCACAAATCCTGAAATAACCACTTTGTGAAATCATATAATGGGATTATATTTTTCAATCAGTCGCGAAGTTACCTATAATTGAGGCATGATGGGCCTAATGGAATCTCCTCCGTCCTCTACCATAGATAACGGCTAAAGAATAACATTATTCTAACTGCTACAATAAAGTTGAATTTTATTGTAATGAATGAGGACACCTGTTGCTGCCCAACACACTTTATTTAGGTACTTAGGATAGCACAAACATTACACTCGAGTCATCTTTGGCACAGACACGGAACACAACACAATTGATCCGTCGAATCACAACTCACAACTCAACTGCACTAGCACTGTCCACTTTTACTGTTCCTTTTTTACTTTTAATTTTTACATATAATTGTATATTTAATTGATAAAGAGAATATAAGTATTATCTGTATTAATATTACATGCACTTGCTAAGGCATTTCAGTGCACAAATTCCGCATAACATAAACGCTGTTCTGTGCATTTATTCAGTTCAGTTTACTTAGATATCCGTACTGGTATATAGGGTCTTTCAATAAGAGTGTCCTATATTTGAACCTAAATAAAATACGTTCTTTAAATGATAGAGGATTATTTCTTTTTTTATTTTGGAACATAATTAATGTCATTACTTGTGGAAGAGAACATCAGTTAAGTGACCGCCGCGACTTCGTTGGGTTGCGCGTATACGGTTGACCCAATTTTCAATGACAGAAGAACGTAAATTAGTCCAACTTCACGAATAACACGCGTGATGTTATTCATCAGATCATGTTGACATAAACTCGAGATTTAACATAACCCCACTAGAAGTAATCCAACGGCGTTAAATCACATGACCTCGGGGGCCAGTTAACATCATCACCACTGGAAATGATGAAACCTCTGAGCTTCTCCTTCAAAAGATAGATTGTTTCGAGAGCAGTATGACATGTGGCACCATCTTGCTGGAACCAGATGCTTCTGAGATCCATACCATCCAATTGAGGCCAAAACAGTCCCTTATAACAGCCCGGTATCTTTCACCATTGACAGAACTTCTCCATCTTCATCTTGGAAAAAATATGGACCAATGATTCCACCATACCAAAATCCACACCACACAGTAACCTTTTGGGGATGAAGTGGTTGTTCTTGAATGTGCCTTGGATTGTTATTGCTCCAATAGCGGCAATTTTGTTTGTTAACACAACCATCCATCCAAAAGTGGGCTTCGTCGCTGAAGATGATTTTTCGACAAAAATCCGGATCAGCTTCCAATTGCTCCATAGCCCAGACAGCGAATACACGGCGCAACCTATGGTCGTTGGGCTTTGGTTCTTGAGTTAACACCATTTTGTAAGGATAAACACCAAACTTGATATTTAGGTTCAGTATCTTCAGAGATGCGACACGAAGGTTTTCAAGGTTACCCCAGATTACCCTTTACAAGGAACATTTTTTGAAAATTTTAATTTTCTCAAAAGTGGCTCTAACGATTTTCATTAAAATATCATATGTTTAAGATATTTTCATGACAAATGAAATGTATATCTCGAATTTTCTGGGAATGTCTCCAAAAGTATTCTTCATTGTGAACGAATTTTGCATAACTGGTAAACCATAAGAGATAGACAACATTTTGCTACACAAAATATGTAGATCGCGTTAAAACACACAATTTATGTCATATACATTTTTTTTTGAGTGAACCATTTTCGAGATATGGCTTGTTATTCCCTTAAATTTTCCAATGCTTTTACTCAAATGGGAATTCGTTGTTCATTTTTCTTATGTCCTGGACATACAAAGAGAATGAAATGCCCCACATAGCAACCAGCTCTTAAAAGATTTGACTATCACTTAAATACTACCATATTCCCCTTGCATCTAGAGGAAAATTAGCAATAAGATTAATATCTCGATTAACATGAAGCATATGGAGAATAAGCGTTTGTAAAAATAGTTTGAACAAGAGTAGAGAAAGTCAAGTGAGTGTAATAAATCAGATTTTTTACTTCTAATTAATCCTCGGACCTTATATTTTATATAACGTTCACAAATTTTTAATTTCAGCTTTGTATACGAATTTAAACAAACTGTTGTGCATGTGTTTCCTAATTTTAATTGGTATAAGAGAAAACAAATTGTATACGTCATGTAATTGCATTTTTCAGCTTTTCTAATGTGAGTAATAGGGAATAGTTAATTTCAACTGAACTACTCAATATTTTTAACTAGTGAACAGTTTTTAAATCCGTAATTCCTGAAGCTCTCCTGATAATTTCAAGCTTATAACTTATAAATTGTGGGCCAAGGAAAATTTTGAAAACTCAAATAAGCTGGAAAAAATTGAGAAAATGGAGTTTAAAGTTCAACACAGTATTTTCCCTAAATTGGCACAAGAGCTATTCAATAGCCGTTTTAGGCCTTAAAATTGTTGATATTAAAACCAGTTGTGTAGTATTTATGGGCGGCGCCGTGGCCGAGTGGTTAGATCGCTCGCCTCGCACCGAGGCGGCCCGGGTTTAATCCCAGGGGATTTGTGGTGGTCAAAGCGGCGTCTAGGCGGGTTTTCTCCGGGTTCCCCGGTTTCCCCCGCACTTCATTCCACCAACTGCTCCACCATCACCTTTCCTTTCACCGTCATTTCGTTTTATCTACTTCCTCCCATACCAGGCATCGGGCTGATCACCCATGCTAGATATTATGTCTGATCCATGAGTGTCTGCTCCTCGATGGGCCTCTGACCGAGGCACCCGCCTGTAAGTCCTGGGGGGATGAGGTTAAACAGAGAGGCGGCACCGTGGTTAGACCACTCGCCTCTCACCGAGGCGGCCCGGCTTCAATCCCAGGGACCCGCATGTGAGATTTGTGGTGGACGAAGCAGCGTCTGGGCGGGTTTTCTCCGGGTTCTCCGGTTTCCCCCGCCATTCATTCCACCAACTACTCCATCATCACCTTTCCTTCATCCATTTCGCCTTCATTTCGTTTCATCTACTTCCTTCATCCCATACCGGGCATCGGGCTGATCACCCATCCTGGTTCTTCTGTCTTCGCCATGAGTATGTCTGCTCCTCGACGGGCCTCTGACCCCAGGCGCCCGCCTGTAAGTCCTGGGCGTGTAAGTCCTACATAACATGAGGATAAACAGCGAATCAATGAAAGAAGAAGTGTAGTATTTATGTACAAGTTTTAAATATAATAAAAAATCAAATTTCGCAAATACATTTTCTTAAAATGAAGGTTAAGAGAATGCTGTGAGAATTATCTTCACCACCACATTTCCAAAGTGCAAATGTTTACGGCATTATAGATCCTCAAGCGAACCACGACGTCCTGCAGCGCAGCTAAAGTAATAGATCAAGTTTGTGCTGTAATTTTTATTTACCCGGAGCGTACCTGAATGCCATAAGATGTCGACCCAGCCAATTAATGTGATTGGATGTTCAAGTCACGTGGCGCAGAGGAAATGGAGAGCCTCGCTCCCCTCTGGACCACCGTGTCACCTCCCCTTACAAACTGCCCCTCAGCACCCACGTATTTGCCGGGAACACTTTGTCGGTAACATACAAGAAGACTGCCGGAAAAGTTTCTGACTCGGGGAGAGACTCTTCCAAAGTTGAACATGTTCTAACCCCATCTCCGTTTCGTAAACATTCTCATTATTCCTGCGTGCTCCTCGGATACGACCATATACGAGTGGGTATACTCACACAGGAAGGCGAAGAAAGAAATTCTCTACTTCCAAGTACGTGTAGTATACGAGAATGAACTGCCTGAAACAAACTTTGTATATATAATGTGCCAACACTATTGAGGAGCGGTAATTCTTTTAATCCTTTTAGATTCTAATAACTGTCTGTTTGTTATTTGAATAATAACTAAATTGATGTTTCTACACTTTATAATCTTGGCTCCACATTGTTGCGACCATGATAAGGAAAATAAAATTAACACTATCTTGATAATTCATTACTATCATTCCTCTAGAAAACGTATTCCTATTACTTTCTCTACTACGTATAGTAAGTAGGGGAAGTATTGTATTCCACCCAAAAATTCGATACCGTGATTTCACCGGAAATACATGTTTTGAGACCCCCTGAATAAAAAAAGCATTTTTGAAAGCATGTCCGTGTTTGTGTGTGTGTGTGTATCTGTGTGTGTGTGTCTGTGTGTGTGTTTGTGTGTGTGTGTGTCTTTGAACAGCATAACTCAGAAACGAACAGTCGGATAAACACTAAACTTGGTATTTAGGTTCAGTATCTTCCAGAGATGCGACACGAAGGTTTTCAAGCTTACCCCAGATTACCCTTTACATGGAACATTTTTTGAAAATTTTAATTTTCTCAAAAATGAATCTAACGATTTTGATTAAAATATCATATGTTTAAGATATTTTCATGACAAATGAAATGTATATCTCGAATTTTCTGGGAATGTCTCCAAAAGCATTCTTCATTGTGAACGACTTTTGCATAACTGGCAAGCAATAAGAGATAGACAAACTTTTACTGCACAAAAATGTAGATCGCGTTAAAATACACAATTTATATATACATTTTTTTTGTTAGGTGAACCATTTTCGAGATATTGCATCTTATTCCCTTAAATTTTCCAATACTTATGCTTTTTTCCAAATTCGTTATTCATTTTTTTGTCCTAGTATTGCAAAGAGAATGGAATACTCCACATAGCAACCACCTCTTAAAATATTTGACTATCGCAATTCCGCTTGCATCTACAAGAAAATTAGCAATAAGATTGACATCTCGATATCTCGATTAACATGAAGCATATGGAGAATAAGCGTTTGTAAAAATAGTTTGTACAAGAGTGGAGAAAGTCATGTGAGTGTAGCACATCAGATTTGTTTTAGGAGAGATGGTACAAATCGAAACGCAGAATTTCTACACCTCGCCCTCCCCCAGAAAAAAGAAAACAAGAGCAAAAAGGGTGGGAAAGTGTTACACATGAAAATGTATCCGACCAAACTTACATTATTACAGTTACCGTTGACGACGTAAATGCGCTCCACGCCTTAAGGCAAAAATAGCGAAAAAGTCGACGTTTAATACAATTAATTCACCCGTCCGCACAATACTAAGCCCAAGATGACACAGCATTTCTTTATGCACTGTTTAAGGGTAGACCTTAGGCCTTCATAAGCTGTCGTGCCACATAGTATTATTACTGTTAATTTTATGGCGATAAACTGGAAATTCATCGTCCCATTGAAACTTCATTTTTAAGGCATTTCTGAGTTTTGACGGTTAAACAATTCCAAATTCTGATCTCAATACTCTTTCCGGTAACCTTTTAAATAATTTAATACTGGTATCCTGGAATATTCTCAGATTTTCTCCGTAACTTATTAAATAAAATATGCATTTGGGTTCTTCTTTGGTTATTAATGCTAATTGTAAAAGTATTATTAAAAATCTTTACCTATTCTGTAACAAGTTTCATCCAAGCTATTTTAATGATGTAACTGTTTACAACCATTATAGAGCTAACAGCTTCATGGAAAGAGGCATCCATAATGACATTAACAAAGTCCGGAATGTTATCCTCAAAACAGCCTTCGGTGTAAAACCTGACCAGAAGTCCAATTTCATTTGCGAAGAGGGAAGGCTTGTAACAACGTATTTTTGCATGCAAATATTATTTTGAATATGAATGGGCTCGTCGTATTCATGAAGAATTCATCCTGAAGTTTCCTGCACAATTGCCTCCTTCCAGAACTTTAATTCACAATCTTGGAGTAAATTTGAGACTACTGGTTCAATGCAAAACAAGAAACACACGCGAAGAGGTATAACATTAACAGAAGAAACATTAAACGAAATTGGCGAAAATCTTGCACGTTCGCCAAGAAAATTGCTTTCGAAGTCAGGACAAGCTGGGATTTCATGCTTCTGCAAATACAGCAGCAAAATTATAAAAACTCAAATCTTACAAATGCACGCGTGTTCATAATTTAAAACCAAGTGACCCCGTAGCACGTGTGCGCTATCGCGTGTGATTTCTGTCATCGTGATTGAAGGATTAATTGATCCTCAGCTTGTGTTCTTTACAGAAGTAGCATGGTTCCATCTAATGGAGATATGAAAACTCAAAACACACGCTATTGTTGCTCTGAAAATCCACATTGTGTAGAGGAATTCCCTCTTTATGATAGAAAAATTTAGGTTTGATGTACGATTAGCGCAAGATTGGTCCGATTTTTTTACGAGAATACAGTAAATAGAGAGCGGTACCGAAATGACATTCTCGCTCCACTTTTCAATCACCTAATGGAAGAAGAAAAATCATATTCGTATTTCAGCAGAGATTCCGTAACTGCTCATACTGCGAGGAGCCCATGGATAGAATTATGGAGGTATTTGACGATAGAATGATTAGTGCTGGTGTGTAGCCCTCCCGCTCACCCGATCTAACAGTCTGTGATTTTTGCCTGAAGGACAAACTCGTATACCAAACAAATCCTCACACAATAGAGGAACTTAGGAAAACATATGAAATTCAATACGAAACATTACAAGCGAGTTAAATCTGTCAATCTAAATGTGTTTACTCCATACACATTTGCTTGTTTAGCTGCGGAAGGACGACATTTCCAGCATTTGCTATGAAGTAAGAATTAATTTTGTTATATTTTGTGCACAGGTTTACAGAAATACAGATATAAGAAGCGAGTCCAGAGTGCTGGCACGCCAAGGATGGATGTTGTACTACCCAGACGCTAAACTCCATGCGAGCGGCCAGGTTTTATACCGAAGATCCTTTACTATCTAAATTTTATCATAACATCACTTTATTTGTGAAGTGTAATTTTACTTTTTGCCATTTCTGAGATTGTACATATTAAACGATGAACGTTTTGACTTAACCACTGAAAGTTTTATACAAAATCTCGCTAACCCCAGCTTCTGTTAAGCAAAAAATTATGATACCGCAAAATCTTAATTTCTTTTTTACAAACTTTACCAGTCATGCATTCCATTAACTCCATCTGTACGGACAGAAACAAGAAAGGAAAAAAAGTATATGTAAAAGAGCAAATCTATCAGATAAACTGCTTACGGGGATAATATTGGCTCTATGAACGTTTACACGTTAGAAAAACATATTACATATGAGTTAATATACTGAATGAAATCCATAACACTTAGTAACATGTAAACCATCGCAGTTCTTCCTCAGCCATCTTCCACAAGACTGCGATGCAGTTCCACACACAACTCTCAGTGATACATCGCTGCACCAAATACTTTTCTGATGCTAAGCGTCATCTGCCACGTACTTTAGATGTGCAATAGAGTTGAGCTCACAACGAAAGGCTTTACAGTGCGGTCGTTTTATGGTGAGGTCACGGATCACGCGTATGCGTGCTCCGCACACTGTCTATTACACGAGGGGTTTTTCGTTCCGTAACTCCCGCGTTACTTACTCACGAGTGATAGTAACATGCACTATGATGAGCACTAACCTCGTTATAAGTGGTGGATGATGTAACGCGTATGTGTGTGCATTTTTGCTTCGGACACATTATTGCTTTGTAGCATGACATTGTTGGGCATAATTATCGTTTAGTAGTTTGAATTTCGTCCGGCGTGGCATCTCTCCCAACCTCCTAGTCAGGAGTGGAGAGAGGAAAGGAGGGTGAAGGCAAGTAGAGGGACTAGCTTCTTTGTTCTAGTGACGTCAGTCTAGTGGGTTCAGTCGTGTGTGTCTCTTCAGGGCGAGTGGTTGTAGAGTGCATGGTTCTTGTGTGTGGAACATCTCCCTCCAATGTCTGTTCTGCAATCTTCTGTGAATGATGTAGTGGCACCAAGGTAAATTTATGAATGGATGGATGGATGGATGGATGGATGGATGGATGGATGGATGGATGGATGGATGGCTGGAGGATGGATGGCTGGTGGCTGGCTGAATGGATGGATGGATGGATGGACAAGGTATATTTATTGGTTTCAGATTATTGAAGTTATTTCACAAGTATTTAGTGCATGGGTCATTGACCGTACATGCATATTTAAGATACAAGTAGGTGACAAAATAAACAACAGAGAAAGAAAACACAACAAAAAGGAACAAGAAAAAGGGAAATAGAGATAAATTACCTTAGTCTAACTGAACAAATTTGACCTAGCTTCGCGCACTTTAGCCAAAAAATTGCCCATGTTTTGACGCAGTATTTTATATCACAATACTGTGAATGCCAGAGTGATTGTAGTGTAAATTAACATTATTGTATGACAATGATTTGAGATGTTTGTTAATTGTAAGCATTGTTAGGAAATAAGTTTACACGGCCTCACTGAAACTGACAATAGGAGCGGGTAACAATGAGCGAGGGGGTGAGTTATTTAAAAATTAGAAGAGACAAACAAATGACGTCAGAGTAGCGTGCCTTTCTGTAGAAATGGAGGGAATATCTTCCCTAGAGCATATGTGTTCGTAATTTTGATTGGATATAAAAATAGACGCTAATGTTGGCGCGCTTTATTAACCAATAGCAGCTTTGTTATAATCTTTAGGCTTATTGGGGTGAGGGAGTATAAATTCCGAGCCAGAGACGGGTAACGCGCAGTTCTACAGAATCATTCACAAGGCAAACGTCGCGCAGTTTAATAGAATCATTCACGGGTCACACATCGCACAGTTCAACAGAATCATCCACGGGTTACACGTCGCACAGTTTAAGAGAATCATTCACGCGTTACACGTCGCACAGTTCAACAGAATCGTTCACGAAGTACACGTTACGCAATTCTACAGAATCTCTCGCGTCGTAAAGCTAGTTATAAAATGTGAAATACGCGAATTAATAATGTGCGGCAAATAAGTGATTAGAGTTACATTTGAAAATATAACAGTTTCAGTCGGGCGTGTATCAAGATTAATTATGTGAAATTAATAAAGTGTGGCGGCAATAAAAGTGTAAAACAAATTCTTTTATCAGTGTTATCTTTTAGTAACAACTCCTTTCCGTTTACACACACTGTTTAAGAGATTTGCTTGACTGAGTAATAATAGCTAGCCGGAGGCCAAAATTCAAAATAGTAAAATAATAACAGGCACTCAGCAAATAAGATACACGAACGATACCGCGACAGTTTTGCCAGTTCCTCTGGTCAGCCAGCGTGTCCCAACATGCCAATCTCTTTCTTGAGGGACTTAAACATTTTTCTTTCAGTTTAATCGTTCGCTGGTTCTCTCACTGTGCATATTCCACCAAAATGTGTACCCAGTCCTCATCCAAATCACAGAATGGGCAGATCCTCCTGCCAGAATCGTCAGTCATTTTCTGTGCCCTCCAGCCCCCAGTCTAAACCATGCCATTCCTGATCTTTCCTTTCTTCCTAAATTAAGTATATATGCCTCTTTACCCCGGTTCAATTTTATTTCATTTGCTAGACTTAGAGAAAGTTTAATTTTACAATCCGATTCTATTTCCTGTTGGTTGATGTCTCTTAGTCTTCTTTTAACACCTTTACATATGTTTTTGTTATTTGTTTCAGCTCTTAGCCATACTGACCGCATTCCTAACCCCTTTCCATATAAGCTTCCCAAAACTTAGGAGACAGGTTTTCTCGTTGGTATTTATAACATTTGAATCGTGGTGTGGAGTTATCCTCCTGCATCAGCCTCAGCCTCAGCCAGTACTTCACTGCTCCTATTTTGCAGTGTATTGTGTCTTCATAACATCCCACCTCCCTCAATACCCCCGAATTTGTTGTGCCTTGTAAAACTCCAAGGACTCTTTTCCAAAATGCTACCTGTGTTTTATTTACATGCTCTGCTCTTTCCCATCCCCAGATTTCACTTTCGTATAACAAAACCACCTTATCATAGAGTGTTTTCTAATGTATCTACAGGTACATCCGGTATCCGCGAGAGGGTACGTAATAATTCATTTAACTGCCCACGAGCTTTGTAGTTAGTTACTGATAGAGGTTTGTTCCATTTTCCTCTCATATTAAACATTACTCCTAAATAGGAGAAATGCTTAACGTTTTGTAGTTCTAGCCCCTTGTAATACCATTTCTCATACCTGCCATACACATAGCCACTTTTGAAAGACATTGTTTTTGTTGTATTAATGTTTACCACCAGACCCCATTGTTTGCAATATTTTTCTAACCTATTAATACCTTTCTGTAAGCCTTCTATCGTCACTGACAAAATTGCATGTCGTCCCCGTATAAAAGTACAGGAATGCAGACATCGTCTACATTTGGGCCATTCATTTCCTCTGCTATTAACACATCTGCTATATCGTCTATGAATAAATTGAACAATAGGGGCGATAAAATACATCCCTGATGAACTTCTTTACTGGCCAATTTAACTTCAGTTATTGTGTTTTGGTCTATTTTAATGCTAAAATTCACACTGTTGTAAATTTGCATCAGAGCATTCATCATTTTACCAGAGAGTCCTGTGTGGTGAAGTTTCGCCCAAAGGGCATTCCTCTGCACGCTATCAAACGCCATTTTAAAATCAAAAAGCACAATAAAGTTTCCCCTTCTTTCGATTCAAATTTGAATCAATTAATGTTTTAATACGAAAATATTATCTGCAGTAGAGAACCCTTCCCTGAAATCCGCCTGAAATTTAGAAATTATATCGAACTTTTTTACCCAACCCCTTAACCGGTCGTAGATGATTTTGCAATATACCTTACCCAGTATAGATAACAGTGCAATTCCTCTATAATTTTCTGGTTGCTGACTGCTGACCTTACCCTTAAATATTGGCTGAATAATTGCTGCTGTCCAAGCTTCAGGATACTTCTCTCCGTTAAATAATTTGTTAAATGCCACCCGCAGAAGGTCTAATAATAAACCTCAATAAATGTGAAATTATGTGTATTTTGTTAAGAATATCCCACGCCTGCTTTAAAATGTGCAACTAAGGTCCTGGTCCTCTCGTTGCCACTGCAGTTACGTCCCCTAATGTTTATGACGGGGTAACTAAATCTAATATCTAGCTGCAAAAATTTTTAGCCTCACCTGATATATAATAATATATCGCATATAGCCGACCTTAAAACGACCACACTGTATATTGTCGTAACCTCTTTTATTTTCACATCATTACGGGGGGTAGAGCATAGTACCGAAACCTAAATCAACACATTGAACTAACACGAGGTCCGATGGGGGCAAGCTAACAAAGTACCTAAATTACCTGGAAACTACCTAACTATTTATAAAATCATCATGGGTCAGGAAGGAAGGAACTATCTACATTACGAATTCACACAGTATAAGTTTAGATGTGCAGAATGTATTAGAAATTAAAGAGGATACAATTTACCTTCCTGCTTGACGAAGCGCCATGACTATCACACATGTCTGCACTGTTCACTGATGACGCTAAAAGGAAGCGTCCTACACGCTAACACAAGACAATACCGGTTTTACTCCCTCTCCTAATACGTCACTACCGGTCTGTATTGCCAACTTAAGCGAACACCATACATTGTTACCAACCACATATATTACAATGTTACCAACCTCATGTCACAATATCTCGATGTACCGTAGCTGTTCTTCACTCACGGTTGTACGGGATGATATCCTAGGTATTCCAATAGCATGGAGCTCCAGTCATTTCACATGACTTGTTCGCGGGTATCTGAATGTTACGCTGGGAATCGCAATACACTTGGGTTTCATGTTCTATGGATCTCGTACCCTTTTTACTTTCTCTGCTACTTACCTATACTAACTACAGGAAGTTCTGCATCCTCCCAAGAAAAATTCGGTACCGACATTTCAGCGGAATTACACGCTTTGAGGCTTCCTGGATAAAATATAATATTTTAGAGAAGGGTACTGAGCGCGCGCGTGTGTGTAAACACCATAATTCAAAAACAAAAAGTCTGTTAAACACCAAGCTTTGTATTTAAGGTCAGCGTTCTCCAAGAATGCGACACGACTACTTTCTCCATTACGTGTCATAGGTGTGTGATAGAGAAAGTAAAAGTTTCCATGTTTTACTTATCAATACATGCGGGATTTCGGACTTATCGTATGACATAAACAAGGGACTGGTTTCCATAAATTCGAACCCGGGAAATCCCACAGAATAAGAATACAGAATACCTGGCATCCCTAAATAGAGTGTAAAAACAAAAAACAAGTTATTTTTCTCTCCTGTGAAATTTCCTCGCACAAAGTTACTGGTTGTAGAAATAAGCCGGTTCTGTCTATCCTTATGGGGCATACAACGGAAGGGAGACACCTCGCTCACACACCTGTATACGTGAGATCTATTGCAGCTAACACCCCAGGAGGAAGCGATGAAGTGAAGGAACCACAGGAGTCCACAGGCAGAGTATATAGAGACGTGCGGAGGTCTCTAACAGATCCTAGCTCGAAGACCCGTCTCACTATCGGAGCTGTTCAGAGACGATGAGCGACCCGTCCAAACAGACAGCCCTCTAGTGTCCATGAGGAATACTCTTTCCTTGGAGCAAGCATCCGCACCATCTATCTGGTACCGCCACAAACCTAGAAGCACACCTTAAATATGAGAAGGAAGCGGAAAATAAGGATAATAAGGGAAAGGAAATCGTGGAAGATAAGCAACCACCCTAGAAGTCGCCTACCGATCAAGGAAAACCACGAAAAACCCAAGGTTAGAGTGGGTGGTGAGTGGGAAACGAATCCGGGACTTCCCGAATGCGAGCCTCACACGTTACCGCGAAGTCAACTCGCTCAGTTCTGTCTATCATTAGGCGAAAATGTTCTGACCAGTAAGTGGCTATCTACTATTGTCTCAGCAACATCACATGTTGCCAGATAATGACTAATCAGAAGGCTGTGGGTATCAATGTGGGTCGCGGCGTGCCTGTGCATACAGGTAGGGGAATGGCTGAGTTTTAAGAACCCTACTGTTTCATCGAAACACAGATTAAAGTGCTCTGACGGTTGTTACCACGTTGCTACTTAAAGGGAAGAAGAGAAACCCCACTCGTGTTGGAACACAACTACCGCTTTAATTTGTGCTTCAGCACGGACGCCTTCTTCACTTGAAAAAAGTGCAAAGTGAAGCACCTATACTACACAACTCACCTTCCTCTTTCGATAGTACAAGAAACAACGAGCGTTTGCTTCTTCATCCACACCAGCTTTCTTTCTCCTACAACAGATGTTCTCGAGCCCTGTTTACTTTCACTACTACGTCCTCACAGTTAGTAGAGGAGGTATTGTACTCCACCCAAAACAAATCTGATGTGTTACACTCACATGGCTGTCTTTACTCTTGTACAAACTATTTTTACGAACGCTTATTCTCCATTCAACAACAAAAAATATATATGACATAAATTGTGTATTTTAACGCGATCTACATTTTTTGTGTAGTAAAATTTTGTCTATTCCTTATGGTTTACCAGTTATGCCAAAGTCGTTCACAATGAAGAATACTTTTGGAGACATTCCCAGAAAATTCAAGATATACATTTTATTTGTCATGAAAGTATCTCAAATATATGATATTTTAATCAAAATCGTTAGAGCCATTTTTGAGAAAATTAATTTTTTTGAAAAATGTTCCTTGTAAAGGGTAATCTGGATAGGGGGATTTTCTTGAAAACCTTCATGTCGCATCTCTGGAAGATACTGAACCAAAATACCAAGTTTGGTGTTTATCCGATTGTTCGTTTCTGAGTTATGCTGTTCACACCCAGACACACGGACACACATACGGACATGTTTCCAAAAATACTTTTTGGGAGGGGATTCAGGAGGCCTCAAGTCATGTATTTCCGGTGAAATCTCGGTCTCAAATACTTAGTAGAGAAAGTAATTAGATGTGGAGATTTCACAGGAGGCCTTAACCCAAAAAGGTTCATGTGTGTGTGTGTGTGTGTGTGTGTGTGTGTGTGTGTGCGCGCGCGCGCGCACGCTTGAGAAACATAACCAAAACAAAAGTTTCCGGCAAAAATCAAACGCGGTATTTAGGTTCAGCATTTTCCAAAGATGCGACAGGAAGATAATAAAGAAAACCCACCCACCGCAAACTAACATTTGTATGGAAGTTCTTTAGAAATCTTCGATTTTCTCAAAAATGGCTCTAAACATTTTGATTAAAATACTTATATAGCAAATAAAAATACTGAGTTTCCTGGGAACAGCCCGTGAAGTTTTCTTCATTCGGAAGGAATTTTGTATAATTTTGTTTAACTAGTAAACCTTAAGAGATAGCCAAAGACTTTCTGCAAAATAAGTTAGAGCTCTTTAAAACACAGCCTTTGTTTCAAATAAGTGTTTTGTGGCATCAAACATTTCTGAGGTATAAGGTTATTATTGGTTTGTATTTGTTTCTCGCGATGTCATAGAAAGGGTATGGAATTTGATTTGAACTATTGACAGAAATATACAAATAATTAAATAAAGAGATGATAGTAAGACAGAGACATAATTGCAATAAATAATTTCCGTATATTAAGTCAAGTATAATGTAACAAGCTTGAGTTGAAAATTTGCCACGAGAAGAGGGTCATTAGCAACTGCCGAGTAGCGAACGCGTTAGCGCAAAGATTCCTGGAATGCAGTTAAGGTATGGGTTCAGTACGTTTGCAAAGTTACGTAGGCAGGAATTCTGTAAATTCGAAAGGGAATTAAATTCTTAGATTCGAGCGAGGTACCACATGGAAACAGTGTCATATATGTGCGTATATGTAATGTTTTAGGATTGGACCGCGTGAGTAGGAACGTTGATAGGGGTAGCAATAGATAGGCGGAGCTTAAGTTACGAAAAGAGCATGCATCACTTAATCTTACTTTTACATACTTACTCAATCATGTGACGTACTCGTGTGATGAGCTTGTGATTATTCGTGTGGTATTAGCTTAACTTTTAAGTTGAGTCGCGCCCAGTGACGTGCTTGAATGAGAAAGATTTAGCGGCCGTTGTGAAGGATCTTTCCGAGTAACATTTCTGCAACTTATGGCACCTGAAGCTTACCATCATCATATTCATCATCATCATCATCATTATTATTATTATTATTATTATTATTATTATTATTACTATCATTAAAGAAATAATTTAATTTTATTTCAGCAGTCAGCAACTCTTTTCACAGAATATTTAGGTCAACATTAAAATTTATCAGCTAACTAAACTGGACTTATACTTTCACGCTAGACTCAAGCATACCCTGAGACAAAGAACTCATAGATATGCCACTGAAGCAAAGGGTACGGCTTCAAAATTGTCGCACCATGAATGACTTCAAATTTCAAGACCAGTATGCACCAGCCAGCTTTAAAGTTCTGACTATCGATTCGGTTTCTACTATCCTTCTTGTATACCTACAACGAATTGCGCAATGAAACAGTTTCTGCAAATGTTTATCTCCATTAACATGAAGTAATATGTAACGTTTTGATCTTTTTGAAAGCATTATGCAATAACTTGCACTGAGCAATATGGGTTACGTTTTCATCATCCCAGGGTCCAAATTATAAAAGTACAATAGATGACCATAGCATCATAAAAAATCTGATGTGTTACACTCACATGACTTTCTCTACTCTTGTACAAACTATTTTTACAAACGCTTATTCCTCATATGCTTCATGTTAATTGAGTTATCAAGATGTCAATCTTATTGCTAATTTTCTTGTAGATGCAAGGGGAATTGGTAGGCTTTAAGCGATAGTCAAATATTTTAAGAGCTGGTTGCTATGTGGATATTAGTTTAAATTTAACTTAAAATCCTAATAGATTATTAAGATGAGAGTACAGATTGATAATCCAAAGATAAGAATAGAAAGGAGGGGAAATATTAATTTAGATGAACTATTACTTGAACAGGTTGAGCTAACTCAAGTAATTTCTGCATTTGTGATTCCATTCTCTTTGCATTACCAGGACAAAAAATGAATAACGAATTTGAGAAAAAAGTATAAGTATTGGAAAATTTAAGGGAATAACAAGCAATATCTCGAAAATGGTTCACTCAACAAGAAAATCCATATGACATAAATTGTGTATTTTAACGCGATCTACATTTTTTCTGTAGTAAAATTTTGTTTATCTCTTATGGTTTACCAGTTATGCAAAAGTCGTTTACAATGAAGAATACTTTTGGAGACATTCCCAGAAAATTCGAGATATACATTTCATTTGTCATGAAAATTTTTCTTAAACATATGATATTTTAATCAAAATCGTTAGAGAGCCATTTTTGAGAAAATTAAAATTTTTGAAAAATATTTCATATAAAGGGTAATCTGGGGTGGGGTATTTTCTTGAAAACCTTCGTGTCGCATCTCTGGAAGATACTGAACCTAAATACCAAGTTTGGTGTTTATCCGACTGTTCGTTTCTGAGTTATGCTGTTCACAGACACACAGACACACACACGGACATGGTTCTAAAAATGCTTTTTTTTATTCAGTGGGTCTCAAAACATGTATTTCCGGTGAAATCTCGGTATCGAATTTTTGGGTGGAATACAATACTTCCCCTACTTACTATACGTAGTAGAGAAAGTAAAAAAGCTGCACGCATTTATGGACATCTTTATGCTGGCATACGCTCTGAGGATATAACACTGTCATGAACTAGAGCCCGGATTTATACCCAAAATCCATGTTCTTTTTTGTATATTTAAACGTATGCGAAATTACATACTTCATAAGTCACACTTTCACAGACAATTTGAGAATGTTTGATGGTGCATACAAATGTATATTCCAAAGAAAAGTGCATATTTTAAAATTTTTTAATGCAAAAATGCGTGTTTTTCAATTGAATGCAGTACAGCTATCCAATAATTCTAGTACTTAATAAAGTCTCGGCAATAAAAATGAATGTATGCATGTATATATGTATTGTGACGCAGCACCAGTCGTCCTCCGTGGTGTAGTGGTTACCATGCGAGCCTCTAGTTCCCGAGGTTGCGGGTTCAAACTCCGGCGGAGGGCGATGGATTTTTTCGGGCGTAAAAATCCTTAGCATGACTTCCTTCGAAGGGAAGTAAAGCCGGTGGTCCCGTGTCGTAGATTTACGGCACGTAAAAGAACCTCAAATTTGATAAAGAGGCCTTTGAGCAAAATTACCGGTCTTCCACGCCCAACATAGAATGGGACGCTAAGGACCATAGTAGTTAAAGAGCGTCCATAAATAAAACTCAATCTACCTATTGTCCAAGGTTATTGGGAGATGGACGCCGGGCAGTCGAAGATAAACAAAGATAAATAGCGCTCTCGCCAGCATATATACCGGAAGCGCTATCATCAGATAACCGGAATCTTCGGTATGTTTCTCCTTCTCGAACGTTATAGAACTCTGTGGAAATTTCCAATAGCCATATATGCGAGTTGACAATGAAATGACTAGTTGAGGAGCGGAAAGCTAGCATTTCGATTCCTAATGGATCTTTTGTGCATACACCCCGGAAGAACGGATGAGGTAAGGAAACCGCAGGAGACGTATGGGCCGCAGAGCAGGCCGGCGAGAAGCGCAGAGTTCCCTAATAGTTCCAGTTTGACCACCCGGCCACGGGAGAATCGCTTGGAGAAACCTCTCAGCCGGACCGGAGAAACACGAGAGAGCAAGCTCGACAGGCTTCCCTCTAGTAGGGCCGAGAAAAAAGTTCCAAATCGCAAGCCTCTGCTCCATCTGCCCTAAATCGACCGAACCACAGCCCGGGGTTAACCTGAAACATGAAAGAAGGAAATGGAGGAGAGAAGAAATCCGTGTAGAACTCACCATTCGCCTTCGCCAACCAGGGAAAACCACGAAAAATCCAGGGTCAGAGTGGGCGGCCACCGGGAATCGAACTCGGAACTCTCGAATGCGAGCCTCACACGTTACCGCGGAGCCATCTCACTCGGTTATAAGCGAGTTAGTGAGCGAGTTAGCGGGTGGTGCTGTTCTCCTAGCGAGTTTGTGACGACTACTGTAACCTGCAGTGAGTGCTACTGTTTCCGCGAGATATTGGAGAAGTCTTGTATTCGACTCCCCAGCGAGTGAACCTCCAGAAGAAGAGGTTACGTTGTGCGTATTTCGTTACACCACTACGTCACGAAGAACGTGAAGTGATAGTGAAAACTAAGTGAAGTGATAGTGAATATTTGAACTAGTTAACACCAAAGAAGAAACAGCGAGAACTTGGTGAAGTGACAGTTAAAAAAACTGGACGTTGTTACAGTATGTTCCAGCATAACTCTGGAACGCCCGGGGCAGTTTCAACCAAACTCGGTACCCTAATGACTAATCATCTGGAAAACAATACTTCGGGGTGGGAAGACGTCTAGAAGTAATAATAAGACAAATGTATTAGTGTCGAATCTATAGTTTTCAGGGTCGTTGAGATGAATAGTAACACTCCCGATTCTATTTAAGTTCCATTAGTATGGGGATGAAATGAGGTGACCGTACAAATTCATCAAGATTAATGTCGAATAATGATTTCAGTGTCGCTCAGATGAACAGATTTCCTCGTAACCAGTTTGAATCCAGTTCACACACATCTTAGCCTAATCTCGAGTTAAATGTCGAAACCAGAGAACCCTGTGGTTCCACAGCGGTTCGCTACGGCCTGACGCTGATGAAGACGAGGAACAAGAGCCCTTATTACGAGATTATACACAAAACAAATAGTTTATATTATTTTTATTCATTTATTTTGCACATTATGGTGTATTTTTTACGTCCTGTGCATATTTGGATGTATAGTTTACTGTTTGATTATGCATGTAATTCCAGCTCTTGTCATGATTAAAACAGCCTTCGTATATACTACTGACCAAAAGATCTGTTTATGTAACTCCTTTGCCGTTTCTTCGTGCGCTCTTTTTTCAACAAGTCCATCGCTGTGACTGTTCGAAATTCTGCTCTTTGACTTGCACTTCAACATGTTTGTCTTTTGTTCTATAAATTAAGAAACTATCCGTAGTATTATTTTTACCATACTTTTCTAATATTTGTTTTCTTCTGTAAACTGCAGCACCAATATTTAAAGCTTTAACTTAGTCGATATATCACCATCGTTAAAGTGGCTTTTAATTCCCCCGCAATGCACATAAAAATTGAGTGTATTTATGGAACTCTTTAACTGCTATGGTTCTTAGCATCCCATTCTATATTGGGCGTGAAAGACCGGAAATTTTGCTCAAAGACTTCTTTATCAGGCTTGAGGTCTTTTATGTTCCGAAAACCTACGACACGGGACCACAGCTTTACTTCTCTTCCGAAGAAGCCATGCTAAGTATTTTTACCCCCCAAAACTCCAATCGCCCTCCGCCGGGTTTGAACCCGCTACCTCGGACAATGTACATATTATTCCTATTAGAATTCATATGAATGGTGACTATTATTACACTATAACATTTTGAAAGCATCGAATGCGTTTTCTCCGAAGAAAGAGTTATCAGATCTGTCTTAGGGGTTTTCATTTTTTCTTGCCGGTTTTACTAAACATCAAAGTGAGATCAAAGAGTGAGACTCTTTGGGACAGTCCACTTCAGGGAAGGCACTCCCCTGTATCTGTGAGCCCTAGGTCCCTTTGGGTTACGGCTGACAAATATCCCAGAGGTGCACGGGAAAAGTCTGCGATTCCAAAACCTATTGAAAATTTCATTTGTTTGGAATGAAGCAATTGTGGGTTATCCACTTGTGTTTCATTTATTATTTCACTGCGTCATGACACCAGTACTCTCTTTGATTATTGGATAAAATATCTGACGCGTTGCATTCGCATGAATTGCTCTACTCACTCTTCTACACATTATTCTTACAAAAACTTGTTCTTCTAACTACTTCTTGTTAATACAGATAAGTCTTCATTGCTCATTTACAAATTTCGTTATACGTATATGAATAATACACTAAGCTAAAGCGATAGTCAAACCTTTTCAATTCGGTTTCAACGTGATGGCCTTGAAATTCTGTTCCCTTTCCATGAACACGAAAAAATTTCTGATGTGTTACACTCACATGACTTTCTCTACTCTTGTACAAACTATTTTTACAAACGCTTATTCTCCATATGCTTCATATTAATCGAGATATCGAGATGTTAATCTTATTGCTAATTTTCTTGTAGATGCAAGGGGAATTGGTAGTCTTTAAGCGATAATCAAATATTTTAAGAGCTGGTTGCTACGTGGAGTATTCCATTCTCTTTGCATTATCAGAACAAAAAAAATTCTGATGTGTTACACTCACATGACTTTCTCTACTCTTGTACAATCTATTTTTACAAACGTCTATTCTCCATATGCTTCATATTAATCGAGATATCGAGAAGTCAATCTTATTGGTAATTTTCTTGTAAATGCAAGGGGAATATGGTAGCTTTTAAGCGATAGTCAAATATTTTAACGCTGGTTGCTATGTGCCGCATTCCATTCTCTTTGCATGCCCCGGACATAAAAAAAAATCTGATGTGTTACACTCACATGACTTTCTCTACTCTTGTACAATCTATTTTTACAAACGCCTATTCTCCATATGCTTCATGTTAATCGAGATATCGAGATGTCAATCTTATTGGTAATTTTCTTGTAGATGCAAGAGGAATATGGTAGCTTTTAAGCGATAGTCAAATATTTTAACGCTGGTTGCTATGTGCCGCATTCCATTCTCTTTGCATGTCCAGGACATAAAAAAATGAATAACGAATTTGAGAAAAAGTATAAGTATTGGAAAATTTAAGGGAATAACAAGCAAAATCTCGAAAATGGTTCACTCAACAAAAAATATGTATATGACATAAATTGTGTATTTTAACGCGATCTACATTTTTGTGTAGTAAAATTTTGTCTATCTCTTATGGTTTACCAGTTATGCAAAAGTCATTCACAATGAAGAATACTTTTGGAGACATTCCCAGAAAATTCAAGATATACATTTCATTTGTCATGAAAATATCTTAAACATATGATATTTTAATCAAAATCGTTAGAGCCATTTTTGAGAAAATTAAAATTTTCGAAAAATGTTCCATGTAAACGGTAATCTGGGGTGGGGGATTTTCTTGAAAACCTTCGTGTCGCATCTCTGGAAGATACTGAACCTAAATACCAAGTTTGGTGTTTATCCGACTGTTCGTTTTTGAGTTATGCTGTTCACAGACACACAGACACACACACACAGACACACACACGGACATGTTTCCAAAAATGCTTTTTTTTGGATTCGGGAGGTCTCAAAACATGTATTTCCGGTGAAATCTCGGTATCGAATTTTTGGGTGGAATGCAATACTTCCCCTACTTACTATACGTAGTAAAGAAAGTAAAAAATGAATAACAAATTTGAGAAAAGTATAAGTATTGGAAAATTTAAGGGAATAACAAGCAAAATCTCGAAAATGGTTCACTCAACAAAAAATATGTATATGACATAAATTGTGTATTTTAACGCGATCTACATTTTTGTGTAGTAAAATTTTGTCTATCTCTTATGGTTTACCAGTTATGCAAAAGTCATTCACAATGAAGAATACTTTTGGAGACATTCCCAGAAAATTCAAGATATACATTTCATTTGTCATGAAAATATCTTAAACATATGATATTTTAATCAAAATCGTTAGAGCCATTTTTGAGAAAATTAAAATTTTCGAAAAATGTTCCATGTAAAGGGTAGTCTGGGGTGGGAGGATTTTCTGAAAATCTTTGTGTCGCATCTCTGGAAGATATTGAACCTAAATACCAAGTTTGGTGTTTATCCGACTGTTCGTTTCTGAGTTATGCTGTTCACAGACAAACACACAGACACACACACGGACATGTTTCCAAAAATACTTTTTTTGAATTCATGGGGTCTCAAAACATATATTTCCGGTGAAATCTCGGTATCGAATTTTTGGGTGGAATACAATACTTGCCCTACTTACTATACGTAATAGAGAACGTAAAAAAAAAGTCTGATGCGATACATTCACATAACTTTCTCTATCCTCTATCGTTTATTAGTGGGTATACACAATATTCTTACTAAAGCTTATTTTTCTACCTACTACATCTTAATCAAATAAACATTTGCAGAAATAGCTGCTTCGTTAGGATACAGCGATAGTCAAATGCTTTTAAGAACTGACGCTATACATTGGCCTTAGAATTCCATGCCGTTTTCATGCAATCGCGAGAAACAACTGAATGCTGAAAGGACTTAAGAGAATGATAAAGAAATAAACAATTCGAACCTTTAATAATGTATATCTCAGAAGTGGCTTATGTCATAAAAACTTATGTGAAATAAATTGAGTATATTAAAGAGATCTAGGTTTCTTGTGTAGTATGTTTTGTCTATCGCTTAACGTTATACAAGATTATACAAATTACTTCCGAATGAAGGGGACTTCACAGGGTATTCCCAGAAAATTCTAAATATGTATTTTATTTGTCATGTAAGTACATTTAATATACCGTATTTTAATCAAAATCGTTATAGCAATTTTTAAGAAAAGCAGTTTCAAAAACTCTTCCTAGTAAAGGGTAGTTTCGGTTGAGGTGATTTTCTTGAATATCTTCGTGTCGCATCCTTGGAAGGAGCCTAAATGCCAAGTTTGGTATTTTCCGACTTCTCGTTTTTTTAATTATGCTGTTCACTCATACACACCACACACACACGGATCTTTTTCTAAAAGTGCTTTTTTTTTAATTAAGAGGGCCTCAAAACATGTATTCTCGGTATAGAATGTTTGGAAGAAATGCAATATCTTCTCTTTTTACAGGTACGTGATAGAGCAAATAAAAAAGGATAGAAATTGGAAGTTTGAAAAAGCACAAACTTTCTGAAAATTTAAACCAATAACAAAAAATATGTAGAAAATGGTTAACGCCAGCAAAAAGTTTATTTTTCATAAATGGTGTACTTCGCCGAGATCTACATGTTTTGTGTAGTAAGATTTTGTCTATCTCTTACGCTTCACCAATTACGCAAAAGAATACAGGCGACTTCACAGGCCTTTCTCAGAAAATTCAAGATGCACATTTTGTCATGAAAATAGCTTAAACATATGAAATTTTAATCAAAATCACTAGAACCACTTTTAAAAATATAAAAATACCTAAACATTTTCCATATAAAAGGTGAGTTGGGGTGGGGTGATTTTCTTAAAAATCTTCGTGTCGCATCCTTGGAAGGCCAGAAATTTAAATATCAAGTTGGATTTACTCGTCCTGCACCTGACGCTGTAGCCTAGAGCGTGTTGCTCTGGTTTCCGACGGAAATGCACCCGGGGTGATCCCAAACATGTGGATGCGAACTTTTAAATTCCCGGCAATAGGACCGCTGCTCACTCAATATCGTGAGGAAAGTGAGGAGCTGCGATAGATAGCGATCCCGGCCACGGAGGCCAACATTCCGGCTAGGGAATGTGTGATACTGGGCATATCACTCCCCGTATCGTACATAGGTACGTGGCCGTGAGGCCGGAAGTTGGATTGGCAGATCTAGGGCTGTAGAGCAACGGAATTATTATTTTTGTGTATTTAACCGACTTTTCGTTTTTGAATTATGCTGTTCATAGACATAGAGAAAGACCCATGGACCTTTTACTAAAAATGCTATTTGTTTATTAAGGGCATCTCAAAACATGCATTTCCTGTGAAATCTCCACATCGAATTTTTGCGTGGAATACATTACTTTCTCTGCTTACTGAAAGTACATAGTAACAAAGTAATATCAAAAATCGCAGTCAGATTTCAAGTTTTGGACCTCGAAATGGATCTTTTAGGGTAAAGTTAGACTTCAATGATTGTAGTTTGAAAAATGTTTTAGCTTAACAATAAATTTCTTCAGGAATCATAGAGCTACGTCGTTCTCCCAAACTCTGCAATATCAAAGCTATGCTCTCGTTTCCCCTTAGGCTTGGCTAATACTGAAGTTTGCATTGAATCGATCCTGAACTTAGTAATTTAAATGAAATGCTTATTGTATTGATTTCAAAAGTTTGTTGTATTTTATTCTTGACAAAAGAGAGCCATAAAAAATACGCAAAGCCGCATTAACATGCTCCCGGTAATAACATTAAGCTATTCACTATGCTCATTATACGGTGTCTGGAAGCTTCATATACTACTCTGTCCTCTTATAATACTTCAAAACCCTGTATACAGCCTTTTTACAGTCAGGAATGAGCAAATATTTGTATAAATTGGGAAATTGTAATACAGAGTGATTTTAAATGATGGACCCATTTTATAAAATTCGTATTAAAGCACAAATCCAACATGAACAATCTATATAACAATGAAAAGAAGAAGTTTCAAAGTTTTTTTCGGCGGGCGGTGATGGTTTTAGAAGCGGCCGGTAGAGTGCTCGCGAAATAGGCCGCCATTGCGTTTCACTGTCAGTACGTAGTGAGATGAATACTGTGGAGCACAAGGTTTTCTGCGTTATTGAGTTCGCTAAAAGTGAGTCTCAAATTTTAGTGCAGCAGGCATTTCGTAGCAAATTCGGTATTGAACCACCAACTAGAAAAAGCATTAGCGCTGATTTATGCAATTTAAACAGACTGGAAGTGTGTGTAAAGGAAAAAGCACAGGCTGACCGCGTGTGTCAGAGTAGGACGTCAGACGGATTGAAGACAGTTTTGTTCGCAGTCCACGTAAGTCTACCCATACAGCTAGTAGAGAACTTGGAATACCCCAACCAACTGTATGGAAAGTTCTGAGACGGCGTTTGCTGCACAAGCCTTACCGATTACAACTTGTGCAAGCTCTTAAACCTAAAGACAAAGAGAAGCGCCTAGAATTTTGTGGTTATGTGCTAGGAATGATGGAGGATGACGCGTTTCTACAGCGTATCATTTTTAGCGATGAAGCGACACAATGTTCTCATATGGGGTTTGCAAAATCCACATTCAACATTGCAACACGAAAGAGACTCACCGAAGGTAAAGGTGTTCTGTGCTTTATCCGTACAAAGGTTTATGGACCATTTTTCTTTGCGGAAAAAGCTGTAACTGGAATAACGTACCTGGACATGTTGGAACAATGTTCCCTCAAATTATGGAAGATTCACAGCAGCTCATTTTCCAACAGGATGGAGCTCCGCCCCATTGGCACAGCGCTGTACGAGGCTCTTCCTCAGCGCTGGATAGATACCAGGGTAAATGAAGACCTGGCTCTACACTTCTGGCCACCGAGATCTCCTGATCTCACCCCATGTGACTATTTCTTATGGGGTTATGTTAAGGAAGCTGTTTACGTCCCGCCTCTACCTACAACTCTGGACGACCTGTGGAACCGTAACACTGCTGCCAGTGCCAGTAACAGAAAATACGCTTGCTCGTGTGTGGGACGAGATTGGCTATCACATAGATGTTTGCCGTGCAGCAAACGGTGGTCACATTGAACATTTATAATGTATTAAACAAAACTTTGAAAATTCCTCTGTTTATTGGTATAAAGATGGTTCATGTTGGATTTGTACTTTAATAAATACGAATTTTATAAAATGGGTCCGTCATTTAAAATCACCCTGTATTTTATAATTTTGCTTTGATTGATTAGTAGGAGAGTAAAACTTGCTAGAATTTAGAAACTTCCACCCTTGGGGCTAACAACACGGGTGTCGTACTACCCATTTTAATGAAAGGAACTTTATTCAACAGAATTATCAATGGTTTTTTTTGGCACCTTCCCTAGCACATAAGTGCAAAGTAGGTAGGGAATGTATTGCATTCTACGAAAAAAATTCTATATGGATGTTTCACCGGAAATACATGTTTTGAGGCCCCAGATTCGGAAAAAGCACTTTTAGGAAAAGGTCCGTGTGTGCGAGTGTGCATCTGTCAATCTGGTCTCTGTATATATGTGAACGAAACGCCACTTGAACACCAAAATTGGTATTTGGGTTCAGTACCTTCCAAAGATGCGACACGAAGATTTTAAAGAAAATTCCTCCACCCCAAACTGCTCTTTATGTGGAAAATTTTTCAAAATGTTTGATATTATAAAATATGGTTCTAACGATTTTGAATAAAATGCCAAATATTAAAGATATTTACATGACAACTGAAACGTATATTTTGAATTTTTGCGAATAGCCTGCGAAGTCTTCTTTATTTGCAAGAATTTTGTATAATCTTGTATAACTGGTAAACGTTAAGCGATAGACGAAAATGTTCTATACAAAAAATGTAGATCTGTTTAAAACACACAATTTATTTAAAATAACTTTTTTGTGGCTTCAGCCATTTCAAGATATCCGTTATTAATGGTTTGATTTGTTCAATGCTTTATCATTCTTTTTAAGTCCCATCGATTTCAGTTGTTTCTGGCGAAGAAATTTTAAGACCAGCGTACAGCTTCTAGTTCTTAAGGATTTGATTATCGCTGTTCTTTTTGTATCCTTTTGTAATGTAGCTATTTCTGCAAAGATTTATCTGGATTAAAATGAAGTAGATATAAAAAATTTGATATGATATATTCACATGAATTTCTTACCCTCTATTGTTTGTTAGTGGGTATACAAGCTAGTCTTACTAAAGCTTATTTTATATTCATTCTATTTTATACGAAATAAACCTCTGCAGAAATAGCTACATTACACATTTATCTGGATTAAAATGAAGTAGATATAAAAAATTTGATATGATATATTCACATGAATTTCTTACCCTCTATTGTTTGTTAGTGGGTATACAAGCTAGTCTTACTAAAGCTTATTTTATATTCATTCTATTTTATACGAAATAAACCTCTGCAGAAATAGCTACATTACACATTTCATTACAGATACAAAGGAAACAGCGATAGCGAAATGTTTAAGAACTGGACGCTATATTCATTCATTCATTATCTGTTTACCCTCCTCTTATGTAGGACTTACACCCCCCAGGACTTACAAGCGGGTGCCTGGGGTCACTAATGGATCAAACAGATGGGTGATCAGCCTGGTATGGGATGAAGGAAGTAGATGAAACGAAATGTTGGTGAAATGGATGAAAGGAAGGGTGATGATGGAGCAGTTGGTGGAATGAATGGCGGGGGAAACCGGAGAACCCGGAGAAAACCCGCCCAGACGCCGCTTCGTCCACCACAAATCCCACATGCAGGTCCCTGGGATCGAACCCGGGCCGCCTCGGTGGGAGGCGAGCGGTCTAACCACTCGGCCACGGCGCCGCCTGGACGCTATATGCTGGCCTTAAAATTCCATACTGTTTCAATGGAATCGCGAGAAACAACTGATTGTTGACAGGACTTTAAAAGAATGCCTAAGTATTGAACAATTCCAACCATTAATAATAGATATCTTAGAAATGGACGATGCTACAAAAACGTTATTTGAAATAAATTGTGTGTTTTAAAGAGAAAAATCTTCCATGAGAAGTATACTCTGGGGTGGAGAGATTTCTTGATGAAGGAGGGTACTGAATCTAAATACCAAGTATGGTATTTATCCGGCTTTTCGTTTTCAAGTTATACTGTTCAGAAACACGCGGGCAGACAGACAGACTTCACAGACACACGGACAGACACACACACTTTTTTCATTATTCAGGGGGGTCAAAACATATCGTTTCAGTGAAATCTTGATGTCGAATTTCTGGGGGAATATAATATTTCCCCTATTTACTATAAGAGTAGAGATTATAAACTTTCGTAAGAATAATTTGTATAGCCACTAATAAACGATAGGGGGAGAGAAAGTCATGTATATGTAACACATCAGATTTTTTTAGGAAAAGGTCCTTGTGTGTGTGTGTGTGTGTGTGTGTGTGTGTGTGTTTGTGAGTGAGAGAGAGAGAGAACAGCATAACTCAAAAACAATAAGTCGGATTAACATCAAACTTGGTATTTAGGTTCGGTACCTTCCAAAGTTGCGACACGAAGATTTTCATGAAAATTCTCCTACCTCAAACTATCCTTTACATGGAAGATTTTTTTCAAAATTTTCTATTTTATAAAAATGGCCCTAACGATTTTGATTAAAATACCATATATTGAAGATATTTTACCTTTAAATAAAATGTTTATCTTGAATTTTCTGGGCATAGACTATGAAGTCCACTTCATTCGGAAGATATTTTGTATAATCTTGTAAATGTTAAGCGATAGACCAAAACATACTACTCTGTATTCACTCTTAGGTTGATCCCCGCCAAAACAAACCCCAGGTGACCAGTGCACCGTTATAATGTATCCTTCCGCCATTCCCACTAGAAATACTGTCACACTTTCAGACCTTGTTGTCAGTACAAGTGGTACGTAGTGCAAAAAAGAACAGAATCCTTATTTCAACAACTGAAACGTGACTAGCATATTCTGTTAAGGGTTAAAGATGATAAGATTGATAGTTGCAACAAAATAAACGTTTGCACATATAATAATAGTTCATTCTAAAATAAATGAGCGAAAAATAAAGTAACAGGTATGCGATAACCTAATTTATTCGCTCTCTGGAAGTGGCACTTTATTAACCGTTGGCGGCCCATTTTGAAAAAAGAAATTGTGCACTGTTACGCGAATTGCATTCTTCTAAAACCTTTACATTCTTGAATCGCGTATTTCATATGCTTTCTTTCTTTTCCGGGTGTAACCCCTTTTCTCGTTTCAGATTTTTCTGCACAAGCGCTGTTTATACTTGTACTCGAAACACCGGTGAACTCAGAAGTTAATTTCACCATTTTTTTCGCAGAAAGTGTTGGATATTTCTCACATAACTTATAATAAGGATTCAACACTATTTTTTGTCACCACTAGTCAATGGTTTGTGCGGCTAATGCTTTACGTAGTTGGACGAAAACACAAGAGCAAATTCACCGTCCGCCATGATACTAAACACAACTGCTGGTTTCTGGCTGTAAACAATATTTTGCGCCTACCCGATGTCAGGTGACTCATACGAATTGCATCGTGGGACTTGTAGCTCTGTTTTACGGTATAAATCAGCGTTAAATAAAACCTTAGGTATTTGTATAGAACATTATACTATTTAAGGATAAATTAGTTCTAAAATTCAGAGATTATAGACCTCTTTAAAATACACAGCTTATTTCAAATGCTTTTCTTTTCTTTTTTTGTGACATCGACCATTTGCGATACATCCGTTATTAATGTTTAGAACTGTTCAATACTTTTTCATTCTTTTCGAGTCCTTTCGATATTCAGTTGTTTCTCGAATTGCACACAAAGAGTATGGAATTTCAAGACCAGTACAGAGCGTCCAATTTTTAAACATTTGACTATCGTTATTCCCTTTATATTTATAACTAAATGTCTAATGTAGCTATTTCTGCAAAGATTTATCTCGACTAAAATGAAGAAGATAGGAAAATAAACTTTCGTAAGAATAATTTCTATATCCACTAATGGGCACCAGAGGGTAGGGAAAGCCTTGTCAGATTTTTTTCATTTACATGGCGCCTTTAACATCTTAGGTAATATCGGTGTCTTTTGTCTTTGGAACAATAGCTCAATGGCAATAATGTTCACTCGTTTACTACTCTGTTAATCTTTGGTTTTGTTATCGATGGATTTTCTTTATAAAAGTAAATGCACACACTCATTTACACTCTTACTCATACTTCGGGACTCTAGGGAGGACGAGGAATAATCCTGGTTAAAAAAAAGTTCCCATCCCCAGTCGGGAATCGAACCTGGGACCTCTGGCTATGGGAGCTAGCATCCTAACCACATGCCACAGAAGCAACCTTCTAGGTATTGTTTCTAATAAATGAAAGGAATGTTCAAAAGCATATCTTCAATTTCCAACTCTTTCTATAAACTTTAGTTTTCTGAATACCATACTTGCAATTCAGGCAAAATGCACACGTTTGTGTTACTTGAGCCTCTTTTTTTTTGTCTTCTTTTCATCCTCCTTCTCATTATTCTGAGCTGTGTAGGTGTAATAATGCTGGTAGAAAATGACAAGGAGGAAATATATTCCGCAAGTTAAAAATTACATATTTTCTGAATGTCGAAGTATTTGTAGTCCGTTTTTGTATTTTGCAATGTAGCTGTTGAACAATAAAATGTTCTTAAGATGATTTTTCCGTACATCATTAATATTTACCATTGCATAACGCTGTCCCGGTTATTACTTGTTTAGACTAGTACTTAAAGGGCGCATCAATGATTATTGGTACCTCAAGCGCTGTTTATCTCTTCACACCTAAACCTATGAACTATAGGATATACAACGGCGGGCGAACTTCGCGCACTGCGGCTACCACTCCTTAGGAGGAAGGAATGAAGTGAAGGAAGTCCGAAAGTTCCTAACAGTTTTGGCTCGAAGAATTATTCCTCTATTGTAGTTGTCAAGAGAGGGCGATGAACGAACCGTTCAACGAAGTTCCATGGGGAATAATCTTTCCTTGGAGCAAGGATCCGCGCCATCTGCCCGACACCGCCACACACCGCGAAACCTAGAAGCACACCGAAACATGAGAAGGAATCGGAATGAAAGGGAAATTAAATCGTGGTAGATGAGAAACACTCCAGTATTTGCCTATCGAACAGGAAAGACTACGAAAAAACCAAGGTCAGAGTGCGTGGTGACGGGACCGGCGAGTTTCACACATTATCGTGGACCATTTCGCCGGGTCACCTAAACCTACACTTTATTTTCAGGAAAGTAAAAGAGGTTACGAATGAAAAAAGGCAAGAAATATGTTTTATTTGTTTCTTCCACTCTTTAGTGAGTTTCTTTCACTTGGTATTATTGCTCAATGACAACATAATTTTCCTTCTATCAAAGTAAATCAATGTACAATTTTGGTTTACTGGGATTGAATTACGCCCTTTACACACTTCTGTAGCACTCACTGTCGAATGGATTATTGTAATATTTTGTTCTTTTCTCATTACAAGGAAACTGATTGGGTTATTGAGAAGTTAAAAAGGAAATAAAAATGTGGCAAAGGTGTATTGCAATGCCATATACCAAAATATAAAACCCTGATTAGCGGAAGGCAAACTAACCTGTACAACGAATGCTGTTAAAATAGGCATTATTCAAAGTGATACATTACGGGAGTTAAGAAGTACCTAGCGGAGTCAAGTATTCGAGGCAAAATCATTGACTTGGATCGAGTTTCTCCCCTGATCTTCAGCACATTTATAAAACGGGTGTCATAGCGAATAGCTGAACGCTTATCATCACCACTTCACATGCTAACCCCAGATCGGAATTAAAGGAACCATTTAGAAGTGTCAGACGCACGCGGGTGAGTTTTAATTGCCCTGATAATCGCGGCCCATTCGATGACGTCACCTCAACCCTTCTCCCGGATGTACGGTGTCCACCAGAAATGAATGACCATTATCCATCGTCATCCTGGTCCTTTTCCATGAAAAATGTGGCCACCCCAGCATCGGACACTGGGGAAATAAATCCCTGGCAGTAATTGTGTTTATCATACATTTTCCAAAAGGGGATGGAAAGCACGTGGTGTGGTTTCAGGTGGAGTGACGGGTAGGGAAATGTTTTAATTGTTCTCCCTTCTGGTTTTCCATTTCGTCATTTCCTCGTTTCGCCAAGGGAGGTTTAGATAAAACAGGAAGTAAGAAGCAGCCCTGATCAAATAATAAAGATAGCGGGTTGTCCAGAGCGAGTGCTCGAGGAGTGTGTAAGGGGAATAAATTCAATTCCGGGAAACCGAAATTGTACATTAATTTACTTTCATAGCACGCAAATGAAAAAAGTGCAGGGCCCGGTGTTGGCACTGAACAATAACACAAAGTGAAAGAAGCTCGCTAACGAGTGGAAGAAAAAAGTGAAATATATTTCTTTCCATTTTTCATTCGTACTTTTTTTATTTCCTTTCTGCAAATAAAGAGAAAAAAGCAACATCGCTGTTCTGAGATAGCTAACAGCGAAAAAATCTTATGTGTAGTAGCCACAGAGCCTTTTCAATCCACTAACACTTCATAGGGATTCTGCAAGCTTTTCATGCAAAAGCTTATTTTTCTATCTATTTACTTTTAATTCCTATACCATTGCAAGGAAATGGGTATAGTCAAGCAATAAACACATTGCACAGGAAAGTGGCTCAAACAGCATGCAGATGTTTATAAAAATAATGGTTCTGCGTACGTTAGTCGTGAGCTAATGAGTAAACAAATCACCGCACAGTTTCGTACAGTAACATATTCATATGGCCTTTATGGAACTGTACGCTTAACGCATCACTGCTCTAATAGTGCTATACACAGAAAATGAGTTTTGAAACCGATAAAACAGCACTATGAATGTTTTATTCCTCAACAGGTACAATGGAAGCGGAAATACAAGTTCACTTAGTAATGCTTAATGGAGAATTTGCAATTTTTCACCCACAGAAAGAATTTCTATATTGTCATTATCTCAACTTGCTATATGCAATGGCAGATAACTAAAAGGCAAAATTTTGAGTAAAGAAATGTTAAGTACAAACTCCTTCTAAAGATTTAGCATCATTAGTTTGAAGGATGAGTGGAAGGGTAGATTCCCAAATTCCTGGAAATGTGGACATTGGAATTTGCTTCCAGCTTATCAGCTAAAGCAACAAGCGCAATATGGCTTGATTAGCACTGCAAGTAATTACTTTCTCTATTACGTATAGTAAGTAGGGGAAGTATTGTATTCCACCTAAACATTCGATACCAAAATTTCACAGGAAATATATGTTTTGAGACCACCTGAATCCAAAAAAAAGCATTTTTGGAAACATGTCCGTGTGTGTGTGTGTGTGTATGTGTGTGTGTTTCTGTGAACAGCATAACTCAGAAACGAACAGTCGGATAAGCACCAAACTTGGTATTTAGGTTCAGTATCTTCCAGAGATGCGACACGAAGGTTTTCAATAAAATTCCCCCACCCCATATTACCCTTTACATGGAATATTTTTCGAAAATTTTAATTTTTTCAAACATTTCTCTAACGATTTTGATTAAAATATCATATGTTTAAGATATTTTCATGACAAATAAAATGTATATCTCGAATTTTCTGGGAATGTCTCCAAAAGTATTCTTCATTGTGAACGACTTTTGCATAACTGGTAAACCATAAGAGATAGACAAAATGTTACTACACAAAAAATGTAGATCGCGTTAAAATACACAATGTATGTCATATACATTTTTTTTGAGTGAACCATTTACGAGATATTGCTTGTTATTCCCTTAAATTTTCCAATGTTTATTCTTTTTCTCAAGTGGAAATTCGTTATTCATTTTTTGTCCTGGTAATGCAAGGAGAATGGAATACTCCACTTAGCATCCAGCTCTTAAAATATTTGACTAAGCTTAAAACCTACCAATTCCCCTGGCACCTACAAGAAAATTAGTAATAAGATTTACTTCTGGATATCTGGATTAACATGAAGCATATGGAGAATAAGCGTTTGTAAAAATAATTTGTACAGGAGTAGAGAAATTCATGTGAATGTAACACATCAGATTTTTTTATTTCTTCTCATTTGACGTTATTTATTTGCAACAGGAAATATAATTATTCCCCAATCCATTAGCTGGAAATACGTTTTATTTGACATGGTCTAATCTATGGCTTTTCTCTACAGAGATGAAAAGCCATGTATACCATTGCGGTGCCATTCCGCCAGATCCGGATTTCGCCTATGACCCCCTCATTAATGCCATATCACCTCCCTGAGTGTATATTTAAGGGACCAAACAAATAAAAAGCCAGACGATACAAGCAAGATTCGAGCTGAGAGCGAATGAAGAACAGTCACCCAAGTTTTCCGATTGCTTCACGGGTGCCTAGGCTTGTGTGTGGCATTGCCTTGTCGCGTTGTAGGAGGGTGTTGTTGAAATCTTTATGGGGACGAACACACAGAAATCATCTCGAATGCTTTTTTTTTAATTCTTTAATTCTCGATGCAAATTTCTGAGTGTCACCAGCAGGCAACGTGCCAATCATAATCACTCCTTCAGAAGACTTCAGGAAGACTGGGGTCATAACCTTGCCTGCTGACTTGAATTCATGTGACGCCATTCCATGGGCTATCATTTGGTCTCAGGCTCAAAGTGATGAAAGTATGTTTCATTCCCATGTGACGATTAAGAAATCATTATCAGCCACATCATGTTCAAGCAACTCTGAACGAATTGTCCTCCTTTGTCCCTTATTTTCGTCAGTTAGGAACCTAGGGTTCCACTTTGAAAAAATCTGATATGTTACACTCACATGATTTTCTCTACTCTTGTACAAACTATTTTTACAAACGCTTATTCTCCATGTTAATCGAGATATCGAAATGTTAATCTTATTGCTAATTTTCATGTAGATGCAAGGGCTTCAAGCTATAGTCAAATATTTTAAGAGCTGGTTGCTATGTGAAGTATTCCATTCTCTTTGCATTACCAGGACCAAAAAAAAAAAATGAATAACGTATTCCCATTTGAAAAAAAGCACAAGTATTGGAAAATTTAAGGGAATAACAAGCAATATCTCGGAAATGGTTCAGTCAACAAAAGAAACGTATATGACATAAATTGTGTGTTTTAACGCGATCTCCATTTTTTGTAGTAAAATTTTGTCTATCTATTATGGTTTACGAATTATGCAAAATTCGTTCACAATGAAGAATACTTTTGGAGACATTCCCAGAAAATTCAAGGTATACATTTTATTTGTCATGAAAATATCTTAAACATAGGATATTTTAATCAAAATCCTTAGAGCCATTTTTGAGAAAATTAAAATGTCGAAAAATGTTCCATGTAAAGTGTAATCTGAGGTGGGGGAATTTTCTTGAAAACCTTCATGTCGCATCACTGAAAGATACTGAATCTAAATACCAGGTTTGGTGTTTATCCGACTGTTCGTTTCTGAGTTATGCTGTTCACAGACACACACACGGACATGTTTCCAAAAACGCTTTTTTTGGATTCAGGGGCTCTCAAAACATATATTTCCGGTGAAATCTCGGTATCGAATTTTTGAGTGGAATACAATACTTCCCCTACTTACTATACGTAGTAGAGAAAGTAAAAAAAAACTTTGAATAGCCTAAGCGGTGGATAATTGAGTAGCTCTGTCCATAGAGATTTCTAAGCTAGTAACCACTTCTTAGGTTGTTATTTGCTATCGCCCCGAATTAGCCCGTCTGCGCGCTGAACTCTCGCGTCATAGCTGCATGCGGCCGTCTCAAATGTTGAAGATCTGAGTCTCGCTTTACCTCGTTGTGATACTGATTCTCTGCTTACCCAACGACTGACTGTACTATTCCCACTACCTCATCTCAGAGTACATTTTTAAGTGCCTGTGAATGTCTGCAACGGATTAGTGCTCCACAAAAACAAATGTAATCATACCTTTCTGTTTTGTACGTACTTCATGTGCAGTAGCCAATTTTAAAAAAACACGATAGCGCTGTAATGTTAACGACGAAACTTCGTGGCAACTTTTGGCATTGCCAAAAACAGTTTTAGTTGCTATATATAAAATTTGGTCCTTATTCAACATCTAATCTATTTTTGTCACAACGACAATAGAATACTTGTTTTGTTTTTGAACTAGTGCTTTTTAAGGATTACAATTTTCATGATTATTGCAATAGAATTGCTATTTAGATTTTGCAATCCAAAATAAAGAGCTAGAAGTGGAATACGAAGAACTATGCAGGATTATATATAAAACTCACGAGACCGTATATAAAGAGTTATAGGAAAGTGGATAGCGTTATTAGAGGGAAATATATCTGTTGCTATTGTAGGCGATTGAAACAAAACATGGTCGTCTCTCTGAAAAGTTCAAATTGTTCTAATACATCAAAGTTGTTCCAAATTGCGTATATTTGTTACTGTACATTATCAGAAAAAATAACAAACTGCAACTGCGCAGTTATTTGCAAGTCGTATTGTAAGAAACCTATGCCATTTAAAGGAACCGTTAATGTTACAAAGTGAAGTATTTCAGTTCGAGAACATATAAATGCACCTCAGCTGACAGTTTGGAAAAGATTGTCATAAAAGTAACTATTGGAGTTGTATTTTAATGGGATACACAATTTCATGTATAATTTGCCTATCATCTTCCCACTCCCATTTCAATAAGGTTTATCAAAGGCGAAAAATATTTTACATAATTTTACAAAAACTCTATATATTAACACTTTTTATCAATATCTAAATGTATTACATACCTACGCTTTGATCAAAGTATTTTCAGGAAATCGGAACTTTTCCCAAGTAAATTAGGACTACTTCCCTTAAATCTAAAATGTTATTTTTAATTTTTGGGCTACACTGTTCATACAATCGCTGTTATGAGGTTGTTCGCATCTCAACTTCCAGTATTTACGACATTACCAATCTCCCTCTTAAAGATTTGCATCAGAGATAGCTGATACTATCCAAGCTCTTTTAATTTTTCGTTTGAAGTCAATTCTAGGATCATCTTTGGCCTATGTTCCTTTTCCATTCAATCCACGGGCCCTTAACATCTTAGTTGTTCTGCTTCTGTGGCATCTACACCTTTTATGATCTAATTATTACATGTCTCAGGTGAACTTGTAAATATTGTGGCATGTGCACAGATTATATTAATGGTAATACGTCCTCTGGTTACCGGGTCGGAGGTGGCAGTTTATCTGAGAGTAGGGGCGATTCAGGGGAAGCAGTGGGTCATTGGTGGGGATATGGCGTTACTGACGCTAAGCTTAGCGTGGGTTTTCTTAGCATTCTGTGACTAGGCTTCGCGTGAGTTAGACGGATAACTGCGACATGGCGTCCTCGCCCGGCAGACACATGGGGCAAGAACTTGTTATAATAAATCTACCAGTTATCCTTTCTTTTCAACTTTTATTATGGTAGAATAGAATCCTTGCCTCTCCCTTCAGCCAGGAATTATGTTGGTGTAAGAATATTTTGTGATATAACTTAGCTGCGTCCCTTGTCGATACCTCGAGTTTAAAGTTCTTTGTTTGTTCAACGATCCCTCTCATAAGCGAGTTGCTCTCCTCTGAAGTTAAATAAATAATTCAATGTGAGGTATACGACAAATTGGTGTGAGGCGCCGAGTAATTGGTTTGATTTGTTTTGAGATTTTAAGTGCAAAATTTTTTTTCTTCCCTCCAAATTTAACGGTTTGTGCTCCACGTGGTCGTGAAAAATGTAAAGTTCTTTCTGGCTAAAGGGTAAGGATTTTTATACTTTAATTTGTGATTCTCTTCTTCTAAATTTTGTTTCCATCATTTCTGAAAGTTTGGTTTCTAAATTTCAATTTTGAGCTCATTTTTGCATTTTTTTCCATTGTCTGCCGGCGTGACGCTAAAACTTCTACTCCATTTTTCCCCTTGTTTTGGCTTCATTTCCTTTAAATTATATCACTGTGTTCCGTTCTTCGTGCTGGTTATTTTCAAAAAAATGTTTTTGTGAAAGTTGAGTTGTGAAACGAGCGAGATAGTTGTAGTTTCAAAATGTGCTCGTCACGTGTTGGCTATCTGTTTGCAAATCTTGTTTTTTGTGCTTATTAGCAGTGGTTTGGAAACGTATAACTTTATATTCCAGTGATTGTGATTTCTAGCTATTTACTGCACTTTTCTGGGTCATTTTTCGTGTAACTTTT
This sequence comes from Deroplatys truncata, assembly GCA_030765065.1. Taxonomy (NCBI): domain Eukaryota; kingdom Metazoa; phylum Arthropoda; class Insecta; order Mantodea; family Mantidae; genus Deroplatys; species Deroplatys truncata. The sequence goes on from CM060980.1 coordinate 38,530,266, forward strand.
ATGTACGCACGTGTGTTGTGTAATTCCCGCGTGGTCGTGCATTTCAGCAATAATTTTAGCTTGTGAAACCAGTCTTCCTCAGCACGTGTTTTGGCGCGTTTATTTGCGTGTGCATATCAGATTATATATATTTGATTTAAGAAAAAAAAGAGAAGTTTTGTGTGCTAGTATAAATTACCAGTCTGTATTCTGCTCCTTTTGAGAATCTTCGCGGTGGTCACAGTAGGTGAGACGTGGTTTTTTTAACTTCCAGTTCGAGGTTTCTCACTGAAGCTATCATTTTGTTTTCTTCCATGTGTTCATTCTGATTAAAAATCTTGGTATTGTGTCCAAGTGGCTTGTGTAGCCGTGTGTTAGTATAATTTTCTGATATTTCGCCGCGGGCGCTTAATTGTGTTCTTTCTGCAACTGTTTTATTTGGCTATGTTCTGATCTTGCTACTTACATTCATATGATGCTATAAGTGTTTAGTTTGGTGTAATCTGTATTGCTTGGTCCTACTGTTTGTTTATTGGTTGCGTTATCTTTTGTGCTGCAATCATGCCTAAGCGACGTACTGCACAGAAATCTGATATAGCAATTGCTCCAGTTAGCGAGCACAGTGAAGTAGAATCTATGTCCAGTGTTAGTACGCCTGTTGTTACGCAGTTGTCAGTGATGTCTAATCCGCCTGTCGTGGCCCATGTAACGCCGCCAGCTGTCTGCCGCCCGTTCATTGACCCCTCTACTTTGAGAATTCCAGTAGGATGTCAGCGCATGAATTTCTGCAGAACTTTGAAATGGTCGCTGCTGCTAATGGCTGGTCAGAAGAAATGAAACTGAAATGCTTTCCATGCTATTTACGAGATACTGCTGCATCATGGTTTCAAACTTTTCGCCATCGGCACCCTAACCATGATTGGATTTTCTTGTCTACACAATTTTTAAATGCATTTCAGATAACAAACCAGAGTGATATTCTGGAAATGAAACTCAGACAGCGGGTACAGTTGGATGATGAACCTGTTATTCGTTACATCTATGACGTGCTATCTTTATGTGACCAAGTCAAACCAGCTATGTTGCTAGACCTCTGTATGTACAAGCTTTATTGCCATTAAATCCTCAAACTGTTGATGAGGTGATACAAATCATTCGACGAGTGGACAAAGCACAGTTTTGGGATTGTTTAATTTTTACAGGAAATTCATCAAGGACTATGCTAATATTGCTCAACCTCTAATTCAGTTGACTAGGAAGAATCAAAGTTTTATTTGGGGATCTGATCAGCAAACTGCATTTCAAAATTTGAAGGACTTATTAGTTTCGACCCCTGTCTTAGCTCACTATACTCCTGGTGCTTATACCGAACTACACTCTGATGCCAGTGGATTAGGGGTTGCCTCGGTGTTGTATCAGAAGATTGATAATGTGTTGAAACCAGTGGGCTATGCTTCGAGGACACTATCTAAATGTGAGCGTAATTACAGTGTTCCTGAGTTGGAATTGTTGGCCATCCTGTTTGGACTTACCCACTTCCGCAGTTTTGTTTATGGCTACAAGGTTCATATTGTATCTGATCATCACTCCCTTTGTTATTTAAATAATTTGAAAGATTTCACTGGGCGTTTGGCACGATGGAGTTTGAAATTGCAAGAGTTTGATTATACCATTTCTTATAAGTCTGGCAAGAAACATCATGATGCTGATACTCTATCGAGATTTCCTGTGTTACAACCTACAGAAAGTGATCTTGAACAGCTTGATGAACTCCCCACATGTTTGCTGTCATCAGTTGAAGTTGCTGACCATCAGAAGAAAGATACTGGGTTACTGGAGCTTATTAATGCTCTCCATGATCCTCCGTCGGCCCCTGCTAAGCTTCAGAGACAAGTTTCCAACTACACACTCAATCAGGTGTTCTTTATCGTAAAAATGCTGGCTCCACTGGCCCTCTCCATCTGCTGGTTATTCCAGAAGCTCTAAAGCATGAAATTCTTTCTTCATGTCATGATGATCCTCTTTCAGGCCACTTAGGATTCTCGAAAACATTTGCCAAAATTCACTCCAGGTATTACTGGGTTGGTATGAAGAAAGATATTGAACATTTTGTCCGAACCTGTCCCAGCTGTCAAACAAGAAAGGGACCGAAGAATCAGAAACCAGCAGGCTTATTACAACCAATTCCGGTTACATCTGTAGGCGAGCGGTGGGGTATTGATTTGCTTGGGCCTCTCCCACGCTCCAATTCTGGACACAAGTATGTTGTCGTTGCGACCGAGTATGCTTCTCGCTGGGTCGAGTCTGCGTCGCTTTCTTCAGCAACAATCCCTCAAGTTGCTAAATTTATTTTGCATAACATCATCCGTAAGCATGGAGCCCCTGCTGCCTTGTTATCTGATCGTGGCTCAGTTTTCTTAAGTGAGGTGACACAAGAATTGTTGAGATCTTTATCAGTGTCTTCTAATTTCACCAGTGCTTATCATCCAGCTTGCAACGGACTTACTGAAAGATTTAACCAAACCCTCTTAAATATGCTCAGCCATTTTGTGGATAATAATCAGAAGAATTGGGACTCAATATTGCCCTATGTCATCTTTTCATATAACTCGAGTGTTCAAGAGTCTACTAAATTTTCACCCTTTTTCTTGATATATGGTCGAGAACCTTCATTACCTAACCAGGTTCAGCTACAAGCTACGTCTAATGACCTTTTTGTGAGACAGACATTGCAAGAGATTCAGAAGGCACGAGAGGTTGCTGTTGCTAACATTACAAAGCAGCAGGTGAAGCAAAAAGAAGCATTTGATGCTAAACATAGAGATGTGGTTTATAATGTGGGTCAATTAGTTAAAGTTTTCACTCCCATTAGGAAGAAAGGTAAATGTACAAAGTTGTTACATAGATATTTTGGTCCTTTTGAAATTATCCGACAGATCACTCCTGTTACCTACCTTGGTGGTCGACCTCATGCTCCCCGTACCAAACATCAGAGTGTTCATGTGTCACGCCTTTACCCTTACTATGATCCTGTGGGTCCTTATAGGCTGTAAAATCTGAGTTTCTGATGCTTAATTAAGCTTTGCTTTTCAGGAATAGTGTGATATGAATGTCTCTGCTAAATTACAAGTGTATTATTATTGTGGGTGTAACTTAAATTTTAAATTATGTTTTGGTAACTGCACATCATTTGTTTTGTTGTTGTGTTATGCTGCAGGAATGTGTTTCAGGTGTACTATGTGCTTAATTGAGCTTTCATTTTCAGGAATGTTATGTGACAATATTGTTTTGAGTAATGATGTGATGTTGTTTTGTTGCATTCGATTTGATTTGATATGATTTGATTTGACTTGACTCGATTTGATTTTGGGTTTCATAATGATGCTGTGATCTTTATTTGCAGAAAATTGTTGCATGAATAGTGTTTGTATGTATGTGTGTATTTGAGGTTATGTGATATAGGTGAGATTTGCCTCGGTGGGAGTGCCAAAGTGTAACCCCGATGGCGTAGTGTGAGGTTATGTGAGAAATAAGAGTTGAGATTTGCCTCGGTGGATGTGCGTAAGAGTAACCCCGACGGTGTTGATGTGAGATGAGGAGAGATGAGATGAGACGAGATGATGTCAGCTTCAGTGGAAGTGCCACAGTGTAACCCCGACAGTTGTTGTATGTTTTCAGAGATTTTGCTTATTGGTGTTGCTGTAACGTGCCCAGTATAGCGTGTGTGATGAATTCACACGAGAGATTAAATGGATGGAAGTGAATGTAATGAAAATAATTTTTTCCTCTGTTTATGCAACAAGTTTATTACCATCTTAGATAGCAAATTTTAATACCACCTGTTTTCCAGCTTAAATTTTCATTTGGAGGATGTAGATGCAACATTATAATGTCATGTTATTTGAGTAATTCCTGAAATTTTAATGTGATTTCTTGAAGGTTATGCCTCTGTTAGATGTTTTGAATTTGCAGCATGCTAAATGAGACACGTAAGTGCAGATGTTTTGTTTTGAAGAGAAAATTGAAAGATGATGATGCTTGAAGTAATGATCGAGATTGCACTATTACTGCTGATGATGTTGATGATGATTATGATTGAGTTGATGATCATAATGAGATGAGAACGATAGTGATGTGGACGAGAAGTTGTATTGGTGACAAGAGTAGGACAATAGTAGTTGAAAGCATGTCACGTGGCGTAGTTTAGAGATGTATTGTGGATGTAATTTGTAGTGATGCATACACTAGTTTGAGTAGATAGTTAAGTCAGTGTTGTGTGTAATTTGGGCCATGGTCAGTGTGAATGAGTTCATTTCATTGTCATGTGTGATTGTCTTGTAAGTGCACTTACTTTCTTTTGTTAGTGATACCAGCTGGTTATTAAGATGTAATATTGGGATCGCAAAATAATGTTATGTTTCATTTCTGTCATGTTCATGTATTTTGAGTCTGTTTTCCTGTTATTTGGATTGTGAAGCATTGCAAGTTAAATTTTGGATGGCAACTCTGTAAAATTTCGTTCTTATGCCAATTTGTACTAATTTTTTTTCTCTTTCTTTGCCCCATGTCAAAAGCATTTTTAGTGTAAACTTTTTAACCTTTAGAGTCTTTAATTGTATATGACATACCATTCTTTTATGTGTGATTGTTTGTGGGAGCACCCTGTTTATTGTGTGGTGGTTTTGTTTTAGTATTTCGCTGTGGCGGAGAGCGAGACAATTCAAGAGCATCCCCAGGGCACACCAGAAGTCAAGAAACACCACAGGGAAGCTGTCGGGCAGCCACTACACTGCCGTGGCATAAGGAGCCAACATGTCGGGGGGGTAGTCCAACCCAGCGACTGCCCACCCTGTTGTCACCACCAGAGACCTGCGGTGCTAATTCTACACCAGGACAAATCGTCGTTGTGGGCACTGTCTAAACCCACCCACAAACAGTTACGGCAGACCATCACCATTTTGTGCAGTGTAGTGTGTCTGTGAACTAAGGCAGCGTGGTGTGTGCGTGTGCGGGATGCTAAAGATAAGTGCATTAACAATACTAGTCAACAGCACTTACGTCTCTCGTCTCTCCACAGCACCCAGCACCATTGTATCGTCGGCTGGGTGCTTACCACACACATGTCTGTTGTTATATTTTACTTCATCACACATTTGTATGTCATTTTTGGTATGTCTTTGTTTTGTTTTTTCATGTTTATTGTATTTATTTTCTTTCTGTCAACGAGGACGTCGACTTCGGTGGCCAGGGGGAGATGTGGCATGTGCACAGATTATATTAATGGTAATACGTCCTCTGGTTACCGGGTCGGAGGTGGCAGTTTATCTGAGAGTAGGGGCGATTCAGGGGAAGCAGTGGGTCATTGATGGGGATATGGCGTTACTGACGCTAAGCTTAGCGTGGGTTTTCTTAGCATTCTGTGACTAGGCTTCGCGTGAGTTAGACGGATAACTGCGACATGGCGTCCTCGCCCGGCAGACACATGGGGTAAGAACTTGTTATAATAAATCTACCAGTTATCCTTTCTTTTCAACTTTTATTATGGTAGAATAGAATCCTTGCCTCTCCCTTCAGCCAGGAATTATGTTGGTGTAAGAATATTTTGTGATATAACTTAGCTGCGTCCCTTGTCGATACCTCGAGTTTAAAGTTCTTTGTTTGTTCAACGATCCCTCTCATAAGCCAGTTGCTCTCCTCTGAAGTTAAATAAATAATTCAATGTGAGGTATACGACAATATATTCCAAAAGAACGTCGCCATTTGCACTGCTCCGTAAGTTACTGCGTTTTCTGCTTTTGTTCATTCTTATTTTATGTTTTTCTACTATTATTTGTATTCCAAATGTTAGAATGTATTATTTTATTAACTTTTTGGATTTTCCCTAACAACCTTCGCTATGCCTCCATCAACTCGTCATTTGTAAATTTTGATACCGAAACTATTTTTGCAAAGGTCCAAACAAGTGGAAGTCTAATACTACAAAATCTGTATTGTATGGTGGATGTTTCAGTATCTTAATTTTCAATCACATAATATCCGCAGTATGTGCAGCCATATGAGAACGGGCATTGTCGTGGAGCAACAATACCCATTGTGAGAGAAGTCTCCGCCATTTTCATCTTTGGCAGACTTCAACGAGCTTATCAACATGTCACACAATCGAGCAGTAGTCCACCTTTGGTCCTTCTCCTGGAAGTGAACCAGTACATTAACATCCCAAAAGATTGTCAGCATGGCTTTTTCAGCGGATACCTGTCTTTAATTTTTTATTGGCCACAGAAGATGGGCGCTTCCACTCTCCGGTTCATAATGTTTCTGTCTCAATTCGACGGAGTAAAGTGCGCCTAAGAAATTATCTGACGGGCATGCTTATGAGAACCATACAGCTGTCTTAGTTGCCCATAAGGTATCATTAGCATGATGATACAGCGATGATGATCCGCGCTAGATGTTGAATTCCGCGGCAATTTTACCATAAATGACTCTTCGGCTGACACATTTAGCTCATCAATCAGCTGTTTCACTGTCCCACTTGCCTTGCAAAATCGTCTCCCACTCCGGCGTTTATCGCATGCAGTTTGCTCTGTTTTTGAACTTTTCCATTCATGCCTTCAATTCAATTCTTCAGTTAGTCATAGTAGTAATTGGACAAAATTCTTTTGCCATGGGCGACATCCATATAAAAGACACGTAAATATAATTTACAATATAACATTTTATAAAACCACCAAAATCAGAATGATATAGCAACTATGAACTTAACAAATTATTTTATACCGTAAAGTGGATTATTTATAAGCCGGTGACGTAACTTAGTTTTAAACTAAATATTCAAAACATGAAGATGTATGACTGTGAGAATACCTTTACAAATAAAAAGAGGCTGCAATGAGCGTTGTTATCAGAATTTGTTAAAATTCGAATGGATTCTTTGCAAAAGAAGCACTTAATGAATATTAGACCCATTACCCCAATGCATATACTATAGTGTATAATGCTATTAAAATGAATAGTATGCATTTTAAGATATTCCTTTGTAACACAGAATGTAATACATCTCAATAAATACAGCACTCTTGACAGTTGGATACATACATAACTAATATGATCCTTCCAAGTCAACTTATTATCCACGCTTGTATATTATTGCATATTATTTATTACGCACCTACTATTACAAGCATAGAGAGAAGTATCATCTCAAATAAAATAGAATCATAACTTATATTGGGCGAAAAATCATTAATCATAATAAAGCGCAATAAAGGGCCTAAAACAGATCCTTTAGGGATACCGGTATCAGCATTGCTAAAATCTGAGTAAGTTCCATTACAAAATACTGAATAATAACGAATATTTAAATAAGTTTTAATCAGATTAAGTTTCGTATTAATGACGCCATACGTGAGGCACAATACCAAATGCTTTGGAGAGATCACATAATGCATAAAGTGATTTAAATGGTTTTCCAAACCAGATAAAATATCGATAATCAACTTCTGTACAGCATCAACGGTTGATAAACCTTTCCTAAATCCAAATTGTGTATTAGAAAACAGTCTGTTAGTTCTAATAACTATCTCACTTATTTTAGAAAACACTGGCAATTTTGAAATGGGTCTATAGTTTTCAATTTTCGGTAGATCATCCATTTTTAATTCCGGAACAAGTTTAGCATAGTTAAGATATTGTGGAAAATGTCCAGTTACGAACACTGATTAATGCTGATTAACATTGATTATATTCACACTAGTGTCATAAATATCTTTACACTCAGAACATTCCAGTGAAGTAAATATCTTAAATACATAATATTAAATGATTTTCCAGTTGAAAGAATTAGAAACGGAATTCATGTTGTTGAATAGAATATGCCTGTATCATTGCAATGACCCACAGAACTCGCTACTTCACTAACAGAGTTTTAAAATAGGAATTAAATCACTTTTATCACTTAAATGATATCAGTCTGATTATATAACATAACATATAATAACAGCCCGCCTTAAAGCAATATGTGTATGTAATAATATGTAAAATGTATGTAACAGTCATTGTATTAATGTTTATATTATTATGTGAATGTATTATGTAATTTAACAATATAGGAGTTATGACAATAGAAGCCGAAAGTTGCTAACAATGAGGTAACCTTGAGGCAATAATGAATTGGAAAGTTTAATAAAGGCTACTAGTAATTCTTAGAACAATAATGTAATATTTAAAACAGTTTATAAATAGCCAATCAACAACTGGAAAAAGCTTAAGTTAAATAAAAGTACTATTGGAGTCGGTTTAGCCGATCAGAGACTTAAAATAGGGAAAAAGTGCAAATTCAAGTGGCAGACGCTACAAAACAGCGTTCCCAACCAGACGCTAGAAGATAGCGTACCCAGCCTACCAGACAGCATTCCAGAGCAGTTCGCTCGACACGTATTCAGTGTGAGTCATAAAAAATTCATTATGGCATGAATAATAAAGTTTACGTGTTAAATAGTACAAGTAACAGTAATCTCACAGCTCTACAGTAGGATATATCAGTGAAGTGTTATTTAATCATGTGAAAGATTAATAAAACGAAGTTAAATACCATTATAATTTGTGTAAGCCTTCATTTTTAGCCATTCCAGTCCTGCTGAGTAATACGTATTTCTGCAAATTACTACTGACTAAGCCGCGGCAAACATATATAATATTTAAATAAACATTAAAATACAAAGTTGATAAGTAAACGTGAGGGCGAAGGCCACCGAAAAAAGTAAACGTTGGGACTAAGACCACCGGAAAGTATACGTGGGGCGAAGGCCACCGGAAAGTTTGTATTATACGTGGTTGCAACTACTTCAAGTTTTGGCTCCCCAACAGTGGAACTACATTACAACAATACACCTTCTTCAAATTGGCACCCAAAGCGCGGTGATAATAACGTAAAGATATCCTTCTTCAACCTTCCGTATGTAATTATGAACATAACTTTATAAATAGATCGATTATTATCTCCACGCATATATATAATTTCTCTTAGCCCTTTCCAGATACTCGTAAATTGGTAATATTTTGTTTCATATCTTTGAGCTCATTACTATACATATCTAGTTCAGATTCAGTCTTTACAGTTTTACGACAATTCTTAATGTTGCACATTTTACGTGAAAAGCAACTATAAGACTCTCATAAAATAAGAGGCGTGTTTTTAAAGTAAGTACCAATATTTTTTTAAAAAGTAACAGAATATTATTTTCCAAATACTTTATTATACTTCATTACCTTACACTTTACACTACTTCTTCAAATAGCCACCACCGTTACTTAGGCACTTATCGTAAAGTAAATACAGTTTTTGTATACCTTCTTCAAAGAATGATGCCACCTGTGATAAAAGCTAAGTCTGCACTCGTTCTTTCACATCATCGCCGTTGAAATATTTTCCACTAAGGAATTTCTTCAGATGAACAAACATATGAAGGTCGCTCAATTGCTTGCTTTCTTCCACAGCTTGCACCAAATCATCTGTGATTACAGACGGTCGGCCGCTCAGCGGTTCATCGTGCACATTTTCACGACCTTCGTTAAACTGTCTAAAGTTAAACCATTTCCTCACTATTCCCTCACACATCATTGTTTCCCCATAAGCTTCACATAATTGGCGATGAACGTTTGCTGGCGTAACATTTCTCGCATTCAAATAACGAATCACTAATCTGACTTCACAATCGTAGAATCGTTCGATTGTTTTGAACATTCGAGACGCTCTAGCAACAGAAAAACACAAAGTAACGATCACTCACAGCTGCTTCTGGCTTCCTAATGAATGGAGGAAGTGATCACGCATGCTCAAAATCGAGAATGCAGCGCTGCAGCGGCAAAATATTAAAATTATACTTCCTCTGGTGTGCAAAACCTAAGGACGAGATGGGTAAAGTAACATAACAAATTAACTACATGGTGGAAGTAGATGAAGCTGAAGGGAGCAAGTTGCCAGAGGTCTCTCACACGTACACGGAAAGCTGGACGTCACATGGCGTGAGTGTAGCGAGCCTATAGAGCCAAATGGGTCTGGTCCCGCAACACGGGGCAGTCGACGAAACAGGACAAGACGGTGTGTGGCAATTAGCGAGCTATTACGGTGCACTGTAGTGGTGTTCTTCATTGCAACATGGTCCTCAGACACCATTTACTTCACACGGGAAAGAATTCATCGGGAAACTAGAAGTCGGGCGATGTGTGACGAGTGTTGCTCAGGAGTTTGGAATTGCTCACAGCATTGTTTCACGTGCATGGAGAACCTTACAAACCAAAGCACTGCTGTCCCAAGGAGATGTGGTGGTCGACCACGCTCAACTACAGTAGGTGATGGCCGCTACATTGTGCAACAGGCAAGAAGGGATCCAAGCCAAACAGTGGGTGCAATTGCAACCACATTTAACAGGACAGCTAGGCACGCAATCTCACGAAACACAGTGGCACGGCGACTACACAGAGGTAGTCTCTTTTCCCTACGGCCAGTACGTTGTGTTCCATTGACATCCACACACCAGCGGCACCGTTTGCGATGGTCCCAAGAGCATCAAAATTGGACCAACGAGGAATGGGGTCGCGTGCTCTTCTCGGAGGAGCGCAGATTCAGTCTAAGTAGTGATTCTCGACGTACCCTCACCTGGCGAGAGGTGGGAACACGTAATGGACCCAGGAACATCCTTGAACATGATTGTTTTGGTAGTCCGGGTGTTATGGTTTGGGGAGGCATAATGTTGCATGGGCGCACCGACCTCCAAATCTTTGAACACGGTACGCTCACTGGTCAACGTTATTGTGATACTGTACTCCTTCCCCACGTGCATCTTTTCAGGGGTGCAGTCGGCTCTGACTTCATTTTTATGGATGACAATGCGCGACCGCATCGAACAGCGCAGGTGGAGGATCTCTTGGAACGAGAGGATATTCGGCGAATGGACTGGCCTGCCCGTTCCCCCGATATATCGAACACGTGTTGGATGCTTTGGGGAGAAGCATTGCAGCACATCCACGTGCACCAACGACCATCCAACAGTTGTCAACAGCGCTGTTGGAGGAATGGAAAGCCCTACCACAAGAAATGCTTACCAGCCTTGTGGCCAGCATGGGAGTACGATGCAGAGCATGCATTGCTGTCCGTAGTGATCATATACCCTTTTAAGCACCATGTATCTGTTTCTGTAAATCTAGAGAGCCATCATATGTCGTATTGACGTTAGTGTAGCTTATGGTCTATGAATAAAGGTGCATATTTCGTTTAGTTGCTTACTGTAGCATACCGTAGCAGTTCCCTATATGAATGATTCAAGTTTCATCGAGCTATGTTACTTGGCAGTGTCACAGCATGCGAAGATTACTTTCGTCCTTAGGTTTTGCACACCACTTCGCCATAAATCGTTCAAATTAACCACTATCCTTACAACCAGATCTATGAATATACTCCTCCAATCAACATAAATTAAGCACAACTTAAAATTCAATATAATATATTCATTAAGACCGCGTTTGTTCATATAGGTAAACAACTATATTTTGGAGGTTTAAAATTTACATTCATCATAACTGCATCATAGTCTAAAACACCTATGGGTGACACGTAAGTACTTACACCTTTACATAGAAATCTTCTTGCTTCATTATCTAAGCTGCCTCTTGTGGGAAGTACTTGCACAATAACAATTAAGAGACCTTAATACATTTTGAAAATTAAAGTCACCACAAATTAAAACAGCCAAATTATGCATACTCAAATCAATAAGAAGTTTCTCTAATAAATTTAAAAAACTTACAGACTTCACCATTAGGTGATTGATATACCGATACAAGATTCAGGATAAAATTAATTATGATAATGGCTAAAATTATTTCTCAACACATACATCTTGGAGGTTTAAAGCTTTAAATTTCACAAAATTGTTCACATAAATGGCAAAACCACCATGGGAAAATTTGGACCTGTTATATACATTAGCACAAACATTGCCATCAGTTTTAACTGTATAGAAATTCTCCCCTAAATTAAACAAGGGAGATGGCTCAGGTAGTAACGTATGAGACTCGCATTCGGGAGGTCCCGAATGCGATTCCCATCCTGTCGTTGGGCTTTTTTCGCTTTTGCAGGTCCATAGGCGAATTCTGGATTGGATTAGATACCTGTCCCTCATTTCCTTACTGCTCACAGGGAAGCAGTTAGATGAGGTGTATGTTTTTTAAGAAGAGAAGGTACGGCTAGAATACCCAATATGAAAGCGTTAGGGACCACTCCTGCGCTGCGCCTGTCAGATTTGGCTGCCCTCGTACCCTATCGCCTTATCCCTTCCTAGGCTTGGCAGCGCTGCTGAAATCCTCCTTCCATACCCATAAACAGTCTCCATACTGGCTCATTACATATATAGTGACAAAGATATTTACTTCTTTTACAATAAATATATATTTAGGATAATAGTCTATTGTTATTTCAATTGTTTACGTGCAGCTGTTAGCTTCAGAGGGAAGCAAAACGCTTCCTCTGCAGCCTGGCTATAAAAAAGAGGTCAAGCGTGCGCTTACCGGCAGTGCGTGGACATTTGTTTAAGAACGACTTTGCTTTGTTTGGCAAACAAACAAGGGAATGAAAAAGAAAAACAAGAAAATAAAGGAAACGGAAATTAATTTAAAACATGGCAAACTTTAAAAAAAATAAAATATGCGAAAAATGGTTAACGCTACGAAAGACCTTGTTTTTATAAATGTTTTAAAAGCTATATCTTCCATGTAGCTTCTCGGTTATATGATATTCAAAATATATAAATTAATACAAACAATAATAAATATATATTATATAACGTTCAAGAAGAACAAAGGGAACGCACAGCCTGTTTGAAGAAGATACGGGACATACATTTTATTCTTCATATGACTATGTCAAATATATATTTTGTCTAAATCGCTAGACCCTTTATTGAAAAAGTGGTAAATAGCGAAACATTGTTAGTATTTAGAGAAGGTGAATTCCACGAAAGCTTTTGTTTCCATCCTCAAAACGCATCCGATTTAAATACTAAAATTGTTATTGTCCAATCGCAGCTTTTAAGCTACTGCTACTGCTGCCTGCAACTGCTGCTGCTCCTGCCGCCGCCACCACTACCACTAGCTCTACTACTGCTCCTGCTACTACTACTACTACTACTACTACTACTACTACTACTACTACTACTACTACTCCTGCTCCTGCTCCTGCTGCTGCTACTCCTACTCCTCCTATTCCTACTCCTCCTACTCCTACTACTTCTACTCCTCCTACTCCTACTCCTCCTACTCCTACTCCTCCTACTCCTACTCCATCTCCTACTACTCCTACTCCTACTCCTACTACTACTCTAACTACTACTACCACTATTACTACTACCACCACCACTACTACCACTATTACTACTACCACCACCACTACTACTACCACTATTACTACTACCACCACCACTGCCACCGCTATTACTACCGCCACTACCACTACTACTGCCACTACCACTACTACTGCCACTACCACACTATCACCTCTACCACCATTACCACTACTACTGCTACCACTATTACTACTACCACCTCTCCCACTACTACTGCCACTATTACTACCACTACTATCACTACCACTACTACCACTACCGCTACTGCTACCAACACCACCACTACCACTGCCACCGCTATTACTACCGGCACTACCACCACTACTGCCACTACCACCACTACCACCTCTACCACCATTACCACTACTACTACCACTGCTACCACTACCATCACTACCACTACTACCACTACCGCTACTGCTAGCGCTACTACTATTACTAACACCGCCACTACCACTGCCACCACTATTACTACCGCCACTACAACTACTACTGCCACTCTACTACCACTATTACTGCTACCACTACTACTGCCACTACCACCTCTACCACCTAAACCACTACTATTACTACCACCACTATTACTAATACTACCACTACCACCTCTAACACTACTACTACCACTATTACTGCTGCCACTACTACCGCCAATACCACTACTACTGCCACTACCACTACCACCACTACTACCACTGCTAGCACCACCACTACCGCTACTGCTACAGCTACTACTACCAACACCACTACTACCACTGCCACTACCACCACTACCACCTCTACCACCACTATTACCACCACTGCTACCACTACTATCACTCCCACTACTACCACTACCGCTACTGCTAGCGTTACTACTACCACTAACACCACCACTACCACTGCCACCACTATTACTACTGCCATTACCACTTCCACCACTACTACTACCATCACTATTACTACCACCACTACTACTACCATTATTACTATCGTACTAATACTACTACCACTATTACCATTACCACCACCACTAACACTACTACCGCCACTACCACTACTTTTGCCACTACTACGTCCACTACCACCACTATTACCACTGCTAGCACTATCACTACCACCACTACCATTACCGCTACTGCTACAGCTACTACTACCACTACCACTACTACCACTGTCACTACTACTATTACTGCCACTACCATCTCTACCTCCACTACCACTACTACTATCACTGCTACCACTACTACCACTACCACTACTACCACTAACACTACTGCTAGCGCTACTACTACCACTAACACCACCACTACCACTGCTACCACCATTACTACCTCCACTACCACTACTACTGCCACTACCACCACTACCACCTCTACCACCATTACCACTACTACCACTGCTACCACTACTATCACTACCACTACTACCGCTATTACTACTACTACCACTAACACCACCACTACCACTGCCTCCACTAATACTACCGCCACTACCACCTCCACCAATACTACTACTACCATCACTATTACTACCATCACCACTACTATTACTGTCATTATTATTACTACCACTGTTACTACTACCACTATTACTATTACCACTAATACTACCACTATTACTACTATTACTACTACCACTATTACTATTACCACCACCACTACCACTACTACCGCCACTACCACTACTTTTGCCACTACTACGACCACTACCATCACCACTACTACCACTGCTAGCACTATCACTACCACCACTAACATTACCGCTACTGCTACAGCTACTACTACCACCACTACTACCACTGTCACTACTACTATTACTGTCACTACCATCTCTACCTCCACTACCACTACTACTATCACTGCTACCACTACTACCACTACCACTACTACTACTACCGGTACTGCCAGCGCTACTACTACCACTAACACCACCACTACCACTGCCACCACTATTACTACCTCGACTACCACTACTACTGCCACTACCACCATTACCACCTCTACCACCATTACCACTACTACCACCACTGCTACCACTACTATCACTACCACTACTACCGCTATCACTACTACTAGCACTACCACCACCACTGCTACTACCACCACTACTACCTCTACTACTACTACTACTATTATTATTATTATTATTATCTTTATTATTAATTCAGGTGCCCCAAAACGAGCATTTATCAAGCCTCCTGATTGAACTGTTTAATAAAATACAATGCGATCGGCAGAGAAACTTGGTTTGCCATTTTCTATAAATCAATATTTTCTGGAAAGGTAGAATCAGACGACTAAAAAATTCAATGCTATAGTCGGGATTTGAACCACGGCTATGGAATTGAATTTTTCAGTCGTCTGATTCTACCTTTCCAACATTGTCCAACACACGTCTTGTGTGGAAGAAGCCTTAAATCCAAATATGTTTCTGTTACTAGACGTGGTGAAAGGGTTATTTTCAGGATATTTATACATTTTTGTTTTTTTCTGAGGTGAAATAGGCTTCCTACATTCAGAATTAAAACAGTATATGATTATTATTATTATTATTATTATTATTATTATTATTATTATTATTATTATTATTATTACATTGGTATATTGTGAACAGGTTGGTGCATAAGTCGCCTTATAGCCATACATTTGTAATTGTATGTTTACTTATTGATTATTTCTGACATGTATCACAAAACAAATTGCTTGAATGAGGTCTGCTGTTAAAGAATATGCTCAATGTAACCCCGGCACACTCCATGCACAAGTTCGTCCGGTTCATCCAATCATCCTGCACTTTTGGAGGGTGTCCCCAGTAATGTAATGACATGTCGCTTCAATGCGCTTATTAAGGTGATCCAAGTTCCTGATTTTCTCTTCGTACAACTTGGATTTGATGTGACTCCAGAGAAAAATAAATGTCCATTGGGGTCAAATCAGGCAAACACATGGATATTCGATAAGACCTCGTCTCCCGAACCAGTACCTCGGGAAGTTGGTGTCAAGCCACTGTCGCACGCGAATTCCAAAATATGGAGGGGTACCCATCCTGCTGGAAAAAGGTGGGGGCGGTCCATCAGGTTTGGTTACTAAGCATATTACAGTTTTTCAGCATGGTCTTGTACCTTGCGACGTTCAGTTTCCGGAAATGAACAATGGTCCGATAATGTTCACAACCCAAATTTTGCACCATACAGCATACCTTTCCATCGCCCTTACCTTTATGTCCATGGTCCAATGCGGTTTATTCTTACTCAAGTATTGCATGTTTTGCCTATTGACCTCTCCGCTAACGTAGAACAAAGCATCATTGGGGAAGAGAATCTGGGTCTTGTACCTGCATTCCGACAACCAACTCACAAAACTGGAGTCATATATTGGAGCAATTGCATCATGTAGGGATGCCATTTATTCACTTTGAGATGCGCTGGATGCACCTATGGCTTATACCTGTCTTCCTTTAAAGTTGACTCTTCTTCGGCCTTTAACGACGGACGCAACCATAAATGTCCACGTCTGTTCATCAGTTGCTGTCTTCGGACATCTACTTCTCTTCTTGTCTTTAACACTACCCATTTCCTTAAACTTAGCTGCCAACTTAGCAGCAGTGTCATGTGAGATGGGATCACGGTCTGGGTGACGTTCGTTGAACAAATGAGCTACCTGCCGGGTCGTATTGTCACCCACATGAAGGATTGCTTCAATTCTCTCCTGCAACATCAGTGGCATCTTTCAAACTGGCAAACTGTACAACTGAAAAGATAAAACAAAGACAAAAGCCAGAATTAAAATCTAGAATATAAATGATCGTAAATGAAAAGGTAACTTCAATGGTATGGCGACTCATGCATCACCCTGTGGATTCTAAATGCTTGCTATAATCAATGAAATATTATATTATATTGCTAAATTCTTTTATATATATGCGCTTATGCGCTCATTTTCTTCCTAGTCAGTATCTGCTTTCCCAGACACAATCTCCTTTCCTCGATTGGCCCATGCCCCTGCAGCAGAATAAATAAGGTATACAGACTACATGCAGCTATTGTGTCCACCAGATTCTTTAATGGGTGCGAGTAGGTGCTCTGTTTCGTCCAACAGGACTGACCTGTATGCGATCTATCCGCGCAGGTCCAAACTATGTAGCTAAAACGTAGTAAATTTGTGCGCGTATGGTAACCTTTTAGAAATGCAAAATGGAACATTTAGATACATGTCTAGTAAGCTTTGTTTGCATGTGGAGGCAGTGTTTTTAACACTAAAATGATTTCAGTCTAATTGTATTATATATATATATATATATATATATATATATAATTCAATAACAGCCCGCCTTGAAGCAATATGTGTTTGTAATAATTTGTAAAATGTATGTAACAGACATTGCATATGCTTATATTATTGTATACATGTTTAATAATGTTATGTGAATATATTAAATAATTTAATAATGTAGGAGCTGTGAGAATAATAGGTTAAAAGTTGCTAACAATGAGGTAACAATGAGGTAACCTTGAGGCAATAATGAATTAGAAAGTTTAAATGCTACTAGTCATTATTGGAGCAACAATAATGTAAATTTTGAGACAGTTTAAAAAATAGCCAATCAACAACAGAAAAAGCTTTAGTTAAATGGAGGTATTCTATTGGAGTAGGATTAACCAATCAGAGACTTGAAATACAGAAATTTACAAGTTTAGGCGGTTGAAATCAATTCAGTTGTCTGCAAACAGTGTTCCTAACCAGACGCAAGACACGTCCTCGAGAAGTATAATACGTATTCGTGTAAGACGAAAATAGTTTACGTAATAAAAAGTGCAAGTATTTAATAAAAACATCTCACAGCTCTCTCTCTATATTAGTGAAGTGTTATTTAAATCGTATCAAGCATTAATAAAAGGAGTGAAGTAAAATTATAATCTGTGTAAGCCTACATTCTTAGTCGCACCACAACCCTGCCAAGACATCTCTAACAATAATACTGACGCAGCCGAGGCAAACATAAATATATAATACCTAAAGAAACAGTCAAATTACAAAGTTAATATTTTTAAAAATTGGGACAAAGGCTACCGGGTACCATATGTGTGGTTGCAACTACTTCAAGTGTTCGGCTCCGCAACAGTTGAAATATAATACAAACTACTTCAAAGTGACGCCCAAAGCGTGTTGCAAATAATAACAACAAAATAACTTCTTCAAATTGGCGTCCATACGTGGAGCTAATAAAATACATCTCAATGTACCTGTGCCCCAAAACATATACAATGTACATAATAAGTATCTCTGGTCAATGAAAATATCTCCTTAGTTCTCCTATGCGTGAACATGCCCACATCAAGCAGTACTGCAGAAGAATGCAGTGGACAGGGTTTACAAGCAGTATTTATTCCTTCCATACATTTGGCCTTCGCCCCTAGACGCGTCAAGAAGGGAGAGTGGCGCCATCTGGTAGCAGACACTTAGCGCCTCTCTTCATTTCCTTGTTTTCTTAAACCTCCTCCCACACAGTCGTATATCATCTTGCTGGTCCAATATCGCAACTCCTGTGAGCACTCTCTTTATCGCATCAGTCTGCAAGAGGGTTGAGGACTCCACGCATTTGTTGCATTTTCTGCAGATTGTCACGACTTTTCCTAATTTCTTTTGCTGTCCGCATGCCTAGTACGTTGGGCCGTTACTGTAGATCTGCATACTTTAAATTGACTTGCCAACTGCTGAGGGAATTGTGCTTTGCTTAACGAGTTTAAAAGGAACTTAACGGCATGGATTTGACAAGAAATTGTGTATATTAGTATTCACAACTTCAGTGTATCCTGTGAATGATATAACCTCAAAAGACACACTATGGATGTAGTCGTTGTTACCTTGGTGTGCGGTCTTTCTGGTGCAAAGAACGGTTGAAATGTGAGGCAATATTTTATATCATAACATGCTATGAATGCCAGTGTGATTGTAGTGTACATTAATATTATTGTATGTACAGGATTTTAGATATTTGATAGCCATAAGTATTGTTAGGAAATAAGTTTACACGGCCTAACTGAAACTGACAATAGAAGTGGGTAACAATAAACCGAGGGGGTGAGTTGTTTTTCACTAAGAAGAGACAAACAAATAACGTCAGGTAGCGTGCCTTTTTTTAGAAATGGAGGGAATATCTTCCCTAGAGTATATATGTTAGTAGTAGTGATTGGCTGAACTAAACAGACGCTAAAGTGGGCGCAATTTGGTAACCAATAGCAGCTCTATTATAATGTTTAGGCAATTCGAGGTGAAGGAGTATATATTCTCGAGCCATAAGGAAGTGTTGCTTAGTCCTAAGGAATCTCTCACGAGGTGCACGTCGCATAGTTACAAAAATGTAAAGTACGCGAAGTAATTGGTGCGCGGCAACTAAAACGATTGTAGTTACATTCGGAAATATCACAGTTTCAGTCAGGCGTGTATAAAGATTAAGTATGTCAATTATTAATCAAGTATGACGGCAATAAAAGTCTAGATTCAAATTTGTTTATCGGTGTTATCTTTTAGTAACAACTCCTTTCCGTTTACACACCCTGCTTAGAGACACTTGCTCGACTGAGTTATAATAGCTAGCCGGAGGACAAAGAACCCAAATTTAAAAATAGGCGCCCAGCAATAAGATAACACTAGCCATGAGAACTGTGACAAATGAAGTGCACAACTCATTGAGCGTCTTACGATTTCCTTACCTTCTAACCTTGGATTTACCCGACTTTTGGCTCAGCTGATGAAAGAAACCGGTTCTTGGTTAGGCCTTGTCTGCTTGCAAGAACTCTGATGGATTACAGCTCCTAGATAACTGTCACCTTAAGTCTTCGGTGTAAAGCTTATCACTCACAGTAAGTGGAGCATTTGACAGATACTTATGACCACCATGTAGTGCACTGCAGCAAGAACAAGGGACAATTCTCAAGACACTCATGCGCCATATCATTCAACTTAATCAATGCTTCTGGCAAAAACCAGACCTCGATCTTCAGAAAGGGGAACAAGCATTTGACACAACAGGACACAGGACACGTAGTACTGAGACTAAAACACAGGAGTGCGAATAACAGACAATACCACCGCCGCCACCAGGTATATAAAGAGGAACTGTAATGCCAATTTCTCTTGAAATATATCTCGCAAGTACTTATTCGATATGAAGCACTTACTCCACAACGGATAGCTTAAAATCGTGTGTTTGACATAAATACTCGCTTTGAAAAAGTATTTTATACTTTAAAAAGAACATTCAATATAAAGATGATACTTTACAGTCATAGTATTCCAATGCTGAGTTCTAAGTCATCTTAATCTTCCTGAGTTTTTACTTTCTTTACTACATATAGTAAGTAGGGGAAGTGTTGTATTCCACCCAAAAATTCGATACCGAGATTTCACCGGAAATATATGTTTTGAGACCCCTTGAATCCAAAAAAAGCATTTTTGGAAACGTCCGTGCGTGTGTTGTGTGTGTGTGTGTGTGTGTGTGTGTGTCTGTGTCTGTGAACAGCATAACTCAGAAACGAACAGTCGGATAAACACCAAACTTGGTATTTAGGTTCAGTATCTTCCAGAGATGCCACACGAAGGTTTTCAAGAAAATCCCCCCACCCCAGCTTACCCTTTACATGGAACATTTTTCGAAAATTGTTATTTTCTCAAAAATGGCTCTAACGATTTTGATTAAAGTATCCTTTGTTTAAGATATTTTCATGACAAATGAAATGTATATCTCGAATTTTCTGGGAATGTAAGTATTTTCACTCTTGCATAACTGGTAAACCATAAGATAGACAAAATGTGACTACACAAAGAATGTAGATCGCGTTAAAATACACAATTTACGTCATATACATTTTGTTGTTGTTGAGTGAACCTTTTTCGAGATATTGCTTGTTGTTTCCTTAAATTTTCCAATACTTATAGTTTTTCTCAAATGGAAATTCGTTATTCATTTTTTTTTTGTCCTGGTAATGCAAAGATAATGGAATAATTGACATAGCAATCAGCTCTTAAAAGATTTGACTATCGCTTAAAGCCTACCAATATCTGTTGCATCTACAAAAAAATTAGCAATAAGATTAACATATCGATATCTCAATTAATATGAAGCATATGGAGAATAAGCGTTTGTAAAAATAGTTTGTACAAGAGTAGAGAAAGTCATGTGAGTGTAACACATCAGATTTTTTAGTTAGGAATGGAGTTATTGCCTTTCCCACCAATGAAAATACTGGACATGAATATCAAGATAAGCTGGGAGATGCCAATTCATTCTTACATTCGCCTTCTTGAGTGATTTAACATCACATCTAAATACTTTGAATCTGAAACTGCAAGGTAGAAAACAAAACATCTCCCAGCTCTACCGGCATATTCAAAGATTCCGCAGTAAACTTAATTTAATGTAAATCATATTGAAAAAAAATGATACAGCACACTTCCCGTCTTGTCAACAGCTGCAGGAAAGGAAAAGGATGTAAATTCAGGAAATCATAAGTAAAGTGAAGCAGGAGTTCAAGAACAGATTCCAAGACCTTGATGCCCTGAAGCCAAAACTTGCTCTCTTCAGCAACCCTACGGAAACCGATGTGAGCCCTGTGACCTTCAAATGGATATTTGTGATTTACAGGATCATCCATTATACCAGGTTAAAAGTGGGATGTTCCTGAGAATATTTCGAAGTACGAATCAAAAGAGCTTTTTCCTAAACTGCACAAATTCTGCCGCAAATGCTATTACTATTTGACAGTACATATGTGTGTGCCTTTTCAGCTCTTAAAGCAATTAAATAAAAAACGAGAAATCACATTGAAACTACTTCACTAGAATCAAGCTTGAGACTTTCCCTGACAGAGCTTAAAGTGGACATAGAGAACCTATTGTCTTAAAAGCAGTGCCAATATACACATTAACGTTCCTAATCATAAAGTGGGTCAGATGTATAAATTAATTTTTTCCGTCAAAATTTTCTTTTTGTTTATTAAAATATTGCCTGTCTACTTATTAAATAGGCGAGTGGGTTTCATAAATCTCTTATTAATGAGTAAATTGAAGGTATTAAATATAAAACTTTAAATGTTTCTAAAAAAAAGCAATGTGGCATATCTCATTTATTTTTCTGTGTTCTTCAATTGGAATAATTAAAATGGTGGCCCTCCTAATGGCCCTCAGTTAATGAAAGGTTGGACCCACTGAATTAAATCAAAGTTAAACTGTAGTTGTGGATTTTAACACATTTCCTAAATTATTTGCACAGAATCAAGCAAAAGAACAGCATCGTTCACATGTTTAAGAATCAGCGAACGTTTCTTAGTATAGCAGTTAAATGGGGCGATAACTTATTATTTAAACACTTCAAAGGACAATATTTTGTTGAATATTTTGCTTAAAGCTTTAAAAAAATTTATTGAAATGTTAAGCTTGCCTGGTTTTCTCTTTCGTTCTTGGAGTAAATAGTAAGTTTTTCATTGAGAGAGAGAGAGAGAGAGAGAGAGAGAGAGAGAGCGCGCGCTTTATGTGAATAATATAGTTTCCAATAATTGCAGCCTTTGACTTCTTTTTGTAATTTTAACTCCTTTAACTGCGCAGGACGTATTGACAGTAGCGTATGTAATGTGTGAAATGAATGCTTGGGTCATGTATCATAGAGTTATCGTCATCCGTCTTCTCAAAATAAGGGAAACCTCAATCGAGATTTTGAGCGTGGACCTTCTGGATTGAGGCGGATACGCTATTCCTATACTACAGAAGTAAGCCTGTTGGAATCTCTGTGTGGGCTAAATTTTAAAACATTTTTTGTACTTCAATTCTGCGAAAACCGTACACTAGCACCTCTCCCAGAAATGTTCGCAATTGTAACTTTACGTGATTCAACCTGCACACACACGCACGTTCGTTCGATAAGGCTGGAGTATAGAAATGCAACTTCACTAACATCAGATATACAATATTTTTACTTTCTCTACTACGTATAGTAAGTAGGGGAAGTATTGTATTCCACCCAAAAATTCGATACCGAGATTTCACCGGAAATACATGTTTTGAGACCCCCTGAATCTAAAAAAAGCATTTTTGGAAACATGTCCGTGTGTGTGTCTGTGTGTGTGTGTGTCTGTGTGTGTGTGTGTCTGTGAACAGCATAACTCAGAAACGAACAGTCGGATAAACACAAAACATGGTATTTAGGTTCAGTATCTTCCAGAAATGCGACACGAAGGTTTTCAAGAAAATTCCCCCATTCCAGATTACCCTTTACATGGAACATTTTTCGAAAACTTTAATTTTCCCATAAATGGCTCAAACGATTTTGATTAAAATATCATATGCTTAAGATATTTTCATGAGAAATAAAATGTATATCTGGAATTTTCTAGGAATGTCTCCAAAAGTATTCTTCATTGTGAAAGACTTTTGCATAACTGGTAAACCATAAGAGAGAGACAAAATTTTACTACACAAAAAAATGTAGATCGCGTTAAAATACACAATTTATGTCATATACATTTTTTGTTGTTGCGTGAATCATTTTCGAGATATTGCTTGTTATTCCCTTAAATGTTTCAATGCTTATTTTCTCAAATGGGAATTCGTTATTCATTTTTTTGCCTTGGATATGCAAAGAGTATTAATCTGTGGCAAAGAGAATGGTGCTGCACATAGCAACCAGCTATTAAAAGATATGTATATGCTTAAAGGCTACTGTATTTCTATATTGCCCTTGTAAATATATATTCCCCTTACATCTACAAGAAACTTAGCAATAAGATAGAGTCTGCAAATGTTTATCTCGATTAACATGAAGTAGATGGAGAATAAGCGTCTGTAAAAATAGTTTTACAAGAGTAGAGAAAGTCATGTGAGTGTAGCACATCAGATTTTTTAAAGCATTATGTCTACTACTATAGTTTTCGTTGGTATCACTGTCGCCATCATTATTGTTACTATTTTTGTTGTTGCTCTTGCTATTACTGTTTGCTCTGTATCCTCATTACTGCCATCTTGAAGATACTTCAGAGAGATGAAGGAACAGCTGCGGAAACGATGACAAAGGGAACCAAGTACCTAACCAAATATTCGACACAAATCCTACATCCGTTCTTCTGCTATACTGGTGGTCATATTTATGTGAGAAAACCTTTTCAGCTGGCTCGATCACCCGAAAAAAAAGTGCAGATGCTGTAGATGCTTAGAAAAGGTTTCCAGTCTGCTTCCCTCGCAAAGCAGAAGAGACGCCGATAGATGCCGACTCCGGGCAAATAAATATTGCTCACGCGCTTATAATCTTCTCTCTAAGTAGCCGGAAGTCCAAAAAATGTTGTGAATGAAGAAGAGGTGTACTTCTACCGAAGAAAACCTTCTCACGCTATGAACCATAACAATGACCAGACACTTATGAGGGCATTAATCACTAGGTACATATGTACGTATAACATGAAGTAGCAAACATAACATCCACAAACCGAAAAGACTACCACGGAAAAGAGTCTCTACCAGGTGGCTCTAACGCTGCACTAGAAATGGAATAAGGTTTTCTGACAATCCCTATTTAAACAAAGGCAGGATTTATAAACTGATTTCTATGAACAGAGTCCAACTTGGTTGGACGGTTGGACATACTAGCTATCTCAAGCGACAATTATACAAGATGGGTGAAGAAGCTGATCCAACATGTATGAGATGCAAAAAGGAGGAAAAGGCAAGTCATTCTGACTGCAAGCTACTTGCAGGTTAAAGGATTAAACACTTAAACCAAGGTTTTATGCAATTGCATGAACTTAATAAGGTCTCAGTAAGAAAGCTAGCCTCCTTCATAAAAGATGCAGGCATTGTGAAAGACTAGAATATAAAGGGTGCACAATGGATCAGTAATAGTTGAGGGGGTTAGGGCTTCGATAACCTAACGTCTGATGTATACGCTTCGAATGGTCCCTACCTACAGGTTACAGATTATTCAACGGAGGGGCATACCTCGGCACCTCGATCTATTATACCTACCACCCCCAGGAGGAAGGGATGAAGTAAAGGAGCCATACAGGAGGCTATAGGCCGTAGCCACATGTGCCAGAGAGGCGCACAGAAGTTCCTAACATTTCCAAGCATGCAGATCCGTGTGTCATGCCAGAACCGCCGAGAGAGGCCGATGAAGACCCCCAGTCGAGCAGCCCTCTGGTGTCCAAGGGAGTATTCATTCCAGTAAGCATGTATCCGCTACCACGCGACCTAGAAGCACACTTGAAAAATGAGAAGATGGGATGAGAGGGAAATAACGGAAAGGAAATCGTGGTAGACAAGAAACCACTCCAGCATTCGCCTGTCGATCCCGGGGAAACCTTGGGTCAGAGTGCGCGTTCGCCGGGGATCGAACCCGAGACCCTCCGAATGCAGGCCAGAGACGTTGCCGCCCGACCATCCCGCTCAGTATGGTCTCTGCTTAAGTAGCCTATGTTCGGGAATTGTCATACTCGTCTCTTGTGGTTCTCTTTCTATTTCAGCACTAAGTAGGGTTCCCCAGGAACATAAACATTTTTACATCTAAAGGTGAAATATTCATTCCATGTATTCCCAGAAGGTAAGGCGTTTCCTCATTCTCTCGCAAGCGATAATTGCTGTTATTATTTTTCTTTCTCGTTTTGCAAATATTTTCTTTTGGAAGGAATGATAATTTAAGCGTTGAACTACCTCCAAGAAACAGCTAATTAAAAAGCGTATATTTAGGAATTACTTCAGGGGACAGAGCTCACAAAATTATTTGAATCTTTTGAAGTAACTATTAACTACTGAAACGTTAAGTCAATATCCCCCAAATTATTTTACATTACCATTTAATTTTGACTTGACATAATATTAAAAGCCTTCACTTACATCATCATGGTCTAAATTTGATTTAAATTTAAATAATTTCATCAATTAGACAAGAGTTTAGACTGTAAAAATTAAAAGACAATTAAAAGATCTGTTGCTATAAAATAATTGGCGTAACAATTAGCTTGTTTTTTTAAACAATTTATAACTAAATGTAGAACGAAGACCGTGATAATAATTTCTAAAGAGAAAATGTGATTATGCACAAGGTCATTAAAATATGGAACATTTATCTAGATAAAAGCATAGGATGTCAAACTGTAAACGCGAGTATTTAAGCCGCGTCTGCACTTGACTTTAAAACGATTTAAATAATCTTGTTCAAAATTAACAATCAATTAAGTAGCAAGAATGTCTTATTTTAATAACATAATATGTTTAGATATAATTGTGTATGGACTGTAAATATAATTTGAATTGTACTGCGACATATCAATATCAATATTTAGAATGAACTTCTTGCAATTTAAGTGAAATTGTAAGGGACAAATGCTCCTATATATGATTTTAAAGGGTTTTTCATGATTGTCAGTTTTGTGATAAACAAGCTCATTATCTATTTAAATGCTGTGAACAAATTTAAGAAAGACCTAGAATTAGTTTTAAGTTAATATGAAGCCTTTCTTCAAGGTTGAGAGTTTTCTTGGCCTTACACAGTATGGAAACAGATGATGACAAGTGTTGCAACTAAAATTCACCCCATCTATATATTTAGTCTGCAAAGCTATATTTGTGCCCAGAGAGTGTCGTGTATTGAGAAAAGTATTTATTTTGGGAGATTTAATTTAGGAGCTGTATTGTAGTTCAAATGTTACGGAGCCAAACTTGATGTAGTAACTTCCCCACATACGGTACAAAGTTTCCGGTGACCTTCGCCCCAATGTTCACTTTCCGGTGATCTTCGCCCCAACTTTACTTTCCGGTGGCCTTCACCCCAAGTTTACTTTCCGGTGGCCTTCGCCCCAACTTTACTTTCACTTTGTATTTTGATGTTTCTTTAAATATTATATATATATATATATATATATTTATGTTTGCCTCGGCTGCGTCAGTATTAGTTTGTAGAAACATGTTTCTCTTAACAGGGTGTGATACGGCTAAAGAATTTAGGCTTACACAGGTTATAATTTTTACTTCACTCCTTTTATTAATCCTTGACACGATTAAATAACACTTCACTGATATAGAGAGCTGTGAGATTATTTATTAATTACTTGCACTTATAAACACGTAAACTTTATAATATTCTCGCCGTAATGAATTTCCGTCTCACATTGGATACGTATTAACCTTCTCGAGGACGCGTCTCGCGTAGGAACACTGTCTATAAGCAACTGGCGCCTGAATTTGTACAATTTGCTCTATTTCAGTTCTGATTGGCTAATTTTACTCCAATAGAATACTTTTATTTTACTTTCAGGTTTTCTGGTTGTTGATTGGCTGTTTATAAGCTGTCTCAAAAATTACATTATTGTTGCTCCAAGAATTACTAGTAGCATTATTAAACTTTCCAATTCATTATTGCCTCAAGGTTGCCTCATTGTTTCCTCATTGTTAGCAACTTTTGACCTATACTCTCACAGCTCCTACATTATTAAATTACGTAATACATTCACATAACATTATTAAACATATATATAATAATATAAACATAATATAATGACTGTTACTTGCATTTTATATGTTATTTATACACATATTGCTTTAAGGCGGGCTGTTATTGAATTTATATATTATATAATTAGGCTGATATTATTTAAGTGTTAAAAAGACTGCCTCAGTATTGGGCGCGTAAAAAAATCCCTTCAAATTGGTGCCCTTTTGCTTACTTATGGATTCCAGAAGTCCCGTTTCACGGAAGAGCCCCGTTTTTACATATCCTGTCCAGGTGTCCTGACAGATGAAGCCGTTCGTGGTGCGGCAACCTCCCTGTCTCAAATCTTTTATAACATGTAATGTTTCCTGCTCTGTTGATGAATTCTATGTGTCTTCTAGCTCGTTCTGCGCTGTCACGTGCGCCAGCAACTCTAGTGGTGTAGCCCTGAGTTCTTTAACCCAGGATATGTGTGAGTGTATTATATATTCCAGTTCAGTTGGCTGATAAATTTTAATGTTTACTAAAGTGTTCAGTTTGAGAAGAGTCACTGACTATTTATTAATTAATTACTTCTATAACAATAATTAAACGAAACTTCAGTTGCCGTAAGTCGCAGAAATGTTGCTCGGAAAGATCATTCTCAATAGATGCTAAATCTTTTTAACACCGGTGCGTTCATGTGCGCTCACAACTTAGAAACTACATACGAAGGTTGCGAATATGTCATGGCTGTATGCATGAATGTCTGATTTAGAATGCGTGCTCTTTTCTTAACATAAACTCTGCCCACGTATCAATACCCCTACCAACGTTCCTTCATACGCGGACCAATCTAAAACCTCTACGCATGCGTATCTGAAGTTGTATGTAGTACCTCCTCGAATCTCAGAATTTTATTCTTTTTCTAATTTATAGAATATCTGCCTACGTGACTTTTCAAACGTACTGAACTTAATGCTCGCTGCATTCCAGGAGTTTTTATACTAATGCATTTCCTTACCATGACTCGCTAATTATCTTTACCTTTAAACTCAGGCTTATTACATTATACATTGCTTTAATATACAGAAATTGCGCATTTATTTCAATTATTTCCCTATATTACTATCATTTCTTTATTTATTTACTTATATATTCCTGTCAATAATTACGGTATCAGGCTAGTTTTATCTAAGCAACCGAAAAAATAAACCGATTGTTTACATTGCATTCACTTCAAGCTTCTCTCGGGTTGCTGAAAAGTTTTAGGAGTAGTAGTCATGCGGAGGGACTTCCAATACCTGGGGCACAGCACGCACGTAGGACATGGTGGGCCCTTTGTGCTTCTAATGTGAACTCTAGGAGGAAGGGATAAAGGGGAGACCCGAAGGACGATCAGATCTGGACGACGATGAGCATTAGCAAGAACGGGGTTCCTAAAGGTTCCAACGTAACACCAATCCTGCCTTAGCCACACTCAACCTGGGATTCCCTGGTGTAGACAAGACACTCCCAGGAAGGAAGGTGCCCCAGCGGCCCCGCCAAGCTCGAAGGAGAAATCTTTCTTTAGCGCAAATTCCACGTGTTGTCGCAACACACCAACCGCCGTTCCTGGTCCTACAATTCTGAAACAGATGAAAGAAAATGATGGGAACAGGAAATTCGCGGTAAAAGGGAACCTACCCCAGCATTCGCCTACCGATGCAGAAAAGCAAGGAATAAACTCATGGCCAGAGCGGCCAGCGCGACGAGAATCGAACCCAGGAGCTTCCAAATGCAAGTCTCGCACGTCACCGCAGAACCATCTCGCTTATTAAGGAAAACGTTTACTTCTCTGTCTGATCGATAAATTCACTGTATGTTTACACGTATAAACTAGCTACTTTCACCTGGAAGTGCATCCACACGTTTTGAGAACACTTTGTTAGCCAAAATGTGTAATTTTCATAGATAAAATGTAAAAAAGCCGCTGTTAATGTTTTAATGTTACAAGTTTAAACGACACTACCGATTCCTGTACCCGTCTTAAACAGCAGAAGCTGTTAAACTCAATAATCGATCATTTGTATGCAGCATATTTTGCATGATATGATCATCAATCACTAAACCGTAATTTTTCCATTTGGGTGACTTTAGTATTATAAACTAACTTTTTGTGTAAAAATCTGAGCAAGAAGTGAGATAAGAGTTACATAGCTGCCGTAACACTAAATGAGTGTTTATCTCTTCAGAATTTAATTACGTAGAAATTAAAAGTATTACAAAAGAAAGCGATTATGTTTTGAATTAGAAAATATTTCCATAACACCAACGAAAGTAAATAACATCCCCTAATAATCAAAAGTTGTGTGCTATTAGATACCTTCTTGATTTTGTATCGAAATGCCAATTTGTCCCAGTCTTTTTACTTTGAAAATTTGGGATGCCTAGTATATTCCACATGTTTCCAAATTAAGGTTGTTCTACTAACATGAGCGGATATGGACATAAATTCTACGAAATGCATCGTTACGAAAAAATTAACACCTCTACCATAATAAATCAGTAGTGGTTAAACTTACTGACAAAGTACATAATTATAACTCATAAATAAGTGGTATAGTACGACTTATAGTATAGTAACTCAAATGTGCTTTTGCGAGTAAAGGATTTGTAGTACTTAAACGTTTTGTTTTCCATTGCGTTTCTTACTGCCGTTCCTCGGTGCTTCAACCCCTTTCTTGTAAGCAAATGGAGCCTTGGGCTGTTTATAAGGTCCTGTATTTTATGCCGCTTGGTTTTCGTCTTGCAGCAATTTTCTTGGCAGCTTGAAGACAATTCATTCCCCCACCCTCTTGTATGTGAACAATGTTTCTGTTGTATGCCGTCGAGTAGCTTCGAGATTTGGTAACTGTTTACGGCTGGTTTCATTCCTTTAACGGCCCAATAAACCCTTGCAGGCAACGTGCACAAAAACAGAATTTCACTGCTCCTATTTTACCCATACATGAAAGCCCTAAACATACAGTTTTACAACAATATGCTGTTCTATAATTTTATATCGACTGGTTCTATTACTTTCTACACTACGTATAGTAAGTAGGGGAAGTATTGTATTCCACCCAAAAATTCGATACCAAGATTTCACCGAAAATATATGTTTTGAGGCCTCTTGAATCCAAAAAAAAAGCATTTTTGGAAACATGTGCGTGTGTGTGTGTCTGTGTGTCTGTCTATGAACAGCATAGCTCAGAAACGAATAGTCGGACAAACACCAAACTTGGTATTTAGGTTGAGAATCTTCCAGAGATGCAAAATGAAGGTTTACAAGAAAATCCCCCACCCCAAATTACCGTTTACATGGAACAGCTTCTCAAAAAACGGCTCTAACGGTTTTGATTAAAATATCACATGTTTAAGATATTTTCATGACAAATGAGATGTATATCTCAATTTTCTGGGAATGTCTCCAAAAGTATTCTTCATTGTGAACGACTTTTGCATAACTGGTAAATCATAAGAGATAGACAAAATTTTACTACACAAAAAATGTAGATCGCGTTAAAATACACAATTTATGTCATACACATTTTTTTTATTGAGTGAACCATTTTCGAGATATTACTTGTTATTCCCTTAAATTTTCCAATACTTATACTTATTTCTCAAATGGGAATTCGATATTCATTTTTTATGTCCTGGACATACAAAGAGAATGGAATGCGCCACATAGCAACCAGTGGTTTAAAGATTTGACTATCGCTTAAATACTACCATATTCCCCTTGCACCTACAAGAAAATTAGCAATAAGATTAACATCTCAATTAACATGAAGCATATGGAGAATAAGCGTTTGTAAGAATAGTTTGTACAAGAGTAGAGAAAGTCATGTGAGTGGCTTTTTTAATGCATAAAATTCCAAACATGCGGATTTGTCTGTATTGAATACAAAACCACACAGGTTAGCTTCATAGCTCAGTCAGTAAAGCACCTGCTTGCTGTGAGAGCGGCCCCGGGTTTGATTCCCAACTGGGGGTGAAATTTTTCTCTAGCCAAGTTTATTCCCTACCCTCCCCAGAGTCTGGAAGTGTGATCTAATTAATAAAACCCAAAGTTTACCAGAAATCCATCGACAAGCGAATACAAGTTAACACCATTGCCTATAGCCTCTTCAGTCTCTAAGTACACATTTGTGCACCTTAATTTAGAGCGCCAATAAAACGCTGTGTGATAAAATGAGTATTGAAAACTTGTGTGCACATGTATGTACAACCCAAGCTTTCGATTCCTGCCACTTGGAGCACCCTATTTCTGCTTGCCATTGAAAAATGGCAATTTGAAGAAGCGAATAGATCAAGATGGCAGTAGACCGACGCAACTACAGAAGTATGAATAAAATATAATAATTTGTTTCAGATGTTTGGTTTATCACTTGCAAATTTCTTTTAAATGTATATTTGACGAGATAATGGGCAATAACACATAACATCTAGTATAAATATCATTTATTATGCAATTCATATCCAGGGTACACATTTGTGCACCTCAGGTTGCATGTGCTAGTATTATGTTTTGAGGTTAACTCAGCAAGAGGGTTAATATATTTGGTTTGTTTTCAGTCAATCCTCTATCAGAGGAGGAAATATGTGAAACACTGAATGAAAGTGATGTAGACTTGGGTGACTTCAGCAGTGAAAGTGAAGATGAAGCATTTGAACAGAGTAAATTAGATATAACTAGTGGCCAAATGGAAACTGATTCAGAAACAGAAAATGACCAGCAACCAGCAGCTGTTGATGAAGTGAGAGTGAATGCAATTACTGGGGACCAAAAAAAGAACTTGAAATGGATAACAAAGAGGTTATAATTATAATCAATTTTATTAACTATTAAAATGTAGGTTTACTGCTCAATACATTTAATCAATGTAAGTTTTCAGGTATTTTGGCCTAAATACTTACATATGCTGCAAACAAATTCAGTATTCATACAAAATATTATGTAAAGGAGCCTTATCATAATCCCATTAATAATAAAAATTGCCTGAACTGGGTGGCTAGAACATGTTTTTTGGAGTATATAAAAATTAATATAACTACAGCAACAAATGAAATTATTTATTGTGCAACTTGATGTAATCTTAAATTAATTTGTTTTAAAAATCACAATATATATATAATAATAATAACATTATTGTTGTTATTATTATTAATGCTTCGCTAAATATAATATTCCTAAACTTAATACAGATATAGCTTTGTCCTTGATATCTTGTTTTAACCTAAGTAAATAACTATAACGGGTATTATTCTGCTTTAAGAATATATTCTAACAACGTATTTTATTTTCAGTATTGTTGCAAGGGGTCCAGAATTAGATAATGAGCTGCACTGGGGTGAACAAAAGAAATTTTTGAAGCTTTTCTGGAGTATTTCCCACTGGAATTTCAGAAGCTGGTGAGCCATGAAACATACCTGAAATCAGTTCAAGACACAGGAAGCAGCCTGAAGACAACTGAAATTGAAATATTGTATTATGTGGGTATTGAAATTATTATGGGAACACTTAAATTACCTCAAGCTAAGTTATATTAGAGTAGGTTGTTCAATTTTCCTCTGATCTGTGATACTATGCCAAGAGACAGATATTTTAAATTTATAAATAGCTTGCACTTTGCTAATAAGCTTGGTTATCACCCTAATGATTATAAGCTATGGAAAATTAGACCTCTTGTGGATGCAGTATATAACCTTACTTAGGAAAGCTCATTTATCAATAGATGAGCAGATGATCCCTTTTGTAGCAGGTGTGGTTTTAGGCAGTATGTTCCTTCAAAACCTAATCCATTAGGTTTAAAAAACTTTGTACTGGCAGCTAGTGATGGCTTGATGCTGGACTTTTGTTTGTATGTGTGTAAGGGCACTGTTAAGCGTACCCTTAGCCCAAGGATAAATTCAGCAATTGAAGCCGAGAGTTCCTCAGACGAGGAAACTTCTTTAAAAAAGAAGTACAGAAAGGTTGTTAGGCAGCCCAACACGGAGATTAGATATGATGAAATTGGTCATTTCCCTGTTTATTGGAACGATTATTCTGCATCCAAATGCAGAAATCCAGGATGTAAATCAAGATCTAGAGTGAAATGTTCTAAGTGTGACATGTATTTATGTGTAATGAAAAATAACTGTTTTTTAAAATACATACGAGATGAACCTTTGGGCACAATGTTTATATATTATCTACTTTGTGTATTAATAATATAATAAACAAATAAATGTGGTCATAGACTTCAAAAAGTTGCATTCATTTGTAATATTTACCTTCTTAATATCAAAATTCCTACCAAAGCCTAAGTTAGGAAAATACTATCCTTGATCCCAAGGTGCACATATGTGTACCATCTATTATAAGATACTCTTAATTTCAAAGAAGTTAATTTGATTATTTTTGTATTATTTAGTCATGCAATAACCTTATTTGATCAAAAGTTTACAAATTGCATCAGTATTTTAAACTCAGGACTCAAGAGGATAGGCAATAATAAGTTCCAAAGGAAATGCCGCCGATAAAACCATTGTAGTTAAAGGCGGGGTAAAAATGGAACTAAAAATAATTGCAAATTTTGCACACGTAAGCTATGACAAACGGAGAAAAATATCATATAACTTAGATTTTGATATTCCTCCCTGCAACATTCTACGATTACTGCTACCACTACTACTCTCTGTAGGCGAAAGCAAAGCCGTCTACATCTATCTCAATAAAGTAAGACAATAAACAGCAGACAAACGAAATACTATTCTTATTTTTCTTCTTCTTTGTTGTGTACAGAAATAAAATAACACAAAGGATTCAAATTAATCATAAACTTTATTAACTATAAGTAATAACAAATCTCTATGCTGCTCAGCATTACCATCATAAGAACAACTGAGTCGCAGTTAATATCGACACCTTAGGCAATATTACTCAGATTTTCCTGTATCACAGTTACGCTTAAAAGGAATCGATTGTGCGGAATACTTTGTTTTTTTTCAATACACAGTATTATGTTTCTTCTCTTCTCTCTTTTATTTATTTATTATTAAGAATGGGTGAAACAAAGCCATTATATGTATCTGAAAGAGGTAGCAGCTAAACAAAACGTTTGATAAACGAAACTGCACCAGTCCTCTTTCTCCATCACATTATTATTATTGATATTATTGTTGTTGCAGCGGTACCCCACCACAGATAAATAATAAGTTCACCACGCGGCAATATAGCTTAGACGCACGCTATAATGTAGCAGGTAATTGTAATTTTGCACTAACAGGTAAATAATTCATTAGTAACATAAGTTCAACCGAGCGCCACAGCGGCGCTAATGTCCAAATAGTTTAAGCCCAATAAACTAGATGGCACCACCGGTTATTTGTGCTGGCTACCGTTACACAGCGACGACAGGTATAATATACCTGCTGATATACAGGTAATATATACAGGTATAGGCCGATCCCGTCGTCGTCGTCGTTTCTGCGTCACGTGCGGCGGCGGCGACGACCACTTCATGGGTCAAGCAGCGTGCCCGCTCTACCCAAGAAATAACCAGCTCCAGCGTCCACCGAGGCACCATCATCGGCTCCAGCGATCAACCAAGCCACTCCGACACATCAGATCACTCTTCCAGCTTTATCGCCGCTCAGAGACACTCAGCCTACACCACCTGAAATGACTTCACCGGTCGGACGCACTGATCACGCAGAATCCATCATCGCAGACCTTCGTGCTCTCACTCATCACCTTAATCTCCTGATGTCAGCAGCTTCTCCACGGCTCCGGATCTTGGAGCGCAAACTCAATGCAAGCACCAAGCTCATGCATCACGCCAATTCCACTCCCTCCAGGCAGCCGTCACACAGTTCACATCCGTCGATACTGCTGAAACCATAGGGTCAATTCATAGAAAACTTCTGCGAATTGAAGCCAACCAAATGTCACATCACATCACACCACCAACGCCGATATGACAACACAGACAGAACCATCTCACAGCTCCAACGACATCGGCCACACCATCAATGCCAGCGCAAATCCGCCGTCTCACCCTACACCACCGCCGCCACAACAGCCTCCCACTCCAACCACAGCAAAAGACGTCTCGCCGCAGCTTCTGGAGCTCCATGCCTTCACCCGCCAACGTGCTGGCGAAAGGGCCGGACGGCTTCAGGCCTCACTCCCACAATATGGCCCCCTTGGCTGGCCCACAAGTCACCATGGGACCGGCGCTATTAACATAGTGGCCTCAAACACTTCGGTGCGCAGTGCATCTTTTTAATAAAAACTTTTGTTTCCCGAAGTCTCTCCTAACACCAGGTGCCCGACAGGGCCTCGGCCATGGCAGTAACTGGTAGTTCCTTCAATCCGCTCCTCACCGAGAACAGCAGCACTTACTCCCGCATGGGTGCGTATTTTCGAGGGTGCTCATGCGCAACCTCACCCGTCTTTCCGAATCTTCCTTCACATCTCTCGCCCTAACATAAAAAAAACTGGTTCAGTACCTCGTGCGGTCACTAGCACGAGTCGCTGGGGTGCGAAGACACATGAGATAGTAAATATTCATCTTTTGAGACCAAACCTTGCAAACCTCTCTATAATATTCCTGTTCCCATGTACCCGTCGTCACCTAGCTTCGCTGACTAGATCCCGAGGAGTGTTCGAGCTAAGTAGGCTTGCCTACTAGCGTGTCTCGCATCGTCAAGCGGAACCTGCCGGGCCTAGCAGATCACCGACACCCTTTCGGGCCAGTGTGGGCGCACACCACCCTCGTCTTTTTTTCTTCACTTCAAGGATTAGGTATTACACCTGTTCCGTCTTCGCACACCCCCTCGTAACCATGTAAATTAATTGTAAACATAGCCATTAGTTTTTATATAACCCCTGGGTACTCACTGACGCCTCTTCCGCTAGCTTACTCGCCACGTACCTTTCCTACCCCTGGTACCGATGACGCTCTCCATCTGAGACTACTATCTCCTGTTGTAAGCATCCCTTGGAGCTAACTAACACAAGGATTGCTACAATAGTTAGGGGTGGGAGATTTTTTTTAATTTTTTGTGTCACATCTTTGGAGGACACTGAACTTAAATACTAAGCTTGGAATTCCTTTAATTTTTGAGTTACGCTGTTCACAAACACACGAACCTTTTCCTAAAAATTATTTTTATTCAGGGCCTAAAAACAGTATTTCCGTTGAAAGCGCTATATCGAATTTTTGTGTGGAATGCAATAGGTACCTACTGCAAGTAGGTGTTAGAGAAACTAATACAATGCAAGACTTGCCGTCCAGTTCTAATGGGTAGGCACCACAAGAAATGGTCTAACGATCTATGATTAATGATTGATGAATGGATGCTACAGTTACTTGTTACAATAGTTCTCTGAATCCCCCCTCAAGCTGTATCTCGCTAAACCAATACAGCGCGGCAGTCTTTTTCTATGCATGACCGCTGTATATTCCAACGTCATCTAAGAAGCTAAATGTGATCAGCTTTCCGAACTTTATATTATTTCTGTAGCTAGAAACCATTGTATTGCTTCTCAATTGATTTACAGCTATTTCACAAGTTGAACTGCTCCCTATTTTAGACTTCTCACCTTGAGAAAGATCTCGCCCCAGTACAGCAAACAAAAAGACAAGAACGGATATAGGAAACCAAGAGCACCTAAATGGTTGCTTATTTTTCTCCAGTCTGAAAGAAAGTACTGATGATGGATGAATAAATTCAAAGAGGGACAAAGATAAGTTTATGGTGGCTTCCACAAGTTTAGGATAAAATCTTCTCCTTTGAGCAAAACGAACATAAATTTATCCTCCTTAATGTTTTATCTTTTGTGCGTGTGCTTGTGTGTGTATATGGTTGTGTGTGTGTGTGTGTGTGTGTGTGTGTGTGTGTGAAAGAATCAGGGAGCGAATCTGGTTTCACAGGCATAAACGCGACCACATAATGACGGGAACGTCACTTAAACAACGCATAAATCGCAGAATCGTGGAATACGAAGGGGAAATTTGTAGTATCGTTTGTGTCCGCATTTCTAAGCTTAGCAACTCGAGATGAAAGTGCTCTACTTTAGCTTAAACAGTCAAATATCAGCGTAACCTTGAAGCCGTACCGTTTGCTTCAAATGTTGGTGCTGCTATCTCGAAATTGTATCCATTTAGATGACGTTTAATGTTACCTGCTTTGTTGTGGGGTTTTACGATGTTGTCATATCCCAGCGTTCTGCGTTGTCTCCTCTGCGAGCTGCTATAGTGATATAGTTCTTTGATTCATTGTATGCGTAAGTGTAATGTGAAAGGATAACAGCAGTTTAGTTAGCTGATAAATTTTAATGTTGACTCAAATATTCTGTTTGAAAAGCGCCACCGACTTGAATTAAATAATTAAGAATGATAATGATGCGAAGCGTCAGTTGCCGCAAGTCGCAGAAATGTTACTCGGAAAGATCCCTCGCAATTGCTGCTAAATTTTTCTGATTCAAGCGCGTGCCTAGGCCCTACACAACTTAAAATGAAACTAAATACCACACGAGTAATCACAAGGACCCTCTCACGAGTAAGTCACGTGATTTAGTAAGTCCGATTTAAAATGCACGCCGTTTTCTTAATATAAGCTCCGCCTACCTATCACTACCCCTACCAACGTTACTACTTATGCGGTCCAATCTTAAAACTCTACATATGCATATATGGCACTGTTTTCATGCGGTGTCTCCTCGAATTTAAGAGTTTCGGTCCCTAATTTGCAGAATTCTCGCCTATGTGACTTTGCAAACGTACTGAACTAAACCCTAACTGCATTCCAGGATATTTATGCAAATGTATTCCCTTAATAAGACTCGCTAACGATCTTTCCCTCCGGGCAAATGTTTCAACTTAAGATTGTTACATTATACATTGATTTAACATACGTAAATTATTTATTGCAATTATTTCCCTATCTTACTATCATTTCTTTATTTAATTCTTTATATCCTTCCGGTTATTAATTACCGTATCAATATGTTAAAAATAAGATATTTTGGGTTATTCCGGTCTCACACATTATTTCCATCCTTTCCAAAGGCATTCCAATATTGCGGGGTCCATAATATTGATAATTTGGCATTTGTTCAGGAAATCTGCCCGTATGCATTCTGTCAAAATTCTTTATACATTATCTTTGTATCTTGTTAATTTGCGACATCTTCCAAATTAAATTTCTCTCCTATATTATCATTTGAAATGTTGTCGATTGAAGTTTTTAAGAACTGAATCTGAACTGCTTTGATACTGTTCAGACATGAAAGAAGCATCATCATCTACACGGTTTAGTCCAATACTGAATTTTTTTTTGTCCTCAAGGCCACTGAAGAAAGTGCTGGCCCCTCCATCTCAAATAAGGTCATCTGCTCTTTGATCTTGGGTTGCACTCTTAACATCTTTCTTGGTGTTCTTGAATATGCTATCCTTTGTAAATGTTCTTTCCAGTTGTTTTATTTTCTATAATTTTGTCCTTTAATCTAAGAATACTTAACTCTTTCCTAATGTATGTGCTATTCTTTTTATCCTTCTCGTATATTCACTGATCTTTTTCAGGAATCTCATTTCGGCTGATCCTATCACATTCTTTTTATCAATTTCCATAAGTCGGAGCCGTACAGAAATAATCACTTTATAAAACTACCTGTTTCTCTTTCCTTGTCCTTTATTTAAAGTCTTCTTATAGTAGAGCACAATTGTTTATATCTATTTAATTTGATTTCTAAATACACGTTTCCTCTGAGTGTAGATTAATATTATATCCTAAAGCAATAAAGCGAAAAGAATATATTATGCAAACCATTAAAGAAATAACGAGCGCAGTGCTATCTGTGAAGTATGACACTGTACAGTGCAACTTCGACGAAGTGAAGAAAAATTACAGGAAGCATTTAAAATGTGGATATGGAAAAAAATTTGAGAATGTGAGATGTATCTAAGAAATAAATAGTTTTAAAAAATTCACAAAGGAAGAACAATCATAAAGAGCAGACGAGACTGGATGAGAATAAACCGAACCAAAGAAACGGTGTTTGGAATAAATGTTTTGGATACAATGTTTCAAACGAGAACAATATTAATATAATAAAATTAAGGCATAAACTGAGAAATGTATGTTGCTGCTATGTATGGAAAGTCAGTTTGAAGATGTATTATATTTCAACTGTTGGGGAGCCGAACTTGTAGTAGTTGCAACCGCACGTATAGTAAACAGTTTCCGGTAGTCTTCGCCCCAAATATACTTTCAGGTGGCCTTTGCCCCAAGTTTAAAAAATATTAACTTTGTAATTTGACTGTTTCTTTAAGTATTATATATTTATGTTTGCCTCGGCTGCGTCAGTATTATTGTTAGAGACACGTTTCTCTTAGCAGGGTTGTGATGCGACAAGAATGTAGGCTTACACAGATTATAATTTTACTTCACTCCTTTTATTAATGCTTGACACGATTTAAATAACACTTCACTGATTCTGTGAGATGTGAGATTCTTTTTATTATTAAATATTTGCACTTTTTAACACATAAACTATTTTCGTCTTACACGAATACGTATTATATTTCTCGAAGACGCATCTCGCATCCAGTTACAAACACTGTCCGCAGGCAACTGAACTCTAAGTTTGTAAAATTTTCTCCTATTTAGTTTCTGATTGATACCTTCATTTAACTAAAGCTTTTTCTGGTTGTTGATTGGCTATTTTATAAACTGTTACAAAAATTACATTAGTGTTGCTCCAATAATGACTAGTAGCATTTAAACTTTCAAATTCATTATTGCCTCAAGGTTACCTCATTGTTAGCAACTTTTAACTTATTATTCTCACAGCTCCTATATTATT
The DNA here is from genome assembly GCA_030765065.1 of Deroplatys truncata. Taxonomy (NCBI): domain Eukaryota; kingdom Metazoa; phylum Arthropoda; class Insecta; order Mantodea; family Mantidae; genus Deroplatys; species Deroplatys truncata. The sequence continues at coordinate 38,570,949 of CM060980.1, forward strand.
AAATTACGTAATACATTCACATAACATTATTGAACATGTATACAATAATATAAGCATATACAATGACTGCAATATGCACTTTTTATATATTGTTACATACACATATTGCTTTAAGGCAGGCTGTTATTGAATTTATATATTAAATAATTTGACTGAAATCATTTAAGTGTTAATAACACTGCCTCAAAACAATGAGCAAATCAGGAAAAATGAAAGTGACTTAAGGCAGGAAGCTTTGATTCATTGATTGATTGATTTATAATTACTACTATTGTGGAATTGGTGTAGGCTGTTAAAATAGTCAACGTGCGTGACTGCAGTGCACTTCCACGATCCGCACTACCCTCTTATTTCAGAGACACCCCAGATATGGGTTTCTCTTTTTTTATAATGTACATACGAAATTCTAGATCATGACATGGCGTCAAATTTTGAGAGCCCTTGACATTTCCCTTCTGTATCGTAGGTGGGGTCGTGCCACCCTATCTTGCAGGGTCGGAATATCGCCACCGGTAAAGGTAAGAACTGACTGACGCAAGTGGTTATTTTATTCACCCTTGCTTGTAATGGGAACTGCGTTAATGAAGTGACTATCCAGGAGACAAAGACAGTGTAATGTATTCAAATAACACAAGTAAAATTCGCAGGTAGTCTTAAGTGGAATATTAATTCCAAGCGCACTCTTCAGTATTTTTTATCAAAGCCCAATCCGACCCGCGTGTTGATCGCCACGCCTATAACTTAGCATGGTTCTATGAGAGCCCTCTGAAAAGTCTAGTGATGTATGTACTTACCCATAAGAGGATGGACAAGAATTCTCTATAGATGGGATGCATTAACTTTCATTTGTGGAATGGAAAACTAAAAATCTGATGTGTTACGCTCACATGACTTTCTCTACTCTTGTACAAACTATTTTTACAAACGCTTATTCTTCATATGCTTCATGTTATTCGAGATGTTAATCTTACTGCTAATTTTCTTGTAGATGCAAGGGGAATTGGTAGGCTTTAAGCGATAGTCAAATATTTTAACAGGTGGTTGCTATGTGGAGTATTCCATTCTCTTTGCATTACCAGGACAAAAAAATGAATAACGAATTCCCATTTGACAAAAAGTATAAGTATTGGAAAATTTAAGAGAATAACAAGTAATATCTAGAAAATGGTTAACTCAAAAAAAAATGTATATGACATAAATTGTGTATTTTAACGCGATCTACATTTTTTTGTGTAGCAAAATTTTGTCTATCTCTTATGGTTTACCAGTTATGCAAAAGTCGTTCACAATGAAGAATACTTTTGGAGACATTCCCAGGAAATTCAAAATATACATTTTATTTGTCATGAAAGTATCTTAAATATATGATATTTTAATCAAAATGGTTAGAGCCATTTTTGAGAAAATTAAAATTTTGGAAAAATGTTCCATGTAAAGGGCAATCTGGGGTGGGGGGATTTTCTTGAAAACCTTCGTGTCGCATCTCTGGAAGATACTGAACCTAAATACCAAGTTTGTGGTTATCCGACGACTGTTAGTTTCTGAGTTATACTGTTCACAGACACACACACGGACATGTTTACAAAAATGCTTTTTTTTGGATTCGGGGGTCTCAAAACATATATTTCCGGTGAAATCTTGGTATAGAAGTTTTGGGTGGAATACAATACTTCCCCTACTTACTATACGTAGTAGAGAAAGTAAAAACGCTGTAGCGAAGTTTCTTGTTGAGAGTTATCCGAAGTGTTATGTTACGAATGTAGATGTAAACGAGGCTCCCTTTCTCAGAACCAGAAGGATGCGGTATAGACTTGGTATTGAAGTGATTATGAAGGAAATATCTCAGGAGATGACCAGAGTGTAAATCGATGTGAACTCAAGATTGCGACTCCGAAAATCGCGCGAGAACAGATCTGATGAGTAGAGTTGCTAGATGTACCGTTTTGCCCAGAACAAGTTTTACCTTCTCTACTTCGTATTTACAGAAAGTAGAGGAAGTACTGTATTCCACCCAAATCTTCTATACCAAGATTTCACTGGTTGCATATGTTTTGTGGCTCCCTAAGTCCAAAAAAGAAGGATGTTTGTGTGTGTGTGTGTGTGTGTGTGTGTGTGTGTGTGTGTGTGTGTGTGTGTGAACAGCATAACTCCAAACGAGGAGTCAGTAAAATACCAAACTTAATATTTAAATTCAGCATCTTCCAAGGATGAGACATGAAGATTTTCAACAAAATTCTCTCACCCCAAACTACCCTTTACATGAACATTTTTCGTTGTTTTTTCTCAAAAATAGTTCTGACGATGTTGATAAAATACATGTTTAAGATATTTTCATCGTCATCTATCTCAAAGTAGGCCCCATGTTCCGACTCAGAAGTCGTTTTACCATCTACATTGGGGTCATCGGTTATCTCGTACTCCCCGTGGTTTCTATGTATATATTACTTGCGTAAATCTTGTAGAAGATATTCTTTCAATGTGGATTGAAATTAATTAAATATTAGTTAATTAATGAATTAATTCTACTTAACTGTAGAAAAGTTATTTGACGTTTACTTTGTGGTTTTTGGAATCAACGCACATTTTGGCAACTTTAGACCCATTTATTTAACATGAAAGACACGCTCGACAAATTACTTCACCTTCAGTACTGTTGCCAACTATGTAACACACATACATATATATATATATATACACGAGTATATGACTGTTTGCCAGCCTATTCTGATATTTAATACATTTAGCAACCTCCTAGAGTCTAGACGTTCAGAGTTTAAAAGCGTATTTTAAATAAATCCAGGGGGTAGTATAACTTTGTCCTTACTTTGTTGACAAGATTGCCTCTGAGCTTATGGGGTAGTTAAATTTGAGGCAGTATTTTTAACACTTAAATAATTTCAGTCTAATTGTATAATATGTAAATTCAATAACAGCCCGCCTTGAAGCATTATGTGTATATAATAATTTGTAAAAGTACGTAACAGTCATTGCATACGGTTATATTAGTGTATCCATGTGTAATAATGTTATGTGAATATATTACGTAATTTAATAATGTAGGAGCTGTGAGAATAATAAGTTTAAAGTTGCTAACAATGAGGTAACCTTGAGTCAATAATGAGTAAGAAAGTTTAAATGTTCTTGTGATTCTTGGAAGCATTAATGTAATTTTAGTGACAATTTAAAAATAGCCAATCAACAACCAGAAAAAGCTTTAGTTAAATGAAAGTATTCTATTGGAGTAGGAGTAGCCAATCAGAGACTTGAAATACAGAAATTTACAAGTTTAGACGGTTGAAATCAATTCAGTTGCCTCCAAACAGTGCTCATAACCAGACGTGTTGCTTCTAGACAGTGATCATAACCAGACGCGAGATGTGTCCTCGAGACATTAATTACGTATTCGTGTGAGGCGAAAATAGTATAAATACTAAAAAGTGCAAGTATTAAATAAAAGAATTTCACAGCTCTCGATATCAGTGAAGTCCTTTTTAATTTGTGTCAAGGATTAATAAAAAGGAATGAATTAAAACTTAAAATCTGCGTAAGCCTACATTCTTGTCGCATCATGCCATGCCAAGATATCCATGTCTCTAAAATAATACTGACGCAGCCGAGGCAAACATAAATATAATATTTAAAGAAACAGTCAAATTACAAAGTTAATTTTTTTTTACACTTGGGGCAAAGGCCACCTGAAAATACATTTGGGGTGAAGGCTACCGGAAACTGTTTACTCTACTGCGGTTGCAACTACTACAAGTTCGGCTCCCCAACAGTTGAAATACGATACAACTACTCCTAAAATACTCCTTTTTCAAATTGACGCCCAAAGCGTGGTGCAAATAACGTAATAAAAACAATACAACAATAACCTTACTCAAATTACATTCGAACCCACTCGCGGCCTCTCTCTACTGCGCGAGACAGCCGGCAGTCGCCGGGGAAATTACGCCGGCGGAGGCGGTCTAAAATCTTTACCTTATATTAGATGCTGGAAATGTTGACCTTCTGCTCTCAAACAATCTCGTGTAAATATTCTCGCTCACTCACCGAAGCTCAGCAGCAGGAATCTTGTGATTTCTTGCACAATGTTTTCCCTAAGTTCCTGTAGTGTGCGAGGATTGGAACAATACACTTTGTCTTTTAAAGAACCCCAAAAATATAAAATCACAGCTCGTTAGGTCAGGAGAACGAGGGGGCCACAAATCAACACTAATTATTCTGTCATCAAACACCTCTCTTATTGTATGTAAGATTCGGCAGTCGTATGTGTTGTTGCAGACAGAATCTTGCTAGAACCAACCATACGATTTCTCTTCTTCTGTCAAGAGATTGCAAAATGGCCTCAGAATTAAGCTCTAATATCGCTCTGCATTTATTGTTTCATCAAAGAATATGGGCCCAAATTATTCTTCTAGCACTTATCGCACACCACACTCCATTTTTATGATCATAATGGGGCGTTTCATCACAAAAATTCCTACTGCTGAGCTTCGGAGAGTGAGCGAGAATATTTACACGAGACATACTGCCGGCTTGAGAGCAGAAGGTTTACAGTTTTTCTTCCTAATTTCTTCTAATTGTCCCACAAACGATTTCAAATCTATCATGGTTCATCTCAATGTCCTTGTCGAATTTAAAACTAATATTATATCCTAGATAATTGAAGTAAAATAACTGTTGCAATATTTTCCCATTTATTAGTATCTTCGATCTAACGTAGTTCTTCCCTTTAAAGGCCATTATTTCGTTTTACTTGTAGATATAGTTAAATTATAATGCATAGCAATTTGGCTTAATCGATACACTGCTCTTTGTAGATTAGCTTCTATTTCTTGGATAACTATTTGCTCATCAGCATATAGTAAAGTATTTAAAGATGTGTTTAATTTTATTTTGATTCCAAACTGTATTCACCTTTCCAGTTTATAACTGAATCATCAACATATTATGACGCAGCGGGTATAACCCAAGGTTCTTCTGGAAGCTTCTTCTCCCCCCTCCTCCAGAAAGTGTGTTGAAATAGTTCTAGATCGTTCGAGAACACAATATAAATTAAATAAAGTGGGTGATATACTACACCCTTGTCGAACACCTTGATTTGTTTAAATTTGATCTGACATTTTAGAACCAGAACTAATTACTATTTTGGTATTCGCATACAGACTTTTAATAGCACTAACAAGGTGTTTAGGAAACGCTCTTGTTTCTAATATTCTCCATAAAAGGGCATTTTTGCATTATCAAAGGTCTTCTTATAATCAGTAAACGCTATGTGAGCTTCTGGATTAAATTCACACGTATTTCAATAATTTGTCTCATAAATACGTTATCACTACATGAACGTCCTTTTCTAAAGCCTGATTGTTCCTCCGATATATATTACATCAGTAATAGCTTGTAAGCTTCGATTGAAAATTTTCCCATAGGTTTTGTAGCCTCCGCTTAATAAACTTCTCCTCTATACTTTCCTGTATCATTTCTATTGTGTTTTTTGAAGGGGAAAATAATATTAATTCTGTTCCATTCCACGGATACTGAGCAATTTTTCCATTACATGCTTAAGAAGTGAAGAAAAGAAAATTGTAATATCATTCCACCATTTTTAATTAGTTGAGCATTAATTCAACCAACCCAGTGGCTTTTCTATTTTTTGTTGCTTTTAAAGCTGCTTCTAATTCTTTTGCATCTATTTGATCTACAGAACTACAGATCACATTCCTGGTTGTTTTCATCATACCATAAATTTCTCCATTGATTTTCTCTGTTTTATTCATAAATATCATAACCCTAAATGCCATGTTCTGTCTTCCATGAATGTCATGTTCAATATTGGCAATAAATATTTCCCAAGTTTCACTAGTGCTTCTTATTATAACTGTTTTGTTTTATTTCTTTTCTGTTTATACATTTCCTAAGCTTTATCCGTTTTTGTTTATAGGGAAGAATTGTAAGCAATCTGTTTTTCTTTTCGTATATTGATTATTTCTAAGTTCTATATTTTCTGACCCCTTTTCCGGTTTGATATTTTACTTTTTCCAAGTACCTCATTAACTATTTTCAAGATTGCTGCTTTTAACCTAATCCATTCTTCTTCTATATTTCTTTAGTTTCAACATTTGTAGATCATGTGTTAGTCTTTGTTGGTATAAATTTCTTATACTCTCTTCCTGCAGGAGATGAACCTTAAATTTAGAAGTTTGATTTTGAGGTTTATTGAACCTTTCTATTTTCTCCATTTTACCCATATTTCAATCTTTGAAGTAATAAAAAGGTGATCGGAACCTATATCTCTGCCTCTAAATGCATCTCGAATTTGGGGGCATACATTATTATTGACTATTACATGGTCAATTATTGAGTGCGAGCCTCTTGCACTCCAGGTTTATTTATTTATACATTTCTTTCGAAAAAACTTACGTAATTTTAAACTGGTTAAAAGTAACCATTATCATTCAGAGTAATTTCACCATACCTACTGTATTTTCTATTGGTACGTTTCCCACTCTCGCATTCAAGTCCCCTAGTATTAACATATGATCAGTTTTATTATATGTGTTTACTTGTTTTTGTAACTCTTCATAGAATAATTCAGTATTTTCATATCTTCTTTCTTCAGGTGCATAATCACTCGGTTTACCAAATCTATTGACCTCGTTGCATATTTATCAATTTAACTCTTTTGGCAGATAAATAACTAATTAGTTTTGCGCTTTTGCTTTGGTTCAATAAAGTGCAAAATATACAACATTATTTGTTTATATTTGACCACCCTTAGTTTTAACGTACAGGACAATATTAGTATTTTGAACGTTTGGATACTACACACACTTACATAACATATAGTCAACTTAGTTGCCTACGTAAGTTATTTATTCAAATTATTGATTCACGAATATATTCATGGATATTATACACATTTAAATAAGTTTCTGAGAATTAAAATCGATATCATTTCTTTAGATTTATAACGGTACCTTTGTGTTACTTGTGCACATGCACACAGCCAATAATGTACCTGGGGTAGCCGCTGGCCCCTTTTAGACTTTCGAATGTTCCTGAGGGGCGTGAACCATCACATGATCAGTGACGTATACTTGTTACCCATGTGAGGCAGGACGCTGGTCATGTGACAATACATTGACAGGAATGTACAAAAGTTGAAAAGATGTGAAGTAGTTCGCTGCTTGTACTCGAATTTCCTGTACCATCGAGCGAGGAGGCACCGCGGTAACGTATGCAGCTCGCATTCGGGAGGTCCCAGGCTCGATTCCGGCCACCGCCCACTGCGACCCACGAGTTTTTCGTGGTTCCCGGGACGGCAGGTGAATGCTGGGTCGATTCATCTTCTACCACGCCATTCCTGCCCCTCATTTTCTGTACCATTACCCTTCTTCTCAACTGTTTCAGGATTGTAGGACCAGACGACGGCATTCTGCTGGTTGCGGCTGGGCGGTGGCTGTGCGTTCTGTGCAGGATTTTTCCCTGGCGTCGTTACAGAACTGCCCAGTTAGGTCTCTCCTCCGAGCGGGACCTGTGGGGAGGACCTCGGAGGTTCGGTGGTTTGGGTGGACCCGGGCGACGTCCAACGCGATTGATCTGGAAATGTTAGGGAACCCTATGTATGCTTGCGCCCCATCGTCATCCAGATCTGGTCGCCCTTCGGTTCTCTCTCCTTATCCCTCCCTCTCAGCTGTCACGGTGGAAGACCTACTTGCAGTGCTCTGGTCCGGTTGCGGGGTCTTCTCCGTTCGCCCGTATCTTTACTTTAAAAACGGCACAATATAATACCATCAGTGACTGGACTTCCTGTTTTATCGTTTTTCTTTAAAAATAAGATCCTAAGCCAGTTATGCTCACATGTTATACGGCGAAATTAATAGGTACCATCTATGCATCAAATTCTCCCCTTCGAACCTGCTACATTTACCAGTTGAAGGGTTTCTTTCACGCTTCCTTGCACTTTCCTTCGACTTTACTGGCACCTACAACAGATCCATTTTGCTTTTCTAGGGATATTTTGGGAGAAAATACTGAGAAATTCAGGGGAGATCTTCACTGCAGACTTTCATTCTGGACAAACTAGCGCATACACAGCACAGCATGCTACATTGTTTATAGTATTGCAGTATCCTGCTGCTATCTGGCGAGACGTCAAGAAATTACGAAGAAAGAAAAACAACGAGTTAAAGCTGGAAATAAAATAATGAAACAAAGACAAGGCACATAGCAGAGAAACGAATAGTTATAGTTTTTCTTGTAAAGAATAAAACACAAGAGAGAAGAGACAAATCAAGTCTTCGAAACGACCCAGAAACTGCGCTGAAACGTGAACATGTACATAAACGTAAATGTCTAGTGTTTTACATCCATTTGGCTTTCTCTACAAACTATTCTTACAAAAGCTTATTTTTATATCTTTCTAGTTAAACGTTGCAGGTACAAGAGAGATAAAGTAAGCTGAAGCGATAATAACATTTTTAAGAGCGGGACGCTATACGATGACTTTGAAATGCCATGTCCCCTGCTTGCAATGACCATGAGAAAAAATGAATAGCAACTAACACTTTAAAAAAAAACGGTATAAAGCATTTTAAAACTGAAACCAATATAAGAAAATATTTTGGAAAGGGTTAATGCCACAAAAATGTATTTAACAAATGTTCTGCTTTAAGGAGGTCTACATTTCTTGTGTAGTAAGTTTTTGTCTACATCTTACAGTCTAACGATTATATTTAAAAAAAAAAAAAGTAATCAGAAAGAAGCGGAATTCACAGGTTATAAAGTTCAAAATATGAGTTTTACTTGGAATGTAAATATCTTGGACATATGGTATTGTAATCAACATCGTTAGATATGTTTCAGAAAATAAAAAATAACGAACAATTTTCCATGTAAAGGAAGTATCGGGTGGAGGAAGTTCTTGAAAGCCTTTGTGTAGCATCCCGGAAGATACGGAGCGTAAATGTTTTATATTTAACCAACTTTTCGTTTTTGAGTTATGCTGTTCATAGACATAAGCACACAGACACAAACAAACCGGATAATTTTCTAAAAATGCTTTTTTGGGGTTCAGAGGGCTTCAAAACACGTATTCCCAATGAAATATTGACATTAAAATTTTGTGTGAAATTTCTCTACTGTATTCTACTGTAAGTAGGTAGTAGAGAATGTAAAAACGAATCGAGACTCACCCCTTGATAAGGTTACCATATGCCACGAATTTCGCGGACTGTTCGCACTTTTAATGTAAATAAAAACGTTCAGGCCGTAAATATTAAAGTCTGCAATTTTTACCATATTTTAACTCAATTTTGATAGATGTAATGTGTTTTGAGGGAGGACAAGGATGATAATTTTGAGAATTTGTTGTCAGATAAGAAATGGGTTGGCTTCATTCATAATTGCATTTCTAGTAAGCAGTAGTATTCAGAGTTGCCAAAAACTGTGAGATATTATTTCTCCATTCCTGATCATAACACCAATGTAGAAAGAGAGTTTCCCCAATCAGTGCTCAGTGGACAGAAGAAAGGATAGGTTAACAGTAAAATCAGTTAATGCAATCCTGCAAATAAGATATTTTTCTTCTGTTCCAGTTTCTGAGAAATACAAGGCATAAAACAATTAAATGTTGATATTCAATACATTAAGTTGTACTGAATACATTTAACATATTTGATAATATGTGCCTAATTAAGGTAAAATACAATAAAGCTGCCCTTCCAGAACTCTGGACTATTAATTAAATGCACATTTCTCCTACATTAGAGTTCCTTATTCCTCAAAATTCATTTCCTTAAATCGATTAAACTAACGATAGAAGGCCCTGGTTTGGATTATCAGATTATGGCAACCCTACCCTTTGAAAAAAAGTTGAAAATCTAAACCATAACAAAGACTATCTCGGAAACGGTTAACGCTAGAAAAAAAATTCTTATTTGGCATAAATATTGCGCTTAAATGAGATATACATTTTTTGAGTATTATATTTTAATCAAAATCGTCAAAACATATTATGGTATTTTAATCAAAAACGTCACAGTTCATTTTTGAGAAAATCAAAACTAATAAAATATTTTCGCGTAAAAGGTATTTTGGGTGGGGTCATTTTCTTGAAAATCTTTGGATATTGGACTTAAATACCAAGTTTGGTAATTATCGAGCATTTCGTTTGTGACGTATGACCGTTCTTAGACAGACAGACAGACAGATACACATACACGGACCTTTTTCTAAAACTGCTGTGTTTGGATTCAGGGGACCTCAGTACATGTATTTTCGGTTAAAAGTCGATATCGAATTTTAGGGTGGAATAAAATACCTACTTCCTCCATTTGTAGTAGAAGAAATAAAATTTTATTTGACATAAATTGTGTGCTTTAAAGAGATTTTTTTAGCAAGATTTTGTCTATCTCTTCAGAATAAAGAGGACTTTACGTATATTTCCGGTGAAATCTGGTTTGAACACAATACTTCCTCTACTTACTACGATGAGTAATAGAGAAAGTAAAAAGCATAGGTTAGTATTGGAAAATTGAAACCAATTACAAAGACTTTCTCGGGAATTTATTGTGAACGCCACTAAAATTTTTATTTCACACAGATGTGTGGCCTAACGATATCTACATTTTTACTTGCTCTACCACGTACACAATAGGTAGAGAAGGTTAATTGCATTCTACCAAAAATTTGATACCGAGATTTCGCCGGAAATGCATATTTTGAGGCCCCCTGAATCCAAGAAAAAGCATTTTTAGAAAAAGGACCAAGTGTGTTTGTATCTGTGAACTGCATAACTCAAAAGACGAAAAGTCGGATAAATATCACACTTAGTATTTAGGTTAAATACCTTCCAGAAACCCGATACGAAGATTTTCAAGAAAATCGCCCTTAATCCAACTACCCTTTACATGGAGCTTTTTCCGAAAATTTTGATTTTTTAACAAATGGCTCTAACGAATTTAATTAAAATATATATAAAAATATTTACATGAAAATAAAATGTATATCTTGAAATTTCTGGGAATAGAATGTGAAGTTCTCTTCATTCGGAGGGAATTTTATATACTCTTGTATAACTGCAAAACGTTAGTCGATAGATGAAAACGTATCATACAAAAAATGTAGATCTCTATCATCATCTTTATCATCTAACTACGTATCAAAAGTATCCGGACACATGGCTGAAAATGACGTACAAGTTCGTGGCGCCCTCCATCGGTAATGCTGGAAGTCAATATGGTGTTGGCTCACCCTTAGCCTTGATGGCAGCGTTCGCTCTCGCAGGCATACTTTCAATCAGGTGCTGGAAGGTTTCTTGGGAAATGGTAGCCCATTCTTCACGGAGTGCGGAACTGAGGAGAGGTATCGATGTAGGTCGGTGAGGCCTGGCACGAAGTCGGCGTTCCTAAACATCCCAAAGGTGTTCTATAGGATTCAAGTCAGCACTCTGTGCGGGCCAGTCCATTACAGGGATGTTATTGTCGTGTAACCACTCCGCCACAGCCCGTGCAGTATGAACAGGTGCTCGATCGTGTTGAAAGATGCAATCGTCATCCCCGAATTGCTCTTCAGCAGTGGGAAGCAAGAAGGTGCTTAAAATATCAATGTAGTTCTGCGCTGTGATCGTGCCACGCAAAACAAAAAGGGGTGCAAGCCCCCTCCAGGAAAAACACGACCACACCATAACACCACCACCTCCGAATTTCACTGTTGGCACTACACACTGGCAGATGACGTTCACCGGGCATTCGCCATACCCACACCCTGGCATTGTGTACCGTGATTCGTCACTCCATATAACCTTTTGCCACTGTTCAATCGTGTAATGTTCACGCTCCTTACACCAAGCGAGGCGTCGTTTGGCATTTTCTTGTGTGATGTGTGGCTTATGAGCAGCCGTTCGACCATGGGATACAAGTATCCTCACCTCACGCCTAACTGTCATAGTACTTGGAGTGGATCCTGATGCAGTTTGGAATTCCTGTGTGATGGTCTGGATAGCCTATTACTCTTTACGAACCTCTTCAAATGTCGGCGGTCTCTGTCAGTCAACAGACGAGGTCGGCCTGTACGCTTTTGTGCTGTACATGTCCCTTCACGTTTCCACTTGAGTATCACATCAGAAACAGTGGACCTAGGGATGTTTAGGAGTGTGGAAATCTCGCGTACAGACTTCTGACACAAGTGACACCCAATCACCTGACCACGTTCGAAGTCCGTGAGTTCCACGGAGCGTCCTATTCTGCTGTTTCACGATGTCTAATGACTATTGAGGTCGCGGATAATGAATACCAGCCAGTAGGTGGCAGCACAATGCACCTAAGATGAAAAACGTATGTTTGTGGGGTTGTCCGGATACTTTTGATCACATGGTGTATATCAATTTATTTAAAATAAGCTTTTTCGTGGCATAAGCCATTTCTGAGATATCTGTTATTAAAGATTCGAATTGTTCAATACTTATTCTTTAAAAGTCTCATCGATTTTCAGTAGTTTCTCGCGATTGCATGGAAACAATATGGATTTAACGTCGGCATATAGCGTCCAGTTCTTAAACATTTGACTATCGCTGTTCTCTTTGTAGCTATAGCGAAATGTGTAATGTAGCCATTTTTGCAAAGGTTTATTTGGATTAAAATGCAGTAGTTAGAAAAATAAGCCAGTTTGTATACCCACTAATAAAGATAGAGGGTAGAGAAAGACGTGTGAAAATGTCACATCAGAATTTTTTGTTCGTGAAGATGTTGTCTATCTCTTCAGAATAAAGAACATTCCACAGGCTATTCGCAGAAAATCAATATATAGGTACATTTTATCTTTTATATCTTAAACATACGTATTTTATTGAAAATCATCATAGCCAGTTCTGAGAAAATAAAAAATAACGAAGAAATGTCCGTGTGCAGAATAATTTGATTTGGAGAGATTTTCTTGAAAATCTTCGTGTCACATCCTTGGAAGATGGTGAACTTAAATACCAAGTTTGGTATTTAAAAGTTTTTTTTTAATTCTGTTGTTCACACACACAGTTTATCTAAAAATTCATTGTTTGTGTTCAGGGAACCTATGTTTCCGGTGAAACGTCGGTATCGAATTTTTGGATGGAATACAATATAGTGCTTACTCTAGAGAAATAATAAACTTTCCTACAATATTTGAAAAGAGTTGGCCGTTTTCTTTTGTCTGCATTTCTAGAGGTAAGCACTTTGATCCAAGACTCACTTACCAGGTGCAGTACAATTGGTAATAAATGCTTCTGAAGTTGTCAGTCTGTCACCGAGGTAATATCACTGTGAGGTGTCTCACAACGACAACCTTCCATGAGTATTTCTGATACAGTGGGATATTTAGAGTTATTCATATTTCTGAAAATATGTCAGAAAGTGCGTGCACAACTAAAGATCACATGCATAAGATTAAACTATTGACGGATGCGGGCATAGCCAAATCAACTGGGAATTCTTCCAATGTAAAAAACTAACTGCTTTTCCGACAATCAGATAATTTGTGTTCGTTCATTCCGCATAGCCAGGACAATGTGAATTTCTCTCAAATTTCAAATGAACCGCAAGCCTAATACAACCCCCATATTTTCCAATTTAGATATAATCCGCAACATTTAAGGCTGGTTCACAACAACGAGAACGACAAAGTTGAAATACATGTACTCAATGGGAGCGTTCACATTCGATAGGAAGGTTTCCCGGGAACGGGAAAGAAGACTTGGCCAAGTGTTAACTTTACCGTTCTCGTTCCCGGGCACGGCATGTTGGATCCATATTGTGCATATTACACTTCACTGTAGAAGTTACTCTAGGCGTCGTGACATGAAACAGCCGCTAGTTGTCTCTATAGTCCTAAGCAGCATCACAGAACATTTTATATAGACCATACATAAAACAAAAAATAGTCATCTTATCAGACTCAAAATCAGCCATAGATGGAATAGTAAATTACAATAATAAAACAACAAAAAGTATTAAAGAAATAAGAGGCCTAATTAAAGCAGTTGAAACTAGAAATCATGTCACTCTACAATGGATCCCAACACATGTCGGACTTTTAGGCAATGAACATGCGGATCAATTGGCAAAGAAAGGTGCAATCCAACAAATAAAACCTGTAGGACAAATAGAAATAAATAAACAATTAAATAACATTAAATAACATTTCAAAAGACAGCAGAGACTTGATGAAGAAAATAAATTAAATGATAAAGATTATAAGACCATTAAAGATAGAGTTGATATACAAAAAAAATGCCAAGGAAAACTGCAGTGACCTTATTTAGGATGGCAATTGGCCACGATTGACTCGCAGAACACCTCTACAAGATACGATGCCTACCTACACCCAAGTACACTCTCTGTGAAGATGTCATCCTGAACAAACAGCATCTCGCCAAATGCAAAGGCCTTAAAAGTGATAGCTTACAGACTTTATATTGGAAAGTCAGGGAAAATGATGCAGATCAATTAATCCCCAGTGTCATTGGTGAACAACAATAACAATCCTAAACTGGAAACATAAAACTGTAAGAAATTAGTATTATATGTGCTTCCTAACCTCAGATCCTGACACCCGCAGATCCATTGAGCGTTGGTTCTTCTAGTGAAAGGGTCACCTGTAGTATGTTATATGCAACTCAAAACTGGAAATTGCCTTAAAACAATAGCAAAAGCTACAAAGAACAGCAAAACCTGGTAGAAATTAACAAAGTGAATTAACAAAGAACAGTAAGAAGCAAATTTAATGTACGCCATTAAACAAAGGAATGAAAGCTTGGTACTACCAGAGAAATCAGAAATATAATAGATTTGCATTTATGTAGATGATGTATCGAATTTTGACGTTGGCTAACACGCATTATGTTGGCTAAATTGGAACTTTGGAAATAGGTTAAAAGTATCATTGGTCAGTTAAAAACAAATGAAATCCCAATGCGCAAAATCGACTTTCCACTTTGTGACCAATATCATATTGATATGTGAACCAGCCTTTAATCGTTACAGACGTCTGATTTTATAAATTTACATAAATGTCTCCTATTCGGTTCTCTCTCAGATTTATTCCATCCTTGCAATCTAACGTACCTCACTAATTACCTGCTTTTTATCCATGTGAGTAACATTAAACTAAGATTCCTATTCTGCTTAACGCTCAAACTCCTTATACTTGGAACGTAGGAGAAGTATAGTTTCTGTTAGATCTAGGTAGGTATATGAACACATATATTTGACCGAATATTCTGTAGTAATGATCACAAGTATAAGTACTAAATTTTAAATAAAGGTTACATTGATTTAGCTTAAAAAATAATTTGACAAGGAAGCAGTTGCATTTTGTATCTTGCAAGACAGTATTATTACCGCCTGAGTGGTGTAGGGATAGCGTATCTGCTTCATATTCAAGAGATCCTGGGTTCGAATCCCGGTTAGGGTAAGTTATCCGGATAAGGTCTTTCCCGGGGTTTTTCCTTATCCTGAGAAGACAAACGTGAGGTAATTTTAAGCTCTATGGATCCCGGGTTCATTTGAGCATCTTTTCACCCATTTTGTTCATTCATTTTCCGATATGCCCGACCAGATTAAAGGACGTTAAACTTAAAAAAAAAAAAAAAAAAAAAAAGACTGTATTATGCAGAAACAAAAATGAGATGATCTAAGTAGCATTTAGTGAACGATGTGATCTGGCATTCAGGCGTGTTCTAAGTAAACAAAAATGTTTAAATTAGGGTTTTATGCCACCTTTCTAGTTCATTCTGAGACAGTGTTTTAATACATAAATAATTTCAATTGTTATTTATAATAAGTAAATTATGAAACAATATGTATGTAATAATTATTTAAATTGTATGTAACAGTAATTGCAAATGCTTATTTTTATTGTAAACATATTTTATTAGTGTTCTGAGAATACATTACATACTTTAATAATGCAAGAGCTGTGAGAATAATAAGTTTTAAGTTGCTAACGATGAGTAATAATGAGGTAAACTTGTAGCAATAATGTGTTTGGAGTTTGAAATGTACTGGTCACGATTAGAGCGACGATGACGTAAATTCTGTAACAGTTTTAAATTAGCCAGTCAACAGCAAAGAAAAGTATTAAGTTAAATGCATAAATTCTATTGGACTAGAATTAGCCAATCAGAGACTTGCAATACCAAAGCTTACGGGTTTTGACCGTTGAGGTTACTCAGTTGCTGGCGAGACTTGATAGAGTACAGATGGGAAAATGTGTTCTCTACGGGTGATTAGTAAAACCAGATATACGCGCTAAGTGAATGTATAAAAGTTTCTCACAGTTCTTTAAAAAGTGTAGTGGTTTATAAATATGTGCAAGAATTTTAAATAAAAGAAGTTAATTTAAAAAGTTTAATTCAGCGATGTCTACAATAATTGTCATACCGCGCCCTATCCAAGACACATGACTCTAAAGTAAAACTGACGCAGCCGAGGCAAATTCAAACAGTAATATTACGTAAGCATAAAAATTCAAACCTACGCCCAAAGTGTGTTACAAACTACATAATACAACTGTTATTACATATAACAATTCTTCATGCTTACGTAAACATATATTACGTAACAACGCATTTCTTCAAGTTGGCTTCCAAGCGTGTGGCTAACAACAACAGTAAAACTTCAGCAGTAGAAGAAAACAACTACTAAATTTGGCTCCCAATTGCGGGGCAGATAAAAATAATAATTTACGTAATTTATTACGCACCAAAGTTATATTCTTCAATTCACGTCTTCAGTAGAGAGAGCATGTACGCTGGAAATGAAACGGATCAATTCAATATTTTGTTAAATCAAGGGAAGCAACGAATTAGCCAAGAATATTACCTTCCTAACCTTAGCATTCCAGACATTAAATTCTTGGATCGAAAGCAAACTGGAGGAGGCTAGACTTTACCAAGTAAATATCGCGCTTTATAGGAACTCCAAAGCCAGTATACTTCTAGCAACATTTAGAAAAGGTGCAAACGATATGTGCTTATTAGTAAGAGCTTTAAACGCAGACTTCAACAATCCACGTGTCTTTGTTGTCGAGATGAGTCCTGCAGTCGAAAAGAACTGAGAACATTGTAGCCACATACTTCCGCGAAATCTTTCTCTGTCACTTCCCCTACCTTCCGTGCTGTTTCTTATACACATTGCTGTGTTGTCAATTTACTATCCAATTTCCCGTACGGTAGTGTGTTCATGCGCGTCTAAACGTTGAAAAACCTCAATAAATACAGCATAAAGTATGCTGAAGTTCTGTAGACTGAGCTAACCCCCCCCAAAAAAAAAATCAACTGCAACCCTCCTCAAGCTGTCAGGTTATAAGAGAAGAATAGAAGCTTTATTCACTAGTTCGCTTCTTTCGGGTGGCGTTTAGTTTTTACCTTTTCTAAATTTTGCGAAAAGTATGCCAACGCTGGCCAGAAACATGGCAGACCATACCTGCTCATTAGCTAGATCCGATTCCTTGAATAACTCTCAATTTCAGATGTAGTTCTTTCATTGTTCGTTTCTAAAGATGAGGTTTTTTTTTTACATCAAGTGGTGCTGTTAGCTTAAAGAGCTGCCGCTTGCGGTATACTCGTGTAGGGAGAGCATAACTCGCAGTATGTCCAATATATTAATATATTATTTAATATATGAACTATGGTAATGTTGTTAAATATCTGATGTTTTACTTGTTACTCTTATTGTTTATTTTTATTTCTTGCCACGGCTGCTGTTATTTAGGTTTTTGGTAAAGCATGTATAACTTTGCAGGGTGTGATACGGGAAGGAAGGTAATAAGTAACAACTCTAACAATAGATTAAGTTATTGAAGAACACTATGCTTTAATGGCACACGCATTGACCGTCTTATTAATAATCTACACAGTTCTTAAGTTAGTTGGAGCTGTAGAACGGTCGAGCCCTACCACGTTCGTAAGCCAAACTTGCGGTCGCTGAGCAATGAAGTGTTTTATACGTGCTCTAGAAATAATTGTAATATTTATCACACGTTCCTATAGACCTTTAAATCGATAACCTTTCACCGTTCCTACTACATCATAAGAAGTAAATAATATCGCCTGCTTCTGAGAGCTTACATGTATCTTATTCACATCGCAGCTCTTTATACTCAACCGCCCTGGCTGATGGAGACGCTAGAACTAACCTTTCTTCCCTTGAAGATTTTAAACATACTCTTCCTTAAAATTTCATTGTCTGTCTTCGTTCAGCTTGGAACCTTCCAGAAGACTTACCCGGCTATTGTTCTACGTTTGCAAGCATGTGGCCTCCCTACAAACATATGTTATTTTCGCTTGTCGCCTTTTTCTGTTTCACAAAGGCTCAAGGTCTGGCTTTTATGACCTTCCCGTAAAGTCCTTTTTGCCTGGGCCCTAATTTTAACACAAAGATATGTTTGTCGGCTTTTAACAAGAATTCCACAGCTCCAGCTACACTTGCACATACATAAAACTTATGCCTTAACTCCTATTTATACAACAAGTATTTTTCTTATTAATACAATTTCACATTATAATTCACATTATTATATATATATGGCATATATAACCATAGTTACTGTCTCAAATATGCCCCCTTTAAACATATTTAAAATTTATGTGCACGTGTAAATTTTTAATATTGTTTAATGTCTCATGAATATATTGGTCATGCCATAGGTGTCTAGTGTTCTTGGCACACCCCATATACCTCTGTGAGAATTTGCTCACTCTGTTACAGACATTTAGTATGGGTCGCCTACCTGACCATACTATACAATAACAACACACACTTCACTGCACTTTGTATTGTGTTTTCCGCTAAGTCATTATAGTTGTTTGACCCGGGTTAAGTTTACAAACTCCGCTGCTGCGTGCAAAACACGTTCTTTCACTATCCTTTTAGTCTAAACAATTGCAATGGACATTGACACGTATTAGCTTAATTGAACAAAACATGTTGAATAATATATAATCCAGACACATTCATTTATGTATATCAGGTTGTAATCTGATATATATATAAAAACACATAGAAAATGGTTATACATACATTCATACAACTGAAAAACAATTGACATTTGCTTGCTATGTATTTAGGTTGTTCCAGTGTTTGAACTATGGACTAATTATTTTATGAGTTAGTTCTTACTTCTATCTATTTGCATTAGCATATTTACACACAGGTTACAGTAACTAAAGCTTTATGAGATATTATCAATTTAGTTTTCTGTTGCTTATTACACTTATATATAATTCAAGTACCTTGAGGCTAATCAACTATATGATTTTATATACATACACATATATAGTTTACCTATTTTTACAGGTCTCAAACATACTTATTTCATACTCTTATTCCTTACATTTACAATTATTTACAAGGCTATCCACTCTCATGATCCGTACCTTTTTTTTAAACTTTATTTCCCAATATTCTTATTATAAGCCTTCTTTTCTTATTATCATGTTTTCTTTTTCTTTTTCTAGTTTTCTCGCGTAGTACTCTGAAAGTTTCGAAATTTAACTCGCCGTCGGCCATCATATTTGGCCATTGCAAAGTTTTGTTGTCAATGCATTTTCTGACCACGATCATCTTAAGTGATTCCGGAACGCTTTTCAATTGAAAGTATTCAGTTATTTCATTCATGAATTGGACCGGACTGGTGGTAGCACTGAATTTAGGTAAAGGTAATTCGTTAAGTACCATGTGATATCCTGCTAAGTTATTAGATACATTAGTATTGGATTCTGAATTTGCATGTTGGCTACGAGATAGTGCAGCTGCTATAGGAGAAGCTGAAGCACCTCGTGAACTACTGAAACCAGAGGATATTGTACCCCTTTCAGTTACATTATTTTCATGCATCTTTACATGGTTTACATCATCAGTAATTGTAGTATTGTCTACCCTAGTTCTATTATTCATGATTGAATTCAAGCTATATTCTAGTTTCTCAAATTTCTTATTGCTATCCTGCATTACAGATTCAAACTTTTCCTGCATTATTTTACCTTCCTTTTGAATTTCTGTAATTTCCCCCCTTATGTCTATTTGAATTTGCACTGTCTGTATTTGTATGGTCTATAATTTCCCTTAGTTCAGTTGTCTGACTATCCAACTTAGTACTCATTTCTTGACTATTTATGCTAATCTGACTAGCAATTTTACCTTCAAGCCTTTTACACTGGTTATTAATCTGTTCTTCCATTTCAGCATGCATTGCTCTACTAGTATCGTTTAATTTCCCTTCTATTCTCTTAATTTCAGACCTCTTTTCCTTTAAGTTATTTGCAATCTGTCTACCTATTTCTTGGCTTTGCTGATCTAACTTTTTATCTAGTGCTATATTACTTTGCCCAGGTATCTCAAATTTCCTCTCAATTTCCTTGTTATTACTACCTAGCTTTTTATCCAATTCTTTGTTATATTGATCTAATTTATTGCCCATGTCAGTTTTAAGGTCTGATATAGCCCTAAGAATTGTCATCAGATTAAGCTGATCGTTATTACCTAACTCGGGTATTTCCCTTTGAGTTGTGTTGTATTTCTGAGGGACTGCATTATCATGTGACCTGTATGTTTCTTGTTCATTCTCGTTTCTGTTGCCTGAGCCTGTTCTGTACCTAACGGTATTTCTCCCCTTACACACTGTTGAACTTCCATATTATCTGTTTCTGCTACTATATTTTGAATGTTATCCTTAAAATTAGTTACATCGTATATATCTCTATCCAACGAAATTAAAATGCTCTCATTTGAATTTTCCCCTTCCATTTCTTCCATTTCCATATCTTTTGGATATTACTACTTGACTTTCTCCTATTAATCCTACCACTTCTAAGTATCATTTACACTTCCATTAAATTATACCATGCCCAATACACATTTACAAAGAAACTTTATCACTATTACTGTATAAAGTTTTTGTCTGACCTTTTTACTGTGATCTTACGGTGACCAGACGTAGAGCTGAGGTGTAGTCGTGCTGTTCGCAGTTCGTGCCCCTCTCTCATGAATAAAGTTCTTGTAGACCTTAGATGCTGTGGATGTGTTGGTTGTTTCTTGACGTTCTGCGTTGTTTGATGTCCTGTTGGCAGCCTGAAGATTTTCTTGTACCCGTAGGTTCTTCTTTTTTTTACTATGCACCTTGATGGTTTCTCTGCTGGGCTCTTCGTTGGGTTTCTCTGCTGGGCTCTGCGATGTGTTTCTCTGCTGGGCTCTGCGATGAGTTTCTCTGCTGGGCTCTTCGCTGGATTTCTCTGCTGGGCTCTTCGATGTGTTTCTCTGCTGGGTTCCTCGATGTATCGTCGTTGTTCCTTCCCTGCGTTCGAGTAGCTTTTATTTTTTTACAAGTCACACGATGTTGGCCTCCAAACTTGCTACATTAGTCTTCAACATTCGGGCTCCAAACTTGCTACGTGCTCCACGTTCCGTCGCCAAACTTGCTACTTTAGCCCCACGTTCCGGCGCCAAACTTGCGGTATACTCGTGTAGGGAGAGCATAACTCGCAGTATGTGGAATGTACCAACCTCCACCATTTCCAAATGCCAACTGAACCACCACATATGAAATGAACCCAACACCAAAAGAGAAAACATTTTAGCCCGAGGTTATTGATGTTTTATTCTGATAGTATTCGGTACAAGATTTCTCCGTGTCCGATGTAATGTGTTATAAGCCCCATTGTAACATTTCTGAGGGAAAATCAGTGAAATGGACAGTCGATTCAATTTCAATCACGATTTTCGTGCATGATGTGGGCTCATCTGAGGTAGGAAAAGGAAATACTAATGGAATAATGCTACTTTCTAATAGAAAAAAGAAAATAGCAATGGATACTCGCATGGGTTTTTTCGCGAAATGAAGCCAGAACATCTTCCTGACTTCCATTAACAATAGGTGTAACGCTTGGTACTCAAACTGACGCAGAGTTCCGGGCCTCTACAATCCCAAAATAGTACAGAAAGACAAGCGAAAGCAAATGACGATGTGGAAGCAGTTGAAATTGTGACGCAGCGCTACGGCCTAAGGTTATTGGGAGGTTGGCGCCGGGCAGTCAGAGATAACAAAAGATAAGTAATGCTCTCGCCAGCGTAAACACCGAAACGCTATCGTCATATAACCAAAATCTTCTGGATGTTTCCCCTTCTAGCACGTTCTGGAACTCTAACTAGCTGTCATATAAGCGAGCGTTCTCACGTCATGAATCAGTTGAGTTAGTCAGTGCGTTTCACGGTGAGTGAGTTTCTGATGCGACATCAAGTGCGGTTCTACAAGTGAGTTTGTGACGAGTTGTGACACAAAAAGAGTGCTGCTTCCGCGAAAGATTGGAAACATATTTTGTTCGACTCCCCAGAGAGTGAAGTGGAGGCTACGTCGCGAAGAAAGTGAAGTGACAGGGAAAATTGAACTAGTTCACATTAGTGAAGTCACAATGAAGTGAAGTCACGTGGAAGCTGAACTAGATCAAAACAGTGACAGCTTAGTGAAGTGACAGTTAAAAATTGGACAAAGCCACAATATAATGATAGTGCGGCAAGATCCGTCGCCTTCAGTACTCATACTCAAAGCACACAGCTGCGGATATGAAGATCAAAATTGTTACCCGATTGATGATTTTGAGATTCGTTCCGGAAGGATGTACCTATTATTATTTCTGAATATTTAATCGGTAATGGATTGGTATGGATTCTGAAGCGAGGGGATTCGGCACCGATCCAGGAATGGGGATATTGTGCCAACGCCCCACGAGGGGTTGCTCCCGGGAGGAAGGGACGAGGTAAAGGGAGACATCGGGCGCCGGAACCAGGAGTGACTGCACAGCAATGACATGGTCCCTACAGTTTCCAGAATAAGATGATCGGAAGGCAAACCGGGGAACCCGTCCCACACAGAGTCTAACGACCCCGGCAACCAGCCGAAGGCTGAGGGACGGAGAAAGTTCATAGAGAACATCCTTTTTCCATGCCACGCTGCTCGAAACACCATCGCCGACACTTCCAATCGAATGACGATTTAATTAACTTAATTTACCTCCCCTCGTTCTTTCTTAAATTATTGTTCAATGATTTTTATGTTGAATCCTTACCTTTAATCCTTATAACTGTAATTTCGTACAGCCTCGGCTATTACGAATAACCGATGAAAGCCCTTTGATATTCATGCAAACGGACTGAAACATCGGCAGAACGACTGACTTCCTCCGATAGTCTCTATAAATGCTGATAGTCTATAGCACTCTTTGCCGGTGAAAGAATCATCGGTTGGAATAATCGAGTCATTTTTACTTTCTCTACTACGTAGGTATAGTAAATAGGAGAAGTACTGCATTCCACCCAAAAATTCGATACCGAGATTTCACAGGAAATACATGTTTTGAGGTGCACTGAATGCATATAAAGCATTTTTGGAAAGATGTCCGTGTGTGTGTCTGTGAACAGCATAACTAAGAAACGAACAGTCGGATAAACACCAAACTTGGTATTTAGGTTCAGTATCTTCCAGAGATGCGACACGGAGGTTTTCAGGAAAATCCCCCACCCCTTTACATCGAACATTTTTCGAAAATTTTAATTTTCTCAAAAATAGCTCTAACGATTTTGATTAAAATATCATATATTTAAAATACTTTCATGACAAATAAAATGTATATCTTGAATTTTCTGGGAATGTCTCCAAAAGTATTCATTGTGAACGACTTTTGCATAACTGGTAAACCATAAGAGATAGACAAAATTTTACTGCACAAAAAATGTAGATCGCGTTAAAATACACAACTTATGTCATATACATTTTTGTTATTGAGTGAACCATTTTCGAGATATTGCTTGTTATTCCCTTAAATTTTTCAATACTTATTTTCTCAAATGGGAATTCGTTATTCATTTTTGTTTGTCCTGGTAATGCAAAGAGAATGGAATACTTCACATACCAACCAGCTCTTAAAATATTTGACTATCGCTTAAAGCCTACCAATTCCCCTTGCACCTACAAGAAAATCAGCAATAAGATTAACAGAAGCATATGGAAATAAGCGTTTGTAAAAATAGTTTGTACAAGAGAAGAGAAAGTCATGTGAGTGTAACACATCAGATTTTATAGATTATAGAAGGTGACATTGTTCCTTCTCTTTGGTCCCATAGTTATTTTATAACATAAAAGCTACATAATGGAGAAACCCTTAACATATACAACGAAATAGAGATGAAGATGGTGAATATGAAGATTCCGCACTCGAAGCCACAAAATTAACCGCTTTGGAAAATACGCATAGTCTGCGACCATCGAGAAAAATAATCTTCTCAGTTGTTAATTATAATTTATTGCTGATTTCTAACGCTAACTGGACAAAATTTTCTGTTTATATAATTAAACATACAATTATAACACACAAAGGAAATATAGCAAAATTTTATTACTTGAAAGTTGCTAAAATGTGCCATTATTATCGCATGCGTATCGTATCTTATAAACAGATTCGATTCTCTTTTGTTCTGCTGTGCCTTAGTTGCTAAATTGTGACCATCTACATATATATGCTTGGAATAAAATATCCGCGGCATTTGTTTTATCTTACACGTATTTTCTGTGGAGTAACAACTAACTTCAATGAGTTCGTATTCAAGTCCAAGGGCTTTGTAAATCCTTTTTAATATTTTAGTAATTTATGAAATAAAATTAGATTATGTTTTACAGACCACGTCCGTCAGAAAGAATTAGGCTTTTCAATGATGAAAGAATTAAAAAATTCGGTTGAGTGGTTTTTGAGATACCCTACATACACATATATTCTCTCTGTATAATATTAATATAGACTAGACTCTTTAAGTGCAATTAGGAGGTAAACCAGTGTATGCAATAGCTACTTGTTTACCCATATGTCACATATAACGTGTGAAGAAGATGACTTTTTGTCAATGAATCATTACAGAGAAATAAACACAGTCCAGGGTAGCAATGTTTGTTATTACTATCCATGGTTTTCTTTCGCAACGCAGAATTATTCCAAGTACTGCCTCAAGGCTTGCTCATTTGTTGGTGTTACATTTTTCATTTGGTGGTAGTGATTATTTTTCTTCTCTGGCACTTAAGCCCGTAGGAGGTGCTATCTCCACACAGAATCTGTTATTTTATATTTTCCTTCTAAACTGCCCCTCCCATTTCATTAGCACGGCTATTAGTTAGTCCTGCATCTAGAAAATATGTGGCGATATATTCATTACTGTATCTCATATTCAATGGAGCTTGAAAGTTTTTCTTTTTAATTGTTGTAAAAAAGATTAAACTCGCTAGAAACCAGCCTTGAGGATCTCCGGTTATTAATCAGTCATCAGTGATAAGGGGATGCATGAAATACGCTTTCAAATTTGGTAAAAACGTGTACTTACCTACTACATTTTAATCCAATAAACCGTTACAGATTCAAAGGGAACAGCAATAGTCAAATGTTTTAAGAACTGGACGCTATATGCTGGTCTTAAAATTACATACTGTTTCCATGCAATCGTGAGAAATAGCTGAATGCTAAAAGGAATTTAAAGAATGACCAAGTAATGAGCCATTCGAACCTTCAATAACGGACATATCAGAAATGGCTTATGCCGCCAAAACAAAACAAAAAAAAAGAACTTGTCGCTTTAACAATAAACTCATAACGCGACTACAATAAATTTTAATAATTACAATATTGAAACAAATTACAACATTGATTAAATAACATTATACAATTTTATTTCTTTTAAAAACTTTACTATGTTGTGACACATGGTTGGATCACTCAAGGCCACCGAGATTTTAGCAGGAATACCACACTGAAGCCGATGAACATCGTAGATAGGGCGCTTTGCAACTATATGCTGAACTGTGAGAATGGAGTGACAATGCTTACATGCAGGCTGATGATCTTTTCCAAGGAGATATGAATGGGTAATTGCAGTATGTCCGATACGTAGCCTGGTGAGAAGTACCTGGTCACGACGAATTAGATGTTTTATCGGGAAGCTGAAACTAGGATTGGAGCTTAAGGCAATTAGTTTGCTATTGGATGTGGAACTTCAGTGTAACTTCCATTCCTTACATATTTCATACTTGAGGACATTTTGGGAATCGTGATGCTTGAGGTCGGCCAGGCTTGGAGAGTGGCATGTTGCTTCTTTAACTGCTTCATCAGTTTTTCATTTCCAGATATGCCCAGCGCCACACGTTTATTGCTGGCTTTTATATCATTATACAGCTGTAAAATGTTCTGCACTAAAGAGTTTCTGGATGACTTCTGTTGTAGAGCTAGAATTGCGCTCATGGAGTTAGTGAAGATGAGATAACAACGGTGTTCAGCTTTCATTATGCATTCCAACCCAAATCTTATGGCAAAAAGTTCACAGGAGAATATAGAGGGGTATGTTCAGGATGTACCACAGCACAACTACTGCTCCCATTCATTTTAGATCCATCAGTATGAAGTTTTGGTGCATGCCACGAATTTCGTGAAACATTCGCTGGTAATGGGTAATATATGTATTCATTTTGTTGTATTTGACTGGAGTGGTGATGATAGGCGGGGTTTCGAGTTTCCAAGAGGTATTGCTGAAACATTTGAGTTTTATCATAGCAGGAAAACCTAAATTAATCTCATGCATATATTTTGAAATTCTGTAGCTGAAGGAAGTTCCATGAGATTGTCCAGTTGAAATGCTGTTATTGTCGTTAGAAAGGAAAATATATGGGAAAGCAGCAGAGTCTGGTATGGCAGCAATCTTTGAAGCATAGATCAAAGTCAGAATTTTCCTCCTTGTATGCAGTGGCGGCTCGTTAGCTTCTATCTGTAAACCCTCGGTAGGGCTTGTGTGAAATGCTCCCAACGCAATCCTGAGTGCAGAAGACTGAACGCAATCGAGCATCTTAAGGGCAGTCGGACTAGCTGAGTTATATACAATGCAGCCATAATCAAGTTTAGATCGTATAATCATCCTGTATGTGTAGAGTAGGATATTAAAGACAGCTCCCCAATTTTTGGCCGATAACACTTTCAAAGTATTCAACCGTCTTAAGCAGTCAGTTTTAAGTGTTTTAAGATGCGAGATCCAGGTTAACTTTTGGTCAAATTGCAATCCAAGTATGCGAATGTTATTGACAATTGGTATGCGATGTTTGTTTATTAGCAATTCAGGTTGTGGAAGTGGTTTTCTAGATCTAGAGAAAACTATGCATTATTTGAAGTAAATTGTGTG
Organism: Deroplatys truncata; assembly: GCA_030765065.1. Lineage (NCBI taxonomy): Eukaryota > Metazoa > Arthropoda > Insecta > Mantodea > Mantidae > Deroplatys > Deroplatys truncata. The sequence goes on from CM060980.1 coordinate 38,598,182, forward strand.
TTTTAAAGAGATTTACATGTTTTGTGTAGTACGTTTTTGTCTATCGCTTAATGTATAGCAGTTGTACAAGATTATACAAAATTTCTTCCACCTGAAGTGGACTTCACAGGTTATTCGCAAAAAATTCAAGATATTCATTTTATTTGTCATGAAAATACCTTTAATATATTGTATTTTAATCAAAATCATCAGAGCCATTTTTATAAAATAAAAAATTTCGAAAAATGTTCCATGTAAAGGGTAGATTGGGGTGGGGAATTTTCTTGAAAATCATCGTGTCGTATCCTGCGACACTGAACCTAAATTCCGCGTTTGGTGTTATCCGGCTTTTGTTTTTGAATTATGTTGTTCAGATACAGACGCGCGCGCGCGCACGCACACACACACAGAACTTTTACTAAAAATGCTTCTTTTGGGTTCAGGGACCTCAAAACATGTATTTCCGGTGAAATCTCGGTATCGAATTTTTGGGTGCGATATAATACTTCCCCTACTTACTATACGTAGTTGAGGAAGTAAAAAATCTGTGTTACATTCATATTACTTTTCAACCCTATATAGGTGAGTATACAAATTATTCTTACGAAAGTTTATTTTCCTACCTACTTTATTTTAATTGAGACAAACCTTTACGGAAATAGCTGCATTACACATTTCGTTATACACAAAAACGGAACAGCGACAGTCAAATGCTTTAGAACTACAGAACTTCATAAAAATGACCCAGTATTGAACAATTCAAAACATTAATATGGTATATCACGGAAAGGGTTTATGCCACAGAAAAGTTATTTGAAATAAATTGTGTCTTAAAGTTATCTGCGTTTCTTGTGAAGCACGTTTTACTCTTATCTCTTACTGTTTACCCATCATACATGATTACAAAAAATTCCTTCCGAATGAAGAGGACTTCCAAGGTTATTCCCAGAAAATTCAAGATATACATATCATTTGTCATGTAAATATCTTTAATGCATGGTATTTTAATCAAAATCGTTAGAGACATTTTTTAGAAAATCAAAGATTCCAAAAAATGAAGCACTGTAGGAAGTGCTTAAGGAAACTAAAAATAAGAAGGCAACTGGACCAGATGGAATTAATATGAAATTATTACAGTATGGCAGCATTTTACTAACCCTGAGATTATTAGAGATTGCTACATCTGATAAACGAATGTTGGAAGTGGTGAGAAATTCCAGACATGTGGAATAATGCTCAAGTTGTTTCCATATTTAAGAAAGTAGATGGAGAGAATGTCATAACTATCAAAGTACAGCCTCCTCAATATGAGTATACAAAGTTTATGCAAGAACTATAAATAAAAGAGTAAAAGAATAGCTGAAGCACCAATAGAAAAACAAAGTGCTCAACAAAGACAATATATATATATATATATATATATATATATATATATATGTTCACAGCAATTATTTGAAAAGAAAAAAAGACAGAAATATAATTAATAGAATAATTAGTAGTATTTATTCTGTCTTGAAGCAGGATATAGCATTGGACAATGTTTGATAAAAAAATCAGTAGAAGTACGCATTTTGTCAATTAAAAGTTACGTATTAATATCCCAAGATTTAAAACTATAACATTTTTGTGAAGAATTATTACCAACCATGGATATACTCTTGACTAAAAGCTAGGTGTTTAACATTGTCAGGCAGCTTATTATACAACTTAGATCCTAAAAGCCTACAGCTATTATGAGTTTTAGGTAATCTAAAATAAGGAGTCGAATAACAAATTTTTAATTTTAGTGTACATATGTTTTTTTTTTTTTTTTTTTTTTTTGCAAAACAAAGATTTCATTCATCTTGTTATAAAAAATAGTATCATTCTAAGAATTAAATCCTATGACTGATTAAAACGCAAAATACATTCTCTTGTGTTTTGAATTCTTTTGCAATCTTTTCTTCATGTAATGAATGTGAGAAGTCCACAATAGTTGGTATCAATGTAAATTCCCAAAAATGTTTTGCTAGTCTGATAGAAATGTGCTGAATCAGCTGATAATTGTTTCAAAGTAAATAAAAGAGAAGCAGTTTTGTCTTTATTTATACATAAGAGCATACCATTGGCTCTGAAACATTCAAATGATTTTAATCCTGACAGCTTCTCACTGTTTGTTCAATATATTTAGATCATTACCCCACCAGTAACAAAGTTGTATCATCAGCAAACGTATGTGAGTGTGAATATTATTAGGTAAATCATTTACCACAATTAAAAACAAAAGTGGACTCAAAACTGACACCTTGTGTAACACCACTATCAATGTGGTGTACTGAGGAGAGCTCCCCATTCACATAAATTATTTGTTTTCTGTTTATTAAATACAATTTTAGAAGTTTTATCTGACTATTTTAAACACTATACTAAGAAAGTTTATCCATTAACATATAATCAGGAGAATCAAAGGCTTTACTTAAGTAACAACAACTTGCTAAAACATATCCAACATTTTCAAGAGAGACATGTATCAAAAACACCAAATTTTTATAGCTCCTATAATATATTTACCATCTGAAAATGCTTATTGATCTTATGTAATACATCAAAATGTTTATAAAAAGTATTTATATGATAAAAACAGATATGTTCAAAAGGTTTGCCCACGAAAAAGGGACATTGGCCAAAAATTACATGCTAAATATATAACTCTGTTTTTGTGTATAGAAATCACTTCAGCAATCTTCAAGCAATGAGGGAAAGCTCTCCTTCTTGCAAAATAAAGTAAATAAATACATAAGAGAAAAAATAATTGTCCAGTAATCCTTTTTAGAAAATTATTTCAACATGTTATAAATATCACTACTAGTGGGAGCTCTTAAAATTTTAGAATTTTAGTCTTACGTCTAATACTTGTTTGACAGAAGCTTCTTTGGGGGAAAAAAAATTAAGGTGTACAACTGGTTAAAAATTCAAAATAGGAAGTATTGGATTTATTTTTGACATAATGTATAAAATATTCATGCAGCAGAAATTGAAATTCAAAGTTTGGTATGATCATAGTGGCTATAAATTTGTTTATCAAAACCATACAGTTTTACTTTACCTACTAGAATTTGCAATCAGACTAATCATTTTGTTATTTTCAATCTTTTTTCTAAAAAGGTCTGTGTTTCTTTATGAACATCATAATTTTAAACCTAACTTTAAGCTGCATTAAATATGAAAACTGAATCCTGTTTCCAGAGTAAACACTGCTATTTGCTACACACTTCTTAGTTAAATGTTTGTTAATTAAACATCACACAACAGTTAAGAAAATGCATTAAAAAGTGTTTTCCCCAGTACAATACAAACTATTTAAGTACATATCCCAATCAATATGAATAAAATATTTTTAAATATATAATAATTATTGGAGGAAAAAATTCTATAGCACAACCATTTGCAGTACTTAATCTACTTCATTTTAATTGAGATACACCTTTGTTGAAATAGCTACATTAAACATTTCATAAGAATACAAAGAGAACAGTGATAGTCAAATGTTTAACAACTGGATATTATATACTGGCCATAAAATTTCATACTGTTTCCCTGCAATTGCAAGAAACAACTGAGAGTTGACGGGGCTTAAAAAGAATGACAAAGTATTGAATAAATTGAATCACTAATAATCGATATCTGGGAAATGGCTGATGCTACATATAAAGTTATTGATATAAATTGTGTGTTTTAAAGAGATCTATAATTTTTTGTGCAGTACATTTTTGTCTATTGCTTAAGATGTACCAGTCATACAAGATTATACAAAATTCCTTCCGAATGATGACTTCACGGGCTATTGCAGAAAATTCAAGATATACATTTTATTTGTCATGCAGATACCTTTAATATATGGTATTTTAATCAAAATCACTTGAGTCATTTTATAGAAAATAAAAAATTTCGGAAAATGTTCCATGTAAAGGGCAGTTTGAGGTGCAAAGATTTTCTTGAAAATCTTTGGAGTGCATCTTTGGAAAGTACTGAATCTAAATACCAATACTTATTGGTTTTTAATTATGCTGTTCACTCACCCCATGCACGCGCGCGTGCGCGCACACCACACGCACAGACCTTTTTTTTTTTCAAGCCTCAAAACAGGTATTTCCTGTGAAATCTCAGTATAGAATTTTTGGGTGAAATGCAATACCTTCTCTACCTCCTATGTAGATGATAGAGAAAATAAAAATCTGATGTGATATATTCAGATGACTTTCTCTAAACTCTATCATTTATTAGCGAGTATAAAAACTAGTCTTACTAAAGTTACTTAAATCTACTTCATATTAATCCAAATAAACTTTTGCAGAAATAGCTAGATTACATATTTCATTGCAGATACAAAGGGAACAACAATAGTCAAATGCTTAAGAACTACACGCTATACGCTGACCTTATAATTATGTACTGTTTTTTTAATGGAATCGCGAGAAACAACCAAATGTTGAATTGATAAGTGTTGAACAACTCAAACCATTAATAATGGATATCTTGGAAATATTGCCACAAAAAATATGAAATGAACTGTGTTTTACGGAAATCTATATTTCTTGTGTAGTACATTTTCGCCTGTTGCTTAAGGTTTACCAGTTATGCAAATTATACAAAATTCCTTACAAAAAAGAGGACTTCAAGGCTATTCTTAGAAAATTCTAGATATATGTATTATTTGTTATGTAATCAAAATCGTTAGAGGCATTTTTAGGAAATCAAACATTTCAAAAAATGTTTCATGTAAAGGGTAATTTGTGGTAGGCGGATTTTCTTGTAAATCTTCATGTCACATCTCTGGACAATACTGAACTTAAATACCAAGTTTGGTGTTGATCTGACTTTTTATTTTTGAGCTATGCTGTTCACTGATACACACATGGACATTTTTCCAAAACTGTTTTTTTTTATTCAGGGTTCAGGGCACCTTAGAACTTGTATTTCCATAGAAATCTCGGTATTCATTTTTGGGTGGAATGCAATACCTTCTCTACCTACTAGGTACATGGTAGAGAAAGTAAAAATTGAACCATAAAGCTAAATTATCCACTTTCAGGAGGGCACTCATAAGCAGTGAACAAGACATATGTCTAATTGTTTTGGCTTGTTCAAAAATTCAAGCATTACCACTTTGTAAGTAGAAAAGTACAAAATTTAACTAAACAGCCATACGTATGTGTAGTTTCGAAAAGACATAATTAGATACGTAGAGAAGCAAAGACTATACCGAAATTAAAGGCAATTAATTCTTCTAAAGTTGTCTTTTTGATAATTATGTGTTAGTCAAGATTTTGATAAGAAATTGACACAAAGTCTTTAAATGAGTTGAATAGTTGTAATGACACATATTGAGTTGCAATTTTGTAATAGTATATATTATTTGGGAAAATCTGATTTGTTGGAATGAATCTTATCATTGATTTGTTTTAGAATTTAATACATAGGATTCTTGGTGCTAAACAAATTCACAGCGAAAATTTATCCATGTTAAGTGTTATATTACTGAAAGTTACATTTAAAGGATTCTTATTAAAGTTATATTGCAGAAAGGATATTAAGGCGAATTGTATATAAATACAGTTAAACTAGGTTTACTCTTTGTACTAGACAGTCATTGGAAAAGAATATCTTGCCATTACCTCATATGACGTCCTTGTCATTTTATGCTTGTGAGTTAACCAATTGTAACAAAAATCTACCTTTAGAATTGTGATGTGAATTATTATGTTAATTTATATAGAAATATCACATTACAATTTACACCATGACAAAATCTAAATGTCAGCTAATGATTTTTATCTCACACATTACATCACTTTACAAGAATTTTATCGTAATAAAACTTTTTAATGCATTGCCACAAGCAGTACCGTTAAGTTCTATTAAGCCAGCTCATATGGCCTAGTTCTCTTTAGTCATTGCACATTGTGATCCACAATATCCACAGCTTCCATTTCAGGATTCACATGGACTTGAAAATGCTGATGTTTTTTTTAAATATTGGAATAATTATGGCATCTTATCATTCATCAGGTATACGGCTGTATTTCCAACATATATTAATTCAACCTAAAAATCTATTTAAGCATGATTCTGAAACATTTTTGATTGATTCAAAACTTATTTGGTCAGTACCTGGAGCTGTGCAGTTTTTAAGGTTCTTCAGCACCAATTTCAGTTCATTCATATCTATAGCATCTATGTCTTCATAATTTATTGCAAATTTTTTACAGCTTTTATTTTTTTCAGAAGGCTATATTCTGAGAGTACTTCAACCATGTGCTTGTTGAGATTAAATTCATTTGTGCATCTTCTCTTTCTGTTCTATTGGGTTTTTTTCACTATCATAAACTGTTCTTTGTCTACAACAATCACAGATACCCAAACAATAAATTTGGTGCTTTTATTTCTTGTTTAAAATATCATTTTGACACAGCTTTTCCATATAAAAGTGTGTATGTAAATACTATTCATAAACAAAAAACATGGCTAACGAAAGATATTTTTCTGTACTAAAAAAAGATTCCTGCATGAAATCTCAAAAAACTACATCACACTTTAATAGTTACTTCAACCGATACAAAAACATATATAAGGTAATTAAAGAAGCTAAAAGAATGGCAAATGATAATTATATATGTTCATAACATAACAAAACAAAACCTATTTGCCATATGTTCAAAAATAAAATTGCCAAAAGATCCAGCAGCAATAATCATAACTTAGAAGCAACTCTGGTATCATAAATAACTCAATATCAATAGTATAACAATTTAATGTTTATTTTATAAATATTGGAGCACAATTATCTGGGAAAACAAAGTAAAAATATCAAAATTTAACACAATTTTATTTCACTCATCAACATTTTTAAAACCAACAGAAGTGCTATCTGTAAATGCAGAACTAAAAACTAAATATTCACATGGAATTGGTGACATTCCAGATTTCCTAATTTTATTAAGAAATGTTCTCATATAACAGCATATTCTATAGCTTTTATATGCAATGCCTCTTTTGAACATGCAATTTTTCCAAATTCCTTAAAAGTAGCTAAAGTAAAACCCTTGTTTAAGGAGGTCAATCAGATAAAATTTTGAACTACAGACCTATTGCATTGCTGTCAGGTTTTTTAAAAATAACTGATTTCATAAACTTCTACATCCTCATTCTCTTTCTAAAGACAAAAGCTATGGCCAGCATTAATGCAATAAAATGTAGATTCTGGGCTGTCACTGTGAGGAGTCAACATCCCCTGAAGATTCCCAGCAAAGTTATAGGCAAAATGTCTTTCACGGTGAACTTTCATGTTAGACTACAGCCCACATTTATTGTAATAATGGTAATGCAGCAAAAATTGCAAAGAATAAATTGAATTAACAAATCACTAGAAAACAAGAAACTAAAAAAGTATAAAAAGGAAAAAAAAATCTGATGTGTTACACTACATGACTTTCTCTACTCTTGTACAAACTATTTTTACAAACGCTTATTGATCATATGCTTCATGTTATTGCTAATTTTCTTGTAGATGCAAGGGGAATTGGTAAACTTTAAGCGACAGTCAAATATTTTAAGAGCTGGTTGCTATGTGCAGTATTCCATTCTCTTTGCATGTCCAGGACATAAAAAAAATGAATAACGAATTCCCATTTGTGAAAAACTATAAGTATTGGAAAATTTAAGGGAATAACTAGCAATATCTCGAAAATGGTTCACTCAACAAAAAAAATGTATATGACATAAATTGTGTATTTTAACATGATCTACATTTGTTGTGTAGTAAAATTTTGTTTATCTCTTATGCTTTACCAGTTATGCAAAAGTCGTTCACAATGAAGAATACTTTTGGAGACATTCCCAGAAAATTCGAGATATACATTTCATTTGCCATGAAAATATCTTAAATATATGATATTTTAATCAAAATTGTTAGAGCCATTTTTGGGAAAATTAAAATTTTCGAAAAATGTTCCATGTAAAGGATAATCTGAGGTGGAGGGATTTTCTTGACAACCTTCGTGTCGCATCTCTGGAAGATACTGAAACTAAATACCAAGTTTGGTGTTTATCCAACCGTTCATTTCTGAGTTATGCTGTTAACAGACACACACACACACACACACATGGACATGTTTCCAAAAATGCTTTTTTGCTTTCTCTACTACGTATAGTAAGGGAAGCATTGTATTCCGCCCAAAAATTTGATACGGAGATTTCACCGCAAATATATGTTTTGAGACACCCTGAATCCAAAATAAGAATTTTTGGAAACTGCGTGCGTGCGTGCGTGCGCGGGCGGGCGGGCGGGCGTGCGTGCGTGCGTGCGTGCGTGCGTGCGTGCGTGTGTGTGTGTCTGTGTCTGTCTGTGAACAGCATAACTCAGAAACGAACAATCGGATAAACACCAAACTTGATATTTAGGTTCAGTATCTTGCAGATGCGACACAAAGGTATTCAAGAAAATCATCCTGCCCCAGACTACCCTTTAGTCCTGCCCCTTAAGGCTTTAGTGTGGCCCGTTATGGAATATGAAGTTGCATGTTGGAACCCATATAGAGTTAATCAAATTGATACATTAGAAAAGATACAGAGAAGGGCTATACAATTCATATACAGAGGTAAATATTTTGGGCCTACAAAGGGGAAGAGATTAAAGGGAGCCTTTAAAAGTTTCAGTATGAGGCATCAGCTATGTGCAGTATTTAGAGCTTATGCTCGTATAAATACATGGGTTTTAGTGAAATATTGGACAACGTATTACGGAAGAAACAATCATTTGTGTAAAATTAAGGGAAGAAGGCGCAGAACCGACTTTGGAAAATTCTTTGTTAGTAGAATCATTGAAGAATGGAATGAATTACCTGCAGCAGCCTTTTAGGGTTGTCCTCTGTCCCTGAGCAAATTTAGGAAAAATCTGAGTAGAATAAATGTTCGATAATTAATTATAAAGGTTACTTAGATGTATGTTTGACATTTTATAAACTTGTTGTGAATACTAGTGGTAAACCTATTGGCTATACTGACTGGATAGGTAATTGATGAATGTAAATAGTAAAGTAATTAATGATTTAAAAATTTTTAGCTGTTATGTTGCACAACCATAAATTGGTAGCCACAATAATATTATTTGTTGATAGTGCAGTTTTATTTAAAATATTGTTTAATGTTCATTGTATTATTGTTGCTTGTGCACTTATTTTTCTAATATTATTTGTATATTTAACTCTGCCACCAGTAATACCCATTTGTAGTGAATAAAAACATACAAATATAGCTTCTATAAACTATTCTTATGCAAGTTTATTTTTCTATCTCCTTCATGTTAATTGAGATAAACATTTGTCAATATAGTTTCATTACACATTTTGTTGCAGGTACAACAGGGACAGAGGAACCTGAATCGATAGTCAGGTGCTCAAAAGTGACTCACTATGGCTTTAAAATTCCATACTCTTTCCATGACATTGCGAAAAACAAGTAAAAAGCAAAAGGACGTCGAAAAAATTACAAAGTATTGAAACAAACATTAACGGATATCTTGGAAATGGCTGATGTCACAAAAGAAAAGAAAAAAAATCAGATGTGATACATTCACATGACTTTCTCTACCCTCTATCATTTATTAGTGGGTATACAAACTATTTTTACGAAAGTTTATTTTTCTATTTAGTACATTTAAATCCAAATAAACCTTTGCAGAAATAGCTACATTACATATTTCATTACAGATTCAAGAACTGAATGCTATATGCTGACCTTAAAATTCCATACTGTTTCCAGTCAATCACAAGAAACAACTGAATGCTGAAAGGACTTTAAAGAATGACTAAGTAATGAATAATTCAAACCTTTAATAATGGATATCTCAGAAATGGCTTATGCCACAAAAAAATTTATTCAAAGTAAATTGTGTATTTTAAAGAGATTTACATTTCTTGTGTAGTACATTTTTGTCTATCGCTTAATGTTTAGAAGTAGTACAAGATTATACAAAATTTCTTCCAACTGAAGTGGACTTCACAGGCTATTCCCAGAAAATTCAAGATATAAATTTTATTTATCATGTAGATACGTTTAATACATTGTATTTTAATCAAAATCATTAGTCATTTTTTAGGAAATAAAAAAATGTTGAAAAGTTTACTATGTAAAGGGTAGTTTGGGGTGAGGGGATTTTCTTGAAAATTTTTGTGCCACATCTTTGGAAGGTACTGAAACCTCAATACCAAGATTTGAGTTTATCAGACTTTTTGTTTTGAGTTATGCTGTTTTCTCTCTCCTCTCCTCTCCCCTCCCCTCCCTCCCTCTCTCATGCGTATAGACTTTTTTCTAAAAAATTTTTTTTATTTAATTCAGAGGGCCTCAAAACATGTATTTCTGGTGAAATCTTGGTTTCAAATTTTTGGGTGGAATACAATATTTCCCCTACTTGCCATATGCAGTAAGGAAAGTAAAAAGAATTAAATTGTGTTTTAAGAGATCCACAGTTTTGTGAAGTATATTTTTGTCTATCTCTTAATGTTTCCTAGTTATCAAGGATTATACATAATGCCTTCTGAATGTATTTGAAATATCTTAAATATTTTGGTCACATCTTTGGAAGGTATTGATCTTAAATACCAAGTTTGGTATTTATTCAACATTTTGCTTTTTAATTTATGCTGGTCAAAATGATACACACACATGGATCTTTTCCTAAAAATGATTTTTTTGGCGTTGGGGGGCTCAAATATGTATTTCTGGTGAAATCTAGGTTTCAAATGTGTTTTTGGCTGCTACCCATATGGTATACTATGGTCTTCAGGGGAAGCTCCTCCCTCCAAGCAATGACTGGATTACTTTGATGGCAGATGAGAATAGAACAAGAAGACCCCAACTTATACCACGAACTACTAACCATGTTGTAAATTGGAATACTTCACATGAGCTGTCAGAGGTTAAGGCACAGATAAAAGTGACTTAAAATGCCACAGCATAAGTCAGGAATTGAACCACTGACCCTCAGTACAAGAATAGTGGAGAAAACCACTAAACCATCCCAAAGCCCTTGGTCTGCAAATATGAACTTTGCAATTTGCTTTATTTCAAAGTAAATTTGGGATGTCCAAAGAGCAATTTTAAACAAACATAGGTACCTCATGCCCGTTATTGTAATTATCCTTTTTATGTTTATTGAATAAAACATGCAGAAGTTTAGGAGTGACAGTTCTGATCATGGAGAAACACAGATAATGTAGGTTGTTGTTTGTTTACATTTTCTCTCTAAACATTACACATTTAGTATAAGGACAAGATTTAGAAGGATATCCTTCATAGAGCCATGTTTTCTGTATAATGGTTAACTGCTTTAATTGATAAAACTTAGGGAAATATTTAAGTTGCAACAAATTATTACAATTATAGCATAATTCATTCTGACGAGGTATGTGCATGACCTTGAATGATCAAGCCGCATGAGAGTGTCACTCATCCCAACAACAGTGGCACGAGTCATTCCCATGCAAAACTCTGCTGTTGTCTGCTGGTGTCATTCGACAGTGCATGTTGTACCTGCACTAACAAGTACTTCCTCTAGTTATATGAGAGTATAGCTGCAGTAGGAGGCCGTCTTTTGGAGTGTTTGGTTGTGGGTTAGAGTGTACATCGGTATCATGAGGCGAATTAATCCCATGAATGTTGTCAAACTGTTAGGGGTAAACTTGCAACGTGCTGAATACGGAAATATAATCAAAGTCGAGGATACAGAGTTTCTGAACATGTTATATAGAATGATAATTCACAAATACAATGGGAATAACACAAATCCATGAAGATATGCTGGATAGGAATAGTGATTTTGAAGCACAGGAAGTGCCGTACCTGAAGTTGGCTCTTCCAGCAGTGCAAGACTTTCATCTCCAGAGCAACAGGAACCTTCAAGTGTGAGTGAGTATGAACTATCTCCACCTAAAAGGTCAAGGCCCAGTGTATTACAAGATATTGATGACAACATACCAGAGAACATGTATGAAGACTATTACACTTGTGGCTTCAAGTCCTATAGCAAACTTATGAGGCGCTATAAGTACATTCAAAGTATATCAAATTGCAATTTATTGAATTATTTGACTAGCAGAAGGCAAGATTGAGCTAACTTCAAGGGAAACAAGTTGTCGCAATTAAAAACTGTAAAAGAGTAAACAATGTCACAATTTAATAGTGTGAGAGCACATGGATCTTCAGTTCACTATTGGCATCTGCAAAGTGGGCACTAGAAGTATCTAAAGTAGTGGCCTGGACAATTTCACAGCTTTGATTACTTTTATCAAAAAACTTAAGGCTGAATATGGCATTTCTTCCAAGCATATTACTACGTTTGTCACGAATAAAGACATACAAGAAGATAATGGTATTCGTCAGAAGGCACAAAGGTTTGTGGAGAAAGTGAACAAATATTTAACAAACAGAAGCGTGGACAAAGAAAGTGTCTGGAACAGTGACCAAAATCAATTTAATTATGAAATGTCTACAGCTGGTATGTTGCAGTTCATGCATAGTTTTACACACAGCTTCACAATTGATGTGGCTTTATCAATGAGTGGCAGATTAGCTAACAACTCTGCATCTGTTTTCAAGAGAACAAGGCACTTTTGGTCCAAATGTTTCAAAGAAACTGGAAGCAACATGTCCATGAAACATTCATGTGGATGCAAGCAAAAGTGGAAAAATTACAAAAGAGCATATGAAAAGTTTTCTAATTACAGTCCTTGTGAACATGTACATGATGCTGGGAAGACCTATTGCTATGTAATTCCTGGTCAGCATAAAGATCTTGCTCTTTTAGATGAAAGTTTTCCAAACAAGGATGTTTATGTTCAATCAAGATATTGCCACCAAAGACAACAAAATATTGCCAACCTCTTGATGTGTACTTCTTTGGGCAATATAAGCTCCGAAGGATTGCTGATTTTGTACAACTACAACATGAAAAACCACAAGTAAAGTTCCACAATTGTCATTTTATCAATAGACTTTACTCTGTGCTGAACAATCAACTTTCTGCCCCGAAGTACAAGCTCATGTTACAATATGCTTGGCAAAAGGCAAGTTATGACATTCACATACCAATATCATCGTTTTAAAATGTAATTGGCGTGGCTTTTGATATTGAACTGATTTGAATGCAGAGGTGATGTTAAACGTGAAAAAGTAGTTTTAGTCAGATGTACATACTGCTCTGCTCCACTTTGCTTTGACCACTTCATTGAAATCACACATCTGCACTTTGAAGACTGATTGTGAATAGCTGTGCAATACTATCAGGTCAGTAGTAAAGTTTGTTGTTAAGATATCGTCATTATTGTAAACAGAGGGAAATACAGCAATATAGTCACGACATTGAAATATGTATATTTTTATCGACATTTTGTTTCTTCACATTACCAAAATCCCTCTCCTAGACCTTGAATAGGTGATCATACCAATGTCTCTGGTGGTAAGACGTACAGTTTTGCAAGAGAATGACTCCCACCACTGTTTCTGGAATGAGTGACGTATATTCCAAGCACATCCTTGTGAGGCTCCAAGCATTTGAGGTCATGCACATCCCTTGTGAGAGTTGATATGAAGGAAATTAAGCAGGTATCTACTATACAGAGTTTTCATTGCAAAACTTTCAGTGTAAATAAATATATATTTAATTTTAATTTATTTAAACAAAATAGGCATCAATTTTATATTGAGGGGAAAGTTAAATTGCATTTTAGATTTAACCCACTAACCTAGAGCCCGCTGATCAGTGAATTTCAAATGAGACTCCTATATTTTATACTTATTTTAGAAACAGTATTCATATTTTGTTAGTATATTACATTCACATGTTCTCACATCTTTTGTTTTCTATTGTCTAGGCAATCCAAGTTATTGTTATTGTTGATCAGAATTGAATGGCATAAAACCACAGACTACTTAAGCATTATTTAATAGAGTATTTGTGAGAAGACTTCCAAATAAGGTTTATTACTGTCTAGCAACAATAAAACACATTTTTAACATTTAATTTTGTAATTGAAATAATTACATCCAGGAAATTTCCCAAAATACATCATATTTCATTTATTCTAATCCAAATGGTTCCACATTACTAAACAACAGAAGTCAAAAGATGTGAGAACAAATGAAAAATGGGCTACCCCGTATCTCTGGATATCGCAAATCTTCCCTTGAGGACTTTCAAATCACTGCTTCAGATACTACACATTCAAACCGCTCTTCTGAGAAATGTCAATAACACCTTTTTGTACTATTCCAAAATTTCTAGAACATTTGAATAGCCTACATCCCAACATACCATTTAATACGGAGCTGAAACAAAAGTTAAAAATTACAATTTCCAGACATCCTTATTGAACTGAACCCTATGAGCAAAACAGTTCATTGCACAGTATATTGGAAAGTCATATGAACACACACACACAGATGTAAGGATCTCAGACTCATTTTAGTGGGTCAGTACTGATTTTGAAACCCTTGCAGGATCTTCATTTTCACTGATTTTTAATATTTCTATTCTATTTCTTGATTTGCTTTAATTCATGGGCTGACTTGAAAACCAAGTCATTTTTGTAGTCTTGTCTCTTGTAATCTTTTTATTTCTGTTGTATTGCTGAGTTGCAATCAATACCTACCTTATTTTCTCATTGCCTTACTGGCAACGCTAAGTTTGCCAATCAACCACCACTATGCAAGTCAAGTGACACCCATATTTAGTACAAACTGTTAGAATTCTGATTTTTTATACCAAGAATCAATGCAGGTTTAGAGTGGATATTCTGCATTGTGAATGCAGTTTGGACAAAAGAGAGAAATTATATCAGAATTGACATGTTGAAAATTTTAACTTCAATAAAACATTATTTCAGTGACTACACATGTGGGGATTTTCTTAACTTGCTTTTGAAAAATCTTAAAATGTTGACTGATGCATGGATCTGCAAAATACAGCTCACAAAACTTGGGTGAGGTGGTACCCTTACCTTCTAGCAATGGTACGACTGGAAATACCATTTAAAGAATGAGTAGGACAAATTATAATAGGTACTCTTGTTTAAATTTTTTAAGCGTCCCGCTTTTTTGTTTTTAAAATCTGCAAACCCTACATAGATGCCACCTCTCACCATAAAACAACAATTAAATACAGCATTATTAAATTGCTACTTCAATGAGCTGCACGCATTTTTGATGCAGAACACTTACTTGCAGAAAAACAACACACATACAGAGTAATTAAAGATAATAGATATCCCAAAAAAGAATTAAAATTGTGGCCACAAAAGCATATAAAAGGGAGAAAAAACAGAAGATCAAATGGGCTCACCTAATTTTCATCCAGAGCATCACAGAAAACATAAGTAAAATCTTGCTTTAATCTGGGAATCTACAAAATACCATGTAACTGTGGCAAAGTGTACATTGGACACACTGGAAGATCAGTGGCTACATTACACAAGGAGCTCATCAGAAGTTTACACAGGCTAATAAACTGAAAAATCCACTGTAGTGGGACATGTTATAGAAGCCGGCCACCACATAAGACTTTGATACTCTTTGCATGAAACACAGGCATATGTGCAAGCATTGAGATTTTCAAACAAAAACAAAACATTGACCAAGATAGTGGCAAGCCGCTGCATTTCATCTGGAAGTGAGCAACCTCTCCCATTTGCTGCCTGCTGACTGATAGGAATGCAAGTGGGCGGTACTTCACCACTCTGACAGACTATAAAAGAAGGAGCACTAGTCGGACAATATGCACTCTGCCCTGATGCAGGCATATCAAAGGATGGGTGAAATGTTAGTAACCCAAGCCTCCAGATATGGCCTACACCTGAAGAAATACATCTAAACAATGCATAAACAATATGAGGGCGGGTTGATAAGTCCATGACTTTGACGAGAGATAGCGTTTTAATCACAGGTTTCCTGTTTGCACAAAGTCTTACATCTATTCTGGGTATAATCGCAGAAATTCATCGTCACTTGTTACTTAGAACATTGTTGAGAGCATCTAAAATAAGCAGATGAGTATTGTTTTGTAGAAAATGGAAAAAAGTGAATTTTCGTGTTCTGATAAAGCACTACTTTTTGCGTGGTAAGGCGGTGAAGGAAACGGAAGAAATGCTGAACAAGTACTATGGGGACTCTGCTCCATCACATGGCATGGTTCAAGTGGTTCACAGAATTTCGATGTGGCCATTCGAACACATGAGATGCCGTGCGCACAGGACAGTCGGTTGAGGTCACAACAGAAGAAATGTGAACAAAGTTCACAATATTGTGTTGGAAGACTGCAGAGTGAAAATCTGTGAGATAGCCAAAACCATAAACATCTCAAGTGAATGGGTGTATAACATTCTGCACAAATTTTTGTGTATGAGAAAGCTGTCAGCAAGATGGGTGCCGCGACTTCTCACAGTTGAGAACAAGTGGAATCGTGTGACCATTTCATAGGGATGTTTAAACATGTTCCAGCGCAACCCAAATGAGTTCTTGCAGCATTATATCACGGTTGATGAAATTTGGATCCATTACTATCAACCTGAAACCAAACAACAATCAAGGTTCCTTCGGCGAACCTGCTCCAAAGAAAGCGAAAACCATTCCGTCAGCAGGAAAAATCATGGCAGCTGTCTTTTGGGATTCACAAGGGGTGATAGACATCCACTAGCTGATAAAGGGTAAAACGATCACAGGTTCATATTATGCCCTAATGCTGGATTAGTTTCACAAGGAATTGTTAAAGAAACGATCCCATTTGGTGAAGAAAAGGTTTTCTTTCATCAGGATAATGTACCTGCACACAAGTCGGCCATTACCATCGTAAAATTTGTGGAATTGGGTTACAAACTGTTACCTCACCCACCATATTCTCCAGATTTGACTCCAAGTGACTTCTTCCTCTTCGCAAACCTGAAAAATTGGCTCGCTGGGAAGAAACTCACATCCTGTAAACACATCCTGGCAGAAACAAACTTATATTTTGCAGACTTCGAAAAATATTATTTTTTGAAGGGCTAAAAAAATTGGAGAATCGTAGGACGTATATTGAATTAAAAGGATACTATGTTGAGAAATAAAATTGATTTTTTGGAAAAAATTGTTATTTTCTTTAAAAAGTCACTGGATTATCACTCCACCCTCGTACATTTTAAATGAATTCTTTTATATGAGCTTATACATTTATCACACTTTTTTTAATCACAACATTTGGTATTTAAAAAGAAAAAATGAATGTGCATACATATTTGTATTTCTCTTTCGGAGAAGCACCTTAACAAAGAAAGTCAGGAATGAAAAGAAAATTTCAGTAGAATCATTCTTTTCATGGCTATTTAAAGTACAAACCAATTACATCACCGCACCTTCATAATACAATTGGTTTTGTTAATTTCCTTAAATAGAGAGCAGACCACTGAAATTATATAACATTTATTTCTCATACAAAAATACATACTTTTACAGGATAACCTTCAGAGATTGTTCTATTTGCTTTTAATATTGTTTATTTCTTCCAGGCTAAAAATTGATATATTAATGGTGGTGTACACCATTACGAAGATAAAGGCAATCAAAAGCGATCAGCACTCAGAGCCTAAAGCTTAATGTCATGTATGAAGTACATACATATGGTATATTTATGGTAGTAATGTATGCAAACTTTTGCTAGCAAAGCTATGTCTGCTTAACATTGGTTTTAACTGCAACCAAAGTACTTGCACACAAATTTCTGTTTCAAGTACCCAGAGGAAAGCATATGACTGAAGGCTTAGATATTACTTGGAATAATATCTAAGCTCTGAATTAAAAATCATTCTTAAAATGCATGTTAAAGTAGCACAACACTATTATTTACATAACACCTATTTTTCTGCACCAAAAAAGCAATAAGAAACAAACAAACTCCAATGGGATATGAGCAGCACTTCACTATCTAGAAGAAAACACCTGTCTAGCTATTCAAACTGCTTTTGTGCCCTGCAAAGAAAGAATCGTGTTAATTAGTTATGCCAAATACAGGTATAAGCTAACAGGGAAATCTATTTAGGGAACATTCAAAATTTAATGCATACATACAGTTAATAGCAGGATGTGAAAACGACAGGTCACCTGCAACCAAATAACCTTTGTTTGCTACCAGTTATATATCATGTAAACTTAAGTAAAACACTGTTTTCCAGTCCCAAGCTTATAGTGAAAGGAATTTCATAGCAGCACATTTAAAATTCATAATAATTATGTATGTCATGTTGAATGTAAGCAACATGGCTCCACTCATATTGGCAACTAATGTGAGCAACACTGATAAGAGCCACCATGATAGGGTAGCATTTTGCCTCTCATGCTACCTGAGTATGAATACCAATTTTGTCAAGTTACCTGCCTTAGGTACTTATTTTGGTTTTTACCTCCATCCTCTCAACCTTAAGATGAAATACAGATAACTTTAGCACTTTAGATCCCTCAGCTCATTTGTACAATCATTTAAACTTTCATTCATTGTCCGAGATGATTTTTCTGGTTAAAAGATGTTAAACTTTAAAATAAAAAAAAGGAGCAAAGTGTAATAATTGTAATATATATACAAACAAAAGGACAATCTGTCTTAATCAATGACATCTGAAGACGATGCTTCTCTAATTAAGTGGTCGGAAATACAAAATGGCTGCAATGAATGTAGAACAGGGTCAAGAATGCTGCTAGTTACATATATGCACATTATTTCTCTTTGGTGTGCCAGACAGAGCTTTTATTTTCCAAGAATTACCTCCAAAATCTAAAAATAGAAGTGGAGAAAGAAAAGGCTCCCTCTACAAGATGTTAAGTTACACAGAAAGTAGAGTATTTGAAAGTTTAAGTTCTTAGTATTCTACTAAACTGCCATTTTTAGCTTAAAGGATGAACCACAGCATTTTGTTAGCTTTTACTACAGCATCACATCTAGTTGTAATTTTAATTAGTATTTTACCTTTTCTCAGTACTGCAAAAAAATTTAAATTTTATTTTATCAAACATTTTAAGTAGCCATCCTTTTGTTTCTCATCAGCTCATGTAAAGAGTTTGTTATACCTTGGCTAGCTTAATAATTGATCTGCTTTTTAAGCAGATGACTTCCAGTAAACTCATACCAAAGAATTTCATTCAAAGGACTTTATTGCTTTGAGACGGAAAAAGACACAGAACGTTTCTGCTTAAGAGAATTGTGTTGTATTGATGATGGTGATTTAAGATGTATGATTCTAGCATGTTTCCAGCTATGCTTGTCTCTAATGGACCTCAAAACTTGTCCACCAATCTTCTTATACTTGTGCGTCAGTCAATTCTATAACTGCCTCAAATATCCCCTTCTCCTTATTCTTATTAAAAACTTTGATGTTTATTTGCCTTTTTTTTTCATTTTAATGAGAAGAAAACATTTTTATTAAAGGCAATATGATCAGGGCTCATAAAAATAAGACATTCTACATATTATTTAGAAATTACAAAATATGTTTCAGCAAAAGCTTACCTTTCTGGGAAACAAAATTTGATAATTGAGGACATCACCCAAATAAAGCCCCATGTGCAAGTAGGCCCTTTCTCTGATTGCAAGGTTTAGAAGCGAACTCCCCTTAGCGACTTGTGAGCCATATTGGCTCCCCCTTCATAGACATATGTCTAGTATCCGGAATGTCTCCAGCAAGCTGGACATCATACACATTGGATTCCTTGTGCCCACCTAGGAGGAATCTTTATCAGTATGTAACAACTCACTGCCTTATTGGCTGGTTTTCTGCATAAAAATATTCATTGGATGGCAGTGTAAAGAAGTATGAGCATGGTGCTGTGTGACCTCATGACGTCAGGATCATGTGATGGCAAGGCTAGAGCTACCCAGGCACAGAGTGGACGTAGGGAAGAGAAATCAGTCTGAGCTTGCTAGTCGTAGGGGAGCGAAGCTTTAGCAACAGGCCTAGGGAAGCCATTTTGTGCACATGCTAACCTCTCGGCTTTGTCAAAATTCAACTTAAAACACTTTGTAAGTAGACTGCAAAATTAACATTTAGAGCATGTGTGGAATAACTTGATAATTAGGAATAAGGCGAGAATAATTTTTTTGTATATCATTGTGAAACATTACGTTAAATGGAATTATGGCAGAGAAACCAATAGCTTGAAGGTGAAATAGTAAATGTATTTCATTCTCACTGTAATGTCGAAGCTTGTTATAATATTGTTTTGGTAAAGAATATAATATAATTGTGTGGCTGTAAGAATTGAAAGCTTTACTGAGTTGTTGTGGAAGCCTTAAATTTACTTCCCTTCCTGCTTTACCATATTATTTAAATATTTGTATTGCCATTTGTATTCATGTTTGAATTGTTTGAAATGGGCCTAGCACTTTAGCATTGCACATTATATCAGAACAGGATAACCTTTCTTTGTATATCCTAGTTAAACTATGTTTAAAACAAAGATACAGGGAAACTTTACAATATTGTAGCAGAATGCTGATAGACATAAACCTATTTTAATAAGTGGTGATGTGATAACATTACTGTGCTACACTTGTCTAAAACTTTTATAACTCTAGAAACTCTAGACCCATTAGATTCAGCAGTAGTGAGGGTTACCTGATTACATATTGTAGCGTGTATGTGTGTGCATTGTCACACAGACATATTATTGCTTTGTAGTGATGACATTGTTGGGTATAATTATTTCGGCTGGGGTTTTGAATTTTCGTCCGATGTGATATCTCTGCACCACCTGGCCAGGGGTGGAGAGAGGAAAGGTAGCAACGTTACTAGTTTTTTCTTTGTCTGGGAGTTGCCAGCATAGCATGAACCAGTCTCTTCAAGTCTGGTGTGTGGCATGGAAACGCGTGTTAATGTGACCTCATGTGTATAACATCTCCCTCCAATGTCTGTTCTTTAATCTTTTGTGAACGATGTAAAGGCACCAAGTTTAATATTTAATAAACCACAGGTAATGACTGTAATGTGAAAACCCGTGTATTTTTGTGATAATTATCCCACTTCTGCTCTAAAATGTGCAGATAAGATCCTGGTCCTCTCGTTGCCTCTGATGTCACGTCCCCCAATGTTTATGCCGAGGTAACTAATATTTAATATCTAGCTGCAAACCTTTTGGCTTCACCCCGGTATATAACAATATGTAATAGAGCGCACCTCCTGCTGCAACAAGTGCTTATATTCAACTGTCTATAGCAGTCAGTAGTATTTTCGTCTTGCAGCTGCCTGTACCAAAAAATTAGTAGCCAATGCACCTATGTTGTTTATACCAGTAAGGTAAAGTGAATAATATCAGAAAACATAGGTAGAAAAAAAAGTGTGAACCAAAATAAATTTAAAAAAAAAATTGCAGAAACATTGGAAAGTCATATGACTGCTCAAAATAAGCACAATGAAGGAAAAATTTAAAGCTTTTGCACCTGTGTTAAAATGTTCAAAGAACTGTGCATATGTAATTTCCAAGCATGATCAACATTATATTTTCAAAAATTTTTCGGATAAGTGTCTAAAAGTGGAATAAGATCATTTCCTCACTTCATGCCTCAAGAGAGTTAATTATAAAACTGAGTCTATTCAGCCAGCAACAAATTGAGAAATTCTATGGAAATACAGCATATACATTAGCCGGAATATGAAACATGAGCTTTCTCATAAGACTTTTGCAAATTTGAGTAAAAACAATTTGTTTTGTAAAATAAACTGGTTTTAGGCAATGTCCTTGATGATAGAAGCAGTACACATTCAAATCGACCACACAAAATTAATCACAATGTATGGAAATTAGCCTTGGAACACTTCAACAGTCTACCTCATGAAACTTCACATTGCTTGCATTCTAAAACCAGGTTAATATATTTTGAGAGTTATGATTTGACAGTAAAAGTTATACATGTTGTTTAAAGAATTCTTTCAATCAAGGACTGGTGGTGTGTTGAATCTCACTTACAAGAGGTACTACAAATTTTTTTGAGAAAAATGTGACTTTGCTATACGTCGTCCTCGTACAGACGTCTGATTATTGCACAAAATGTGAACTACTCCTAAAAACAAACAAAACGTATTCTTGTAAGACAGAATATCTAGAACATAGACAAAATGTTGAAGCATATCAAGCTCTGAGGAACAAAAAACTAAGTGAGAGCAAAGTGGAAAATTCTGGCACTCTGTGTATAGAATTTGATTTTGTGCAAAATCTCTCACTTCCAAAATTAATTTGTACAAGTTAATTTTAAAGGCACCTTACGTGGCTCTATATTTTCAATATACATGTGCACTGCATTGATTCTACAAGTTATATGTATTGTTTCCTATAGACAGAGGGGAGAAAAAATCCTGATGTAGTTACTTCATTTGTACCACACTCTAATGGAACTTATGCACAAACATCCATTTAAAAGTATTGCAATGTTTTCTGATGCTGCGGGAGGACAAAATAAGAATATGAAGTTCTTAACATTTTGTTTGTGGTTTTTGAAAGTTCACAGTGTTAATGCATCCATCATATTTACCCCATACAAGGTCAGAGGTATGGTCAATATAAATCCTAAAACAGGAATTTTATGATTCACTCAAAAATTTTGAAGAAAATGCCTACAATACAAACAGAATGGAGTATATGCAAGTTGTTTCATATTACTGCCAGAATCCACAACCATTTCACATATTAAGGGGACACTTCGATAAAGGAATGGTCTGCAGTTCTGCTTTGTTTCTGAAGAAACCTACCATAAAAGGAGTGCTCTTCCAGATACAAATATACCAACAGTTGCTTTACAGTCAATCGCATATTTCCCATCTTTCATTTGCTTCAATATTTGGAAGACTGAAATGGAACCAGTACATGAACTGGAGAAAAACTATCACCTCAAATGAAGCCAGTCCATTTGAATCCATGCAAGGAGAAAGATATAAGAAACTTTTTCCATTTTTAGATGAAAAGGTCAAGGATTCGTTGGAAAATATTTTTGAAAAAGTAGAAATGTCCTCCCACATCTCTTCAGATGTGGAATAAAAAACAGAATAGGAAAGGGGAGAATATCGTCAGTGCTCATATGAGTGGCTTAATAATATGCTATGTATTTCAATTTGTTAACATGCATTGGGAGAGTATATAATATTTTTGTTTGTACAGCAATACATTTTCCTGTTTTGATCATTTCTAAATTGACAAAATGATTAAATATAGTAGTAGATTTCATAAAAATATATTTATTTTATATCAAACTTTACTTCCCAGGATATTTAAATCCTTAAAATAAGGACAAAATGTATGATTGCCTGAATAAGGGCTTATATTATGCCCCATAAAACTGAATTCAGTATATATGGAAATTATGATCTCTATTTTCTGTCAAAAACTTTACTCTAGACTATATTGGGAACAAAACCACACTTTTGAATATTATTTTCACATCAACTTGAAGAAACATAACTGTCAATATGAAACCATGTCAATGTGATAGAAACATTCAAACTGGTTTACTGCAAAACTACTTGTTTCAGTATGGGCCCTTATTTGGGTGAACTCTTCAATTAAGAGTATATGTAAAAGAGTTCAAAATATTTAAATGGTAACTGTAAAAGTTATGTTTTAAAGGAAAATTTATCCCAATAAATGCATTTGTTTTGCAATTGAAAATCAACAATGAAAATTCACAGTGATAAAATAATGTGCTCCCACCTCTGTTGGTGTGCGAGTACCTTCTCTGCCTCACATTCAGGAGACCCCAAGTTTGAATCTCGGTTAGGTTGAGTTAACTGGCTAAGGTTTTCTTTTTTTTCCCCAGGGTTTTCCCTTATCCTGAAAGATGAATGTTGAGTAACTCTAAGCTCTATGGATGCCAGACTCATTTGAGCATCATTTCACCCCTTGCGACCTAACCATTAAAAGACGTTAAACCAAAATTGTTTTTTTAAAAAATCTGTAATCAAGTCAGTATAAATAAAAAATGAAGTATATTTAACTCAAAAAATTATTTTATTTAAATTCCATTATTAAATCAAATGTGCATCTGCAAACAATGCGTAGTACTCTTGATATTTGACTTTCCCTAGCCACTCTTTTATAAACTATTCTTATAAAAGGTTAGCTTTCCATCTACTCTTTGTTAATTGAGATAAACGTTTACAGAAATGGCTTCTTACAACAGAGGGATACAGCAATAATCTTACATCTATTCTGGGTATAATCACAGAAATTCGTCATTTGTTTCTTAGAACATTGTTGAGAGCGTCTAAAATAAGCAGATGTGTGTTGCTTCGTAGAAAATAGAAAAAAGTGAATTTCGTGCTCTGATAAAGCACTCTTTTTGCAAGGTAAGACGGTGAAGGAAATGGAAGAAAAGCTGAACAAGTATTATGGGGGACTCTGCTCCATCACATCACATGGTTCAAGTGGTTCTAAGAATTTCGATGTGGCCATTCGAGCACAAGAGATGCCATGCGCACAGGATGGCTGGTTGAGGTCACAACAGAAGAAATGGTGAACAAGGTTGACGATATTGTGTTGGAAGACTGCCGAGTGAAAATCCGTGAGATAGTCAAGACTGTAAACATTTCGAGTGAACAGGTGTATAACATTCTGCATGGGTTTTTGGGTATGAGAAAGCTGTCAGCAAGATGGGTGCCGCAACTGCTCAAGTTGAGAACAAGCAGAATCGTGTGACCATTTCACAGGGATGTTTGAACATGTTCCAGTGCAATCCAAATGAGTTTTTGCGGCGTTATATCACAGTTGATGAAACTTGAATCCATTACTATCAACCTGAAACCAAACAATAATAAGGTTCCTTCAGTGAACTTGTTCCAAAGAAAGCGAAAACCATTCCATTGGTAGGAAAAATCATGGCAGCTGTCTTTTGGGATTCACAAGGAGTGAAAGACATCCACTATCTGGAAGAGGGTAAAATGATTACAAGTTCATGTTATGCCGCAATGTTGGATCAGTTTCACAAGGAATTGTTAAAGAAATAACCCCATTTGGTGAAGAAAAAGGTTCTCTTTCATCAGGATAATGCACCTGCACACAAGTCAGCCATTGCCATCATAAAATTTGTGAAATTGGGCTATGAACTGCTACCTCACCCATTATATTCTCCAGATTTGGCTCCAAGTGACTTCAACCTCTTCGCAAACTTGAAAAACTGGCTCGCTGGGAAGAAATTCACGTTCAGTGAACATATCATGGCAGAAACCACCTCATATTTTGCAGACTTCGAAAAATCATATTTTTTGGAAGGGTTACAAAAATTGGAGAAATGTTGGACATGTACCGAATTGAAAGGACTATGTTGAGAAATAAAATTGATTTTTTGGAAAAAATTGTTATTTTCTTTAAAAAGTCACTGACTTATCAATCCGCCCTCATTTATTAACTAGCAGTGCATGATTTATTTGAATTAATTCTCACAGAAGTAGTTGTGGTTGACACATGCAGTTGGCCTGGTCATTGATCATTGAACACTTCTGTCTAGGTGACAATTGGATAACTTATGGAGGTAGTGATTGGTCAGTATGGGTCGGCTTATGGTAAATTATGTGACCAAGTGTTCCATTTGTGTGTCTTTTTACTATACTCCGCACCAATCAAGAAGGCGATTGACATTTCGTGGAGAGAGAGAGAGGAGACATTGCCACTCATCACGACCACATGGCGAGCGTGTCGAAGACCACTGGGATGCAGCTGCATTGTAGAGCGGGTATTATTTATATACGTATACGAAGACAATTGTAAAATAATGAATCTACTTGCAGAGGATAGCACATGCAAGAATATATCAGTATAAAGATCTGCGTTAACAGAAGAGATATACCTGTGAAATATTGATGCTTATTCTAATGGAAAAATGTCACTGATTTCCGAATCGCTTGCATCGCTGTTGTTGTTGCTGCTGCTGCTCGTTTAATAGACAATTTGCCATCATCATCATCATCATCTGAAGAGCTGCTAGAATTCCCCATGGAAATGACAAGCTGTTCGATAGTTTCTTCCAAAACTCCTTCATTTTCCCAAGCTGCACTTATTACGCCTTTGTATGAGTCAGCACTTTTTTCCAGTTTTCAGCTTTTACTGCTGTTAGTGCCTCTTCTTTAAGCTTTATTACTGACGACACAGTGAAACCTTTATTGTTTCGCCCAACATAACTCTTTATGTCGGCCCAAATTAATTAAATCAGGTTAAAATGACAATGATAAGGGTGAAGCCTAACTATTTTGTGACCATGTTCTGCAGCAATGCCATCGTGGTTTGTTTGCTTTCACAAGTTCCAGTAGCTCACTTTTCTTCAGTCCCTCCTTCCCGATTAATTGCGGCGAATCAAGCCACTGAATTATTTTCTCCTCAACTTCTCTTCGAAATATTCTCTCACAGAGCATATTATTTCCTGCACT
This sequence comes from Deroplatys truncata, assembly GCA_030765065.1. NCBI lineage: Eukaryota > Metazoa > Arthropoda > Insecta > Mantodea > Mantidae > Deroplatys > Deroplatys truncata. The sequence continues at coordinate 38,624,617 of CM060980.1, forward strand.
TGTCCTTTAATTGGGATACCGTTACAAATAGTTTTATTTGGTTTCTGAGGTGCTAAGTATTTCGTTTGGCTGTGCCTATCTTTGTCACTATTTTTGGACATTGTTAAATATCCATTAAACGTGTTAACACAATTATAAATGCTCACACAACACACGCACACACAAATGCACGAACTCAAATACATGTAACACAAGGCAAATACCATACAAATAGGATGCTGCAAAACAACTTTTCTGTACGCAGGCAATCTCTAAACTGATACAAAAACATAAGCAAGCTGGGGCTAAAAGGAGGACATTGTTTATAACTGCAGCGACAGCAGAAGATAAGACTGGAGTTCATATTTACTGCAACGATCGCTCGCCCGGCACGTCATGCCAATCACGTGTTACAATATCGACAACAAGGCATTTGCATCTATCGTTGCTATAGAAACATCTTAGTTCTAATTGGTCCTTCTAATGGTTGCTATGGCGACCGCTGTAATGTATTCATCCCCTCCCATTAATTTAAAGCTTTCCGTCACGTGGTTAGTAACTGTCAATCACCTTCTTGATTGGCGCCGAGTATAGTACGCCCAAGAAGGAGAGCTTTTCATCCTTCTCTGCTTCCAAAGAAAATTGGATGCATGGGTTTATTATGTTGATGTGATGAGGAAACTCATCCAAAGCTTGATGTCCAGGCTGCAAATGACAAAAATATCATCAACATATCTTAGCCAACAGGATGGTTTGAGCATAGCAGTGTACAGTGTAGTGGTCTCCAAGTGCTCCACATAGAAATTAGCAACCACTGCCCATGGCTGTGGCATCTTGTTTGTGGAATTGCCAGTTCCTATGAAAAGTAGTATTCATAATGTGTTGAAACAAAGCCATGATATCATCTGAGAATAATTATTCTAAAAGAAAGATGTTTCTTTGACCAGTACCATAGTGAATAGTGATGTCACATCGAAGCTAATGGATCACTGGACTGCATGGTTATAGTTTTTAGTTTCTCTTAGCTTATGCTCTTCTTCAGCTTTTAACGTGCTGAAAAGCTTATGTATAACAGTACTAGTTACACAAAAGTTATTTCTGCACCTACTTCCAGTTAAACATAATAAATTTTCACTGGTTTCCATTACTATGTTAACACAGGTTTTAGCTTAAGTTACAGGAGAATCAGGTGCAGAAAATAGGTTAGTATTATACTACTAAAGCAAATTCTTTAGATGAGCTCACAAGAAAAAGGAGAGCCACTTAAGCCTAAAACATCAGAAGATCTAAACTAATAGTACAATGCTACAAAAAATTTTATTTGTATAGGTTAATGATAGCTACATCTGTTACACATATCCATTAGTGTTCACAGCTATAAAAAATTCAAGAGCTTTTAACCTTGTATTTAACAATTCAAGTATGCAGAAAAATGCTGAATGAAATTGTGCTCAAATGATCCGAGGTTCTATTGAGCTGATTGTTACCTATCAGTTGTCTTATGAGGTTGAGAAACAACAACAAAAGTAAACAAAGTTTCAATCCAATCACGTTAGATTGAAGAAAACAAACTCCAATCAAGATCTGAACTTGTGGTCATCAGTTTGGAAGACAGAAAGCTACCCCAATACAGAGGTGGGTATACGAAGGCAGCATTTTAATAATAGTGCAGTTCCATATTTTAAGAAATTGAATTGGTCACATTTTCAGATTGACATAGTCATTTTAAAGATTGTACACGTTCAGCTTCTTTATTTTGTAGAGAGCACCACAATGAAGGCATGTGACAGCAATCTATATCAGGCCTGTTATTAATTCTTCTATATTTTAAAATCAACAAAACTGGAGGTCTATCATTATTAAAATAAGATTTACATATAAAATTCAATAAGAATGAAAAGATTAGTAAACACTACTTACAAGATACTTATAACATATTTTTCATGCAAATATCTCAAACTTATGATGCCTTAATAAAATTATTTAACACATTTTTGAGAAAATTTTTACCATTTGTTAGGGGATGAGGAAATATGCTTGAAAGTCTTTGCAATTCCTCTTTTCCCAAACAAAAATAAAAGCATAGGATAAATGCCCCTGATGAGATCAGGCAACCTCAAAACATGTAATTCCAGTGAATTATGGATACTGAATTTTGAGGTCAAATACAGTATTTCCTGTACCTTAATTAAGATTTACAGGCAATAAAATTGAAGTGATCAAAGAAAAAGCAGAAAAAGTAACTGAGTCTTCATCCAATGCTGTTTCAAAAACAAGTGTGGTGAATATGTTTGATGAGGCAGTGCAGTTCCCCCTAGATACTTCATTATGAAGCTGAAACATTCAATGTGTTGTAAAAACTCACTCATTCTGGAATTAACAATCATTTAAAGGGGAATGCAAGTATTTGTCTCTGTGAATGCTAACTGTTTATGCCTGTTGCAGGATGTTGGAGTGAAAAGCAGTTTGGAAACTGGTGGTTGTGATTTGTGTTAATTGTTACCTCTGGTTACAATTAACTGCTAGACCAGCATCTGGTGTGGAAAGATATGGGATGGAGTAGCAAGAACTGGATAGTGTGATTAAAGGCTCAATTTCACACAGCTACCTAGAGTGAGTGAATTTGTAGATTAGTTTAATTTTCTTTCCATGAGCCAACCTGGTAAGCTCATAATAACGGTGCTTTATCCTCTGGTCATTACAATACTTCCTAAACACTTGTTTGCAACATTCACCGCTTTACTAATATGAATTTGATTACTGCATTCTTTGTGCTATGTGTGCTTCTGAATTATATATGTTTTATTTAAAGGTTAAAATAGGTCCTTATATATCATTTCTTTAAATGAAAAACAGTCATTAAGAAATATAATACTAAATTTCTTAATGGATAGTGTTTCAATAATTAACAAACAGAATTAAATAGCAACAAATAGTTACATACTTTTTGAAAATGGCTTTCAATATCTTTGCACTTTCAGCATAACGTGCTTCGTTTGCATTGGATGCTGAATGCCACTTCTTCCGAACAGCTGTCCAGTGAGCAACATGATTCTGCAGCAATGATTCCCGACTCAGGAGTTTGGGGTCCTAAAAAAATAATATATTTTATTTCACCAGTAGCAAAATAAAAGACACAGATTTAAACATTTCTACATTTAGCTAAATAATAATTTCCAAGGAATGTCTTTGATGGGAACTGTTTCTCAGTCTCTAAAAAAACTCTCTTAAAGAAATCCATATGAGAGAGTTTTGAAAGCTAAGTTGTTATTTAATAAAACAATATCAAATAAAAAAAAGTGCTCTCTGGTTTCATGCAGCATTGTCATTCATTAACCTTTTTATTGAATCTTCAGCACTATAGGACCTTCTGTCCCAAAACACACATCAATACAAAATTAAGTAAAGCATGCATTATACATATTCTTCGTCAAACTGTAATGTGATTATTTTTTAACATTTTCCTTCATTACAATGAAGATTGTTAGCCTTTATTGCTTATAGCACTTGTTATTACTACTGATAACTTAAAATAGCCAACTGAAATATTAATTATAGATTTGAATGTTCATCTATTTTCTTTATAGCAGGTCAATAACTGAAATAATATTTCTTTTTAGTATTATTTTCATCCATGTTGTCACACTGACTATCAAAATAAATATACCTTGAAGTATTTGATGAAAAAAAATCTGATGTGTTACACTCACATGACTTTCTCTACTCTTGTACAAACTATTTTTACAAACTGTTATTCTCCAACTATTTCATATTAATCGAGATAAACATTTGCAGAAACGATCTTTTGACATGCAAAGAGAATTACATTTTACACATAGCGACCAGTTCTAAAAATATTTGACCATCGCTTAAGGCGTACTGTGTTCCCCTTGTTTTGTATTTGCAAGGGCAATATAGAAATACAGTAGCCTTTAAGCTTAGACATATCTCTTAATAGCTGGTTGCTATGTGCAGCACCATTCTCTTTGCCACAGATTAATACTCTTTGCATATCCAAGACAAAAAATGAATAACGAATTCCCATTTGAGGAAATAAGTATTGAAAAATTTAAGGGAATAACAAGCAATATCTCGAAAATGGTTCACCCCCCCCCAAAAAAAAATGCATATGACATAAATTGTGTATTTTAACGCGATCTACATTTTTTGCATACTAACATTTTGTCTATCTCCTATGGTTTACCAGTTATGCAAAAGTCGTTCACAATGAAGAATACTTTTGGAGACATTCCCAGAAAATTAGAGATATACATTGCATTTGTCATGAAAATATCTTAAACATATATTTTATCAAAATCGTTAGAGCCATCTTTGAGAAAATTAAAATTTTTGAAAAATGTTCCATGGAAAGGGTAATCTGGGGTGGGGGGATTTTCTTGAAAACCTTTGTGTCCCATCTCTGGAAGATACTGAACCTAAATTCCAAGTTTGGTGTTTATACGGCTGTTTGTTTCCGAGTTATGCTGTTCTCACACGCACGCACGCACACAGACACACACGCGCGCGGATATGTTTCCAAAAATGCTTTTTTTTTTGGATTCAGGGGGCCTCAAAACATATATTTCCGGTGAAATCTCGGTATCAAATTTTAGGGTGGAATACAATACTTCCCCTACTTACTATACGTAGTAGAGAATGTAAAAATCAACCTTGCTCCTTAAAATCTACTTATAAGCAAAGATACACTATGTTTTAAACTTCTCTCTCTGTCCCTGATATTTCTCATGACCAAAGAACTTTGTTGCCAGTCAATGCTGCTACTCCAATGCAGACGATTTTCATACTTGACTCGCATGGGTCCCTCAGCACTGCAAACCATGGTTGAATTTTCTGTATATAGCAGATCCAAACCTTGTGGTAGCATACCATTGTTTTAAAAATATTGCAACAAATCATACAAGAGGTATCAAATTTTAGTAGGCATTTATCTATAAGATGAAGGAACAAAGTACAGTGAAGCTTAATACATTAATAGAAGTTAGATGAGACAACTTATCACACTCTTATTGCTTTACTTACTGTAGCACAGTAATGTTATCACCATTCTGCTACAATATTATAAAGTTTCCCTATAACTTTGTTTTAAACATACTTTACATAGGATATACAAGGAAAGGTTATCCTATTTTGGGTAATGTTGTTCCAGAGGTCGACTTGTCATAGCGGTTGCCGTGCAATATTAGGCAGGTTACCCTGTAGAATAAAACATCGCTAAAATTCTGTGAATGTGTGGCATTTGGCGTTTTAAATGCCCCAAAGTTGTTTAAGCACTTCCAATTATGTATTCTGGCGCAATTTATTGAATTGGTTATGTATTCTGGCGTGATTTTGTCAACAATCAACATGGACAACTTACGCATCGTTGTGGAAAATGAGATCTTAAATAATGACACTGTCCTAACTGAAAATTGGGACATAGAACAACTTGCAGAAGAGCTAGCAACACGGTGGTTGGCATATCGTCGCCTGATTAAAAACCAGGTGAGATGTGGAATTGCAATGTGCCATGCCACCTGCAAGCACATGGCAAGTGCAATGATGGAAAATGGTAGGGCTGTAGTCACTGCATGAAGAACACATCTGTAAGAGATTCTTCATTTTTCTCTAAGAGTAAGCTAAAACAGATAATCATGTTTGTTTACTGCTGTATTACATTTGTTTACTAGTGCACGAGCACTAATGGCTTCATTACTAAACGTCAAGCATTAGACAATAACAATATTTTTTACTGCTTTGCGGTTATTATTCAGTTTTATTGCATTATTTACTGTTTCATGGTTAATATTCAGTTTTATTGCATTTATTCCCTATTTCACGCTTTTCTATTATGACAGCATATAACAGTTTGCAACAATACCAAACTGTTTCCATCTTTACTAACGCTTCAGCATTTTTTCCGTTTAACAGTTGGTACCTGACATTGCGCATTTACATCGTCCGCCATGTCATGTTGACCTCTGGAGCAACATTACCCTATTCTGATATAATGTGGAATGATAAAGTGCCAGACCCATTTCAAACACTTCAAACATGAAGTGCCCCAGAGAAAATGAATATTTAATAATATGGCAAAGCAGAAAAAGAAGTAAATTTAAGGCAAGCTTTCAGGCACAAGGAATCCAATGCGTATGATTTTCAGCTCGCTAGAGACATTCTGGATACTATAAAGTATAAATATGTCTATGAAGGGAGAGTCAATATGGCTCATTACTCAATATCTTTGAGGGCATGTTTTACAGACAATTGTCTACATCATTAGCTTGTTGTCAATTGCAAGCATTAAATAATTTTTAGGTATGCAAAATCCTGAACACTGCTGATGGATACTTGATGAGCTTGAAAATCATTTTGTCCTCAGGGATATTGAAGTTCATGAGGCTGTCATTGAGCTTTATTATAATGATCTTCTCCCATGTGCTGAGATTGATGGCCTTATTTACTGGAATGTCTAATGTCAGCAGTTGACAAGCTGAGGATGCAGACAATGGTCTGCAAAACATATCCTCAAATTTTTGAGTTAGTGAAGCAGTATGGTATGAGTGTGTTAAATCATCTCATATATCTTCTAGTAAGTTATTTATCAGTTAAAAGGTAGTAGAATACTTTCATTTACAGTATAAAAGCACTATTCACACCATAGATTGGCACTGCTAGCCTCTCTCTCTTTACCTTCACAAAAAATCAGAGTTGGAGAAAGAATGGCAAGACTGTAAATACTAGATGGAAAGAAAATCTTTTCAGTTTATGCAAATATTGGACAGCATTGTTTTAAAAATGCTGAGAAACATCCTGACTGCAGGATGATTCCTACAGTGCTTTGCAAAGTAAACAGCTGAAATTGTGGAAAAAAAGCAAATATATGAACTACTGATTCTATGATTAATGGATGCTTTCATATTGGTGTGCTACAAACTTTTTTCATTGGAAGTAGTGGAACAATATCAATTTGTAGTTCAAAATCCAAAGGATGTCTCAAAATATTCATCTTCAAGCCTAGAAGGACCAATATAAGTATTATGGAGTTATTATACAGTCAAAATTAATGATAATTAATTATTTAGTTAGGAATTTAAAGCAGAAATGTTGCATGTCTCACTTATATATCAACTAACACAATATTTGTATCAATGTCTTCTTAAATTCGTAGTATTTTTGTCTCTGAGTCAACCCTCAAAGTAAAATTGGATAAAGAAATAAAACTCAAGATTCAAAACATTCAAGACTATATTATAAATATCCATTGCACATCCAGGTAGCATTAACAAACTGTTGACTGGCTTTGGCTTAGTGCAATTTTGCTTACACTTTTGATGGAAAAAGTAATAATCATTACACTCCTGCAAGCGACAAATGCTTATAAAATAAAATGGAGCATATATTAGACCTGCAAAGAATTTACACATTCTGAAAACTCATCACCATATCTCAGATTTTACGACATTACGCAATATAAAGCAATATACAACAATACATGGCACTTCTCCATAAGATTCTGATTTATCACCCAAAACACCTCTCTGTTGTAACACTGCTTCGGGCATGATGACGATTACAGTTTTCTTCCACGGCGTTTACAGCATGTTTGTACAGCGTTAGCAACCAAGGAGTAATTCCATATCCTGAGTCACTCAACAATATTGCAATTCCATTCTCACAGTTCTCACAGTTTTTTATAAACAATAAAGTTTGTGAATATATGACCGTCATGCACCTGCCGATCAGGTTGCATCCACATTTGTAACATAACTTCTGAGTTGTATGACGCTTTAACATTGATAGAGCAGAATTTTTTTCTAATGATGTACTTGACACCAGGTGCTTGTATAGCTTCAAAATTGGCACATGCATATTTATTGCTCCAATTATGCATGGAAAATGAAACTTATTTTGCCAGAATTGTTTAGCAGTATTAACTTCTTATATACGGAAAACGTAAATAGTGGATACATTATACTTCCCCATTATATATGCAACAGAATGCTAAATATAAGGGGAAGAGAAATAATAAGCAACTCCATTGTATACATAGTATAAATTATATGTAAAGTTTAAAGCAGACAATAAATCATTCATTCATTTATTCAACTTCTTGTGTGTGTGTGTGTGTGTGTGTATGTGTGTGTATATATATTTCATTACTCTTTCATTTCCTTAATATTGTGAATCAATTACTCATCAGGAGAACAAAACTCACTTATAAACACGAAAGAACTTTTATAATATGTAAACTAGCTTTAACAGAACCAGATAACTTCTTGTGATCACAATGGAAATGTTATCTACTCATGAGCTTGAATCAGTTATAATACCAAATGTGTGAGTATATCAGATTGTATATGTGTTTACATAACTTTAACTGCCCCACGTATGGGAGCCAATTTGCAATAGCAATTTTACGTGTTTATAGCACCACGTTGTGGAAGCCAATTTACGAGAGCAAATATGTGTTTACTTCACGCGAAGCCATCTTGTGTGACGTCATTCGTTGGTCTGGTCCATAGTTCCCTCTGGCGTAGCAATTTGTATCAGTTTTTTGAAATAATTTATTTTAAATGTCCGCCGGCTAGCTATTTGAGATCGAACATGTTTCTCTTGCAGGGTGTGAAGCGGAAAGGAATCTTTTGTCTAGAAATGATATTGGCGAAGAAATTGGTTTTATAATCTTTATTGCAGAACACGTTCACGAACACTTTCACAGATTTATCTAGATAATCGCCATACTGAAACTGTTTATAATAACTGCTTATCACTTTTAACTCACATACTTCAACTTTATATATTCAACTGTATAATACTTTATAAGATTTCTCCTACTTCTGCTGCGCGTAACTTTACGAATTGAGAGACCGACATGAGAATCTTGTTGAACTGGGAGCTGACGTGTTATGTGTTGAGAATCTTGTTGAACACTGGGGACGATGTGTAATGTTTTGAGAATCTTGTTGCACACTGGGAGCTGACGTGTTATGTGTTGAGAATCTTGTTGAACACTGGGGGACGCTCTCTTGAATTTACACTATTTATAGGCTTACCTCAAGATACGCCTAAAGATTATAAATGAAATGCTATTGGCTTATAAAACGCGCCAACATTAGCGTCTATTTTACTATCCAATGAAAACCACTAATACATATTTCTTTTAGAGAACATTCTGGAAGCTTTTTTACCGAAAAGGCGCGAAACATTACGTAACTTCCTGGTTCCCGGTAACGATAAACAACTCATCCCCTTGCTGCATTCTTGCGTTATTGTTAACAGTTTCAGTAAAGCCATATATTATTATTTACCAATAATAATTACAATTATTAAACCTCTGAAATCAATGTCACATAAAAATACATATTCATATTAAAATAATTATTTACATTTGAGTAATTTGTGATACAAATTACCGTATCAAATGTTAATGGAGAACTTAATTGATGTAATTACAGTGTGTATTCATTTGTAAATAGTTATATTTATATATGTTTTAATCTGCATAGATATCCAGTATATTGAGGAAAGGAAAAAGTATTAAAATTTAAAAACTACCTTATTACAAAGTGCTCATAAGGAAAATATTTTATCTCTTATTTATAACCATAGAAAAATAACAAGCAAGAATGATTGTTGACAAATTGCCATGGAGACGGTAGACACACATATACACACACATTTTCAGAAGGCAAGTCATTACTACCATCAGTATCACTTAGTATTCGGGACAAGTAACATCATTACAATTTTCAGTACTCCTCAGCATTCTGGACGGATATCTTCTTCAATATATGCAATATGTATAATTAGTTGGCATGTTATTAAATAAACAGTTAAATCAACTTCACTGTTACTATTTTGGAAATTTCAATTTTGAAATCAGATAAAAAACAAATCACTAAATTAAAAGGAAATTCATTTCAAATCACCTTCTCTGTACCACACCTGAGAAATATACAAGAGATCTCATTGCTCAAAGAAATTCAAGGATAATATACAAATATACAATGCAGTGATAAAGAAACATTGCAACTAGGACTTGAACCTGGTACGCTTCTGAATAAACCACTGCAAGCTTTGTTGATAATTCTTTCGCTTGCATAACCAACAGCTCCACTGATAACTGAGTGATGTACTCTTAACATCTTCTGCAACACCAGTCTGAAGTCCTAGATCACCAACGAAACAAAGAAATATTTGCATTCTTTCCTTCAATGTTAACACACCTCCTCTGCACTCTTTCCCAGGAAATGATGAGAAATAAAACCAACATTTCCTAATGGAATCTATGTTAGGATTTATATACACTCTCTCTGCACTGCCATTTGACAAATATTCATGAACTATGTCATTTTGTGAAACATGACAGTTGTTAAGACTTTTCTAATATAAGTCGCCTACTAAGGCAACTAGATTATGCAATAAGAGATGTAATACTTAAGCAATTTATTTTTTTTAGTTTTAATATTGGTATTATCAATGATATTTTTAATTATTCCAAGATTAATCTACGAGAAATCAAGTATTGTCTTCTTTATATGCATCAGATTTAACCTTAACAATGCCAGAAAATTCAAGCTAAAACTTGCTATAAAGTGAAGACTGACTCAAGATCAAGTCAAAGCATTTTGTTATCACCATTCGCAACATAGACTGCTCTTGATATGCATACCATACATGATGTTAGCCACATGCTTGACTATGCAAGTAGGATGTTTATTACTATCATTTTTGTTGCATGCAGTGATTCATTTACATGCTACTGGTTCAATGTGTGTGTGTGTGTGTGTGTGTGCACATGTACCAACATGTAACATTGTAATTGTGGAGGTAAGAACTTTTGAGGAAAATTCCTTTTTATCACCAAATATGAAAAAGTATTGCTTAAAGGATAAATACTTCCTGCTACATTCATTTTATCTCTGCATACAAATAAAATGGCACATTTCAAATTACTGTACTGTAAGTATAGATGATTGGCTGCATATTTTATTTATGTCTTTATGTTGGTGATAAGAAGCACGCTTTTATGAGTTATGAAGGCTTTTGGATCTATTATTATTAAACTGTTTATTTCTTCAGTAGAAAAATCTGATGTGTTACATTCACATCACTTTCTCTATCCATTCTTCAACAAAATATTTTTACAAAAGTTTATTCTTTGATCTGTTTCATGCTAATCAAGATAAATATTTGCAGAAATGCTTTATCACATATTTCCTTGTAGGTACAAGGGGAGTAAGGGAATGCAGTAGGCTTAAGTGACAGTCAAATCATTTAAGAATAGGTCGTAATGTGATGAGTTTGAAATTCCATTCCCTTTGCACGACTATGAGAAAAAAAATGAATAACAACTTCACATTTGACAAAAGTATCTGAAAACTTAAACCAATAATAAGGAATATCTCAGAAATGGTTAACAAAAATAGTTAAACACAAACTGTCTGCTTTAATAGATCTACATTTTTTATGTAATAAGATTTTGTCTCTCGCAGTTTACCAGTTATGCAAAAGTCATTTAGAATGAAGAGAACTTTAGAAGCTATTCCTAGGAAATTCAAGAATTACGTTTCAATTGTCATGAAAGTGTCTTAAACATATGGTATTTTAATCAAAATCGTTAGCCATTTTTGAGAAAATAAACATTTTGGAAAACTTTTCCACATAAAGCAAAGTTCGGGAAGGAGGATTTTCTTGAAAATCTTTATGTTGCAGCCTTAGGGGAAAAAACCCACACACACACCTTTTGTAAATATCCTTTTTTTGGATTCAGGGAGTTTCAAAATGTGCATTTTCATTGAAATCTCAATACCAAATTTTTGAGTGGAATGCAATACCTCCTCTACTTACTGTAGGTAAGTAGTAGAGAGAGTAAAATCCTTGCTTTTACCCTCAATTCACCCCACTAATGTGGATTGACAAGTATATTTAGAGAATGCATTTCTAGCTGTTGCAATTTTTAATTTCTCTACTACATATAGTAAGTAGGGGAAGTATTGTATTCCACCCAAAAATTTGATACCGAGATTTCACCGGAAATACATGTTTTGAGGCCCCCTGAATCCAAAAAAAGCATTTTTGGAAACTGTGTGCGTGCGTGTGTGTGTGTGTGTGTGTGTGTGTGTGTGTGTGTGTGTGTGTGTGTGTGTGTGTGTGTGTGTGTGTGTGTGTGTGTGTGTGTCTGTCTGTCTGTCTGTCTGTGTGTCTGAATGTGTCTGTGAACAGCATAAATCAGAAACGAACAGTCGGATAAACACCAAACTTGGTATTTAGGTTCCAGATATGCGACACGAAGGTTTTCAAGAAAATCCCCCCATCCCAGATTACCCTTTACATGGAACATTTTTTGAAAATTATAATTTTCTCAAAAATGGCTCTAACGATTTTAATTAAAATATCATATGTTCAAGATATTTTCATGACAAATGAAATGTATATCTCAAATTTTCTGGGAATGTCTCCAAAAGTATTCTTCATTGTGAATGACTTTTGCATAACTGATAAACCATAAGAGATAGACAAAATTTTACTGCACAAAAAATGTAGATCGCATTAAAATACACAATTTATGTCATATACATTTTTGTTGTTGAGTGAACCATTTGAGATATTGCTTGTTATTCCCTTAAATTTTCCAATACTTATACTTTTTCTCAAATTCCTTATTCATTTTTTTTGTCCTGGTAATGCAAAGAGAATGGAATACTCGACATAGCAACCAGCTCTTAAAATATTAAAATATATAGCTTAAAGCCTACCAATTCCCCTTGCATCTACAAGAAAATTAGCAATAAGGTTAACATCTCGATATCTCGACTAACATGAAGCATATGGGGAATAAGCATTTGTAAAAATAGTTTGTACAAGAGTAGAGAAAGTCATGTGAGTGTAACACATCAGATTTTTATTATACTACTGTTCCTTCATCCTTGGATTTACAAGGCCAAGGGCAATAGGTAATACAAAGTAATTTACCGTCATTTGAGGCTTTTAAAAGATATTAGGTTTATCTACTAGTTTATATTTGATATTGCAGGCATGTTCATTTGTTCCATAAGTTTCCATAGATTCCAGGGACTTCAATCATGGAATAGGAACAATATAAACACAATGCCAAAAAAAAAGTGAGCTGCCAGTATGAACTCTTCAATTGGGAAAACATTCTAATCATGAAAAGCCAAAACCAAATTATGAATTTTGAAATCCCATCACCAGATAGCTTAAGCAGATTCATCATGTCTCCTACCAACATACATGCATGCACGCACCCACATACACCAAAAAGAAAGCTGTTGAAATACAGCTGATGATGGAAGTGATGGCTTCTGTAACACGCCTTATTTTTAAAAAGTGTAAATGAAGCATATCACAAACTGATAAAAGTTGTATAAATAATAATGTAAATTTCTATTCACTAGAAACTATAATGTTTCACATAAAAGGTCTCAAGGGATTCACATAGAGTATAACTACCATATTTTTAAGAAAATTGTTCAAGCTCAAAACAGCACATGATTTTGATGTATTAAGGAAGGTCTTAGAATTTTGCTGCTTTGGAAGGAATGCCAAAAATAAAATTGTAATCTCAAACCAAATGTGGAACTATAACATTTACTTAGGAAGAAAACAAGAAATAAATGTTCATAAACTGATAAACTAATTGTTGTGTCCACATAAATAAATGCCAGGAAGCAGAGATGAACTGAATGAAAATTACTATTCATTATGAAATTATGTTTCTCAATGCAATTTAAAGTTTACAGACCCCCCAAAAGAAGAAGCATCTTTGAGTTTTCCTTGGGATGTCACATAAGGAACTTCTACACAGAAGTAAACCAAGTATTTCAAAAGAATAGAGGAAAAGATTTTTAAGTTAGTTTGCAAATGGGTTTCTAAGAACAGAAAAGGGGTGAGCATGAAAGACCAGGAATTTGAGCCAAAATGAATCATTCATTTTTTATTGTTCACGGAACTTAAATAGAAATAACAAATTACTTATTAGATAAATATTACACAATTATTGCATTAAAATGCAAAACCATATAAAATGAGTAACTTTCATTGGAATACCACTTGGTGAGTAAATTTCTAAAGGATTCCACAAACTACTACACACTTCAGTTTTCACAGTCAACATTGAGTTCTTTTAGAATCCAACTACAGGCATTTATGGCTTCGTGTCACTAAAATATTTTTGTTGCAAAGGATCCTGTTTGGAATTACATTACCTTTCAGCCATAAGAACCTGGAAATTAAAAGAATTAATAATAATTTCTAATGTTTTTATTATTGAACACGAACCATTTATATCTGCTTGTTTATTACTTTCAATTTGTGATAATTTTCTATTTTAGAGAGCAGCCTTGACTTAAAAACCCAACCTACTGCACTCTTTTTTTCTCTCTCTCTCTGCTTTCCTTTTTGCCTCTATGTGCCCTTTGTCTTAATACTGGCAATTAGCTGGTACCTTTTTTCTCTACTAAACTGTTCACATTCGCCAATCTTACAATGCATTCCTAACAGAAATTTCTTCTCATAAAACACAACAGCCAACTTATTTTCTTCTTCCTGGTCAGTTTCACTATTGTTCTACCTTCTAGTCTTTCTAAAACAGTTTAATTTCCTATTTGTCTGTCCATTTCACACATTCCATTCTTCTACATATTCAAATTTCAAATGTTTCTCATCACTTTTCTTCACTTTGTTGCAATGTCCAAGCAATGTACTATTATACTCCTCCCACTAACCACTTCACTAATAAGTTCTCTAGTTCTTTTTTCAAAACCCATTAAAAGCTTTCTTTATCACTGTTATCCTCTATTTAACATCTCAACGGTTTATGTTACACTTATTGTACAATCTAGCACTCAAAACTGTACTACTAGCTCTGCTAACTCATTTCAAATTTACAAGTGGATCTTCTTTGCTTTTCTTCTGATAACTATACCTTTTCCTCTCTGTCTTTAACAGTTATCGCCATTCCATGCTTTATTCCCCACCATTGTCATTTCGGTCCAGTATTGTATTCCTCATGATATTTTCCTCTTCAAGTAGTAGTACCATTATCATTAGTCAACCTTTCTCATGCTTTATTCTTCTTCCTCCTATTATCTCTCTCCCTTTGTACTGAAATAATTCATCAAATTTTCCAAGCAGATGCCAAACTGAGTGGGAGTTTACGGGCATCCCTTTGTGTGCTTCTCTCTGTTCGCTTTTCCTCAGACATATTTTATTCTATTCCGATCCTCATTAGTTGTTTCATGCAGCGACTATTTAGAAGCCTTCTCTTTCCAGTTAATGGCAGTTTTCCTTAATAAAAATTACCATTTTTTAAGAGCTATTCAGAAAATGGACAATAAAAATATAGATCATACACAGCACTGATTTTAGGTGCAGGAAGATTAGATTCAATATTTGACAGGAAATGAACAGGAAGGACATACTCCTATCTGCCCGCATTGAAACCTTAGGTTTATTGTACGGTTTTTTCTCCATTTTCCCAATCACTACCTTCCTAAAATCTAATAAGTCTCAGGAGTCCGTTGATTAGGTGTTTATTAGATACTATCTCATTTGGATTAACAGTTCCAAATTGATTGAATATATTCACTTCCAGTGCTTCACACTAGAATATTAAGTTGAGGCTGTTTCCTCTTCTACACCATACATCTTGGGTCTTCTGAAAGCCCCATTATCTGGAGGTGTTTTTTAAAATTCCCATGATCAGTCATTAAACACACCGTGAGCCTTGTCTGCTTCCTACTTAATTTAAGGACTGCAATACTCCTTCTAAGACATAGTTGTTGCATCATTAACTTTCCATGTGTTTGTTCCTGGATATGCTTCCAGTATTCTATATGTATAGATATGTCCTTATCATTAATTTGGTAATACCCAAGACTGGTTCTGGTCTTATAAATGGGGCCTGCACTCCCATTTTAGCCAGTCTGTCTGTATTTTCATTTCCAATTACCCCAGTGTGGTCAGGGACCCATGCTAGAGTAACCCTGTTGCATTCCCCTAGCCCTTTCTAGGGCTTCTCAACATTCCCTAAGATCTTTGATCTTATGAAGGATCTTGTTAATGCCCGCAATGTCACCTGGCTGTCTGAGTATATCTAGATACCACAATTCCTGTAGCACCTATCCTCACTCTCCACCACACAAGCCCTGATGGAATAGGTAGAGGAGAATATAATTACCAAAATTATTTCCTTATGATAAACTTATCTGTTGCATATAAGCGCTTGACTCAGAATTCAAAACTCTAGTATTTTTGAATGCTTGATTTTGGTTAATCATTATCAAGGGTAGCTGCTGCAATGTTGCTTTTTGTTTAAAATAAAGTTCAGTAACCATAAGATATTAGTGGTTGTTGCAGATGAATGCTGATGTTTAAAATGAAAATTTTGAGAATCGCATATTAAATGCATATATTCGAGGGAAAAATATTCTTCAATTCATTTGGAGTGTGTTCAGTTCCTGCATCCTCTAGCTTAATCTAATGCATATGTTGAATTTGAATAATACTTCAAACACCTTTGCTAAAGGTTAAAGGTAAGATCATATTCTTACCTGCTCACTACCTCCTGACAGAACATCTTTTGGTTGCGGTACTGGTGTGGGAATCCGAATGTTACGTTTCCTGTCCAGCGGAATAGGAGGTGGCATCTTGTAAGTGTCTCGCACTGCCTCAGAATCTGAATCCCCACCCTCAGGTCCACTAGTAGAATCCTCAGGTGGTGGAGGAGTTGGAGTTCGCATCCTGAAATCGCCAATTTATTGAAGACATGTCCAGCCTGAGTGATACACAGATATTTACTGCATCTGTAGCAAAGGGCATAAGTAAAATGTTGAGAGGGGGGCCTGTTACAAAAACATGTAGCTCGACAGTGCACTACATTTGTAAGACTCAAATAAAGTAAATAAATGCAGGTAACGACAGCAAAGCATGCACTACAAAGCATCACTCTGTCTAGTACTCCCTCAGTCAAGTCATTATTACCACCAAATGCAAAGAGGGTTGGATTTGGATTTTGGCGGAACACCCATCATCATTATCTTCATAAAAATTAGAATAAATAAGAATTAAATAATTTAAAAGACAAAAATGAATAAAATATTACTAAAATATTAAGAATTTCAATTTTAGTGAAAAATTACCTATGTTTAAAAAATATTTCCCAGAACTCTACATTTGTGAATTAACAGATCACAATCCATGGTACAACCATAGAATGTTTCACTTCACTCTTACACAGAAAATATAAACATAATTTGCTAAGAAGACTTCAAGTGGGATGGGTCCTTATTCCATTCTAACATTCACTGAAACCTGTAATAACTAAGAAACTATAGTGTACCAGGCAGAATAATCACATATGCTGCAGAACAGTTGTTAAATCAACAAGTACAGAGGATGTAATAAAAACAGCTCTTGAGAAACCCTGTATGCTTTGGGCAATATGTTCCTGGATTTAATGACTTAATCCCAAATACTGAACACTATAATTCTTCTAATCCATAAGGAAACTGCTTACTTTGGTACAAGGTTTGTATTGCGGGGTTGATTGGCCATCCAGGCTCTACATATTGGGTACAATGGAGTATCTTCCTTGAACTGAGCTAGATCAACACTCCGATCAAACAGTTTCATCACATATGTATGATGAAATGCTGCATCAGTCACAGTCTCCCGACGACGGCGTTTACGTTGGGTTCGGAAATTTCTAAGCCCTTGGGACATCTGTTGCTGCTGTTGTTGTTGTACTTGCTGTTGTTGTGTTTGCTGCTGTTGTGGCTGTTGTTGCAGTTGACCAGTTGTCATTATAGAATTTGATTCCCTGCAACAAACTTGTGCTTGTAAATATTTAAAACGTATAAAATTATTTAAATGTATATTCTTCTGAGATACACTACACATACCATTGATAAAAAAAATCTGATAAGTTACACTCACATGACTTTCTATACTCTTGTACAAACTATTTTTACAAACTCTTATTCTCCATCTATTTCATATTAATCGAGATAAACATTTGCAGAAACGATCATTTGACATGCAAAGAGAATTACATTTTACACATAGTGACCAGTTCTAAAAATATTTGACTCGCTTAAGGCGTACTATGTTCCCCTTGTTTTGTAATTGCAAGGGCAATATAGAAATACAGTAACCTTTAAGCATATACATATCTCTTAATAGCTGGTTGCTAGGTGCAGCACCATTCTCTTTGCCACAGATTAATACTCTTTGCATATCCAAGACAAAAAAATGAATAACGAATTCCCATTTGAGAAAAAGTACAAGTATTGGAAAATTTAAGGGAATAACAAGCAATATCTCAACAAAAAAAATGCATATGACATAAATTGTGTATTTTAACATGATCTACATTTTTTGTGTAGTAAAATTTTGTCTACCTCTTATGGTTTACTAGTTATGCAAAAGTCATTCACAATGAAGAATACTTTTGGAGACATTTTCAGAAAATACAAGATATACATTTTATTTGTCATGAAAATATCTTAAACATATGATATTTTAGTCAAAATCGTTAGAGCCATTTTTGAGAAAATTAAAATTTTCGAAAAATGTTCCATGTAAAGGGTAATCTGGAGTGGGGGATTTTCTTGAAAAACTTCGTGTCGCATCTCTGGAAGATACTGAACCTAAATACCAAGTTTGGTGTTTATCCGACTGTTCGTTTCTGAGTTATGCTGTTCGCACGCACGCGCACGCACGCGCACGCGCACGCGCGCACGCGCACACGCGCACACACACACACACACACACACACGGACATGTTTCCAAAAATGCTTTTTTTTGATTCAGGGGGTCTCTAAACATATATTTCCGGTGAAATCTCGGTATCAAATTTTTGGGTGGAATACAATACTTCCCCTACTTACTATACGTAGTAGAGAAAATAAAAAGGAAATTGATGCATTACATTCACATGACTTTTTCTACCCTCTAACTTATTAGTGGGTATACAAATTATTCTTACAAAAGTTTATTTTCCTATTTACTTCATTTTAATCGAGATAAACATTTCTGGAAATAGCTGCATTACAATTTTGTTATAAATACAAAGTAAATGGCAATAGTCAAATGTTTTAGAATTGGACGCTGTACGCTGGCCTTAAAATCCTGTATTCTTTCCATGACATCACAAGAAACAACTGAAAATCGGTTGGACTAAAACATTGGCTAAATATTGAACAATTCAACGCATTATTAAAGGATATCTCAGAAATGGCTGATGCCACAAAAAATGTAATTTAAAATAAATGAAATTATTTGAACTTATTTGAAATTGTATGTTTTTAAAAGAAATCTACATAATTAACGTTTACCATATACAAGATTATACAAAATTCCTTCCAAATAAAGGGGACTTCACAGGCTATTCCCAGGAAATTCAAGATATACGTTATATTTGTCATGTAAAATTTTTAACATATGGATTTTAATCAAAATCGTTAGGCTTCTTTTTAGAAAATTCAAAAATTTTGAAAAAGCTCTATGGAAAGGGAGTTTGGGATGGGGAGGTTTTCTTGAAAATCTTCATGTCACATCTTTGGAAGGTACTGAATCTAAATACCAACTTTGGTATTTATTCGGCTTTACGTTTTTGAGCTATGCTGCTCCCTCTCTCCCCTTCCCTCTCTCTCCCCCTCCCTCTCTCTCAAACTTTTTTCTAAAAATGCTTTATTTGATTTGGGCCTCAAAACATGTATCTTCTGTGAAATCTTGGTAACCAATTTTTGGGTGGAATGCAATGTCTTCTCTACCTACTATGTATAAGTTAGAGAAAGTAAAAATGATAACAGAGTACTAAAATGGATTTTGATAGCTGAATCTAGCAAACTGAAATAAATGCTTAAGGTAAAACATCCATTTGACAGGTGCAGTTTTGTTTTTTGTTAACAGAGTGAATATCAAGCTTTTTCTTCAAGGAGAAGACAAACTGAAGTTGTTATCATTAATGTAATCAAACTTTCAGCTTTGCTAAGTTGCTGATGAAGATATATGTAGCAATTCTGTAAACATTCCTATGCATGTTCCTCATAACAACTACTCTCTCAAAACAGTTAGATAAAGTGCATATTTATTTCTTCAAAAGCCTTTATTTTGTTAATGTATAATCTTACAATGAAGAGCACATCCAAAAAATTCAGACAGAACTAAGAAATAGGAATATGGCTCTAGCTGGCAATATGGAAAGCTAAATTAGCAGAAGTAGTAGCCTATCAATAGCTCTTGTATTAAAAGAATAAAATTAGGCTACTCGTATCTGTTTATTAAAACTATGAGAAATTAGCATGAGCTCAAGAAACCTATGCAGCATCTACATTCATAAACAATTGTTCATTCACACATATATATCTTTCCAAAAATATCTATGGTGCTACTCTGCTACATGGTTTGCTCTACTCTGAAAGTTTATAGGAACTGTTGGTAAAATGCTTCGGTTAACACTCGGCACCTCTTGATTATTTGCAGTTATACATTTGGGTTTGGGCATTCACTTTTATGTTCCTAAGTGTGCTTAATCATTTACGTACAGTAGCACAGCACAATCTGGGCAAATTATTTCTTAACTTTCTTTAATTTTATTTTCCTCCCTCGCCCCCTCGTTATTTATGTTGAAAAACTGAATATCATTAGCCAAGAACCACACGATTATCTTTACTCTCATCCAGTCTGGAAAGACTACTTTATATAGAAAATGAAATAAACATTAATTATAGACTGAATGTGGATAGTCACGAATTATAGTGAAATATTACACAACTTCAGTAATAAAATATTAATTTAAACTCGGATCATGCAAGATTTTAAAGATTAAACAGACTATTTCATAAAGACATTGGAACACTTTATCTTTTGAGCTTGAGATATTAAGAATATCATTCAGATTATCAAATTTATAATTATTACTCGCTGCCCAAAACTTATTATTTATATAATATACATCATCAGCATATGTAATTGCAAAGCTCAAATTTAGTATACCAAAATAAACCATTATGAAACAAAGCTTCCAAAAATAAATTTACATTGTCTTCTGGGCTCAGTATTAATATATGGGTTTGTTAATCCCTTTTTAGCTGTTAGGAAATAATTCTGGAGTATTGCATCTGCACACAACCATGCTGTATGGGCAGTGAGTCACCTTCCTTGATTTGAATTCAAATCTCAGCTGGGGAGAGTTGCTTGGATAAGGTTTATTCCCAGTTTTCTCTTATTCTTACAAGATACATATCCGGTAACTTTCAGCTCAATGGTGCTAAGTTCATTTGAGCATCACTCTACCAATTTCGTCTAGATATATGTTGTTAAAAGTGAGGCAGTATTTTTAACACTTAAATAATTTCAGTCTAATTATCTAATATGTAAATGTAACAATATCTAAAAAGTGTATATTACAATCATTGTATATGTTTATATTATTGTATCTCTGTGTAATAATGTTATGCGAATACACTACATAATTTAATAATATAGGAGCTGTGAGAATAATAGGTTTAAAGTTGCTAACAATGAGGTAACAACGAGGTAACCTTGAGGCAATAATGAGTAAGGAAGTTTAAATACTACTAGTCATTATTAGGGCAGCAATAATGTAATTTTGAGACAGTTTAAAAATAGCCAATCAACAACCAGAAAAAGGTTTAGTTAAATGCAGGTATTCTATTGGAGTAGAATTAGCCAATCAGAGACTTGAAATACAGAAATTTACAAGTTTAGACGGTTGAAATCAATTCAGTTGCCTCCAAACAGTGCTCATAACCAGACGCGAGATGCATCCTCGAGATATTAATTACGTATTCATGTGAGACGAAAATAGTATACATGTTAAAAAGTGCAAGTATTAAATAAAAGAATCTCACAGCTCTCAATATCAGTGAAGTGCTATTTAATTTGTGTCAAGGATCAATAAAAAGGAGTGAATTAAAACTAAAAATCTGTGTAAGCCTACATTCTTGTCACATCACAACCCTGCCTAAGAGTAACGTGTATCTAACAATAATACTGATGCAGCCGAGGCAAACATAAATATAATATCTAAAGATACAGTCAAATTACAAAGTTAATGTATTTTTTAAACTTGGGGTAAAGGCCACCTGAAAGTACATTTGGGGCGAAGGCTACCGGAAACTGTTTACCATACGTGCGGTTGCAAACTACTACAAGTTCGGCTCCCCAACAGTTGAAATACGATGCAACTGAAATCTAATACTCTATCAAAAGGAACATTAAAATTAACCCCCTGCCAAAAAATCTTTGCTGCTTTGTCCATGAATTACACGAGCTACTGCACCCTCAACAAAAAATATTTTCAAGCAGCTGTTATGGTGGAACTTAAGTCTCTGCCTAAAAATATTCGCTTGTTTGTTACAGTACTACTTTTGCTGTACTATGCATTGGAACATACCATGAAGTACAGTTGCTGGTTCTCTCTTTTTTCATACCCGAAGATGATTAAAGGAATGAATCAATGACAATGATCTAGAGTCATTAGTGCAACAATGTGTTGCCCAATATAAAGGCAAGCTCTGTGAAAATCTCTAGTTCTGACCAGGAATTGAGCTGCATCCATTAGATTGCGAGTGCAAAATTTATGGCCAAAACAAGTTGATTTAATGTGTATGTTTGCACTACTAAATGTTATTAATCAGCACCAATGGAGGGAGAGAAACAACTATTTGTCCAAGAATACATGAAAAAAAAACAACAAACAAAAAACACTAAAGTTCTTAGGCTATTTTTATGGTTGATGTAGAGGTTAACTATTAAGAAAGAACAGCATAAAACCCTACTGATTACAGCCAAAATTGGTCAACTGGTTCATTCAGTCACAGAATCAGAGTCCCATTATGTACAATGGGAATCTATAGAATACTATGTAAATGCAGAAAAGTGTATACTGAAAGGCCCAATAAAATAAGACTGAGTGAACACCAAGAACACGTCAAATTATTTTAGACAAAGCAACTGGCCAAAGCTATGCTTTTGTGGAAGGTCATGGAATACAGCATGACAATAAACCAGAGCTAGCAAGAAATACAAACTACTTTAATCAGGTTTAAAAATAGAACAGCATCTGAATAATATAAATGAATATAACATGAATATATAACCATATAAATTTATAATATAATATAAATAAAGATCCTTGGTGTGAGAAAAATCAGTTCTAGTAAACAATAAGATGTGACAAAGTATTCCAAAATGTCTCAGCCTTTCTTTTCTCTGCATCAAGCAAAAGTAGTGAGCAACATGAAAAGTCATTATACACTCAGAAGACAATTCCTTCTGTGCATTGCCTCTAGACATACCACTGAAAATATCTATCGTATGAACCAAGCTTTGATTATGATTTTAACCTTAGACCCTGGCACAATAAGGACAACAGTTTTATAACATTTTCTAGTTCCTAAAACATGCTGCAACATTTTATTCCAAAGGTTTTAGCATTACTAGTATACTCTTTGACTATTTTGGGACATGGTCCTAGCAAATTAAGTAACCTGCTACATTTATTTGTGTACAGGAAGTGAAACTACTGGATATATCACAACTTATACTGAATAAGTAAAGCTGGGGAAATGCTATTTATTCATCATCACCGCTTTTAAGTTAAAAGTGACATAATACCTTTCTAATTAAATAATATAAATGACCATACCATTCATTGAAAAAAGAAAAGAAATGGTTTGTTTAGGCCTAACCTTTTCAAAGCCATGTGCTGAGTGAAATCTAAATGAGTTGGATCATCATGGCTTGACATGGAAGAGTCATCACTGTGTTCCAACAGCTCCTGAAGTGCACCTTTGAGACGATCTCTTGCTTGAGATACATCAGGAATCCCTGAAATAACAAAAAAACAATTTTATATTAAAAGTATAAAGTATTATCACAGAAATGCGAAAAAAATAAAATGAAAGTAGTAATTTGGTGATTTAATATCAAATTAATATATTATTAATATAAGTAAGAAGCAAATCCATTGTAATCAGTTTCGACCTAATTAAAGTTAATTTATTTTATTGTAACTTGTGTCTCAAAGTGCATCAAAATCAATAATAATTTTTTCTTTCTTGAATATGAAAGATTTAATTAATAATTTTAATTATTGTATTCTCAGTGTAAGCCATAAACTGGGTGAACAATCGATCCTTGGCAGGATTGGTTTCTTAGTGTGCAGCCAGCTAGCAAGGCTGGTGCTGCATTGGCTCTGCGGGTAACAGGAAGTCCACAGTATATGTAGTACTGCTTTTTGCATAGCATAAACACAAAAAGAAAAGTAAATTACTCAGTATATCAAGCAAGGGGATGTTGGAACTGCCTCTCTTCATTGTTCAAGCATTTCTGGTATCTGCTTAGGAAATTGTTCATTACATTCTACAGTTCCCTCCGAGAAATGGCAGCAATTTCTTCATAAATATTACTACTTTCTCAACTATGTATAGTAACTAGGGTAAGTATTATAGTAACTAGGGCAAGTAATGCATTCCACCCAAAAGTTCAATATCAAGATTTCACCAGAAACACATGTTTTGATGCCCCCTGAATACAAAAAAAAAAGCATTTTTAGAAAAAGCTCAATGTGTATGCCTGTGAACAAAATAACTCAAAAATGAACACTTGGATAAATGCCAAACTTGGTATTTAGGTTCAGAATCTTTCAAAGATGTGACACACAGATTTTCAAGAAAATCCTCCCACCCCAGACTACCTTTTACATGGAACATTTTTTGAAAATTTTGATTTTCTCAAAAATGGCTCCAATGATTTTGATTAAAACATCATATATTTAACACACTTTTATGGCAAATGAAATGTTTATCATAATTTTTTGGGAATGTCCCCAAAAGTTTACTACATAAAAAATGTAGATCTTATTTAAACACACAATTTATGTCATATACACATTTTTTTTTATCAAGTAAACCCATTTTTGAGATATTCCTTGTTATTTGTTTGAATTTTCCAATACTTATACTTTTTCTCAAATGGGAATTCGTTATTCTTTCTTTTCTTTTTTTTTTTTTTAAATATGTCCTGGACATGCAAGGAGAATGGAATTCTCCACATAGCAACCAGCTCTTAAAAGATCTGAGTATCGCTAAAACCCTACTATTCCCCTTGCAACTATAAGAAAATTAGCAATATAATAGTTTCTGCAAATTTTTTTTATCGATTAACATGAAGTAGATGGAAAATAAGTGTTTGTAAAAATAGTTTGTACAGGAGAAGAAAAAGCCATGTAAGTGTATCACATCAGATGTTTTACTTTCTCTACTATGTAGAGAAAGTAGGGGAAGTATTGTATTCCAACCAAAAATTTGATACAAAGATTTCACCAGAAATACATGTTTTGAGGCCCCTCAATGCAAAAAAGGTGCTTTTAGAAAAAGCTCCATGGTGTGTCTGTGAACAGCATACATCAAAAACAAAAAGTCGGATAAATACCAAAGTTGGCATTTTGGTTCAGTATCTTTTTACTTTCTCTACTACGTATAGTAAGTAGGGGAAGTATTGTATTCCACCCAAAAATTCGATACCAAGATTTCACCGGAAATACATGTTTTGAGATCTCCTGAATCCAAAAAAAGCATTTTTGGAAACATGTCCGTGTGTATGTGTCTGTGTGTCTGTCTGTGAACAGCATAACTCAGAAACGAACAGTCAGATAAACACCCAACATTCCCATCTTCCAGAGATGGGACACGAAGGTTTTCAAGAAAATCCCCCCACCCCAGAGAACCCTTTACATGGAACATTTTTGGAAAATTTTAATTTTCTCAGAAATGGCTCTAACGATTTTGATTAAAATATCATATGTTTAAGATATTTTCATGACAAATAAAATGTATATCTTGAATTTTCTGGGAATGTCTCCAAAAGTATTCTTCATTGTGAAAGATTTTTGCATAACTGATAAACCATAAGAGATAGACAAAATTTTACTACACAAAAAATGCAGATCGCATTAAAATACACAATTTATGTAATATACATTATTTTGTTGAGTGAACCATTTTTGAGATATTACTTGTTATTCCCTTAAATTTATCAATACTTATTTTCTCAAATGGGAATTCGTTATTCAGTTTTTTGTCTTGGATATGCAAAGAGTATTAATCTGTGGCAAAGGGAATGGTGCTGCACCTAGCAACCAGCTATTAAGAGAGATGCATGTGCTTAACGGCTACTGTTTTTCTATATTGCCCTTGTAAATATATATTCCCCTTACATCTATAAGAAAATAAGCAATAAGATAGAGTCTGCAAATGTTTATCTCGTGTAACATGAAGTAGATGGAGAATAAGCGTTTGTATAAATAGTTTGTACAAGAGTAGAGAAAGTCATGTGAGTGTAACACATCAGATTTTTCAAAGATGCAATACAAAGATTTTCAAGAAAATCCCCCTACCTTGTATTACCTTTTAAATGGAGTAATTTTAAAAAATTTTGATTTTCCCAAAAATGGCTCTAACAATTTTGATTAAAATATCATATATTTAAGATATTTTTATGACAAACTGTATATCCTGAATTTTTGGAAATGTCCCCAAAAGTTCTCTTTTTTCTGAATGATTTTTGCATAACTGGTAAATCATAAGAGATAGACAACATTTTTCTATTAATAAAAAAGTAGAGTTGTAAAACCACAATTTATGTGATAAACATTTTTTTTATTTTTTCGTTTTGTGGAGTGAACCATTTCCGAGATACTCTTTGTTATTTATTTGGATTTTTCAGTACTTATACCTTTTCTCAAATGGGAATTCGTTATACGTTTTTTTTTTTTATGTCCTGGATATTCAAAGCGAATGAAACATTCCACATAGCAATCAGCTCTTAAAAGATTTGACTGTCGCTTAAAGCCTACGATATTCCTCTTGTACGTAGAAGAAAATTAGCAATACAATAGTTTCTGCAAATGTTTATCTCAATTACCATGAAGTCGATGGAGAATAAGGCGTTTGCAAAAATAGTTTGTACAAGAGTAGAGAAAGTCATGTGAGTGTGACACATCCACATTTTTTTAAATTGAAGTGTGTGGATTTGTTTTGTAAACTTTCTCTTTTAATGTCCCCCCAGAGATAAAAATCGCAGGGGGTTAAATCAGGGGAACAAATGTTATAATGGCAATTATTATTATTATTATTATTATTATTATTATTATTATTATTATTATTATTATTATTATTACTTTCATTGCATTTATGAGCTACTTTATCGCATATAACTAAATTTCATAATAATTAAGTGAAATAAGTGTAGATTTAATATAAAGAATCAAATTCATGTGGTGAAAAACTACTCTTTATAGGTTTCATCAGCATGTTTTATTATTGTTTGAAAGACATATTGGCATTTCATTATTTATTGTATGTATGAGGAATTAAATACAAATGCTGACTTATTTAAATCATAGCTTGCTTGGTATGCTCTGCCAGCACTGGCATTTTCCAGTACACATACAGTGGAGAGCAGTATGGTAGACTATGCTTAAATGTTATAAGCCATTTTACAGCAAGTTTCTATTTCTAAAGCATTCCTAATTTAAGGAGATTTGGGTACCAATAAGATTATAATAGGCAACAAAATGCACAGCATAACTTTTGATTTTGGTAATGAAGAAATTAGGGATGGGACCTCAATACCATGACACTCTTGATACTTGGAGGTATCACAGTATGTCTAATATTTTGAGATAAACCTTCCATACTTCTAAATTTTTAAAATTTGCATTATTGTAAATTGTTGTGCTTAACTTTATGCTAGGTAAGGAATGAAAGGAGTCAAGACTTCACGTCATTGCCTCACACCTGTCCCCAAAGAGTCGCTGGACTATATAGTTCTTTATAGATCTTGACTGCATTTCAATGCAACATTCCATAAACTTTTGTGTCTAAGTGAAAACCTGCAAAACAATGCAGGAAAGAAGAGAGCTTCTCATGTATCATGCAGCCAGCATTGAGTTCTGAATCAAGCTTCAGTCATGAAATATTTATTCTTCCCTCCATCTGGTAGTTTCTGTTTATGCAATTCAACTTGGGTCAAGAGCGTAGCTTAAAGGTATACTGTATGGCTAATTTCCATGATATGGATATAAAATCCATTACCAAGACAACAACAAAAAAAATTGCTGCCAATTGGAGAATGTCAAACAGAACAATTTCAGAATAAGCATACAATACAAAATTGATTACATGTGTTTACACATAGAAAACTACTAATAAGAACATAATTCAGTCAGAAAGCTATTGCTTTTACTAGTGTTATATAAAATGAGTATCGGTATCGACAAATAGTGGTAACATCCCATTACTAGAAAAAACTCTTTGCAATAATGTATAAAAAAAATGTTATATTCACTACCTGAGCTTAATGAATCCAGACATTGAAACATTCTTTTTTCTTTTGTTTTTCTTTCAAGTTTGCATTTTGTTTGTTTGTTTGTTTCTTTCTTTCTTTCTTTCTTTCTCTCTCCCCAGCCTTTTCCTTAAGTTCAAGCTAATTTTCCACTCTAAACAAAGCTTAGTTTATTTATTTTTACTACATGTTCTGTGAATGCAAGCTTTTTGGTTAAAGCACTATATAAATATATGTTAACTTTTTATTTATACAAAACATTTACTGCACTTAGGCTAGCAATGTTTGAGAATAGAAGATTTTAATACACTTCAAGAGACTTCTCAGTATGCCTATAAAATTGAAGAATGCAGTATGAAACTTAAACATTGTCACATAACCTAAATTTGCCTTAGCATTCCAAATGAGATAATGAAAATAAATAACTCATTAAATGCTGAATGCTTACACTCTTTAAATGCAAAACTCTCTTTCATTATTGAGGCTGTCACTATAATCAAACAAGTCTTTACTGATTTAACACACTAGGTAACATTTGAGAGTAGTTCATACTTTTAGCACCAGGAGTCACTTTAAAACTGCAAAAGAGATTATACTTTTTTGATTGGCTGTTCTGCTTTAAACAATGTGGTACAAATGTAATAAGCTCTTTTTAGAATTATTATTATTCCTGTAAACTTCTGTTTACATCTCTATGTAATTTGAAGTACTTGCATAATGAGAAGTCTGCACATATGCAAATGATATATAAAATTTCATCAGTAAAGGAAGATCCTTAAAGGGTAAGACAGGATCTTATTCCTCACAAAGCACATTATGCAGAAGGCACATTGCTTTTTTAGACATTATCATCAATTATTGATTAATTATTATATTTTTATTATTACCATATCATCATCTACTATATCTTATTTCACAAACGATTGCAGATGGTTAAAAAAAAAAAAAATTAAGCAAAACACATAACAGAACAACATAAAGGTGGTGGTAATTTATTCTCCATGAAAATTGGTACACCTTTTGGTTTTGCCATAGATGCTATAATACAAATAATATCTATATACAATAAAACACACAATATACAGGTGTGATTTTACAGTCAATTTAAGAATTTGTTTCTAGACTATGACAGATTCTGGATAAGAAAAATACAAAATAGATTTTTTTTGGATTTTTTTTTTTTGTAAGGTTTAGTGTCCTTTAACCAGTTAGGTTATTTCGAATGATGAATGAAATGGGTGAAAAGATGCTTCAGAATAAGGGAAAATTCGGAATAAACCTTATCCAGGTAACTCACTCTAACCGAGTTTCAAACTCAGAACCTCCAATTGTAAACAGAATCAAATGGTGAAGCAACAACAAGGTAACAATATTACAACAAATTTAGATCATGACCATTAATGTGCTCTATTAAGGTGCATTACCTGGCAGTTGGAAGATTTACAGGAATTTAAAATTGCTTTTAACACTTAATTTATGAAATATAACTTATACTCCAATAAGTTTTTCTTCCTTTCTTTCTTCCTAAATTTGGCATTACTAAGATAGTACTCCACATAGTTTGTTGTATAATTTTACCCCTATTGGTCAATATATATATTGGTTTTCTTGCAGTTCTGTGAGTTGAGAGAGGAATATGATTTGTTGCACTTGTAAAGTAAGTGTGGTATTCTGTGTCTTTTATTTTTTTATTCCTTAATATTACTGTGTATACAGCAGAGTTTCCAAGAAATATAGGCATGGAAGAGGTAGAATATTTAATTTCTCAAAGAGTGGTCACTGGGAGTGTAAGGAGGTTCTTTAAACATAATTCTTATGATCTTCTTTTGCAGTTTAAATATTTTTTGTATTTCTAAATTATTGGAAGAACCCCAGAAAAGTATGGCTTAACTGAGGATTGAATGTACTAGCTAGGAAGATCGGTTTTTGAGCAGTTGGGGTAATAATATTGCTTAAACAACTAAAGGCAAATACAGATTGTTTTAACTTTGTGGATAAATACAGAATGTGGTCCTTCCAAGTCACTTTTGTATAAACTATTATCCCTCAGAACTTTGTGTTACTGACTTCGTTTATGGGATTATTGTAAATTGAAATTATGTCTTTAAGCGAGCAATTACTGAAATTTTGCAAGATATTTTATTAATATTTAGGGATAATTTGTTATCTTTTAGCCAGTTTTCTAGTTTACCTATTGTTGTGCTAACCTGAATATTTAATTGTGTTAAGCAGCTTTGAGCAAAAAGTAGATTTGTATTGTCTGCAAATAGCACTGTGCAGCTTGGGTTGAAAGCTTTAGGAAGATAATTAAACCTTGTGGTATTCCACAGGTAATGACTTGTTCTTTATATCCGATACAAGTATTATTTATTTCAACTTATTACCTTCTGTTGGTCAGATAAGAGATGATCAACCCTTTGCAATACCTCGCGAGCCATACATTTCAAGTTTTTAAATTAATATTTGATGACTGACACTGCCTACTGCTTTGGTCAACTCAATGAACCTAGAACTGTGTGTTACTTACTGCTGAGTGCATTTTGTTAATAAAGGAATGCAGAGCATTACAAATTAAAATACCTTTACGAAAACCAAACTGATTAACTGGCAAGAATGTCCAATTCAATTCAGTTTTATTGCACCTGTGTATCATGAATGCATGATACAGAATTGTCAACATATGTTTAACAGTATTGAGGTATATAGCAATATTCACAATAAAATAACAGTGCGTTACAATATACAATTTATAAAAATGTATTAGTTGTAATTTTGCTTAATTGTAGTCAGCTGTTACAGTTGAAGAGTAACTTGTTACTTCCGTTTGAAAAAACTTGTCAGTGCTATAAAAACAGTAATCCATTAAAAGATTCATCAACTTTCGTTTAAACAAAACTACATTTTTTTATGACCTTAAATGTAGTTGGTAAACAGTTATAAGAGTTGTAAGCTTCTTACAATAAAACTTTCTACAAATAGTGCTGTATTGTGTGTTATTAAACTTATGTTATGCATGTTTCTAGCTTCATGAGTGTGGAGATCTGAAGTTGCTTTAAAAGAATTTAGGTTTTGGAGGCATAAACTACGACATTTTGTATATATAATTTGTAAAGATTCTGCTTTTAAGGTGTTCCTACTTGCTCGCATTATGTGCTGTACCTTGTTTAATTTTTATAACAATTCCTCTATGTAAATGTCCCGCTTCATATTTTGTGCCACAGTTATTCCAGGATTTTACACTATCGGCTTATTGAATGTTTTTTCATCAGTTCAATATTGGGTTTTTGTATATTCTTATTTTTTACATGATGAAAGCATAGTGCATTTGTTTTCTTTACTAGTTACAAGTCTGTTGTCTTTGATCCAGTTAGAAAGTTTCTGCATTACATGATTAATACAGATCCTATTGCTATTTAAGTTATTGCCTTTTATAAATATGCTTCCGTCATCTGCCAATAACACAACCTCTGCAGGGTCAATTCTTGTTGGTAGGACATTAATATAAATGAGAAACAAGAATAGTAGTATGCCATATTCGTTAATTACGTTTTTTGATGACTTTTCATTCTTGGAATTTATGATTTTATCCAAATAACTAATTTCAGCTATTTGCTCTCTATTTCTTAAATAGGATTTAAACCAGTGTAGAACAATACCTCTAATGTCTATATTAATCGGTTTGTTTAATAAAACATTATGATCTATGATCTCAAAAGCTTTAGTGAGATCTAAACATATGCCAATTCCCTTTTCGTACTGATCAAGGCTGTTCACCTTGTGGTAATGGAATTTCCCTCTATGAAGCCATGCTGTTTACTACTGATAGTATGACACTTTTTAAAAAAATCTGATGTGTTACACTCACATGACTTTCTCTACTCTTGTACAATCTAATTTTACAAACGCCTATTCTCCATATGCTTCAAGTTAATCGAGATATCGAGATGTCAATCTTATTGGTAATTTTCTTGTAGATGCAAGGGAAATATCGTAGCTTTTAAGCGATAGTCAAATATTTTAACGCTGGTTGCTATGTGGCGCATTCCATTCTCTTTGCATGTCCAGGACATAAAAAAAATGAATAACGAATTTGAGAAAAAGTATAAGTATTGGAAAATTTAAGGAAATAACAAGCAATATCTTGAAAACGGTTCACTCAACAAAAGAAATGTATATGACATAAGTTGTGTATTTTAACGCGATCTACATTTTTTGTGTGGTAAAATTTTGTCTATCTCTTATGGTTTACCAGTTATGCAAAAGTCGTTCACAATGAAGAATACTTTTGGAGACATTCCCAGAAAATTCGAGATATACATTTCATTTCTCATGACATTATCTTAAACATATGATATTTTCATCAAAATCGTTAGAGCCATTTTTGAGAAAATTAAAATTTTCGAAAAATCTTCCATGTAAAGGGTAGTCTGGGGTGGGGGGATTTTCTTGAAAACCTTCGTGTCGCATCTCTGGAAGATACTGAACCTAAATTCCAAGTTTGGTGCTTATCCGACTGTTCGTTTTTGAGTTATGCTGTTCACAGACACACACACACACACACACACACACACACAGACACACACACGGACATGTTTCCAAAAATGCTTTTTTTGGATTCAGGAGGTCTCAAAACATGTATTTCCGGTGAAATCTCGGTATCGAATTTTTGGGTGGAATGCAATACTTCCCCTACTTACTATACGTAGTAGAGAAAGTAAAAAGGCTAATAATCTAGAAAGCACAATGTTTATTACGATTTTTAAAAATGCTGAAAGTAAGGCAACTGGCCTTAGTCACTAAGTTAATGCTCTGATCCCTTTTTATATAGCAGCTTTACTTTTGCTAGTTTTAATTTTTCTGCAAACTCTCCTGTAGTTAGCAATAAATTTACAATCTACATAACTTGATCCAGATAATTTGATAACTTGTTATATTTATACAAAGGTTTATAACACTGTTATAAATTATAGAATCTACAATTTTTTATTAAGTATTTTATTAAGTATTAAGGAAATGGGCCCATTATTCAGATCCATTTTATCATCTTTTTTGTGGACAGGTCTAACTTTAGTCATTTTGAAGCCCTCTGGAAATAGCCTAGAAGAGAGTGAAGTGTTGAAGATGTTCTCAAGTGCAGTAATCAAGTTGGATTTACATTTTTTTAGTAACATGCTTGAGAATTTGCCGGGCCCAAGGGAGGCACTAGCTTTAAGAGTGTTTACTATTCTTCGTATTTCATTTTCATGTGTGGGTGTAAGAAATATGTTGTCTTCTGTTTCACAAATGGATGTCAATCTGACTTAATACATTAATTCTGTTGTCACATGTGTGACTAATATTTACAAAGCAATAATTGAATATGTTAACAATTTCTTCAATTTCTGTTATTTCTTTCTGTTATGCACTGGTTTTTTGAAGATCAATTTGCTATTTACTTTTTGACTACATTCCAGATAGCTTTGCTATCACATTCAAAGTTTATAACATTTTATCATTGCTTAATTTTTTAGCTGCATATATAACCCTTCTTAAAAGTTTAAAATAGTTTCTGTAGTAAAGCTTAAACTTATTGCCAGGGGTGGTTTATGGGTAAAGCACCGTCTTTTCTTATTGGTAGAAGATGTGATGATGCCTGGAGTTATCCAACTGCCAGCTTAGTTGTCAGGTTAGTCGTTAGTTACTTCATATGTTTTAGAGGAAAACATACAGCAAATTTAATGTAATTTAATGTATTATAGTTTTTTGTTGACCTTAAAATGTTGCAAAACATCTGATCATGACTCATTTTTACTTTCTCTACCACGTATATAATAGGCAGAGAAGGTATTACATTCCAAACAAAAGTTGGATATCAAGATTTCACCTGAAATGCATGTTTTGAGGCACCATGAATTCAAAAAAATCATTTTTAGAAAATGTGTGTGTGTGTGTGTGTGTGTGTGTGTGTGTGTGTGTGTGTGTGTGTGTGTGTGTGTGTGCGCGCGTGCATGCGTGTGTGAGATACTGGGATTTCACCGGAAATACATGTTTTGAGGTGCCCTGAATCCAAATAAGGCATTTTTGGAAACATTTCCATGTGTGTGTGTGTGTGTGTGTGTGTGTGTGTGTCTGTCTGTCTGTCTGTCTGTCTGTCTGTCTGTCTGTCTGACTGTCTGTCTGTCCACATGTCTGTGAACAGCATAATTCAAAAACGAAAAGTCGGATAAATACCAAACTTGGTATTTAGGTTCAGTAGCTTCCAAAAATGCCTCATGAAGATTTAACAAAATCTGCCCACCTCAGACTAACCTTTACATGGAGAATTTTTCGAAAATTTTGATTTCCTAAAGAAATGGCTCTAATGATTTGGATTAAGATACCGTATATAAAAGATATTTACACAACAAATAAAATGCATATGTTGAATTTTCTGGAAAGAGCCTGTGAAGTCCTCTTCATTCGGAAGGAATTTTGTATAATCTTGTATAATTGGTAAATATTAAGCAATAGACGAAACCATACTATGGAAGAACGCTTTAAAACACACAATTTATTTCAAATAAATTTTGTGGCTATGCCATTTGTGAGACATCCATTATTACTGGTTGGAATTGTCCATTACTTGATCATTCTCTTAAAATCCTGTCAACATTCAGATGTTTCTGGTGATTGCATAGAAACAGTATGGAATTTTAAGGCCAGCATATAGCGTCCAGCTCTTAGACATTTGGCTATTGCTGTTTTCTTTGTATCTATAATGAAATCTGTACTGTAGCTATTTCTGCAAATGTTTATCTTGATCAAAATGTAGTAGATAGAAAAAATGCTTTAGTAAGAGTAATTTGTATACCCACTAATAAATGAAAGGGTAGAGAAAAAAGCCATGTGAATGCACCTCATCAGATTTTTAGGTTTTGTATTAAACACATCAATACCAGACTCATTTATGATATTCATAAATAAATTAGTTTCACTATCGTGATCTGCATAACTGAATTTGAGGAAGATGCCATCATCATGATCAAATTTTTTAATATGGACTGTTTTAATAGAAAACAGAAATACATTAGTATTTAAGGCAAATTGATCAATACAGTTTGTGAAGAGTAAGTAGTTCTTGTGGTTGAATTTATAACATTTGTTATGCCATAAGATGATATGATGATATGATCATTATTTAGAATCTTTTAAAAAATTGATTAAAAATCTCCTGCTACTACAAGGCGCAGTCCTTCGGGATTTAATTTGCTTAATAAATCTAATTTTGTGATGAAGCAATGTCATTAGTCAGTGCTCTGTAAATGAATATAATAATGGTTTTTACTGTGTGATAATTCTATGGCACAATTTTCAAAATCTTTTTCACAGTTAATGTGATTGGTAAATGATAATGTTTTGTAAGCTATATTGTATGTAGTTAATTAAGGTAGCAATGCCACCATTGTTCAATTATCAGTGACAAAAACTGCTACTAATTCATAATTTTGTACTTTGAGACAACCTAATTTGTCTCAAAGCCAGTGATAGCTAGAAACAAAACATCTAAATTGGAGAAGTCAGTACTTAATAGTAATTCGTACTCACTCAATTTATTTCTGATACATGGTGTATTTTATAACGATGCATTACAAGCACCTTCTTGATGAAATATTTTTCATGAAATGTTGTAATGTTGAATATAATCATTGGTATCATGAGCAACATCCGCACTGATACATACCTGAGCTGGAATCCAAGACCTGATTTCTTAACTGTTGGGGTTTAACATTTCTATTTGGTGCAAAATAGCCTTTACTATACAC
This sequence comes from Deroplatys truncata, assembly GCA_030765065.1. Classification (NCBI taxonomy): domain Eukaryota; kingdom Metazoa; phylum Arthropoda; class Insecta; order Mantodea; family Mantidae; genus Deroplatys; species Deroplatys truncata. Next base: position 38,660,775 of record CM060980.1, read on the forward strand.
TTTGCTAGAAAGCATTCATCAGAAGCATTAGGGCACAGGCGTTCAACAAATTCATCAATTAAACATTCTATGATAAAATGTTAAATTACATAATAATAAAACCAAATTAAGATAAATTTCCAAACTTTCATCCGCCAGGGGAGGCACTATGCTAAACACTACTGCAAGGTTTTATCTTTTTTTAGCATTTTAACTTGAATGCCATTTCCTTAGTATAGTGGATAGGTTTGGTGTCTGTTGTGTGAATAAACCAGTGTCCGCTACCACAGATGAATAGTGATTTGTTTCTCTTCCTTGTTAATCCTAAAATGGTTAATTGTATTCTTATTCATTTGAAATTTTGTTGAAGCCTATAATTATAACCCTTTCTATTTTACATACCGATTGCTATGACATGCGTCCAAATATGTGAGGAATGCCTGGATACCATCTAAGATATCTTCTCAAATTAATATGGTGCTAAGATTAAAAACACTGTAAAATCATAGATTTATAAAACATCCTATCACACAACTCAACCGTGAATCCTCCGCATGGATGGATATGCTTGCAAAATGTAAAATGCACATAGGTACATACATAGGTTCACCAATACTTTTTATACTTGTGTTGGTTGGTAGAGGACCCCCATTTGAATTTCAGTTGGTTGCTTAGTTTGCTGTGATGAAATGTACATTCATGGAGGGATATGAAGTATTAATAGCATGTAAATTTTTCATGTTTAATATAATTAGTTTCAATTAGAAAATCCAACAATAGTTTTTAAAGTTAATGTGGGATTGGAATTTTAATCAATTAAGTAAAGAATGTAAAGAGAAGGCAAAGCAATAAAAATTAAAACTCGAAAAAACAACACAATTAATATTCTTATAAACCGAATTCTAGAATATTCACTTTAAAAAATCAGTGCAAAACTGCCTCTTCCATACTCAACATTAATAAGCATTCTCTGCAAAAGGAAACAAAATAAAGTTACTACAGACTTTATGGTGACACCACTGAAATTGTTTTACACTAATGTAAACTGCTGTACACACATAGTGGACCTTACCTGGCCAAAAATTCTACACATCATAGCAACCTCCAACACAAACGTAACTTCCTCCCCAAAAAAAGATATCGGTACCATCAAATAGCTGAGTGAATGATACTTAGCTTCTTTTTTCCTATATGTACATGAAGATTTTGCAATTTGCTGTTTATTAAATGTTTTTTAAGCTTAGGAAATGGTTTACAATAAACATCAAAAGTATATATACAATTACATTATACTCTACGTAACTACTGTCAGCCAGGAAAGTCCAATATCCAAGCATGGGTGAATGACTACTTAATGTGTATTTAGACAATTGTCATGATTAAGCAAATTATTTGTATGGGTAATAATAATAAAATTATTATTATTATTATTATTATTATTATTATTATTATTATTATTATTATTATTATTATTATAAACATTCTTCTTGAATGAACAACTTAATAAAAGAGAAATCTCTACCAAGATAAAAAGGATTCTCTGTAAAAGCAAAATTAATGTGTGAAAATAGCAATAATTTAAACAAATAGACAATTGTGTTAGTAAAATATCGTGTTGTAAGACCGCACACACACTTTCCATAGCCAACTCATAAGAAATGCATCACTTTTAAAATATTAGAATGTTAATACTAATCATGAAGTTTACGTTCATGTTGAAACCCTGTTCAGCTAGCTATGTAATTGAGTTCAACTCCTATTACTAGATATGCTTCATTCTTCTTTCCTGTGACATTCTGAAAGCAGATAAGTGTTTCCTGATGAACTGTTTCCGTCAATGGCATGTAGACGCCGGCAATATCTGACTATATCGCGGAAATATTATTTTCCGCGTTCGACCGCTTATGCGTAGCTGACGGCCCCTTCTCCTCTCTTCTACAATTGTGTTATTATTTTCTGCAATAATTCTCCTTTACGTACTTGCTAACGTATGAAGTATTAACGCAGTTTCTCTGGTCGCCTGACATAAGCTATATCTTTTATTCATTTGTTTTATTGTTTTTTTTAAATCACATCACTTATCTGTGTCAATTCAAACTTTAAATATCACACTATCAAGACCACAAAGGTACCCAAGTGTTAATTTTCTGATGCGTCCATTTTGCGTCTGAAATAATGCGATGGAAGTGGTAAAATTTGTTATTATGGATAATTTTGAAAACAGTATTAAAAATCGCAAATTTCTAAGAGGTTTTTGACATAAACTTTTCTTGATTTTGTATCAATTTTAATCACATTTTAAATATGTCAAAAATGCTCTTCAAATTCTTATATATACGATGTCAACTCCATATGTTCGTGAGTTGTTTTATGCGGAAGGATTGAGAAAGTAGAAGGCGGCGCTGAAAGGTGCCCCGCAATAGTGAACGCAGCTAATTCTTACTGGTAGTAGGTAACATAGGTATGCATTAAAATACAGTGTGTTTAAATGGCAAGCAAATCCAGTCACACGTTTGTTTAAATGCCAAACTCAAATAATCCTGTTTTGTTTTCGTGGATGAGTTAATAAAAAGTGACACAATACCTCAAATTGCCGCCCATGGCACATAAGCGTCTTGCAGTAACTGCAATACCTGCATTTGTTATTTTATAAATCCATGACACATCAGAGCCATTACATTACAAATGTGTTCACCTAGTCGATTTAGGGCGGTTTCATTTTATCAAATATGTTTGCTTCTGAGGAAACCTAACAAAGAAAAGACAAGGGTAACTATAATGCAATTTGGATAACATTTTGGCATTTGGTGTGCAAAGCCTAAAAGGTTATACATTATCAATACAGTTGTAATATTTTCCAACTGAAATCAACCAAAGGTTTATTCCTCCTTTATATTATTTTCTATCAAGTGTTTCGTTGAAATAGCCGACTATAACGCCTGTGGTTAAGATTGAAAGCGTTTATTCCTACTTTCTCTGCCGCTTAGGTAACTACGGCATAGGAAGTGATGCAACCGATCCAATAATTCGATGTCACGATTTAACCCAAAATATACAGAATGTTTCTAAATTACATCTACAAACTTTGGGATCAGATAGAGAACCTTTTTTGAAGCACTTGAGTTCATGTGATTAAATTGATCGATCTTACAGGAAGGGACTAAAATAAAAAAATCTGATGTGTTACACTCACATGACTTTCTCTACTCTTGTACAAACTATTTATACAAACGCTTATTCTCCATCAACTTCATGTTAATCGAAATAAACATTTGCAGACTCTATCTTATTGCTAATTTTCTTGTAGATGTAAGGGGAATATATATTTACAAGGGCAATATAGAAATACAGTAGCCTTTAAGCATCGACATATCTCTTAATAGCTGGTTGCTAGGTGCAGCACCATTCCCTTTGCCACAGATAATACTCTTTGCATATCCAAGACAAAAAAATGAATAACGAATTCCCATTTGAGAAAATAAGTATTGAAAAATTTAAGAGAATAACAAGCAATATCTCGAAAATGGTTCACTCAACAAAAAAAAAATGTATATGACAAATTGTGTATTTTAACGCGATCTACATTTTTTGTGTAGTAAAATGTTGTCTATCTCTTATGGTTTACCAGTTATGCAAAAGTCGTTCACAATGAAGAACCCCTTTGGAGAGATTCCCAGAAAATTCAACATATACATTTTATTTGTCATAAAAATATGATATTTTAATCAAAATCGTTAGAGCCGCTTTTGAGAAAATTAAAATTTTCGAAAAATCTTTCATGTAAAGGGTATCCTGAGGTGGGGGGATTTTCTTAAAAACCGTGTCGCATCTCTGGAAGATATTGAACCTAAATACCAAGTTTGGTGTTTATCCGACTGTTCGTTTCTGAGTTATGCTGTTCACAGACAGACACACACACGGACATGTTTCCAAAAATGTTTGTTTTTTGGATTCAGGGGGTCTCAAAACATATTTCCGGTGAAATCTCGGTATCGAATTTTTGGGTGGAATACAATACTTCCCCTACTTACTATACGTAGTAGAGAAAGTAAAAATCAATAATGTTATAGATACTCTGCTTATTGGCCAACACACACATCATACCGGACGAAAATGAAACACATTTACTTCAGTGTTCAGCAAGTAGTATACGTTATTTTGCTGTCTAATCACAAGTGGTGGAACACACGTACAATGCACTGACGCGCTGTGCGATGTGGTACCCCTCCAAAGGCGATGGGAATTTCCCTGATTTCAGCTGCTGCGCTCGCTATTCGTGCTGAAAGATCTTGTTCCGAATCAACCGAAGTTTCATAAATCATAGACTTCGTGTAGCCCCACCAGGGCCGTAATTAGAGGGGGGGGTTTCTAGGGTTTTCTAGGGTTCAACCCCCCCCCCGAAACTTCTGAGTTTTATTTATTTAAATTCATAGCAAACCAATATGGGAAAGTGTCGTTAGATAACAATAGGTCTATTGCTAGTAGCACATTTACAGGAAAAGGGGAAACTTAATATCGTCGACTTATATAGCTAAGGTGACCATACATTCCGGTTTTCAAAGCAGTCTCCATGTTTTGTGCTGTAAGATGGAATATCCTCATTCTGGTGAGTTTTTCTTGTCTATATAATGTCTCCAAGCAATTTTCTTATTCGTTTAACGTCTATATACTACGGGGTAGGTACATGGTAACTGTGTGGGGTATTGTTAAGTTTAGATCTACTTGTAGAAAACCCTCTCCGAATTTTTTTTCTGGATACGGGCATGAGCCCCACAAAAATAAATCCAGTGGGATCAGGTCAGGTGAATGCACTGCCCAGGCAACGCGTCCACTCCAATCTATCCAGTGAACACCGAATGTAATTGTAACATGGGCACGTACTTCATTCCCAAAATGAGCTAGTGTCCCGTCATGTTAAAACCACTTTCTTGTCTGATATTAAGAGGAAACGGGTGCATAGCTCAGGTAGAACTTCTTGCAATACTACATAATAGCGTTGAGTCGTCGCGGCGAGGTATGACCCAATAAAAAAAGTCCTTCTGATCCCCACCCACACATTGACACCAAATCCCCATATGTGGTATGGGAATTACGGGGATTAAACAAACCCCCAAGTGTGAAGCATGTTTCATCCGTGAATAACACACGGGTTTCAAAGTCTGGTTGGACTGCTGTTTGGTTCAAATACCAATTATAAAACTGTTGTCGCGTGGATAATCATCAGGCCTACTAGCGTGGACGTTTAAGATAATGTGCATAGAACAGAAGAATTCTCCAGAGCGTGGAATGACTGAACTGCAATGACTGAGCAATAGGATTCTCTCTGCACCACATCGCAGCACTACTTCCTCGGCTTCAGGAAATCGCACAGATCGGCCCCTTCCTTGACCTTCTGCTCGTCTATGCAATGCGCGTAGCCGCAATGAATGCTGACAAATGTACTATGGTGAGAAACCAATCAGTTTCGAAATCGTTCCTGATAAAGCCTCTGAGCCTCATAATTAGAACCAAAGGCTGCCCCGTACGCCATATCCATGTTCGCCAATTCATTCCGTGTGTTTATCATAATTAAATATCACTATTCTGCATGTAAGCAAGGAAGAATTTTATTGTAGAGTAATCAACAGAATGATTGGATGGATGACTTTGACCGACAGTGTCTGAATTACTCGGGCAGTAATCAAATGCGAGGAATGCACGATGTCGATCTCAAAATAAACAAATTGTGTTCAAAAGAGTATGCCAACAGGGTGGAAAATATATGACAAACCCCTTTCATTGCAACTGTAGTACTTTTTTCTCTTCCTTTGGCATATTTTGCTTGTGCTTTTTCTGTATGTTTTGGTCAATAAACATAATATTCGCAGCAATATATATTATTCGTTTCGTTCACATTTCATTTCACATGTGCAATTACTTTAATTCCTTCCTGTAAGATGAGTCGATTTAATTGCATAAACCCCTCTTGCACTGAAACAAAGCACCCCAGGGGCGCCTTAACATAACGTGTTTCAAAATTATCTATCTGGACCCAAAGCTTGTTGGTCTAATTTAGAAACATCCTGTATATTTTCAGATACAGTGCACTCAAAAAATTAAAAGCACTTTTATGTGTGTGTGTGTGTGTGTGTGTGTGTGTGTGTGTGTGTGTGTGTGTGTGTGTTCTTTACATATTGTAAGCCAAAAATGAAGCGTTGGATAAACACATTAATCTTGAATGTTCTGTAAATATCTTTAAGTCCTCTTTATTTTCACTGAGATTCTGTAACTGGTAGACCTTAAGAGGTTAGGCAGAAAATTAGTAAGAAAATGTAACTTGTTTAAAGTGCGCAGTTCATTACAAATAGATGTTTTGGCACTAATAATTTCTGAATATTCACTGTTGTGGTCTAATTCTCCGATATTTCAAGCAGCACATTTTGAAAACGTTGACTGCCATCTCTGAGCCAAATATGCCAAGGTTTTATCTAAACAAAATGGGTGTTGAATAAAATGGGTGTTCGGGAGAATATTTTCATGAACTAGAACTAGATTCTGGGGGAACTAGATGGAAAGGTTTTATACGAAGAATTCGAAGAATGTTGTAAAAAAATAAATAACATCAAACTGTTAAGGGCGTATACTATTATTATTATTATTATTATTATTATTATTATTATTAAAAGTTAGTCGAGAGCCCTGAAAGTAATTTTGTAATGTGAGATTAGAATGATGTGATATATTGTAAATCTATATAATTGGACCCACAGTTTGAAGCCCTCTTCCAGTGTTTTCGTTCTAGGTATCCACAAGAAAAAAATCTGATGTACATTCACATGACTTTCTCTACCCACTATCGTTTATTAGTGGGAACACAAATTGTTCTTACTCGAGGTTATTTTTGAATCTACTACATTTTAATCCAAATGAACCTTTGCAGAAATAGCTACATTACACATTTTGTTATAGATACAATGGGAACAGCGATAGTCAAACGTTTAAGAACTGGACGCTATTTGGTGGTCTTAAAATTCCATACTGTTTCCATACAATCGCATGAAACAACTGAATGTTGAAAGGACTTGGAATTACCAAGAAATGAACAATTCGAACCTTTAATAACTGATATCTCACAAACAGCTTATGCCGCAAAAATGCTTATTTGAAATAAATTGCGTATTTTAATGAGATCTACATTTTTGTGTACTAGGTTTTCGTCTATGGCTTAACGTTCACTGGTTATACAAGATTATACACAATTCCCTCCGAATGAAGACTTCACAGGCTATTCCCCGAAAATTAAAGATATACGTTTCATTTGTCATGTAAATATCTTTTAATATATGGCATTTTAATCCAAATGGTTAGAACCATTTATTAGAAAATAAAAAAATTTTGCAAAATGTTCCATGTAAAGGGTGGTTTGGGATAAGGGGATTTTGTTGAAAATTTTCTGTCGCATCTTTAGAAGATATTGAACCTAAATACGAAGTTTGGTATTTATCCGATTTTTCGTTTTTGAGTTATGCCGTTCACAGACACACAAACCTACGCACGGACATGTTTTCAAAAATCTGATGTGTTGCACTCACATGGTTTTCTCTCTTCTTGTACAAACTATTTTTACAAACGCTTATTCTCCATGTACTTCATGTTAATCCAGATATTAATCTTATTGCTAATTTTCTTGTAGGTGCAAGGGGAATATGGTAGGCTTTAAGTGATGGTCAAAGCTTTTAAGAGCTGGTTGTTCTGCGGAGCATTCCATTATCTTTGCATGTCCAGGACACACACACACACACACACACACACACACACACACACACACACACACACACACACAAAAGGAATAACGAATTCCCATTTGAGGAACAGTATAAGTTGGAAAATTTAAACAAATAACAAGGAATATCTCGGAAATGGTTCACTCGGCAAAAAAAAATGTATGCATCATAAAGTGTGTGTTTTAACGAGAACCACATTTTTCGTGTAGTAAAATTTTGTCTCTCTCTTACGGTTTTATGCAAAAGTCATTCAGAATAAAGATGAGTTTTGGAGACATTCACAGAAAATTCAAGATATTTCATTTGTTGTAAACATACCTTAAACATGTGATATTTTAATCAAAATCGTTAGAGCCGTTTTTGAGAAAAACAAAATTTTCGAAAAAGTTTCATGTAAAGGGTAGTCTGAGGTGGGGGACTTTCTTGAAAATCTTCGTGTCGCATCTTTGAAAGATGCTGACCCTAAATACTAAGTTTGGTATTTATTCGACTTTTCGTTTATGAGTTATACGTTCACAGACACATACACGGACCTTTCTCTAACAATACTTCTTTGGATTCAGGACACCTCAAAACATGTCTTTTCGTGAAATCTCGATATAGACTTTTTGGATGGAAATCAATAGGTACTTCCCCAACTTAGTAGACAAAGTAAAAATACTTTACTTGGATCCAGGGTGCTTCAAAATAGATATTTCCGGTGAAGCCTCGGTACCGAATTTTTGGGTGGAATACAATACTTCCTATACCCTGCTTAATATACGTAGTTGAGAAAGTAAAAATATTTCGGCGACCCCAGACGGATGTTGACCCACGAACACAGGGCCGCATGGAGAGCGCATTACCCTTGGACAATCTGAGTAGACTATTACATACACGTGATCAAAAGTATCCGGACACCTGGCTGAAAATGACGTACCAGTTCGTGGCGCCCTCCATCGGTAATTCTGGAAGTCAATATGGTGTTGGCCCACCCTTAGCCTCGATGTCAGCGTTCACTCTCGCAGGCATACTTTCAATCAGGTGCTGGAAGGTTTCTTGGGGAATGACACCCCATTCTTCACGGAGTGCGGAACTGAGGAGAGGTATCGATGTAGGTCGGTGAGGCTTGGCACGAAGTCGGCGTTCCAAAACATCCCAAAGGGGTTCTATAGGATTCAAGTCAGGACTCTGTGCAGGCCAGTCCATTACAGGGATGTTATTGTCGTGTAACCACTCCGCCAAACCCCGTGCAGTATGAACAGGTGCTCGATCGTGTTGAAAGATGCAATCTCCATCCCCGAATTCCTCTTCAAAAGTGGGAAGCAAGAAGGTGCTTAAAATATCAATGTACGTCTGCGCTGTGATCGCGGCACGCAAAACAACAAGGGGTGCAAGCCCCCTCCAGGAAAAACACGACCACACCATAACACCACCACCTCCGAATTTCACTGTTGGCACTACACACGCTGGCAGATAACCTTCTTCGGGCATTCGCCATACCCACACCCTGCCATCGGATCGCCACATTGTGTACCGTGATTCGTCACTCCACACGTTTTGCCACTGTTCAATCGTGTAATGTTGACACTACTTACACCAAGCGAGGCGTCGTTTGGCATTTTCCTGCATGATCTGTGGCTTATGAGCAGCCGCTCGACCATGAAATCCAAGGTTTCTCACCTCACGCCTAACTGTCATAGTACTTGGAATGGATCCTGATGCGGTTTGGAATTCCTGTGTGATGGTCTGGATAGATGTCTGCCTATTACTCTTTATGACCCTCTTCAAATGTCGACGGTCTCTGTCAGTCAACAGACGAGGTCGGTCTGTACGTACATGTCCCTTCACGTTTCCACTTCACTATCACATCAGAAACATGGACCTAGGGATGTTTAGGAGTGTGGAAATCTCGCGTACAGACTTCTGACACAAGTGACACCCAATCACCTGACCACGTTCGAAGTCCGTGAGTTCCACGGAGCGTCCCATTCTGCTGTTTCACGATGTCTAATGACTACTCAGATCGCGGATAATGAGTACCAGCAGTAGGTGACAGCACAATGCACCTAAAATGAAAAACGTATGTTTGTGGGGTGTCCGGATACTTTTGATCACATAGTGTATATTAATGTAATATTCTGATTTCTAAAAAGTCTGTAAACTTAATAAAACTTGCACCTTGAGATATGCTACAGCAAGCGAAAAAAAGAAATGGGAAAAAATGAAAGAAAACAAAACAAAAATAAACGAAAGGTACAGGCTACAAGTGTGAATGCTCTTTCCAGTGTTGGGACATTATGAGCAAGGCTATCTACTAAGATGAACCGGAACTTTCTGTGATGAGCTGTAGTTACATAAGGTCCTATCTGGGCACAGAGAATTGCATGAGGTCAGACCACAGTTGTAAACAGACACCAACATGAAAATCGTGAGTTCAAGTCTTCAAGAGACGGGAATTCCATTTTCAGGATAGATTTACATCTGCGCATACTAGTTACAGGTAGTGTCATAACACATCTTGTTCTTAAGGTTGGTTTACAAATGTTTAATAGAATAAGATGGAATATATGGAGTTACATAATATCGTATTTGTTTAATTATTTTTGGTCTGACTTGTAAAATTACAAGTACCGAGATGGTCAATGGTCCCACTGAAAGACGCTATTAAAGTCCATCGCACTATTAACCACTCAAAAGAGAACTTTTTTCAAACCACCAACTCGTAGGTAATGTTTTACTTTCTTTGCTGTCATGAATAAATTATTATGCTCACGCCATTTTCATTGCTAATTTTAGAAGTTAAATACGACTGGAAAAAGTATTCATGTAAACTGGATCATCTGTGCGAGTAGATTTTACCTGACACATTTCTAAAACAAGAAAAACTACAGAATTATTTTCCACTGCATGATATACAGATCTGCTAAAATGGTGGAAGAACATTTGGGAAAGGAATAAATTACAATGCGATATATTGGCAATTAAAACGCTGTGAAATAAGAGCGTGTAGAAAATAAGATGGACAAATTCTGAGGAATGCTAAGGGATGAATGGATAGAAGTCTTAACATGCAGCAACTGATGGGTGTAATTGTGACAAAGGCGATTTATTTTAAAGGGTCTGTGTCGCAGTGCTGTATCTATTAATACAATAAAACTATAACAGAGTAATTGTGTGTGTGCGCGTGTGTTTAACGCGAGAATGGCATAACTAATTATTATGAAACTTGGTGTGTATATCTTAGGTTCCACTTAGAAAACAGGCTACGAGTCATTTTAATTACATTGCCCAATGGGAGGGGGAGGGTTTAAAGATGCGCAAAAGCAAAAATCGAAATTATGTTTTATATATAAATGTTACGTAATAAAAGTTTGTACGCATAATGCTTTTAATGTCTTGTGCCGAGGCGTAGTGGGTTGGAGCATGGGACTGCGCGTGCGGTTGAGAGTTTTCGGCCCATGTATAAGATGCGCACTCGGCATCGTGATGCATTCGAGGACCTACAATAGACAGCGATCTGTAGGTCACAAAAACCAATATTCCGGATGGGAAAGCATGATGCTGGCCACAGTAGCATTCTCATCGTATCGGCTGGATAATCATCCACTTCTGCCATGCGCACGTGAGCAGCCGGGTTGGTAGGACTGTCGTCCCATATATTTAACTTTTTAACAAGTTCTGCTTTTACAAAATTTGACTACGATGCATATTCAAGATTATAAGAACTTTTTGTTACAATTGTTCGAGCACGTAAACGGGAAACAATAACGAGGAATTGGAAGAAACAAACTTAAATCTTTTACTTACCTTTTGCTCTTATTATCCTCGGTTTTATCGACAGAATTAGAATGATGAAGTCACAAGTAAATTTATACAGGGAAATTTGAATCCCTCTGAGATTTAATTACATCACATTAGAATCAAAAGTCTGCATTATTAGTTTCTCTAGCAGCTACCTATAGTATAATTGTAAGTAGAGGAAGTATTGGTATTCCACCCTAAAATTCGACATAGAAATTTTGCCGGAAATACTTTTTTGAGGTCCTCTGAACCTGCCCCCACAAAAAAATAAATAAAAAAATTAAGAAATGGTCTGTGAATGTGTGTGTTTGAGAGAGGGAGGAAGAGAGAGAACAGTATAACTGAAGAACCGGAAGTCGGATCTATACCAAACTTGGTATTTAATTCCGATATCTTTCAACGACACAACACGAAGATTCTCACGAAAATTTTCTCATCTTAAACTTTACATGGGGTCATCTTCGTTATATTCTATTTCCTAAAAATTCCTCTAACGATTTTGATTAAGTTTATCGTCGCAATAATATCGCCACCTTATTGAAACAATTCCAACAAGTATGTATTAATAACAAAAAAAGAAAGAAAGAAAGAAAGAAAAAGCTTGTAATGCATACATTTTAGAATAGGTAAAATGCATGGTAATGAATAGAAAAAGTAATGTGAATGTTACACATCACAGTTTTACTTTCTCTATCCGTTTTTTCGTGTTGTTTCTAACCATTCATTATCGCTATTTCGAAATAAGAGTTTTCAAGACTGGAGTCCAAAAGCATTTTTACTTACTCTACCACATATATACACAGTAGGTAGAGAAGGAATTGCATTCCATCCAAAAATGCGATACTGAGATTTCACGAAAATAAATGTTTTGAGGCCCCTGAATAAAAAAAATCACCTTTAGAAAAATGTCCGTGTATTAGTGGGTGTGTGTTTGTGTCTGTGAACAGCATAACTCAAAGACGAAAAGTCGGATAAATACCAGACTTATTTAAGTTCAGTATCTTCAAGAGACTCGACACGAAGGTTTTCATGAAAATCCCCCACCTCAACTACCCTTTAAATGGAAGATTTTGATTAAAATACCACATACTAAAGATATTTATATGTCAAAGAAAAAATCTTGAATTTTCTGGGTATAGCCCAAGTCCTCTTCATTCGGAAGCAATTTTGTATAATGTGTAACAGTTAAACGTTCAGCGATAGACGAAAACGTACTATACAAACAAATGTAGATCTCTTTAAAACACACAATTTATTTCACATAACTTTTCTGTGGCATAAGCCTTTCCGAGACATTCGTTATTAATGGTTGGCACTGTTCAATGTACTTTGTCATTCTTTTAAAGTCCTATCGGCATTCAGTCCTTTTTCGCAATTGCATGGAAATAGTACCGGATTTTAAGGCCAGCATACAGCGTCCTGTTTTTAAACATTTGGCTATCGGTGTTCTCTTTGTATCTATACCAAAATGTGTAACGCAGCTATTTCTGCAAAGGTTTATTTGGATTAAAATGAAGTAGATAGAAAAATAAGCTTTTGTGAGAATGATTTGTATACCTACTAATAAACGTTAGAAGGTAGTATGTGAATGTAACACACCAGAATTTTAAATAAATATTGATGCGCATTTGTGTATTCTGTTCTTTTTCTATTTATTGCTCAAAAAATACTGTACCATTGTATTAAAATAGCAGGAGCATGAAATAAAGACACAACGAACAAAATGCGTACATTCTGAATTTATAATAAAAGGCTTCTTAATTCATTTTTTCTTGTGCAGCTCCATACAATAGAAAAATGAAGAACAGATAGATAGATGGGATAGATAGATATAGAAAAATTTGATGTGTTACACTCACATGACTTTCTCTACTCTTGTACAAACTATTTTTACAAACGCTTATTCTCCATATGCTTCATGTTAATCGAGATATCGAGATGTTAATCTTATAGCTAATTTTCTTGTAGATGCAAGGGGAATTGCTAGGCTTTAAGCAATAGTCAAATCTTTTAAGAGCTGGTTGCTATGCGGAGTAGTCCATTCTCTTTGCATTACCAGGACAAAAAAAATTCTGATGTGTTACACTCACATGACTTTCTCTACTCTTGTACAAACTATTTTTACAAAAGCTTATTCTCCATATGATTCATGTTAATCGAGATGTTAATCTTATTGCTAATTTTCTTGTAGATGCAAGGGGAATATGGTAGGCTTTAAGCTCTCTTTTAAGAGCTGGTTGCTATGTGGCGCATTCCATTCTCCTTGTATGTGCAGGACATAAAAAATACAATACTTCCCCTACTTACTATACGTAGTAGAGAAAGTAAAAATGAATAACAAATTCCCATTTGAGAAAATGTATTGGAAAATTTAAGGGAATAACAAGCAATATCTCGAAAATGGTTCACTCAACAACAAAAAAAATGTATTGACATAAATTGTGTATTTTAACGCGATCTACATTTCTTTTTGTAGTAAAATTTTGTCTATCTCATATGGTTTACCAGTTATGCAAAAGTCGTTCACAATGAAGAATACTTTTGGAGACATTCCCAGAAAATTCGAGATATACATTTCATTTGCCATGAAAATATCTTAAACATATGATATTTTAATCAAAATCGTTAAGAGCCATTTTTGAGAAAATTAAAATTTTCGAAAAATGTTCCATGTAAAGGGTAATCTGGGGTGGGGGGATTTTCTTGAAAACCTTCGTGTCGCATCTCTGGAAGATACTGAGCCTAATATCAAGTTTGGTGTTTATCCGACTTTTCGTTTCTGAGTTATGCTGTTCACAGACACACACACACGGACATGTTTCCAAAAATGTTTTTTTTGTTTCAGGGGACCTCAAAACATATATTTCCCGTGAAATCTCGGTATCGAATTTTTGGGTGGAATACAATACTTCCCCTACTTACTGTACGTAGTAGAGAAAGTAAAAATGCGGTAGAGAAATGTAGATCTCGTTAAAATACACAATTTACGAAATTAACTGCATATAACATTAGCATTAACTATTATCGAGCTATCCGATGTTATAGATTTACATTTTTCGACATTCAAAGAATACCTTGCTTTGAGATGTTGAGTGCGCATTGTTTTAATGATCTTGCATAAGTATTCCTTGTTTTCTCTTTCAACTACGTACTACAAAGCACGTATTACCCAACAGAAGCCATTTATATGCAGATAAATATCGTGAATCGTGTATCACGTGTATGTGAATAATGAAAAATGGTTTTGGAATGATAACGGAGAGAGACTGCTAAACAGCGATTTTTAAATGTTTGCACTGGAACAAACCTTAAGTTCTCCAATATAGAGCGGAGCATTAGCAGATTTCAGTTTATTCACAACAGATTTCTCAGAAATGCAACAAATAGTGCATGGTTCGCACGGAACAATCAGCTACATTGAACTCTCTCAGTGAGCAATACACGCAACTCTTATCAGAATTCTTCTCCAAATTGTTAACTTCCTAGGAACTCTGTGTGTAAAATAAGAATAAAAAGCCACTGTAGGACAAACATAAAAATCAAACTGCTACTAGATCTCTTACGCAACATTCCCCTCTGTAATTCAATTACCTCGTCAATGTATGATCCACATGTATTTAGCAGTTTATTGTTTTATTAGCACACAATATTCTTAGATGGTATTTGTTTATTACTGAACACTCCAAACTAATCATTCTCAAAAAAACTTTCCCCTCATAACTTTATTTAAACATGGGCGGTTTTTACTTTCTCTGCTGCGACAATCCAGTGTGTAGGAGAAGTATCATATTCCAAAAATTCAATATCAAGATTTCACTGGAAATATATGTTACGAGACATCCTGTATAAAAAAAATTTTTTTAGAAAAAGGTGCATGTGTGTCGTGTGTGCGTGTGTCTGTGAACAGTATAGATAACTCAAAAACAAAAATAGTTAAATACTAATCTTGGTATTTAAGTCCAGCGTCTTCCAAGGATGCGACTAAGGATTTTCAAGAAAATCCCCCCCTCGCCCCAAACGGAACATTTTCGTTATTTTTCATTTTTTCAAAAAATTGCGCTAACGATTTTGATTAAAATATCACATGTTTCAGGTATTTGTACGAAAATGAAATGTATTTTGAATTTTCTGAAAAAGACCTAAGAAGTCCTCTTCATTCTGAATAAGTTTTATAGCTTGAAAACCATAGGTAAGAGATAGACAAAAACTTAGTAGAAAAAAAATTAGATCTCGTATATGTCAAATAAAATGTTTTGTGGTGTTAACCATTTCCGATATATTATTTGTTACTGGTCTGAATTGTCAAATACTTCATACTTTTGCAACTGCAAATTCGCTATTAGCTTTTCTCTGGTGTTTATGCAAAGAGAACGGAATTTCAAAGCGATGACATCGCGAAACGCTCTTAAAAGATTTGACTATCGCTTAAGCCTACTGTATTCCCTTATTCCCCTTGTACTTACGAGGAAATACATAATACGACTATTACTGCAAATGTTTATCTCGATTAACATAAAGTATATAGAATAAGCTTTTATAAGAACAGTTTGTTGAAGAATGAGCAGAGAAAGGCAATAGCTATCTTAAGTGCTGTCGATACCTAAATTTCCCTAGGAAATACATGCTTTGAGGTCCCTGAATCCAAAAAAGATTTCTTTAGAAAAAGCGTCTGTGTGTGTGTGTGTGTGTGTGTGTGTGTGTGTGTGTGTGTGTGTGTGTGTGTGTGCGCGCGCGCGCCTATCGGTCTGCGTGTGTGCCTGTGAGCAGCATAACTCAGCAGCACCTTCAAAAGATGAGACACGAAGATTTTCAAGAAAATCCCACACTCCAATCTACCCTTTACATCAGAGGTGGGCAAAGCTTGTGTAGCATTAATTTTATTATCTTTTACCTTTTTTATTAGAAGTTATTCATTTTTGGATTTTTTTATTATCAAATGGGAGGTTGATTTTTGTTTTATGTTAATTTAAATTCATTTTTATTGCTTTTATATACACTACGTGATCAAAAGTATCCGGACACCTCGCTGAAAATGACGTACAAGTTCGTGGCGCCCTCCATCGGTAATGCTGGAGGTCAATATGGGTTTGGCCCACCCTTAGCCTTGATGACAGCGTTCACTCTCGCAGGCATACTTTCAATCAGGTGCTGGAAGGTTTCTTGGGGAATGGCACCCCATTCTTCACGGAGTGCGGAACTGAGGAGAGGTATCGATGTAGGTCGATGAGGCCTGGCACGAAGTCGGCGTTCCAAAACATCCCAAAGGTGTTCTATAGGATTCAAGTCAGGACTTTGTGCAGGCCAGTCCATTACAGGGATGTTATTGTCGTGTAACCACTCCGCCACAGCCCGTGCAGTATGAACAGGTGCTCGATCGTGTTGAAAGATGCAATCGCCATCCCCGAATTTCTCTTCAACAGTGGGAAGCAAGAAGGTGCTTAAAATATCGCTGTGATCGTGCCACGCAAAACAACAAGGGATGCAAGCCTCCTCCAGGAAAACCACGATCACACCATAACACCACCACCTCCGAATTTCACTGTTGGCACTACACACGGTGGCAGATGACGTTCACCGGGCATTCGCCATACCCACACCCTGCCATTGTGTACCGTGATTCGTCACTCCACACAACGTTTTGCCACTGTTCAATCGTGTAATGTTGACGCTCCTTACACCAAGCGAGTTGTCGTTTGGCATTTTCCGGCGTGATGTGTGGCTTATGAGCAGCCGCTCGACATGGAATCCAAGGTTACTCACCTCACGCCTAACGGTCATAGTACTTGGAGTGGATCCTGATGCAGTTTGGAATTCCTGTGTGATGGTCTGGATAGATGTCTGCCTATTACTCTTTACGACCCTCTTCAAATGTCGGCGGTCTCTGTCAGTCAACAGACGAGGTTGATCTGTACGCTTTTGTGCTGTACATGTCCGTTTACGTTTCACTTCAGTATCACATCAGAAACAGTGGACCTAGGGATGTTTAGGAGTGTGGAAATCTCGCGTACAGACTTCTGACACAAGTGACACCCAATCACCTGACCACGATGGAGGTCCGTGAGTTCCACGGAGCGTCCCATTCTGCTGTTTCACGACGTCTAATGACTACTGAGGTCGCGGCTAATGAATACCAGGCAGTAGGTGGCAGCACAATGCACCTAAGATGAAAAACGTATGTTTGTGGGGTGTCCGGATACTTTTGATCACATAGTGTATATTTGAGTTCGGCGACTCAAATGTAGTCACAAGTAACAACTGAAAGCGCACACAGCCTGTGTCAGCCTTGCTACTAGAGGCGAGAGAATGGTTGGACGTAAACAGTTCAATGGCGCAGTTCGTGATGGTATCGTCTACTAAACCATCGTTTTCCGGAAGATGGAAATGTCATGCAGAATGGGAGGATGGGTTTTTTTTTTCCCCCTGCTGTGCAGAAGAAATACGAAATGTTTAATTTGCTCAAAAGCATTACAGTATCCAAATACACTACGTTAGATGTTATGCTTCATTGACCAAATTAAATATATGTGTTGCACGGGGAAGTTATCGTAGTTTATTATTATTATTATTATTATTATTATTATTATTATTATTTGTTTTAGGAATTGAACGTGCGAAACTATTGCAGGAGTTAACTGCAAACATCATTGTACAGAAAGTCTCGAAAAATGATGGCTAAATACAAAACTAAATATGCTAGTTACATACTTACCTGGGAGATCTTTCGGTCCCCAAAACGTTTTCAAGAGGGTGAATTTCTGAAACTATGTCTGACAAAAGCTGTGGAAATTATGTGACCTCAAGAACTTACCAATTGTAATAATATTAATTTATCTCGAAGAATCATTATAAGGAGAGTGAAAAACCTTTACAAAACTGTAGAAAGTCAAGTTAAACACAATGTAATTGTGAACTAAACTGTCCTCAACCGTCAATACAACTTTACAATCGTAATTCCTTCCTTCCCTCGCAGCAATGCCTTACTTCCGTGTTTCTTATGAGGGTTGCGTTGTGTGATGTCGGCACAAAAGTGACTGCTGCCCACCTCTGCTTTACATGGAACATTTTTTTAATTTTTTTTTATTTTCTAAAAAATGGCTAACGATTAAAATATGGTATATTAAATCTGTTTACATGACAAACAAAATTCATATCTCAATTTTCTGGGAAAGCCCATGACGTCCTCTTCATTTGGAAGGAATTGTGTATAATCTTGAATAATTGGTAAACGTTAAGCGCTAGATGAAAACGTAACAACACAAAAAAAGTGGATCTCTTTAAAACACACAATTTATTTCGAAGACTTTTTTGTGGCATAAGCCATTTCTGAGATATCCGTTATTAAAGGTTCGAATTGTTCATTTCCTTTGTCATTCTCTTGAATTCCTGTCAACATTCAGTTATTTCTCGCGATTGTATGGAAACAGTATGGAATTTTAAGGCCAGCATATATGTAGCGTTCAGTTCTTAAACATTTGACTATCGCTGTTCCCTTTGCATACTACAATTAAATGTGTAACAGAGTAAATGTGTTCTGCAGAAGTTTATCTCGATTAAAATGAAGAAGATAAAAAAAATTAACTTTCATAAGAATAATTTGTATATCCACTAATAAATGATAGTGAATAGAGAAAGCTATGTGAATGTAGCACATCAAGTTCTTTTTAAACATCTATAAATTCGGTTTCCTCTATCCACCCTGTACTTTCAACGAAATGTGTCATGAAACTATTTCTGCAAAAGTTTATCTCGATTAACATGTAGTAGATAGAAAGATAAGCTTTCGTAACACTAGTTTGTGAAAGCTATATCAAATAAAATGAGGAGAGAAAGTCATGTGAATGTAACACATCAGCCCTTGTTTTTTCTTTCTTTTTCCTCCATGTAACGCTTTGGAGCTGCTATGAAATGTAAATGCCGCACGATGATTTGACTGTTCACAATTCATCACATTTACTGATTTGACTGACGTGAATAATGATGGCTTAAAGAGTTCAGAAGACCATAAAGCTCAATGGTCTTTTTGAACTAGGTGAATCGCTCACGTCAAAGTTACCCTCTTTGAAAAGACAATCAGTTTGCATTCTCCGCGTATAGGTACGGCACAACTTTGTTGTTCCAAATCGCCTCCACGGCCTTTGCTCCTCTATTTCTGGCGAATATTTATCATTAACAGGAAATATATAGAAAAATAAACCTTTTGTGACTTCTGTGTAAAACAGCTATGAGTTTAAATGATAAGTGGTAAAGAAAGTCGTGCGATTGTTAAATATCAGATGTTTATTTCTCTACCGCTTATCTACAATACCTAGTAGTGTAGTTAGAGGGACAATGGAAGATTCAGAGACTCGCGCAACTCGATCATTAAAGGCATTTTTGTGCTGTCCCTTATACCCAAAATGGGAACTCACGGAGTTAAATATTCATGCACATGGCGGGATTCGAGCACGAGACGCTTTACGCACAGAGCGCCGAAGTCAAACGCTGCTACACTGGCCTCCTATATACAGTAAGTAGAGGATGTACTGTATTTCAATAAAATGTAGATATTAAGATCTTACTGGAAGGTGGTGTGCGTAAACACACACTCACACACCACAAAAGAGATTAATACCAAATTTCATATTCAAGCCCAGTATCTTTTACGAATTTAACAGAATAATTTTAACGAGATACCACGACTCCAAACTACCCTTTAAATTGGTACATTTCGCTAGTTTTTATTTTCTAAAAAATGACTAACACTTTGATTAGGAGATGACTGATCGAAGAATAAAATTACTTTTTTACTTTCTCTACTACGTACAGTAAGTAGGGGAAGTATTGTATTCCACCCAAAAATTCGATACTGAGATCTCACCGAAATTATATGTTTTGAGACCTCTGAATCCAAAAAAGCACGACACGAAGGTTTTCAAGAAAGTCCCCCCACCCCAGATTACCCTTCACATGGAACATTTTTCGAAAATTTTAATTTTCTCAAAAATGGCTATAACGATTTTGATTAAAATAGCATATGTTTAAGATATTTTCATGACAAATGAAATGTATATCTCGAATTTTCTGGGAATGTCTCCAAAAGTATTCTTCATTGTAAACGACTTTTGCATAACTGATAAACCATAAGAGATAGACAAAATTTTACTACACAAAAAATGTAGATCGCGTTAAAATACACAATTTATGTCATATACATTTTTTTTTTGAGTGAACCGTTTTCGAGATATTGCTTGTTATTCCCTTATATTTTCCAATACTTATACTGTTTCTCAAATTCGTTATTCATTTTTTTTGTCCTGGTAATGCAAAGAGAATGGAATGTTCCACATAGCAACCAGCTCTTAAAATATTTGCCTATCGCTTAAAGCCTACCAATTCCCCTTGCATCCACAAGAAAATTAGCAATAAGATTAACATCTCGATATCTCGATTAACATGAAGCATATGGAGAATAAGCGTTTGTAAAAATAGTTTGTACAAGAGTGGAGAAAGTCATGTGAGTGTAACACATCAGATTTTTATTATGGTATTAAGCGTTTCCGAAATATTCCTTGTAGCTTTACATTTTCCTGAGGACATATGCATCTTCTTACGGAACATATTGAAAACTTTGGATTCTTCTTTCATCTGTTCCTTCGCTTAAGTTTATTACAAGTCTCGTGATATAAACGTCTGAACGTTGTTTCTGCACATTGTATGTGATTAAGCCCATTTTGCTTAATTTGAAATAATTTTTAGGCAGGCGAATAATGTAATAGGGTTAGAAGAACACGCTTGATATAGGTAATACAGGAATTTGCCATTGGTTGAGAAAGTAGGTAGTAGTATTGCACACCAATATATTTTATACGATCTAAGTAGGTACCTTTACAGCGTTGACCTTTATTTACTGCACTTATTGCAAGCGACGCATGATTCCTAAGCCATAATTTACAAATCTGTGGGTAGTTATTCAAAATATAATGTTAAAATTCAATAGCAGGGAAAAGAAATACTGTTGGAACTAGTTCTAATGAACACACCAGGCAAACTAGTTATGCTAAATTATTTTGTTAACTAAAAAGTCTTCCCGAATTAGTGAAGCTAATTTTAACTACAGTTATTAGCCGAAAATAGTTTTGAAATTTTCTTTAGAATACCTTAATGGTATAAGTGTGTTATGTGCATATTGTAATATTTGGCATCATTTCAAATTTGAGAGAAGTCTTACCTAAGTTATGTAAATAGGCCTTTATCCGTAGACATTCTAGGGTACACTTGAACTATTGCGTTTAAACTTTTAAAGCATTATTTATTTTTCTCGTATTAAATATTTAATAATTGTTTCGCAGTTTTCATTTTCGCTCTTATAGTAATCCATCGTTAAAATGTTTTACCTATACCCTTCGTTCACCAACCCCCCACCCTTCCCTCCTTCATTGCTTCGTCTGAATGCTCATCCGTCATTTCTTCCAATAAGCCTGTCTATTTATTTGTACAAAATGAGGCACACCAAAAAGCACAACATTAAAATCTCCTCAACCACTGGCTATTGATATTCACGAGCAGCTGTTTTTACTAGACTGGAGGGCACTTAAGGACTAAAACATCTAAGCAACATACTAAATTATTTGAAGTGCACCAGGAGCATGCAGTACTCAGTTATCGTTCTAATAATTTTATTTAGTTTAATTTCTGTTATACCTAGGTGTACACGTACATAGTAGGTAGAGAAGGTTTTGCATCCCACCAAAAAATTCGATGCCGAGATTTCATCAGAAATACATATTTTGAGGCCCCCTGATTCCCTCCACCACAAAAAAAAAGTTAAGAAAAAGGGCGTGCGCGTTTGTGAACAGTATAACTCAGAAAACGTAAAGTCGGACAAATACCAAACTCGGCATTTACGTTCATGCCTTCCAAAGATGCGACACGAAGATTTTCAAGAAAACCCCCCACCTCAAACTACCATTTAGATGGAACACTTTTCGAGTTTTCTTATTTTAAAAAATGGTTTTAACGATTTTTATTAAAATACCATATATTGAAAATATTTGTATGCCAAATAAAATGTACATCTTGAATTTTCTGGGAATAGCCTGTGAAGCCCTCTTCATTTGGAAGGAATTTTGTGAATCTTGTATATCTAATTAGTAAACGAAAAGGATAGACGAAAACATACCATACAAAAAAATGTAGATTTCTAAAACACACAATTTATTTTAAATAACTTTTCTTTTGCAGCATTAGCCATTCACAAGATATCTGCTATGGAATTTTAAAACCGGCATATAGCGTCCAGTTCTTAACATTTGACTATCGCTGTTCTCTTTGTATCCTAACGAAATGTGTAATGTAGCTATTTCTGCAAAGGTTTATTTGGATAAAAATGTAGATAGAAATAAGTTTTCAATAGTTTGTACACCCACTAATAAATAATAGAGAGTAGAGAAATTCATGTGAATGTATGACATCCGATTTTGTTCATTTGTACAATATTTAATCATTATTGCTAGTTGGACAGAGAAATAAGTAGACAGTTTGAAAGAAACTTAACTATAAATCTTAGCTATCGGGGGGGGGGGAGCATTCTTAGGGAAATGCGGCAATGTTTCCAACTAAAACTAAAATCTTCGGGTTCTTTATATTCTGATACCTGGGAGCGGCTGACTCGCCTAGTACGAACGTGATACAATTTAAGTATCTGAAAATGATTTAAAATTAGTGATTCCGTTAATAAGATTTTATACGTTTATTTTCATTTGTAAAATCTGCTGTTTAATTTCTATTTCACTTTCCTATAGTTTCCACTTTGTCACCATAGTGAGGGTAAAGTGGAAAATTGCAGGATGCTTTTATTCGCCCAAGTGCACCACATTGTGTTCATTGATCACGACATTCTACTTTTATATAACGCTTGATAGCTACATGGACATTAATCTGCGTGTAACGTCTTCTGATACACTGAAAGACGGATTAATTAATTCGTTTCAAAATTTTGTCACTTTGCCCAAAACCAGGAACAATAATAACAAAAAATTAATTTGAAAAACAGGTTTTGTAGCAGTAAATGTTCCCTACACTCTTCATATGCTAATATTTTTATGTAAATCATCTAAGCAAGGTATATGAGCGATGGTTTTATCCATAAGTCACTCGTAACACTAGTCAGCTTGCTTTGTACACGGGGGACTTTGGTCTTTGCCTATTCCTTAAGCCTAGTTGTCCTTGTGCCGTTAGTAAGCAAATGCTAATTACAAACTTACAATGGGCAGAAAATAAGTTTTGTTTTTTATAAATTTTCCATATATTTCCTATGATATGGAAACTAATGGATACGGGGAGTCTTATGATTGTCATAATTTTAAAACAAATATGATGTGTTGCACTTACATAACTTTCAAGTGCTTATTACTTTCAGTACTACGTATAGTAAGTAGCGGAAGTATTGCACTCCACCCAAAAATTCGATACCGAGATTTCACCGGAAATACATGTTTTGAGGCCTCCTGAATCCAAAAAAAGTATTTTTGAAAACATGTACGTGTGTGTGTCTGTGAACAGCATAACTCAGAAACGAACAGTCGGATAAACACCAAACTTGGTATTTAGGTTCAGTATCTTCCAGAGATGCGACACGAAGGTTTTCAAGAAAATCCCCACACCCCAGATTACCCTTTAAATGGAAAATTTTAATTTTCTAAAAAATGGCTCATATATTAAAGATATTTTCATGACAAATAAAATGTATATCTTGAATTTTCTGGGAATGTCTCCAAAAGTATTCTTGATTGTAAACGACTTTTGCATAACGCGAACCATAAGAGATAGACAAAATTTTACTACACAAAAAATGTAGATCGCATTAAAATACACAATTTATGTTATATACATTTTTTTTATTGAGTGAACCATTTTCGAAATATTGCTTGTTATTCCCTTAAATTTTCCAATTCTTACACTTTTTCTGAAATGGGAATTCGTTATTCTTTTTTTTTTTTTTTTGGTATTGGTAATGCAAAGAGAATGAATACTCCACATAGCAACCAGCTCTTAAAATATTTGACTATCGCTTAAAGCCTACTAATTCCCCTTGCATCTACCAGAAAATTAGCACTAAGATTAACATCTCGATAAACATGAAGCATATGGGGAATAAGCGTTTGTTAGTTTGTACAAGAGTAGAGAAAGTCATGTGAGTGTAACACATCAGATTTTTTTTAATTTTAGTTTTTTATTAATGTTCCATTTTATGCCGCCTTAAACATCTAAGGTCATATCGGCAACTGTTTTACTTTTGGAACAATGGCTCATCAGTAATGATGTTCACTAGCTTACAGTGGCGTTAATCTTTGGAATGGTATTAATTTTGGTTATTATACACAGATTTATACTCCCATACATACTTTCAAACACTAGGGAGGATGTGGAAATCCTGGATAAAGAAAATTCCCACTCTTCAGTCGGAAATCGAACCTGTGCCTCTGTATTTGAATGTTAGTATGCTAACCATCAGACAAAAGAGGCAATTAAAAGCTTATTATTCTAAACACTTCTTGTTAATTACGATTAACTTTCATTTCGTTGTAGGTAAAACGATAATCGGATTTTTAAAGAGTATGTCGCTATGTGATGACTTTGAAATTCCATACTCTTTGCATGATCACGAGGGAAAAAATAAACAAACTAAACCAAATAGCGACTTGTTAGTTGACAAAAGTGTGTTTAAAAATTCATACCGTAACAAGGAATATCTCGGAAATCTCCACAAACATTTTTATTTCACATAATTTGTGTGCCCTAACGAGATCCACATTTTTTGCGTAGTAAGATTTTGTCCATCTCTTACGGTTTCCCATTTATACAAAAGTTATTCAGAGCCTATTCACAGAAAATTCCAGATATACAGTTTGTCATGAAAATATCTTAAACATATGGCATTTTAATCAAAATTGTTACTGTCTTTTTGAGAAATAAAACACAACGAAAAATTCTAAATGGAAAGTATAGTTTGGGTTGGAGGGATTTTCTTGAAAATCTTCGCGTCGCATCTTTGGAAGATATAGAACTTAAATACTTAAAAACTGGTATTTATTGGACTCTTCGTTTTGCTGCTCACACACGCACGCGCGCGCGGTCCTATTTCTAAAAATGTTTTTTTTTGGGAGGGGGGGTTTACGGGGCCTCAAAACATCTATTTACAATTAAATCTCGCTATCGAATTTTTGGGGTGGAATAGCATATTTCCTATACTTTTAAGTACGTAGTAGAGATAGTAATAACGAAAGAAGTGTTTCAGGAAAGTATAAAGCAAAATGAAAACTAGCTGTAATATGATTTTACGGTGTCGTTTACTCAAGTTTGCCATATAAGATGAAACTTAAATACGTGCAACCAACCGTAATGGGTAATTATTTTCGTTTCACCTGCAATGGGTGGTTTTAAAGACTGCAGTCGGCAAGATAAAAGAGACATTAAGCAACTAACGTTAGCACACCGGCCTTCGAATTGTTACAGAGCGTAAATGACATATTCGTGATATGTAGAGGTGCAATTTACGCTCGAAAGTTTACGGTTTTAAAATAAACTGCACAGTTGTTGGGTAATGGTGTAACAATACCTCAAGCGATAAGCTAATTACATATTACGTCTACAAATAACGTCAAGTTTTGCTGATAAATGAATTTATGATATTACATCTATTTAGAAATAACTTTAAAAAACAAATCAGGTTAGAACAAAATTTCCGAAAGGAACAAACCTTTAGTATAATATTGAACTATTCAAAAAGCATAAATGTTTATTTAAAAGCTGTGATTTATTTTATATGTATTAATTTTTCTAGCCCGTACATACTAGGTAAAGAAGGTATTCCATTTCACCCACAAATTCGATAGCAGATGTCACCTGAAATACATGTTTTGAGACCCCTGAATCCAGAAAAAGCACTTCTAGAAAAATATCCGTGTGTGCGTGTGTGTGTGTGTGTGTGTGTGTGTGTGTGTGTGTGTGTGTGTGTGTGTGTGCTCGCGCGCGCGCGTGCGTGAACAGCATAACTCAAAAATGAAAAGTTGGATAAATACGAAACTTGGTATTTAAGATTAGTTCCTTCCAAAGATGCGACACAAAGATTTTCAAGAAAATTTCCCCACCCCAAAATATCCTACACATGGAACATCTTTTTGATATCTTTTATTTACTAAAAATGGCTCTAATGATTTTTATTAAAATACTATAAATTATATACACACACATGACAAATAAAATGTTTACCTTGAATTTTCTGGGAATAGTTTGTGAAGTCCTCTTCATTCGGAAGGAAATTTATATAATCTTATATAACTGCTAAACATTAAGCGATAGACGAAAAAGTACTACGCAAAAGAAATATAGATCTATTTAAAACACAGAATTTATTTTAAATAATTTTTTGTGGCATAAGCCATTTATAAAATATCAGTTATTAAAGGTTCGAATTGTTCATTTCTTGGTCATCCTCTTGAAGTGCTGTCAACATTCAGTTGTTTTTCGTGATTGCATGGGAACAGCATGCAATTTTAAGGGCAGCATATAGCGTCCAGTTCTTAAATATTTGACTATGGTTGTTCCATTTGTATTTATAATGAAATGTGTAATGTAGCTATTTCTGCAAAGGTTTATTTGTATTTAAATGTAGTAGATAAAGCAATAAGCATTAGTGAGAATAGTTTTTATACCCCTCTAATAAACGATAGAGGGTAGAGAAAACCATATGAATGCATTACATTAGAATTTTTCATGACATTCATGATGTTCCTCGAGTATTTACAAGCTACGTTTTTCTTTGTATGATATACATGCATTTACAGTAAAAGTAATTTTAAAAAAATTACAGTAAAAAGCTTATTTTACAAAAGTATAAAATAATTCATTACTGAATTGCTACAGTATTTATATCTGATGAAAACATCAATAAAAGTGCAGCATGACAATATTAGTAAACTAGAAATTAAATTAATAATACAATAAAATATCAATATTTTGTAATAAAGTAATAAGGAGTATCTGATCGAAAATACTCGTTTTGAGGCTCTGAATAACAATGAGCATTTTTAGAAACAGATTCGTGTGTTTAGTACGTGTGGGCGTGTCTCGTGCCTGTGTTTGTAAATGTGCGCACACGCTCAAAAACGAAAAATCAAACTTGTTAATTAGGTTCATCGTGTTCCAAGAATGCGACACGATTTTCAAGAAAATCCCTCTACCCCAAACGAAACATTTTCGTTATTTTTTACTTTCTTAAAAATGGCTATAACGAGTTTGATTAAAATAGCATATTTTAATATATGTGAATGACAGAATGTATATATTGAATTTTCTGGGAATAGCCTTTGTTGTCTTCATTCTGAATGGATTTTGAACAACTTGTAAACCGTAAACAAACATGTACTACACAAAAAAAATGTAGATTTATTTAAAACGCTCAATTTGTCAATTTTTTGTGGCACTAACCATTTTCGAGATAGTTTTTATTATTGGTTTGAGTTGTCAAACACTTATCTTTTTCAGCTGCTAAGTCTCTATTCGTCTCCTCCTTTGGGCCATATAAAGAGACCAGAATTTCAAAGCCATTACATCTGCGACCCTCTTTTAAATTGCTCAAGTCTACTCTAGTTATTTCCCTTGTGCTTGCAATTAAATGTGTAATGAGGCTATTTCTGTAAACGTTTATCTCGATTAATTGAAGTAGGTAGAAGACTAAGCTTTTACAAGTATAATTTGTAGAAGAATGGGCAGAGAAGCTATGTGAATGTAACACACGATTTTTCAAGTGGTAAGCCGCTATTCTTTTTATCCCATGGTCACGCAAAGAGCATAGAATTTCAAAGCCATCACAAAGATATCCGGTTTTTAAAGATTTTGGCCATTGCTTTAGGCTACAGTAGTCCTTAAACCTATAACGAATGAGTAAATGTGTAATAAAAGTTTTTCTCAGTTAGCAAGAAGTAGAGGGGAGAATAAGCTTTTGTAAGAATAGCTTTGTATAAGAGTAGAGAAAATCGTGTGAATGCAATACATCAGTTTTTTTCCCCCTATCTGCTTCAGGTTAGAAATAAATATTTGCAACAATAGTCGTTGTGGGTAGAATAAGGATACACGAGGCCGAAAAGAATTCCATATTATTTCCATGGTCACGAGAAACAAACGAATGGTGGCTTAGCACTTCAAAAAAGTACAAGTATTTGAAAATTCAAGCCAATAACGACGAATATTTCGGAAATGGTTAATCCCACAACGATAATTTGATATAAACGAGATTTTTAAGCTTTTGTAGTTAGCTTTTACCTATCTCATAAGGTTTATACGTTATACAAAAGTATACAAAATTCATTCACTTCAAGACTTCACAGGCTATTCCCAGAAAATACATGGTACTTTTAGAGTAAATATCTTAAACAGACGGTATTTTCAATCGTTTAAATAGATAGACATTTTTGAGAAAATAACGAAGAGTTCGTATGTGCTTAAAAGGTAGTAAGAGATGGGGAAACTTTTGAAAATCATCGTGTCACACCTTTGAAAATGCCGAACTTAAATGCCAAGCTTGGTATTTACCCGACATTTCGTTTTCGAGTTGCTGTGCTCTCTCTCTCACTCAACACAGCTTTTTCTAAAAATGTTTTTATTCAGGGTACCTCAAAACGTGTATTTGCGTGAAATCTCGATATCCAATTTCTGGGTAGAATGAATACTACCTCTACCCACACCATTTACCTTTAATATATGTTCTATAAACACATATTTTCTAATTACCTCATTTTAATTGATATAAAAGTTCGAAGAAGTGTTTTCATGGCACATCTCGTTTTAGGTAGAAGAGGGGTGCTGGAGGCTGAAGGTATAGTCAACGGTTTAAAAAGAGTCGATATCATTTATACCAACTTATTAGATAATTCTTTCACTATTGATAAACACTGTTCTTCCTGGTAGACATACAGTATAAGAAACCTACTTTCAATTCCTAAATGATAAACACTAATAAGGATTTACAAAGTCTGTGTACTAGAATGCGAACAAGTGAGTAACCAAGAATTTTCTTGCGAAGAAGGCTCGACTTTTTGTTGTGAATGTCGAGTAGAAAATAAATATCTTTGTGAACGCTATGGCCTGAAATAATTATTACTCCACAAAAATTGCACGTGACTATATCACAAAAACCGCGAATAGTTAATTCAAGGCAATATATATAGATGGTCACGACTTAGCAAATGAGAAAACAGAAGAGACAGCAAAAGAAAAGACAATCGAATCCGTGTGCAATATTTACGCCGAAAGCTTTTAATACAACTTATGTAAGAAAGTCTGGTTGTATTTCCTCTATATGATGTAACCAAGTACGAGTATCTTACCAGAAACTGGTCAACCGATATTTGTGACGAACAACTGAGAAGCGATGGTTAGAGAGTAATTGCCATTTCCAAAAGGTATATTCACCAGTTTATTCTTTGTACACTGATGCCAGTATTTTTTACTTTCTCTACTACGTATAGTAAGTAGGGGAAGTATTGTATTCCACCCAAAAATTCGATACCGAGATTTCACAGGAAATACATGTTTTGAGGCCTCCTGAATCCAAAAAAAAGTATTTTTGGAAACATGTTCGTGTGTGTGTTTGTCTGTGAACAGCATAACTCAGAAACGAACAGTCGGATAAACACCAAACTTTGTATTTAGGTTCAGTATCTTCCAGAGATGCGACACGAAGGTTTTCAACAAAATCCCCCCACACCAGATTACAGCAGCGCAGACCTACATTGATATTTTAAGCACCTTCTTGCTTCCCACTATTGAAGAGCAATTCGGGGATGGCGATTGCATCTGTTAACACGTTCGAGCACCTGTTCATACTGCACGGGCTGTGGCGGAGTGGTTTACACGACAATAACATCCCTGTAATGGACTGCCCTGCACAGAGTCCTGACTTAAATCCTATAGAGCACCTTTAGGGTGTTTTGGAACGCCGAATTCGTGCCAGGCCTCACCGTCCTACATCGAAACCTCTCCTCAGTTCCACACTCCGTGAAGAATGGACTGCCATTCCCCAAGAAACCTTCCAGCACCTGACTGAAACTATGCCTGCGAGAGTGAACGCTGCCATCAAGGCTAAGGGTGGGCCAAGACCATATTGACTTCCAGCATTACCGATGGAGGGCGCCACGAACTTATGCGTCATTTTCAGCCAGGTGTCCGGATAATTTTGATCACGTAGTGTACATTTTTTGTGTGCAGTGAACCATTTCCGACATATTCCTTGTTATTTGTTTGAATTTTCCAATAATTAATACTTTCTCTTAAATGGGAATGCGTTATTCGTTTTGTTTTTCTTTCTTTTCTTTTTGTATGTCCTGGGCATGCAAAGAAAATGGAATGCTCCACATAGCAAGCAGCTCTTAAAAGATTTGACTATCGCTTAAAGCCTACCATATTCCCCTTGCACCTACAAGAAAATTAGCAATAAGATCGTTTCTGCAAATGTTTATCTCGATTAATATGAAATAAGAGTTTGTAAAAATAGTTTGTACAAGAGTAGAGAAAGTCATGTGAGTGTAACACATCAGAGTTTTTTTAATGTGAAAAATGTGTAAACTTCATCGTATTAAACAATTACAAGGCCAAAGGGAGGGTTTAAATGTTATCCTCTGCGATTATCAGCATTCGAGCATTCCGATACAGTACAAAAGGTATTTTCAGGTTATGCATCACTTCCAGAACTTGAAAGCTGTAGGGGGAGGTTACGGAAATCAGAAAAATAATACTCGCTGATATTTCATACACATTTCCATTAATACCAGGGGCTTTATCATTCGTTATTAAGAGTATCATGGCTTTACTACATTATAATAAGGGATAATGGGGATTTCACCATGAACATCTTCTAGACCATTGTACAACAATTTCATAAATAATAGAGAGAGGGGAGGGGGGTTAAATGAAATCAACTAAATCTTGATTTGAAATTTAAAATATAGCCATTCGTGCGACGCCGGGTAAACCAGCTAATTACATAATAATTACGCTAATTTTTAAGTCACATACTCTGCATGGCATTAAGACAAACAAAAAAGTACGATTGGCCCTTTAAAAACTCTTATGTATTACATTCACACTACTTTCTCTACCCTTTAGTGCTAAGAATGATTTAATTATTCTTACGAAAGTTTATTTGCCTATCTTCTTCATTTTAATCGAGATAAAACTTTCCGGAGATAGCTGCATTACGCATTTCGTAGTAGATACAAAGCGAATGGCGATAGTCAAATGTTTAAGAACTGCACGCTATGTACTGGCTTTAAATTCTAAGCTCTCCGTGAAATCGCGAGAAACAACTTACTACTAAAGGAGTTTAAAAGAATGACAAAGTATTGAACAATTCGAAAGGTTAATAACGGATATCTCGGAAATGGCTTACGCCACAAAAACGTTATTTGAAATAAATTGTGTGTATTACAATATACTTTGTGTAATGCGTTTTCGTCTATCTAATACGTTTACCAGTTATACGAGATTATACAAAATGTCTTGCGAATGAAATGGGTTTTACAGACCTTTCCCAGAAAATTCAAGATATGCATTTTATTTGTAACGTAAATATATTTAATATTTTATTCAAAGTCGTTAGAAACTCAAACATTTCGAAAAATGCTAAGTGTAAAGGGTAGTTTAGGATGGCTGGATTTTCTTTAAAATCTTGGTGGCGTTTTCGAAGGTACCGAAGCTAATACCAAGTTTGGTATTTGTCATACTTTCCGTTTTTTACTTATGCTGCTCTCTATCTCTCTCTCTCTCTCTCACGGACCTTTTTCTAAAAATCTGATGTGATACAGTCACATGACTTTGTTTACCCACTATCATTTATTAGTGGGTATACAAACTATTCTTGCTAAAGTTTATTTTTCTGTCTAGTACATTTTAATCCAAATAAACCTTCGCAGAAATAGCTACATTACACATTTTCTTATAGATACAAAGGCAACAGCGATAGTCAAATGTTGAAGAACTGGACGCTATATGCTGGCCTTAAAATTTCATACTGTTTCCATGTAATCGCGAGAAACAACTGAATGTTGATAGGACTTCTATGAGATAGACCAAGAAATGAATAATTCGAACCTTTAATAACGTATAGGTATCTCAAATGGCTTATGCCACAAAAAAGTATTTGAAATAAACTATGTGTTTTAAAGAGCTCTACATTTTTTGTGTAGTACTTTTCATTCAGCACTTAACGTGCACCAGTTATTCAAGATTATACAAAATTCTTTCTGAATGAAGAGGACGTCATAGGCTATTCCCAGAAAATGAATAAACACATTTTATTTGTCATGTAAATATCTTTCAAATACGGTATTTTCATCAAAATCGTTAGAGCCATTTGTTAGAAAATCAAATATTTTGAAAATATACCATATAAAGGATAGCTTGGGATGGGAAGATTTCTTTAAAAATCTTCCTGTCGCATCTTTGGAAGATACTGAACTTAAATAACAACTTTGGTATTTATCCAACGTTTCGTTTTTGAGTTATGCTATTCACACACACGCGCGAACATTTTTCTAAAAATGCGTTATTTGGATTCAGGGGGACTCAAAACATGTATTTCTGCTGAAATCTTGAGAACGAAATTTTGGGTGGAATGCAATACTTTCCGCACCTACTATATGCGTGGTAGATAAAGTAAAAATCTGATGTATTACATTCACCTAACTTTCTCTATCCCTATCGTTTATTAATGGGTACAAATTATACCTACAAACGTTAATTTTTTTATCTACTTCATTTTAACGAGATAAATCTCTGCAGAAATAGCTACGTTACACATTTCGTTACAGTACAAAGGGAATAGCGATAGTCACATGTTTAAGAACGAACGCTATATGCCGGTCTTAAAATTCCATACCTACTCTTTCCATGGAATCGAGAGAAACAACTGAAAATAGAAGGGACTTGAAAAGAATAAGAGAGTATTGAGCAAATCGAAGCATTAATTAGGATATCTCAGAAATGGCTGATGCGAGGAAAAGCTATTTGAAATAAACTGTTTTTTAAATAGATCTCTTTTTGTGTAGCACGTTTTCGTTTATCACTTAACGTTTACAAGTTATGCAAGATTATACAAAATTCCTTCCGAATGAAGAGGGCTTCACAGGCTATTCACAGAAAATTCAAGATATACATTTTGTTTATCATAAATGACTTAAATAATTTTAATTTTAATTAAAATCGTTAAAGCAAATTTTTACAAGATCAAAAATTTCGTAAAATTTTCCATGTAAAGGGTAGTTTAGGGTGGAGAGATTTTCTTGAAATGTTTGCGTCGCATCTTTGGAAAATGCTGAACCTAAATACCAAGTTTGGTATGTATTCAACTTTTGGATTTTTAGTTACGCTGTTCACACACACACACACACACACACACACACACAGACCTTTTCCTAATTTTTTTTAATTCAGAGGCCTCAAAACATGTATTTCCGGTGAAATCACGATATCGAACTTTTGGGTAGAATGCAATAACTTCCCTACCTAGTATGTATGTGATATACAAAGTAAAAAAAAAATGATCCAGGGAATCTCAAAACATGTATTTCCGGTGAAATCCTGGTATGGAATTTTTGGGTGCAATGTTATACCTTCTCTACCTATGTATATGGTAGAGAAAGTAAAAGTGATAAAAATGTTGGAAATTTCAATCCAGTAGCAATTTCTCGGAAAGGATTGATGCCACAAAAATATTACTTTACACAAATTGCATTTTCCACATAGTAAGCTTTTTATGTTAAGTTAAGCTCTTAACGGTTTCCCAATTATACAAACTTGCACATATACGAAGTAAACTTTGTGGCTATTGGCAGAAAATCCATATTATGCACTAGCTATTATATTGTATACTACTTCAAGAGCTCTGGGAAACAAAAGACCGTTCATTTGATATTTAAAAGTGTACTGCTTACTTAAAACTTGAAAAAATCAAAGGAATGACGGCGAATATTTCGGAAATGTTTATTCACACGAAAATATATTTGATCTAAATTCTATACTTTAAAAATATCGACATTTTCCAATAGTAAGCTTTGCCTAAGTTTCGGAGCTAAATAAATCTCAATAAGAATGAAGAGGGTCCCACAAGCGATTTGTAAGAAATTCAAGGCACATTTTATTCACCACTCCAATATCTCAAATGTAAGCTATTTTAATAAAACTCGCAGAGATTTGTCTTACATTCTTAAGTGTCTAATTTAGAATGAGATCTGGCATACGGCCGACTGAGTATCTCTTATCAACCAAGTCTCTACCACCCCTATCACATGGACAAACACACACATTCACGGAACTTTTATAAAAAGTAAGTGGGAGGAATTCCAATGAAATTCCAATAATGAATTTTTCGACTGAATCTCGTACTTCCTCTACCTTACATGGCTAAGCAGCAAAGAAAATATAAATACAGAGAATTAAACAAAAAAGATATTGTATTCCTCCAGTTATACGAAGCATAAAGGAAATAATACAAGGAAGGAAAATTCAAACATATACATGTGTCACCTTTCTCTGAAGCCAAAATAGCGATAACCTTCCTAACTCCAATCTCTGTAAGGAGGCAAAGCTTACTGCGCGCGCAATACATCGGTGAATTCCAGAGCCACGATTTCCGATTTTTTTTTACCACCGACATAGGTACTTAAAGATGTGTAATTTTGCTCTAAGCAGTCTTTTTCCTCCTGAAGGTGATCTGAAATGGAAAAGAAAATTATGATATATTTGCTGATTGTTAAGCATTTACTCTTCGATCAGGTGAATAGCGTAAGGAATGTTTCCATCATTTGTCCTACCACGAAGACATTCAATTATTATTATTATTATTATTATTATTATTATTATTATTATTATTATTGTTGCAAATAAAAATTCCTCCGGAATCAATATCAATGCATTGCAATAATCCCAATACATTCGACATGCAATACGAGACACTTACACTACGTGATCAAAAGTATCCAGACACTTGGCTGAAAATGATGCTGGAAGCCAATATGGTGTTGGCCCACCCTTAGCCTTGATTGCTGTTCAATAGTGGGACGCAAGAAGGTGCTTAAAATATCAATGTAGGTCTGCGTTGTGATCGTGCCACGCAAAAAAACAAGGCGTGCAAGCCCCCTCCAGGAAAAACACGACCACACCATAACACCACCACCTCCGAATTTCACTGCTGGCACTACACACGCTAGCAGATGACGTTCACCGGGCATTCGCCATACCCACACCCTGCAATCGGATCGCCACATTGTGTACCGTGATTTGTCGCTCCACACAACGTTTTGCCACTGTTAATCGTGTAATGTTGACGCTCCTTACACCAAACGAGGCGTCGTTAGGCATTTTCCTGCGTGATGTGTGGCTTATGAGCATCCGCTCGACAATGGAATCCAAGGTTTCTTACCTCACGCCTGTCATAGTACTTGGAGTGGATCCTGATGCAGTTTGGAATTCCTGTGTGATGGTCTGGATAGATGTCTGCCTATTACTCTTTACGACCCTCTTCAAATGGCGGCGGTCTCTATCAGTCAACAGACGAGGTCTGTTACAGTTTTTGTACTGTACATGGCCTTTCACGTTTCCACTTCACTATCACATCAGAAACAATGGACCTAGGGATGTTTAGGAGTGTGGAAATCTCGCGTACAGACTTCTGACACAAGTGACACCCAATTACCTGACCACGTTCGAAGTCCGTGAGTTCCACGGAGCGTCCCACTCCGCTGTTTCACGATGTCTAATGACTACTGAGGTCGCTGATAATAAGTACCAGGCAATAGATGGCAGCACAATGCACCTAAGATGAAAAACGTATGTTTGTAGGGTGTCCGGATACATCTGATCACATAGTGTATCTTAGTTTGTTGAATTATTTAAGTTGTCTAACAGAAGTGGACACAACAATATTTTCTAATGTTTATTTTTGCTCTTACAGTTTCGGGCACAAAAAAGAAAGAGAGAAAACGATAGTTAAATGAATACTTCTGAATAAAATACAATACTTAGTGAATAAGCATTACAGAATACTGTTTATATCACTTGAATTTTCTTATAACGTGAAGTGCTATGTTTGCTGGACAGACCATTTAGCATTTGGCACACTTTGGAGGATTTGTATTCCTCGATATGAACCCCGCGCCCATTATATTAACATGGCTTGACTACGTTTCAGTGGACAATTATCGTGTTGTCCCTCTGGAGACTCTGGGTCAACTTTCTTTCATACTAAATTATACTAATTCCACTCATACGTTAGTCATCTGATGAGCGTCATACTGGCTGGACAAGTATTCCATATTCTTTCTTGTACTTATAACGAACATTACGTGTGGTGGAAACAAGCTCTAAATTCAAATGAAATATGGTGTCTCAAAGCTCCGAAACAGGAAATAAATTAGTTTGACAGGCTAAGCCTCAGAACATAAAATGATGATAAGAATGTTTGGAATAAATGTCAACAGTTTTGTCACATGAAAGGTTATAGATTAGAAAGGCCAATATCAACACATGAGATCGCAAATATTTTAATAGTTTCGGCAGTTAACATGGGAAAGGTAAACGGTGAAAGTTATAAGCATATATAACCAACCAATTTATTACAATATACAGTGCCACCTTTAATTTATAACACTAGTCTGCATGATAGCGGATGACTGAAGACTAATAAGTGATTCTCTCACTTTTTATGCTGATTTCAGAACTGCTTTTAGGTTTTTTCTATCACGTACAGTTTTTTTTTTTTTAAATTTCACTTAAAAAATATAGAGATATAAAGATATTACTTCCGCCACTACACATAAAATTGGGCTTGATGAAGCAATTTGTAAGGGCTCTACAACAGGATGGACCCTGCTTCAAGTACCTTTCCAAGAAATTTCCCTTCATTACACATGATAAATTAAAGGCTGGAACTTTTGTTGGTCCTCAAATAAAGAAATTGATGAAGAATGAAGATTTTGAGAAGACAATGAATGAGAGAGAAATAAAAGCAAGGACCGCCTTCCGATCAGTTACTGAAAACTTCTTAGGCAATTACAAAGATCCTAATTACAAGGCCATTGTCGAAAGAATGTTAAATTTCAAGAAGATGGGTTCTAACATGAGTGTAAAGGTGCATTTTCTGCATTCACTTATCGACTACTTTCCAGAAAATATGGGACATTATAGTGAAGAGCAGGGTGAACGTTTTCACCAAGATATTGAGGAAATGGAGAGGAGGTACCAGGGGAGATCGAATGAAAATATGATGGCCAACTACTGTTGGATGTTGAGGAGGGACCGTCATCTTCAAGGATCTGCAAGGAAGACAAAGAAGAGAAAGTTTGAAAAAAAATAAATGAAAACTTTGGCTTCTTGTTTTGTTAAAATGTAGTCATGAAATAAATTAGGAGAGGTGTTGAGAATATTCTTAAAATGTTTTTTGAATAAAAACTTACCTTGTGTGAAATGGTATATGAATACTCTTCTACGCTCATTAGTAAAATTATCAAAACATTACTTATTTTGTGTAAAAACCTGACGTGATAGAAAAAAACGGAGGTTATTTCTGGAATCAGCATAAAAACTTGATTCAAGAACACCTACTTTTAAGAAATCAAAAGTTTGAAAATGCAGACTAGTGTAATCAGTATGTTGACATGCATAAACTCATAGCTGTAGTTACCAGTGTTTTGAGGTTAATTTATCCTTTATTGAAAACATTTGTTAGTATTGCCTTATTTTATGGGTTTCCTCGTAGCTCATTTCATTCGCTGAAACAGTCCTAGGCAATGCAATTTATTATTTTTAAATGCTTTAGACTTCGTCACCTCGTGGCTCGAGTATTTATAATGCTGAAAATAACTCTTAGGCATTAAATATAACAATAGCGTACCCTTAAAAGCTAACAAGCAGGCATTAATCAGTTGGCTTCATGTTATTTGCACTCAAGCCATATGTCAATACAACTGCCAGTCCTCGTAGCCGCTGGAGCATATAGTTCGGCGCTCCGCCAAGCTGAGTGTCACAGGTTCGAGTCCCGCCATAGGTATGGGTGTTTGTGTGTGTAATTGCGGTAAAGTAAACAGTAAAGCACAGTAATCATAAACTGGCCAAACAAGGGAACGTAAAGAACAGCGGCCAAGGGTCACTGACGGCCAGGTAAACACGGTCTTTTGAGTGATGTCTGCAAGCACCAACAGACTACGAGGCGTAAAGTTGGTTTGTTACCTGTGACGTCCCTGCCTAAAGTCCAGTAACAGTTCAACTTTATTTCCTTTCGTTCTGGCCTTACTGCTTAGAAATTCCAATGTCTGCCAATAAAGCGATGTTGTTTCACATGCGTTCATTTCATTTATTCCTGTTCGTATGCACCAATAACCATAGAATATGTTCGTTGTTCTCCCCGCTTCGATTGGCAATAAAAAGTAGAAGGATAAAGCGGTAAGCCACTATAAATGTAAGAAAAAAATGCCACCTTCTCCCATTGTTCTTATTTCATTGAATACAACTTGTAACACTTACAATTTTCCCTTGGTAATTTCATTTCGCTTTTAAACTCATATTTATTGTCAAGGTATTTTTCAACCTTCAGTAAACAATTACCATAACAAGCATTTGTGATGCTGAATTATATCACGGAAAAATATCAGATTTGTTGTATTACCTAAGATATCTTCATGTTTAGCGGTGTATGGCTTTTACGGTAGACCATGCACTACTCACAAAATGCATGCAGACCCATATGAAAAAATCTGATGTGTTACACTCACATGACTTTCTCTGCTCTTGTACAAACTATTTTTACAAACGCTTATTCTCCATATGCTTCATGTTAATCGAGATGTTAATCTTATTGCTAATTTTCTTGTAGATGCAAGGGGAATTGGTAGGCTTTAAGCGAGTCAAATATTTTAAGAGTTGGTTGCTATGTGGAATATTCCATTCTCTTTGCATTACTAGGACAAAAAAAATGAATAACGAATTTCCATTTGAGAAAAAGTATAAGTATTGGAAAATTTAAGGGAATAACAAGCGATATCTCGAAAATGGTTCACTCAACAACAAAAATGTATATGACATAAATTGTGTATTTTAACACGATCTACATTTTTTGTGCAGAAAAATTTTGTCTATCTCTTATGGTTTACCAGTTATGCAGAAGTCGTTCACAATGAAGAGAAAATTCAAGATATACATTTTATTTGTAAGTATCTTATATATATATGATATTTTAATCAAAATTATTAGAGCCATTTTTGAGAAAATTAAAATTTTCGAAAAATGTTCCGTGTAAAGGGTAAACTGGGGTGGGGGATTTTCTTGAAAACCTTCGTGTGGCATCTCTGGAAGATACTGAACCTAAATACCAATTTTGGTGTTTATCTTATTGTTCGTTTCTGAGTTATGCTGTACACACACCCACACGGACATTTTTCCAAAAATACTTTTTTTGGATTAAGGAGGCCTCAAAACATATATTTCCGGTGAAATCTCGTTATCGAATTTTTGAGTGGAATACAATACTTCCCCTACTTACTATACGTAGTAGAGAAAGTAAAAAGCATACGTGATCA
This sequence comes from Deroplatys truncata, assembly GCA_030765065.1. Lineage (NCBI taxonomy): Eukaryota > Metazoa > Arthropoda > Insecta > Mantodea > Mantidae > Deroplatys > Deroplatys truncata. Next base: position 38,700,904 of record CM060980.1, read on the forward strand.
TGAACGGACATTTGAAGGCTGTGAACTACGAAAAATATAATTGACAAATAGGTGCAACTATTAAAGAAACTATGGCTGCAGCCAATTCTTTCATTTTTTGGGTTCTTCGTGCATATTTTATGATAAATTGTGTTTTGTGAAATTGGATGTAATATTTATTCCTGCTCATGCATCAAAAATAAAATATAATGTTCCAATATCTTTATGATTTGTTGAGAATAATCATCGTTGCAATAAGATAAGGGTATAAATAAATTAATTATAGTTCTTATAAACATTTTTTTCTCTATATTTCATAGATTTGTACAAAACCGGGTTGAAATGCAGATATGTTTTGCAAGTGTGCCTTCTCACTTTGCAGGTGAATAGAAGAATTGCACTTGATTAAATCATAAACGAGACAAATATTCTAAGTTAAATGTTCATACTCATTATGCACTTAACGTAAAACCAAACCAAATAAATACAAAACATTTTAATTTTATGAGATATATGTTTACCAAAGCATTCACAAGGGTTAAGTAAAATCAATATTTTTATTTAAACATTTAATAAAGGAGTCCGATAATTGAACTCTCATATTTTTATTTCAACATTCAATGAAATTAAATAAAAACTACACAAATGTTGGGAACAGGAGCGTCATTTCAATTTCTGCTTGGGGGGCCAGCAAGATTGCCTACAGCAGTTTTCCGAGTTTTCATGTGGATTTTAACGATACATTTAGCCTAAAAGAAGCTAATCTTCTGTGAAATATTTGTATTAAAAGCACAGTTGCCGTAATATTTATTTTGGTAGAGCAACAATATTTAATCAGTAGCTTAATTATTTCTCGAAACTTAGGGAGAGGCAATTACCTTCCCTGCTCCTCTCAAATGAGTCATTCCATGTCAAATTCAACGATTTTTTTAAAATACAAAATTGACGTCATGTGTTTTGAATTTTTTGTAACTTCTCTATACGCTTTTTTATGAAAAAATATGTGCGTATGTTTTTAAAATACTATTTAACTGTAGTATTATGCCTGTTAACTGAGTAACGAATTTTCAGAAATGGCACTCTTTGCAACATGTTTAAATACGGTTCCGGTTCTTTTTATGTTAGACTTTGTAAAGGTCTCTTTGAAAGCTCGGAAAATGCATTTTCTTCCTATATTATAAAAATAATTTTAAACGAAACATATCTAGTTTTTAAAATGACTTTTAATTTTAAAATTTACATTTAAGTAATATCGACAATTTAAAAAAAACTCACTCTTCTTGCGCCATGTATTTTACAACAGCATGCCAAACATACAAGGGCGTTATTTCTGGTTCTTTGGAATTAAATTATTTACCTAGTGTGGCGCAGTGAACTCGATTCGAGCCTGGTAGATAGCCGGAGCGTTGCGCTGTCAAGTCGAGCTGGGATCAACCGTAGCTGACAATAAATGGGAGGAACGATGCACAATGTTCAAGTTCATTTCAAGGCACAATGCTCTCAGGAAACAATCTATATGCCTAAATCACACCTAGTGCGGTTCTTTAAACGGAAATCTTTTCTCCTTCACTTTGAAACGAAGAGATTCACTATAGCTTCAGATATTGATAATGGTACGAAACAATGTGGCTTTAGCGTGCCTGTTATAGGTTTTCGGTTGTCACATTTTTCTCCAAAATATCACTGTCTTATTTGTGCTGCTAACAGTATACAATTAAATTAATATTTGTAATATATGATTCTGCGCCCAAGTAAATAATTTATGAGGCGTTCTAGAGGGACCTTGTCCCGGCTGGAGACCGGGCTTTCTCTGCTAGAAGTTTAGTAGTGCTCCAATTACATCACAAGACCGCTTGCCACGTGAAGTGGCGAGGAAGTGCCATTAGGCGCTAACTCCAAAATCTTCTTGGCTGGCCCCTTAGCTCTGTCGGTAGAGCACCTGCCTGCTGTGCGAGGGGTTCCGATTTCGATTTCCAGCTGGGAGGGGGAATTTTTCTTTAACCAAGATTATTCCCTATCCTAACTAGAGTCTGCAAGTATGAATGAGTGTGTGACTGTTTACGTGTGTGAACCGATGATTAAAGCCCCACCATTGCCTATAGGCAATAATGTGTTCCAAAGGAAAGGCAGCCGATAAGACCATTGTAGTAAATGCAACTTAAAAACCATCTTCCTCGTGGAAACACGTGTTTGCAACTTCTTTTTACTTTCTCTACTACGTATAGTAAGTAGGGGAAGTATTGTATTCCACCCAAAAATTCGATACCGAGATTTCACCGGAAATACATGTTTTGAGACCCCCTGAATCCAAAAAAAGCATTTTTGGAAACATGTCCGTGTGTGTGTGTGTCTGTGTGTGTGAACAGCATAACTCAGAAACGAACAGTCGGATAAACACCAAACTTGGTATTTAGGTTCAGTATCTTCCAGAAATGCGACACGAAGGTTTTCAAGAAAATCCCCCACCCCAGATTACCCTTTACATGGAACATTTTTCGAAAATTGTAATTTTCTCAAAAATGGCTAACGATTTTGATTAAAATAACATATGTTTAAGACATTTTGATGACAAATGAAATGTATATCTCGAATTTTCTGGGAATGTCTCCAAAAGTATTCTTCATTGTGAACGACTTTTGCATAACTGGTAAACCATAAGAGATAGACAAAATTTTACTGCGCAAAAAAAGTAGATCGCGTTAAAATACACAATTTATGCCATATACATTTTTTTGTTTGTTGAGTGAACCATTTCCGAGATATTGTTTGTTATTCCCTTAAATTTTCAATACTTATACTTTTTCTCAAATTCGTTATACATTTTTCTTATGTCCTGGACATGCAAAGAGAATGGAATACGCCACATAGCAACCAGCGCTTAAAAGATTTGACTATTGCTTAAAGCCTACCATATTCCCCTTGCATCTACAAGAAAATAAGAATAAGATTAACATGAAGCATATGGAGAATAAGCGATTGTAAAAATAGTTTGTACAAGAGTAGAGAAAGTCATGTGAGTGTAACACATCAGAATTTTTCTTCTAAAATGCCCCAAATATTACTGACGAAGTTTTCAGTCGCTGGGCAGTTAACACATTTTCTTAAATAATAATCTGGTGATGGGTGTTACAATTATTTTAGAGAGACAGTCCTTATAATTACAGAGACTATTTCACTCATGCCGCAAATGGGAGATAATGACCAATCATGTTTAAAGACATGTTGTTTTGGAACCAATTACGGCCATGAATCTACTCAATGTTTATCGAAATATCACCTCCTCCTTTGAGCTCCTGTTTTTAATACTCTGAAGGGATTGGAATATCATTTTGCAGTTACTCAGCTAACAACCACCAATGTCGCTACGTTTAAACATAAAAATGGCAGAAACGAGATTTGATAACGCTTCAAATGAAGATACGGAGGAGATTATTAATTAGGCATGCCAATGGATTGAACTTGATATTCTTTAAAATAAAATTTTTGTAGCATTTTAACTGTGGCATTCCACATTGGTTTAATATCATCAATATGAGGAAATCAAACGGAGAAGAGTAAAAGGAATACACTATAAAATTAACGAGATAACTGTGTTTTTAAATAATGCTCATAATAAACCAAGTGCCCTTCGTTCTAATATATGTTTAAAGTAGATTTTGCAAGCTTTAAAATGAGACCTACGTGGAAACCAATCAGACTTTGAACGGGAGATAAAAGATAAAAGCGATTATGCAAGGGGGCGACTAGCGTTTCCAAAAACTTTGACTTTGGCTGGTATTCAAAATAGTGGAGTTAGGGACAAAAAGCATCAAATACATACAAAAACCTTTCGAAGAGATTTGATGACTTGGTGTTTCACTTCACATGCAATGACTCAAATGACACCTCTGTTGGTAAACGTGTTTATTTCAAAGATATGAAATCAGTGTAGCGAGTGGGCGAGGAATGACAGAGCCGAGCGAGGCATGTGTGTGGCTTCAACCGCTGTTGCGACGTCGTAATTTCAGTGTAAACTGTGGCGAAACGAGAATCTTAAGGTAGAATGTGAAGATAACAAAAACATAAAAGGTGCCAACGCATACTTCAATAAGATACTCTTATTACTCTTCAATAAGATCTCCCTGCCACCAGGTATAATATTTATGAGCAATATAAAAACTAATTTGCCGAAAAATGACATGGAGTAATAATTTTGGATTTCAGATCTAAATTGAGCACATGTTAATTACACAAAATATCTACTTCCTCACACGTAGAAGCAATAAGTTAAAATACGTTCCTTGGTGTTCTCGTAAATGACTGGGCATGACTAATCCTAAATGACTAACGAACACATCTAAAGGTAAATGCTACGATAAGCTATCAGTATGTTCTCTTCAGCTATTCAAAAGAACCGGAAAAGTCTGTGTAATCGTCATGTTGACTTGCAAAATTCTTTCTCGGGATAAAAGAAGAGTTAAAGCAATGCATAAAGTAACCAAAATGTTGAAAGAAAACAAATCCCGCAATATATAAAACACAACTTAAAACTTAAAAATGTTATTAAATAAGTATATATTTAACATGTTGTTTACTGTATTATTAAAATACTAGTTGTCTTAACCGAAAAAGTCTTAATATGTATTGCAACGAGCACGCATTTACAATTGAAAACTATACATTAAGAATTGCGAAAGGTATACGTAACTCCCAAACAGTTGCACTTGCAACCCGGAGTCATGGAGTTTCGTGGAGAATAATTTAAAACTATAAAATAAAAATGTAACAAAACCTTTAAATAAAAGAAAGTTTCTAAGCTTTATATTTACGCATAGATTACGCACCTTTTGCTAAAAATATGCATTAGTAAATATTATAACCAGTCATTGGAATTCTTAAGCAGTTGGCTTCAAGTTATCTACACTTAAACCATTGTCACTATAAAGAACGTAAACAAATGCAGACAGGAGTAATTGACAGGTAAAAACTTCTGTGTTGTCCGCAAAAGCCAAAAGACTATACGAGGGATGAGAGGGGGTTTGTTGCCTGTCTATAGTCCTGTAACAGTTCAACCCCATTTTCCTTCCGTCCTGGTTTTAATGCTTAGAAATTCGTAGGTTGATAACTGGGGCAATATTTTATATCATAACATGCTGTGAATGCCAGAGTGATTGCAGTGTAAATTAATATTATTGTATGTACAGGATTTTAGATGTTTGTTAGCCATAAGTATTGTTAGGAAATAAGTTTACACGGCCTAACTGAAACTGACAATAGAAGTGGGTAACAATAAACCGAGGGGGTGAATTGTTTATCACTAAGAACAGATAAACAAATGACGTCAGGGTAGCGTGCCTTTATTAGAAATGGAGGAAATATCTTCCCTAGAGTATATATGTTAGTAGTAGTGATTGGGTGACAAAACAGACGCTAAAGTGGGCGCGATTTGGTAACCAATAGGAGCTATATTATAATGTTTAGGCAATTCGAGGTGAAGGACTATATATTCTCGAGCCATAAGCAAGTGTCGCGCAGTCTTGAAGAGTCTTTCACGAGGTGCACGTCACGCAGCCCTGAAGAATCTCTCGCAAGGTACACGTCGCAGAGTTAGCTACAAAAATGTGAAGTACGCGAAGTAATTGGTGCGCGTCAACTAAAACGACTGTAGTTACATTCGTAAATATCACAGTTTCAGTCAGGCGTGTATAAAGATTAAATATGTGAATTATTCATTAAGTGTGACGGCAATAAAAGTGTAGAAACATTTTTTTATCAGTGTTATCTTTTAGCAACAACTTCTTTCCGTTTACACACCCTGCTTAGAGATACTTGCTCGACTGAGTTATAATAGCTAGCTGGAGGACAAAGAACCCAAATTTAAAAACAATTAAACAATAACAGGCGCCCAACAAATAAGATAACACAAGCCATGAGAACTTCGTCATAACTAATGCTTAAAACCACGCAACAGAAGAAACATCGTTTCCAAATGTAAGGAGTGAGTTTTGAAAGCTGTATGGCAGCCTATAATTGGTGAAAGGAAAGTTGCAAGTTCTTTTCTAATGAATCAGAAGGTGTAAATTTTTAAGTAAAGCTTTGAAAATAACGATGTGGCATAGTTTCTGAAAATCGTAACGTAGGGGTCTCAAACAGCCGATGTTTTGTCCAGACTGAAAAAACGTTGTAGATTTGTAAGAAGTTGAAAATAAGGACATAGGATAGTTTTTAAAAACTATAATTTGTAATTTTTGCTGGCTTCTAAAGGCTAAGTAAATAGTTTTCTAAATCGGTAGGTAGTATAGATTTGTACTTAAGGGTAAAGTGTAGATTTGTATATGGGGGTTGAAAATGTGGGTAGGGATGGTTTGTGAAAGTTTTGGGATGCCTATAATTTATATGGGTTCCTACAGCGTAACGTTATAATGTTTTAACCTACTAAATGGTATTAGATGTTATGAGCATGACGGAAACTTCTCCCAGTTTTAAAGTTTGTAAGTCCACCCTTGAGAGCTGGAATGTCATAAAATACGCGGACAAAATACCCCCGATATTAACGCTCTCAAACAACTGCATTGAAACTAGTAACATGAATATGAAAGATTCTCCTAATTCACACTTTTAAAACGCCTGAAAATATCTTGTAGCTTGTGTTCATCGGGAAGAAAAGAGCCTTTTAGTGGTGAAAGAGTTATCAAAATCAGTTGGGTGATTTTGGACTAGCGAGAGAGAGAGAGAGAGAGAAAGAGATTTACCCTTCTTTTACAATACTAGCATCGTGTCAATATCTTACGAGGACTATAAATTTTTTGAATGAGATGTTTCTAAAAACAAATGAAATTTGTTTATATATGACAGTTACTTTCTAATGTTTTGCGAGTTGATTGCCTAGTGTTTTGTTCGAATTTGACTAGAGAACATTTACGGGCTATGATTTTTTACGATTTTAAATCGTCATTAACGCCTAAAGAATGTGAAGGCCGGCTTTTAAATGCATTTGGCGAAGAAGCCCCATCTAAGCCAACAATTTATAATTGGTACAGCGAATTCTGGAGAGATAGGTTTTTTTCTTAGGAATGAATTTCGTGAGGGACGCCTGAGAATTGCTGTAACTGATGAAAATATTGCCGCTATTCGAGCAAAGCTCGATGATGGACATAATATTAATTTATTTGGGCGATATTGGGTATTGGCATGAGTCAAATCCAAAACACTTTACATCAACAGTTAGACGTGAGAAAACTTTGTTGTCGATGGATTCCACATAAACTGACTCTCGATCAAAAACAACGCTTTGGTTGTGCAGAAAGACTGGGCAAATTCCAAGGCGGCATTTCAAATTTTGGTATCGTTCTGGTGAAGAATCATAGATTTATCTCTCTGATTCTGAAAAGATAAGTCAATCGGCTCAGTGGGTCTTTCGAACAGAACCTAAGCCTACAAACGTCCGACGAATTCGCAGCGAAGGTAAGAAGATGGTTGTTAGTTCCCCCCCCTAAAACGGGTCATATTGTTACTATAGTACTAGAAGATTTTACTGCTGATTGGTACACAACTGTTTGTTTACCGTATATTTTTGAAAAAGTTCGTGAAAAACGCCGAAAAGGAGAAATAATGTTACATCATGACAACGCGTCATATAACAAACTAACAAAACACAGCAAAACTAACAACTGAGTATCTGGATGCCCTAAAGATCAGTACCATGGACCCTCCACCATACAGTCCTGACCTAACACCTTGTGATTTCGTTTTGTTTAAAAAAATCTAAAGATAAAATGCGTGGAACCACTTTTTCATCATACGATGAAACAGTGAAATATTATAAAAACCTGGTTTCGAAAGTGCCTCACGAAGAGTGGCATTATTGCTTTAAGGACTGCTTTCATAAAATGCAAAAATGTATTGATGTTAAATATTTTGAAAAACAATAAAATCATTTAAATTTTTAAAAACTAATCCTTGTCTGATTTTCTAAATAAAAAATTCAGTGTCGCCCTCGTTATTTACAAATATTCACACATTGTTACTACTTTTGTGTTATGCGTTTTGTCTATAGACGGTGCAATGTACACTGTGCAATTTGATAACTCACCTTGTTTTTAATTCCTGGCAAGCTGTTAAACGTAGATTTCGGGAAGATTGTTGAAAGCAAAGCTTCTTCGTTGCATTAGGCTCACAGTTCATAAGCTTAGTGTGCCGTAAACCTAAATGGTGTTTCCGAGAACTTTAAAAGCATGTAAATAAGAACTGAAGCCAGTAGCACTAAAACATAAAGAAGGAAGAAAAACAACAAGAAAACGGGAAGTAGTCTGTGCAGCTTTCTGTGAAACCTCTAACATGTAGTTGAATATGAGCTATGAGCGTACCTCTGTGAAAAATGGATTACATGCACTTATCTAAACGTTTTTACCAAACATACGGGCCACTTAGTAGTTATATTCTCTTCGACACAAAGCAATTATGACCCATAAAAATTCCAGCATATCCGGCCCGACCAGAGAAGATACAGCAAACAATGCGTCCCTAATTTCTAACAGATAGCCTTAAAATCCTACCTGAGTGCGCCATTTAAAAATATTTATAATGAATTTGGGCTGTCTGCGGAACTGTTTCGTGTGATCTGAAATCGAAGTAAATTTACTTTCCAAGCTGTTTAGCTCGGGCTGTAACACTTAAGGGTACCCAATAGGCGAAATTTCTAAAGCTGGCCGATTTTATCTAAATCTTTTCAAATGTCACATGCAGCTCTATCAAAATTATAAGTTTGTTTGAAGTTTAACCCAGATTATCTTTAATAGTTTTTGAGTAAACAATTTTATTTTACTTTTATTACATGAATTAATCAGATGTTCGCAGAAATTGTAATTTTGAAAAACTAAAATTACTATCACATTATTTTAATACTAATACACAAAACTGGCACTTAGACATTTGATCACTCTTTTGGTTGTTTGAGAAAAAATCTGATGAGCTACACTCACATGACTTTCTCTACTCTTGTACAAACTATTTTTACAAACGCTTATTCTCCATAAGCTTCATGTTAATCAAAATGTTAATCTTATTGCTAATTTTCTTGTAGATGCAAGGGGAATATGGTAGGTTTTAAGCGATAGTCAAATCCTTTAAGGGCTGGTTGCTATGTGGCGCATTCCGTTCTCTTTGCATGTCCAGGACATAAAAAACATGAATAATGAATTGGAGAAAAGTATTAAGTATTGAACATTTAAGGGAATAACAACCAATATCTCGAAAATGGTTCACTCAACAAAAAAAAGTATATGACATAAATTGTGTATATTAACGCGATCTATATTTTTTGTGTAGTAAATTTTCTCTCTCTTATGGTTTACCAGATATGCAAAAGTCGTTCACAATGAAAAATACTTTTGGAGACATTCCCAGAAAATTCGAGATATACATTTCATTTGTCATGAAAATATCTTAAACATATGATATTTTAATCAAAATCGTTAGAGCCATTTTTGAGAAAATTAAAATTTTCGAAAAATGTTCCATGTAAAGGGTAATCTGGGGTGGGGATTTTCTTGAAAGCCTTCGTGTCGCATCTCTGGAAGATACTGAACCTAAATACCAAGTTTGGTGTTTGCATTTTTTTTTTTTTTTTTTTTTTTTTTTTTGCTGAGTGAACCATTTTCGAGATATTGCTTGTTATTCCTTTAAATTTTCCAATACTTCTACTGTTTCTCAAATTCGTTATTCAATTTTTTTGTCCTGGTAATGCAAAGAAAATGGAATACTCCACATAGCAACCAGCTCATAAAATATTTGACTATAGCTTAAAGCCTACAAATTCCCCTTGCATCTACAAGAAAATTAGCAATAACATTAACATCTCGATATATCGATTAACATGAAGCATATGGAGAATAAGCGTTTGTAAAAATAGTTTGTGCAAGTGTAGAGAAAGGCATGTGAGTGTAACTCATCAGATTTTTGGTAATATGTGTGTGTGTGTGTGTGTGTGTGTGTGTGTGTGTGTGTGTGTGTGTGTGAACAGCATAACTCAGAAACGAACAGTCAGATAAACAGCAAACTTGGTATTTAGGTTCAGTGTCTTCCAGAGATGCGACACGAAGGTTTTCAAGAAAATCCCCCACCCCAGATTACCGTTTACATGGAACATTTTTCGAAAATTTTAATTTTCTGAAAAATGGCTTTAACGATTTTGATTAAAATATCACATGTTTAAGATATTTTCATGACAAATGAAATGTATATCTCGAATTTTCTGGGAATGTTTCCAAAAGTATTCTTTATTGTGAACGACTTTTGCATAACTGGTAAACCATAAGAGATAGATAAAATTTTACTACACAAAAATGCAGATCGCGTTAAAATACACAATTTATGTCATATCCTACTTTTTTGTTGAGTGAACGATTTTCGAGATAGTGCTTGTTATTCCTTTAAATTTTCCAATACTTATACTTTTTCTCAAATGGAAATTCCTTATTCATTTTTTTTGTCCTGGTAATGCAAAGAGAATGGAATACTCCACATAGCAACCAGCTCTTAAAATATTTGACTATAGCTTAAAGCCTACCAATTCCCCTTGCATCTACAAGAAAATTAGCAATAAGATTAACATCTCGATATCTCGATTAACATGAAGCATATGGAGAATAAGCGCGTGTAAAAATAGTTTGTACAAGAGTAGAGAAAGTCATGTGAGTGTAACACATCAGATTTTTTCCCCCTCGCCGTTCAGCATCAACACACACTGCATGGTACCATGTTCCACACTTCTGACATTTAATCCAGTTACCTTTAAAGTCGTCCTCCGTGGACTAGTGGTACCGTGCTAACCTCTAGTTCCCGAGGTCGCGGGTTCAAACCCGGTGGAGGGTGATGGAGTTTTTTCGTTAGCATGGCTTCCTTCGGAAGGGAAGTAAAGCTGGCGGTCCCGTGTCATAGATTTACGGCACATAAAAGAACCTCAAGCCTGATAAAGAGGCCCCTGAGCAAAATTTTCTGTCATTCACACCCAATATAGAATGGAACGCTGAGGAATATAGTAGTTAAAGAGCGTCCATAAATAAAACTAAATTTAATTTAACTCACCTTTAACAAGAACGTAGGCGATTGAGAAGTAACTTGGGTTTCAAAACCCGCAAGGGATATTTTCTTCCTCATTTTCCACAGTAACATGGCGAATGTCCTCTTTATCATTTGTTTCAAATATTTTGTAAAAGTCTTTCCATGCCATAAGTTCTTGTTCATCGCACGGTTGATCATAATCTTTTTCTTAGCATACCAAATGATGCTCTTCTGATTTTCTCTAGTGTGCAGTCAAAACCACGACCAGCTAAGTATATATTTGAGTATTTCAGCCACAGTAAAAACGGCGGGGTGCCTAATTGGTCGAAATGTAACTTAGTCTCACAATGCATTTATTTTATTTCATTTACACGGTGTTTAAGTGTGGAAAAAAAACCACATTGAAAATGCATGCTGCTCCTCTTAGGTTGCGGTCCGCGTGAATCACACTCTAGACAGCGCGATCCATGTTTTCATTCTCCATATTTTACCTGGATATTTTCGTTTATAAGTTCGTAGCACCTGATTGATATATGTACATACATTATGAGCCATTTCTTGTAGTGTAAAAATATAAACAATTGCAAAAAATAATAAAAAAAATCAGTAAGTGGGATAGCCCCCAAACTATTGCGGGAAGCCTCAAATGCACTTTTTTTTTTAAATTACGCGCCTTTAAGTTTGGGCAAATCACAGTTTGCACTTCCCACAAGACACACAGTAACCTCTCCTCTGACGCACAGAAGTTGCCATTATAACAAACCAGCATTGCTTTACGCTTTATCCCGTATGTTAATAAGAAGAAATACTTATCGTTATTAAAAATGCATTGTGTTTGCTTACCTTCAATGATTTGGTTCTTACCAAACCATAACTGTAACAATAAGCACTAAATTGTTACGTAATTCCGTATTTATACTAGCTCTATACTAGCTGACAGCAGCATGTCAAGCACAAGACAAGATGTTGGATGTGCTCAATACATGCGCAGTTATTTTGAGTGGAATAGCTTTAGCGTTCAAAAAAAGCCCCGCTCTACCATATCAGTGGACCTCCGTGGTGTAGTGGTTACCATGCTAGCCTCTAGTTCCCAAGGTCGTGAGTTCAAACCCGGCGGAGGGCGATGGATTTTTTCGGGCGTAAAAATCCTTAGCATGGCTTCCTTCGGAAGGAAAGTAAAGCCGGTGGTCCCGTGTCGTAGATTTACGGCACGTAAAAGAACCTCAAGCCTGATAAAGAGGCCTCTGGGCAAAATTACCGGCCTTTCACGCCCAATATAGAATGGGACGTTAAGGACCACAGCAGTTAAAGAGCGTCCATAAATAAAACTCAATTTTTTTTCTACCATAAGTTTTTTAAAGTTGATTCCCTCCGAGTTTATACTGAAAATTCGAACAACACTGGTTACAAAATACATGGTATGGAACCTTTTTAATGCGCAAACGTGCGAGGAAAATCCCTGTCGAGCAGAAGGCATTGGAAGTAATTAGAGGTCATTAGGTCATGTGCTCTCGGGGCATTTAAATCGCCTTATGGCATTGTGACAAGACCAGGCTAAGGTCCCTAAAATTATAATTAATTTCAACTATATATAATAATTAAAAAGAAAAAAAGCTTTAAGAAACCCATAAGCACCCAGTAATAAAAGACTTTAGATGGCAAGTCACCATTGAGATTGTCATCTACTGAGATGCCTTGGTGATCTATCTGGAAACAACTGGAGTCAATTGGGATTTTCAATGTCCCACCGGCATGCTGTAGCTCAATGGTTACAGCAACCGCATGGAGCGGCAGAAACTGTTCAAACCCCCACTGTGGTATTCAATTTTTCAGTTGACTATATTAAAAACATGCCAAGACCAGGGTAAGATCTCTAAATGTATAATTAATTTCAATTAATTGTATACACATATACAATAATTTAAAAACTATGTATTTACTTACTATAACTGATTATTTACAAGCACTTTTTGTAAATGTTAGGCAGGCACATAACTTTCAAATTGTTTTTATAGCTCTGCTCACACTGCACAATGTACTCGAGAAGACTGGTAGGCAAACGCCGTTCGTTTTGGAATATTAGCCCACACAATATACAGGACGAACCAGAACTCCACCGACAAACTTGTTGAGGGACACTTTCTGAGTACTTTCGTATAAGGGACCCATGGTCTCCGGCGGCTGTTACAGAGTAGTATTGTAATTATGATTTATTCGATTTGTTACCCCAATCACCCTTGTTGCTCTGAAAATTCCTCCACAACAGCGAAGAAGCCTGTATGATATGCAATAAGCAAAACGTACAGGACACAACACAGAATAATGCAACATTCCGCAGGCAAAACACGTACACTTTTATCACAGTGTGTCCAATGTGATCTATCAAGAGTACAGTATAAACAGTACGTAACAAATGCAAAAATATTTCCTTACAGGTATCGTTCAAAATGTTGACCACCATGATCACGGCAGAGTGTACAGCGACGCACCATCGACTGCCTTACACGCTCAAGCCTGCCAGGATTTGCCGAAATTTCGCGGCTGCGATAATCCTAGCAACCAGCTCCATGCGAGTATCGACCGGAATCTTGTAGACTACGTCAGTGGCGTTGCTTGACACTGTGTTCTGGGTATACTCAATTTTAAAAATTGAATTTAGAAATTTTGAAATGGTGCACAAATAGCCATACATTCGTGTTTCATGAAATAGTGTGAATTCTCCATATAGTTTGGATTATTATTATTATTATTATTATTATTATTATTATTATTATTATTATTAATTGTTGTTTTAGTAGTCATTAGCATCACTACTATTACTCGCGCAAAACTTCTGGAATCGTGACCTTGATTGCCTCCCCAGCTGCCGAGCCTAGGAATGGTTTATGTTTAGCTTAATCAACGAAAGCGATATAACACCTTTGCTTACTCACAGTGCGTAACACATACAGTCTGCATAGAAAGGGTCTGCATCTGGTTGTAATTTTAAAGAGAGCAGTATTTAAATAGTACTTACTTTATATTTGTTATATTTATAACCATGGCTCCTATGTTTTCCAAGTTAAGTGGTAAGGTGTTACGTAGTCAAAGTAGGGAAATAATTGCAAATGTCGTCGACTTCATGAAGCAAGAAGCAGAGATGAAGGAAGAAAATATATGTTCGTCCGAGTTCCACAAAAGCCTTAAGAGAGTGAAAGAAAGAGTAGTCAAAGCAACTGGTGTTTCACCGAGTTCCGTTTCCAGAGTTCTCAAAGATTAGAAAAAACATATGGATGAAAGAATGCCATTTGACACGCCTGGGAAGAAACATAAGGTCCCTAAACGTATTATAGAAATATACGATTTCGAATGCGTCATTCAGCGCACGATTCACAATTCCTATGTGGAAGAAAAAACTGTGCTAACAATAAGCAGATTGCTCATCCAGCTGAAACGCAGCAGAAACTTTCAAGGTGGTGCTACAAATCTCAGAAAAATTATTAAAGATTTAGGGTTCAAGTGGAAGATACCGAAATCAATAGAAGAGTTCTAACAGAAAAGCAAAATAAATAAATACATAAAATGAAATAATAATATAAATAAAATAGAAATAAAAATAAAAAGTAAATGTTGCCATGATAGCTTAGTCGGTTAGAGCAACGGCACGGAAAGCCTAAGATCTGTGGTTCAAATCCCGGCTATGGCATTTAATTTTTCAGTCTGATTCTACCTTTCCAAATGACTAATTTTATATGTACTTATATCAATGTGTACTTATATCAGCATCAATTTTCAAGGTGGTGCTACAAATTTCAGAAAAATACTATAATGTATGAAGATGAGTCATACATACACAACAGTCATACAGCATCTAAAAGTTGGAGAGACGATAGCGAATTAGGTTTGTAGGCACCTGTTGCCAAAGGGCAAATACTTATTATCGTTCATGCTATTGGAAAGATCGGCTTCGTTCCAAATGCCCTTCTTTTACAAGTCGCAACAAACAACAGGAGATTTTCATCAAGAAGAATACAGAAAATTACATGAAGTGAATCAACGCCATGTTGATACCTAATAAGCCTGCCGGGTCTGTTCTGGTCATCGACAATGCTTCACAATGCGTCAACACTCAAATTCACAAACCACCTACCTCAACTTCCTTGAAAGAAGAAATGAGAGCTTGGTTACTTAGACATAATATAGCTTTAGATGAAAGCATGAGTAAAACAAAGCTATATAACTTAATTAAAACCAACAAACAGCTTCAGAAGTCATACATGCTTGACCAGATAGTAATACAACATCGCCATAATGTACTTAGACTGTCATCGTATCGCCCAGATCTAAACCCAATCGAATTAATCTGGGCTGATATCAAAAAATGAGTGGCATGCAGAAATATCACTTTTAAATTAAAATATGTGGAGCAGTTATAACGCCAGCAATTTGCTGAAATTGGAAGGCCAGAATGGAAAAATGTATGGCGACATGCTGAATAAATTAAGAATCATTATTCCGAAAAATACGTAATTGCAGAAAATCAAATAGAAATAATTCTCATGCAGGATAAGGTGCAGAAAGTAGTGACAGCAGTGATTGAAGCTGGTTATCGAGACCCAGGAGAAATAGAAATAATAATAATAATAATAATAATAATAATAATAATAATAATATACGATCGAACATAACGACAAAAATGTGCTGAATTCATATTAGGAATGGGTTTTGTTGGAAAGGCAAAAAAAAAAAACCAGTTTTGTTTTCCTCGAAGCAGATGTATCTACCTGCTATGGGCGACAACAAGCCTACCGGAAGTTTCGCTTTTGTACTTTGGCTCGGACGTGTAGTTTACAATGGTTTCAAAGCTTAGCAGGGTCAGAAAGTATACGTGCCTTATCTACGATCTAAGAATATTCGTGGGAAGATTTTAAAACTCAAAATAATGCTATAAGAAGCAGACGTGAAAGTTGTCAAGTGGGGGTAGCCAATAATAAAATCATGGAACAAAAATGATAGCCAATCAAAAGATTGCGTATACATCACATGATACGTTAGAACTTAAAACGGAACGAAACACAAGAAAGGTGGGGGAAAATTCTAAGTTTGGCGAAAGGCGTGAAAAAGGAAAAGAAACGCCGAGACATATTCCTGTACAAACTAACCACGAGGACGGTTGGCGAATTTGAAGTAATTTTGTTCTGAAGCACATTAAACAAAATGTCAATAAAGACAAAGGTTGTTTGGTAGAAACAAAGCAATAAACAAATTTAAGACTATCTAAGCTCTTTTCAAACCAGTAGCACAGTTGAATGAATCTGGGTCTAACTGACTATCTGGATCATCAATAATTACTTCAAATATTCCATTTAGGTCTCGGAAATACAAATATATGGTTGACACGGCTCTAGAATGAAACTTCCAACGTGTTGTATTTGCATGAGGTACTTTGAAACCCTTTTCACTTAAACGAGCTGTGCGATTCGAAGATTTATTGAAGAAGCTATGAAAAGCTACAAGATCATATATAAAAATATGCACTCTTTAATATTCTTAGAACCATGCATTAACACAAAATTTAACTGATGCGCATAACAATGTAGGAAGAGAGCGTTTGGACAAACTTGTTTTATCAGTCCTTGCACATCACCCTTCTCGGCAGCCATTACTGCACACCATCATAAACTTGACTTACTAACTTGGAGCTAACTTCCCAGTCTTTCAAAGCATTGAGGATTGTTTCAGACAAAGGCTTGGCAGTTTTTCTCGAAGATACATCGAAAAACCATACAAATCTCTCCTCAGTTCTATCACCTGTTCAGTATCAGAAGATGACACTTGGCTGACTAATGCACGAGACATCCGATGTTTCGTCTACTTGCACAGATACAAAATCAGCTTCCTTGATTTCCCCCTAAATCTGTTCATTTAAAAACGATGTTACGATTTGAATGAGTTCATTTTGAATGTTTGGAGAAGTACCTTTGAAGCCAGAATAAGAAGATAATGAGGAGGAGGAAGTGGAATAAGAAAATGAAGAAGACAGGTGATCCCTCAGAAACTGTTTTTCCTGTGCAATATAATCTAATAACTCTAAAAAATTGCCTTTGTTGCTACTGCTAGACACCGACCCTACTCTGTGACTCCTGAAACCTAACTCTTGTTTGGCTAAAAAAAAAGCTACAGCTTGATGATGCGTCCTAAAAATTTGCGACTGACTGACACGTTCTCGTTGTGCTTAATGACAGACAATCGTACAGCTTCAGACAAGGCATGTTCAATTCGTGTTCCCTTACCCAATACTTGAAACGATTCTTTGTTATGAATGTGCTTTTTAGAGGCTTCATGTTTGCAAGCTTTTCTTTCAATGTTTTTAATATTTTATATTCCTTGAACACTCCATTTCTTTTCCACACCAAAAAGCAAACATACGAAGCAATACACTTTGTTATGAATGTAACTGCCAGTTAACCAATTAAATTTACTGTACAGCATGTTTGAAATGTCCGTTATTGGTCCTTTCCTGGAAGACAACGTCAAACTTAGAAGCTGGTCTTTTGCCTTTAACTTCACACTTTTTCTCATAAGATAGAGTCGAAAACTGATCTTTTAATAAGTCATCCACTAAATCGACGGAATTGTCCATATTTCTAAAATTATAAATAAAACACGCACAATGAAAACAGTATACAGGTTTACGTAAATTAACACTGTACTGTACTGCACTGCACGACTGCACGTACTTAATGCTGGTTCACCAATAACTGAGGAATGAAATGTTTGTGTTACACTGCCTTGCCCATTTTTTCTGGGGGCGGCCCCACATTCGCCGCCGCCCCCCGGTGACGATCATCCTCAGAGGCTACATCGTCTCCCCATGCACACACAGTTAGGCTAACCATGCAAGGGTAAGGGGTGCTTGTTAGTGCAGGCATGCGTTAGTATTCGGATTCCGCTAAAGCACCCCAGTTAGTAACGGACGGAAACTGCTAGCCTGCGTGCGCCTGCGAAGATGTCTGGGTACTGAACAGGAGTTTGAAGTTTGAAAAGGAACCAAAGAGTGCGTTACTTGTACTTAGAGGCGGTTATGTGTAGTGACAGTGCGTTTTGAACTAACGATTAGAGCATGCAGAGATTTGTGAGAACTGTGGAGGAGTAACGTGCTGTTTGGTTGCAGGGATCAATAGTGCAAGCTAGGGGGACGGACAGACTGACAGCAATACAGTTCATGCAAGTTGTGATTGTGTAGTGATATGCTGGGGGAGGGTTTGCTAATGTGCCTTACTTTGTGCGTGTTGTGGCCTTGTGTGCAGAGGCTTGGCTGTGTGCGTTACCCTCTTGTCTCCAACCCCTGTTTCTGGACCTTCGAGAGAGCAGGTACACAGAAACTAAACACCTCATTAAATGTCTCTTCTGCTGCCTTTGTACCCTTAATGCACAACAAAATATACGCATGTCTCCCTACAACGAGAGGTCGAAATTTAGTGGGAAAAGCTATATAACTCCATTCTTGATGAGACTTGCACTCGCTCAGCCATCCTAGTCTACTCGACTTTGCTGCCGCATCATGAGATTTAGAAGTTAAGTGTGCACACGCAGCACTACAATCTGACACGAAGTATCAGTAGGGTTGGGGCGTTGGGGTAAGCAGCGGTGAAGATGATTGTATTGATAAACTTTTCATCACTTGTTTGAGGTTGTCTTTATTTATATGTTTAAAAATTTACTTATTTTCTTGGCAATTTATTTAGGTAGACTCAGTCTCAAAGTCTACACTTACGCTACGCCATTGGACTAGGCTGTTCATATGCCTTCAGAAGAAGTCTATTGGTGTCATGTCTGTGACCGAGCTGGCCATTGAACAGAACCACCGCAACCAATCCATTGCCGTCCAAACTGTACATCGATGTGGTTCCTAACATCCAGTTCCAAAGTGTACCCGTCATGTTGAAACCACATAAGCCGCCGAATTTTCAGCGGCACATCTTCTAGGAACTGCGGGAGGATATGTTAGAGGAACGTTTCGTAAACGATTCCGCTCGGGCATTAGGAGGTACACTCTCGTGCGTAAAAAGTGGCCCATTCCCTAGACTACCATAGTGTTTTTTTCTCCGTAAGGTTTCCATCTTCAGGTAACCCACCGGTATCAACTATGTGACTGGTCTGAACAACAATTCACAATGAACTATGTTTATAACCTATATGGAATGAAGGTCTGGTAAGACACCACCTCAATGAAAGTGTTTCACTGAAATTGGTACACAAGGAAAGCCTAAACCAATTACAATATAATTCGGCCTTCTAGAAGAAGGGGTGACAATTTATTTGCATGTAAGGCTAAACGACAGCTAGAAAGCCGTCGACATTTGCACTTATGTGCAGTATTTTCAATGCAATACAGATACAAAGCTAATTGGAGCAAGAAACCAAATGAAATGCAATTACTCTGTAACGAGCCGCCGGAGACCGTAGCTCCCTTATACCAAAATACTCAGAAGGTATCCCTGAACAAGCTCTAAGTTTTGTTGGTGGAGTTCTGGTTCATCCTGTATTTAAAAAAACATCAAAAGCCTTTCTTGTTATATTTTATAAGAATTCATATCTGCAGCCAGTAATAGTGTACACAGCCATTGTATAGTCGACTGCATGGAAACGTGCCGATGCCTCTGGTTTCCTATTGTGGTTTTATTTATATAATGTTGGCATAAGCTCCTTATCATCTGCGTTCCACACCGCCCTGAGTGAGCCAATCTCTTATCGGTTTGAATTCAAGTCTGACACACACGCACTAGCCTATGAACAGGCCTAGATGCGCATCGAAAGGGGAGGATGGGGAAACATTTGACCTGAGTGGCTGGAATGCATGCTTCGCAACGGTTCACACCGGCCCCTGGATGAGTCTGTCTCGTATTGGTTTGATGTCAAAAACCTGGCACTCAAACATTAACCTATGGACGCAGAGCGGTTTTAGGTTCAGGTGCGAAGGAAAAGAATGGAGTAAGACAAACATTAAGTGGAGTGCTAGAACCAAGCAAGGAGTGGCAGAAGCGGTTTATTATTTCCCTACCAACATAAACCACTGCGCATTATATTGACACGATTCCATGCACTCGACTGTACATATTACACACATATGTGTGGTAGGGAGATTCGGATATTCTGACCAAAAAGTACTACGGTGCTTTGCTCTGATTCCTTCTCATCAATAGCAGACCATTAGAAACATAACTGGGGTGAAAACTACCTCAAGGGCATTCATCCAAGAAATTATGCACCAAACATACCTTCGTTTTGGATACTGAAAGGCGTGATAGCATAGACTCCCTCATGTGGAATTACTCGTATATTCATGTTATCTGCTCAGTGTATCCCAGAATATTTGTTATGCATTATTCACAGATTCTGTGCTACTCAATGTACAAGTTGACGATTTCAGAAATGTAATGGGAAAACATGAATTGCCAACAACTGTAATAATAATGCTCAATGTATTTTTCTTACATTTCGTTGTGTTTAACGTTTTCTTTACAAGTAGAATACAATTACCGTTATTCAATTTGCTTCAAAGCTTCAACAGAAACTCAAATATAATTTTGCACTCGGAGCACATTAGGGCATGTAATTCCGGCATTTCAGTACCTTTATTTTATTTCCATAATCAAGATCAATGGTCGCATATCGACACTGAAGATGAACTGCAATAGAGCTCTATGTAGCCCTTAATTAACGCTGTAGCTGAAGTTGGTTTTGGAAATAAAAATTCACCCCTTAATAAGGTATTATGGAGATTTAATTGAAATTTTCAGAACATGCTCAATTGAGTCAGATGCGACAGGTTCACGATCAATTATAGGAAGCACCTACAGCGACTCATTTGGTAAAAGGTCAGCATGATACCAAAAATTCCTGTGTCTGACCAGAATTTTTCAAATACGATTATGCTTCGTAACATTTGTCCTTCAAACGTCTACGGTGGAAATGACCACACAAAGTGTAAATGAAGAACTACTAAAGAACGGAAACGTATGAGTTATAAAATGTGTGATTCACGTAAAATTGCAGGAACTTAAAGTGGAAACCATTTCAAGTCGTTTCAAGATCTACAAAGCCACAGAATTTCGTCCTGGACAGGACACGTGAACCTTTAAGAAATTTTGCGCCAAAAGAAAGAAATGAAGCGAAGTAAATGCGTTATCATATAACATTTGCTCACTAAATTGTACTTCTAACATAGGCATGTCAAAACAAATTTCAGCCCCAGCTGGAGCAGCGGGCTTTGTAATAGAAAAAGAGAAAGACAATCGGGGGCCATATGCCTGCCTGACAGAGCGATATGCAGAGGTAGACTAACCGCGAGTCATGGATAAACCAAGGAGAGCTTATAATACATGTAATAGCCGTTGGTATATTTTATATTAAATGAAGGAAGTGGTGGGTATGCCCAACACAAAAAGCATATAATAAATATAAAATTAAATTAATTGGGAGTTTAGAGGTGACTATCATCTAGGTATAGGAATTCTTAAGCAGTTGGCTTCAAATTACACTAGTCTGCATGATATGGATGACTGAAAACTAATATGTGATTCTGACTCACTTTTTTATGCTGATTTCAGAACTGATTTTAGTTTTTTTTCTATCTCGTACAGTTTTTTCACAATTTCACTTCAAAAATATAGAGATATAAAGATATTGCTTCCGCCACTACACATAAAATTGGGCTTGATGAAGTAATTTGTAAGGGCTCTACCACAGAATTGAACCCTGCTTCAAGTAACTTTCCAAGAAATTTCCCTTCATTACACAAGACAAATTAAAGGCTGGAAGTTTTTTTGGTCCTCAAATAAAGAAATTGATGAACGATGAACATTTTGAGAAGGCAATGAATGAGAGAGAAATAGAAGCATGGACCGCCTTCCGATCAGTTACTGAAAACTTCTTAGGCAATAACAAAGATCCTAATTACAAGGCCATTGTCGAAACAATGTTGGAAAATTTCAAGAAGATGGGTTGTAACATCAGTGTAAAGGTGCATTTTCTGCATTCACATATCGACTACTTTTCAGAAAAACTGGGACATTATAGTGAACAGCAGGGTAAAGGTCTTCACCAAGATATTAAGGAAATGAAGAGGAGGTACCAGGGGAGATGGAATGAAACTATGATGGCCGACTACTGTTGGATGTTGAGGAGGGACAGTCATCTTCAAGGATATACAAGGAAGTCAAAGAAGAGAAAGTTTGAACAAAATTAAATGAAACACTTTGGCTTCTTGTTTTGTTAAAATGTAGTCATGAAATGAAATAGGGGAGTTCTCGAGAGTATTCTTAAAATGTTTCTTGAATAAAAACTTACCTTGTGTGAAATGGTATTTGAATATTTTTCTACGCTCATTAGTAAAATTGTCAAAACATTACTTCTTATTTTGTGTAAAAACCTGACGTGATTGAAAAAACGGAAGTTATTTCCGGAATCAGCATAAAAGTTTGATTCAAGAACACCTACTTTTAAGAAATCATCTGACAAAAAGTTTGAAAATGCAGATTAGTGTTATCTACACTCAAACTACAAAGCTTTTCCTTCACACTGTGGCCACCACACGGCTTCTCGCGAGCCGACCACTGCAGTTCGGACTCCCGCCGAAACACTTATAATATTCCCGCAACCGCCTCACGTTCTCATATTAACAGTTATAATTACAATGATAATAAGCACATACCTTATTATAAGCAGATGTTGTAAATGTTGTCCTTTATCCGCATATTTCTGGCATCTTCCCAAGAAATTTTCATTCACACTGGAGAGTTCAATATTCATAATTGAGTGAATTTTTCTCCTAGTGTTTTCTTTTAGTTCTTAATGTGTATGGGGTTTATTGCATGCACCTTTCTTCTTCATGTGATCATCAGAGTAGGGTGAACTTCTGTAATTGATTTTAAAAAATTATTATAGCATTATGGCCCTCAGGATCTCTTGATTTATCTGTATGTGATACTTATCTACGGGGGAACTTGCAAAAAATGTCTGATACATTTACACGACTTTCTCTACCCTCTATCGTTTATTAGTAGGTATAAAACGAGTCTCACTAATGCTTATCTTTATATCTACTTCATTTCAATCCAAATAAACGTTTGCAAAAATACCTACATTAAACATTTCGTTATACACAAACGGAACTGCGATAGCCAAAACTTTAAGAAGTAGACGCTATACGCTGGCCTTAAAATTTCTTACTGTTTAAATAGAATTGCGATAAACAACGAATGTTGACAGGACTTTAACAATTCGAACCATTAATAACGGATATCTTGGAAATGGCTCATGCCACAAAAAAAGTTATTTGAAATACACGGAGTGTTTTAAAGAGACCTATATTTCTTGTGTAGTACGTTTTCGTCTTATCGCTTAACGTTTGCCAGTTATACAAAATTTCTTTTCAATGAAAAGGACTTCAAAGGGTAGTCCCAGAAAATTCAAGATATACATTTTATTTGTCATGTAAATAGGTATCCTTAATATACGGTATTTTAATCAAAATGTTGGTCATTTTTTAGAGAATCAAAAATTTCGAAAAATGTTCCATGTAAAGGGTAGTTTGGGCTAGGAGAATTTTCTTGAAAATCTTCGTGTCACATCTTTGAAAGGTACTCAAATACCAAGTTTGGTGTTGATTCCACTTTTCGTTTTTGAGTTATGCTGTTCACAAACAGACACAGACACACAGGTAGACACACAAGGGCCTTTTTCTAAAAATTCTTTTTTTTTTATTCAGGGGCCTCAAAACATGTATTTCCGGTGAAATCTCAGTATTAATTTTTGAGTGGAATGCAATACCTTTTCTACCTGTCAGGTAAGGGGTAGAGAAAGTAATAAGGTGCGTACAACAAACTCCCATACATTGTAAGAACTAAAAGAAAAAGTGTTACACTCACATGACTTTCTCTACTCTTGTACAAACTATTTTTACAAACGCTTATTCTCCATGTACCTGTTAATAGATAAACATCCTATCTATTGTAATTTTTCTTGTAGGTGCAAGGCGAATATGGTAGGATTTAAGCGTTAGTAGCAAGTCTTAAGAGCTGATCGCTATGCGGAGCATTCCATTCCCTTTGCATGATACAGGACTAAAAGCAAAAAAGGAAAGGCGAATTCCCATTTGAGAAGAAGTATAAGTATGGAAAATTAAAACAAATAACAAGGAACATCTCGGAAATGGTTCACTAGACAAAAAGTGTATATGATATAAATTGTGTTTTAAGGAGATTACATTTATATATAGTAAACCTTTGTCTATCTCTTACGGTTTATCAGTTATGCGAAAGTCGTTCAGAATGAAGACTCTTAGGGACATTGCCAGAAAATTCAAGATATACATTTCATTTGTCATGAAAATATCTTAAACATATGATATTTTAATCAAAATCGTTAAGAGCCATTTTTGAGAAAATAAACATTTTCGAAAAATGTTCCATGTAAAGGGTAGCCTGGGGTGGGGGGATTTTCTTAAAAATCTTCGTGTCGCATCCTTGGAAGATACTAATCACAAATACCAAGTTTAGTATTTATCCGACTTTTCATTTTTGAGTTATGCTGTTCACAGACAGACACACGGACATGCTTTATTTGGATTCAGGTCACCTAACATGTATTTCCAGTGAAATCTCGGTATCGAATTTTTGGGAGGAATGCAATACTTTCCCTACTTACTATACGTAGTAGAGAAAGTAAAAATCAAGCGAGAAATTCACTCAATTTCGATATTGAAGCAATCAGGGAAGTATAGGTATAATTACTGTTATGAATTCATGTCCCAAACTAGGGGTAACACAGGTCAGATTTCCCTTTTTCGCGTTAATGAGTGCAGTTAGGTTGCTATTGTTCTTATTCTTGTGTCCTGTAAAGTCCTCTCCATTCACTATGAATTTTGTATAATCTGAGAATTCAAAAGAGTTAATGCTTCACTTTTGTAAGACCTGCTTCAAAAACAATGTTCTTAATTTTATTTTAGTTTCTTTAAACAAGAACATGGAATGTATTTTTAATTACTTTTTTAAATGATCTCATTTTTCTTATACTTAATTTTTCTATTTGTAATAGCAATTATACCCAGGTATATATTAACGTATAACTTTCTGTACACTAACTTTAATTAAAGAAATCTAAGTTTTAGGTCATTTTATGTAATTAAGACCCTT
Source organism: Deroplatys truncata (assembly GCA_030765065.1). Taxonomy (NCBI): domain Eukaryota; kingdom Metazoa; phylum Arthropoda; class Insecta; order Mantodea; family Mantidae; genus Deroplatys; species Deroplatys truncata. Next base: position 38,726,100 of record CM060980.1, read on the forward strand.
TTTTACTTTCTCTACTACGTATAGTAAGTAGGGGAAGTATTGCATTCCACCCAAAAATTCGATACCGAGATTTCACCGGAAATACATGTTTTGAGAATCACTGAATCCAAAAAAAGCATTTTTGGAAACATGTCCGTGTGTGTGTCTGTCTGTGTGTCTGTGTGTCTGTCTGTGTGTCTGTGTGTCTGTGAACAGCATAACTCAAAAACGAACAGTCGGATAAACACCAAACTTGGTATTTAGGTTCAGTATCTTCCAGAGATGCGACACGAAGGTTTTCAAGAAAATCCCCCCACCCCAGACTACCCTTTACATGGAACATTTTTCGAAAATTTTAATTTTCTCAAAAACGGCTCTAACGATTTTGATTAAAATATCATATGTTTAAGATATTGTCATGACAAATAAAATGTATATCTCGAATTTTCTGGGAATGTCTCCAAAAATATTCTTCATTGTGAACGACTTTTGCATAACTGGTAAACCATAAGAGATAGACAAAATTTTACTACACAAAAAATGTAGATCGCGTTAAAATACACAACTTATGTCATATACGTTTCTTTTGTTGAGTGAACCGTTTTCGAGATATTGCTTGTTATTTCCTTAAATTTTCCAATACTTATACTTTTTCTCAAATTCGTTATTCATTTTTTTTTATGTCCTGAACATGCAAAGAGAATGGAATTCGCCACATAGCAACCAGCGTTAAAATATTTGACTATCGCTTAAAAGCTACCATATTCCCCTTGCATCTACAAGAAAATTACCAATAAGATTGACATCTCGATATCTCGATTAAAATGAAGCATATGGAGAATAGGCGTTTGTAAAATTAGATTGTACAAGAGTAGAGAAAGTCATGTGAGTGTAACACATCAGATTTTTTTTTTTACAAAATTCTGTCATTTTATAGGGGTTTTTCAAACATTTTAGGTCATGAAAATCCGAACCCTGGTCACTGAAAACGCGTTCTTTTCTTCTGTTTTCCCCCACTATTGACTACAAATAATTGTTTTTGAAAGCAAATATGCAAGGTGAGACGATTGTCTCACGTAGCACTGATAAATTATAGCCACCTTCTTCAGAGCACCATAACGAGGTGTAATTATGGTCTGATAGCTTAAACTTTTTCTAGTAAATGATAATGTGACATGGATATGTTGTATGTTAGACGCTTCAAAAGGTGGAGATAGAAGATAAAACCCTTGCTAAAATAAGCCTGCAAGCATTCTTAAAAACTGTGTAAGATAACTTTCAAATTAGGAAAGTAATTAGGTCTAATTTTGCAATGTAAAGGTTAGAAAAGTAATCAGAACAACACCAATTTAGTTATCTCACTTCGAGATCCTTTAGGCCAGGAACATAATAAGGATCACAATGACGCATTCCCCATCGCCCCTTTTTTGTGGAAATTAATGAATTAAACACTGGGAAAGAAGTACGAGGGCGATAATGAAAATTTTTAGAATGCCATGTTTCTAAAAACAAATTATATTTCACAGCTACTCTCTAATGCTCTGCCAGTTGATTGCCGTGTAGTTTGTCCGATTTGCTCTAATAGTTTCTTTATTATCATAATTTTGTATTCACCCAAAAATGAATTTGACTAGAGAACATTTCCGAGCTACGATTTTAAATCGTCATTAACGCCTAAACAATGTGAAGATCGGCTTAGAAATGCATTTGGGGAAGAAGCCCCATCTAACCAAAAACTTATAATTGATACAGAGAATTCAAGAGAAATCGATTTTTTCTTAGTGAGAATTTCGAAAAGGACGTCCAAGAACTGCTGTTATTGATGGAAATGTTGCCGCTGTTCGAGCAATGCTTGAAGAAGATTAACGGGCATCTCATGAATTTATTCGCGCGACATTGGGCATTCGTACGAGTCAAATCTAAAACATTTTCCATCAACAGACGTGAGAAAACTTTGTTGTCGATGGATTCCACATAAACTGATTCCCGATCAAAAACAACAACGCATTGATTGGTGCAGAAAAACTCTGGAAAATTTTCCAAGGCGGCGTTTCAATGAGTCTTTCGAACAGAATCTAAGCCTGCAAATGCCCACGAATTTGCGGTGCTGCTAAGATGGTTGCTACTTTTTTTTTTCTCTAAAACCGGCCATATTTCCACTGTAGCATTAGAAGATAGACGTACCGTTACTGCCGATTATACACAAATGTCTGTTTACCGAAAGTTTTAAAAAAAGGTTCGGGAAAAACGCCCAAAAGGAAAAATAATATTACATTATGACAAAGCATTGTCACATAGAGCATAACTAACAACTGAGTATCTGGAACCTCCACCATACAGCCCTGACATAGCACCTTGTGATTTCTTTTTGTTTCCAAAAATTGAAGAAAATGCGGGAAATCACTTTTTCGTCATCAGATGAAGCAGTGGAACATTATAAAAACCTGGTGTCGGAAGTGCCTTGGGAAGAGTGAAATCAGTGCTTTAAGGACTGGTTTCATCGAATGAAAAAGTGTATGGATTTTAAAGAGAGAGAAACATTTTGAAAAAACAATAAAATGATTTAATTTTTTTTAAAAGTAGTCCTTGTTTGATTTTCTAAAAATTTTCTGTGTCACCATTGTATGTCTAATTTTAACACTCTTGAACCAATTCTCGACCGCCCGAATAATTGAATTATTATACAGGTTAGCTAATAACTGAAATTGAGGAGCATTTTTTCAAAAGTCGATAGATAATGTTGCGAAATTTACATATGGTATCCGATACCACCTATTCATGACGCTCATCAATCCGTGAAATCATACACTATGTGATCAAATGTATCCGGACACCCCACAAACATACGTTTTACATCTTAGGTGCATTGTGCTGCCACCTACTGCCTGGTACTCATTATCCGGCACCTCAGTAGTCATTAGACATCGTGAAACAGCAGAATGGGACGCTCCGTGGAACTCAGGAGTTCGAACGTGGTCGGTGATTGTGTGTCACTTGTGTCAAGTCTGTACGCGAGATTTCCACACTCCTAAACATCCCGAGGTCCACTGTTTCTGATGTGATAGTAAAGTGGAAACGTGAAGGGACGTGTACAGGCCGACCTTCTGTTCACTGACAGAGACCTCCTACATTTGAAGAGGGTCGTAAAGAGTAACAGGCAGACATCTATCCAGACCATCACACATGAATTCCAAAGTGCATCAGGATCCACTCCAAGTACTATGACAGTTAGGCGTGAGGTGAAAAACCTTGGATTCCATGGTCGAGCGTCTAGTCAAACGCATCACATCACGCAGGAAAATGCCAAACGACGCCTCGCTTGGTGTAAGGAGCGCCAAAACTTCACGATTGAACAATGGCAAAACGTTGTGTGCAATGACGAATCATGGTACACAATGTGGCGATCCGATGGCAGGGTGTGGGTATGGCGAATGCCCGGTGAACGTCATCTGCCAGTGTAGTGCCAACAGTGAAATTCAGAGGGGTGGTGGTGGTGTTATGGTGTGGTCGTGTTTTTCCTGGAGGGGGCTTGCACCCCTTGTTGTTTTGTATGGTACGATCACAGCTCAGACCTACATTGATATTTTAAGCACCTTCTTGCTTCCCACTGTTGAAGAGCAATTCGGGGATGGCGATTGCATCTTTCAACACGTTCGAGCACCTGTTCATACTGCACGGGCTGTGGCGGAGTGGTTACACGACAATAACATCCCTGTAATGGACTGGCCTGCACAGAGTCCTGCCTTGAATTCTATAGAACACCTTTGGGATGTTCTGGAACGCCGACTTCGTGGCAGGCCTCACCGACCTACATTGATACCTCTCCTCAGTTCCGTACTCCGTGAAGAATGGGCTGCCATTTCCCAAGAATCCTTCCAGCACCTGATTGAAAGTATGCCTGCGAGAGTGAACGCTGCCATCAAGGCTAAGGGTGGGCCAATACCGTATTCACTTCCAGCATTACCGATGGAGGGTGCCACGACCTTGCACGTCATTTTCAGCCAGGTGTCCGGATACTTTTGATCAGTAGTGTATTTTGCAAATCTGGATTCATATCGTTTGTAGGAAATAAACAACGCCAGCAGTTTTCTCAAAACTCGATAGATGCACTTGTTCACTTAACGCAAATGTCGATAGCTGCAATTATTTTCTGACAGAGCGTACAATGGAATGCTTATTCACTGAACTGTGATGTGAATTAGAACGGACAGGAATGCACTGAGGGCAGAACACGAAGCAAGAAATACAGAAAAGTAAATTCTAAATCAAAAGAAGATTATCTGCCAAAAATCAAATATTTTCATGCCCTTGAGTGCAACTCGAATTTACAAAATATAAATAAGTAGTGACATCTTATGAGTGTTGAGCCACTTTAGAATATTAATGAGCTATGGCGTCAAGCTAAACACCAAAGAAAAGTCATCGCCTATGAAGTAAATACTTCCGGAGCCACATCCCCTGCATGCCCACGGATGTGATATTAGTTCCAACCTCAAAAGTGCTTTTTAGCAGATCGGAAGTGAGATAATATCTACACGTGAACCCTCTAACTTAATGACCGGGTTCCAGGTCTAAACGCTGGAGAAAAAAAGAAGATTTTTCAAAATCTTTCATTTAATTAGAATTTTTTTTAATAACACACGATTTTTCAACTAGTTTGTTGGCGGAGTTTACAAAATTGTTACATGCATTTAGTAGAACAAATCGTTTTATATAACATCGATTTTAGGGTTAAAATCGGTTTTGGTAAAATATAAAATTGCAATACCGTTTTGCAGACACTAATGATCTGCTGAAAGTCACAAATCTTTTAAAATGGGAAGGGAAATTGTGCAATATGAACTAGATTGAGATTAATATCTTACAGGGCGAGCTAAGTTATTTAGACTTTGGAAGACGGGATCGATTTGGAATTCGAAAGTAGAAAATCGGACCGAGATGGATTTCACCGTTCATCTTAATCATCCGTAACTTCGTATCATTTCAACCAAATTTGCAATATGTCAACGAATTTTCTTCAAACTCCTAAAAATAAAACCTTAAATCCGTACTTTGATACCGTAATTATTGACAGGAAGATATAAATAGTTAAATAAAGAATTGATAGGTAAAGAAATAATTGCAATAATTAATTTCCATATATTAAATCAATGCATAATGTAATAAGCTTGAATTGAAAAGATTTGTCAGGTGAAAAGGTCATTAGTGAGTTATGTTAGGAAAAGTCATTAGTAACAGCCGAAGTGGCGAAAACGTTAAGCACAGGGATTCCTGGAACACAGTTAAGTAAGAAGTTCAGTACGTTTGCACAGTCGCGTAGGCCAATTCTAAAAACGAGAAAGGACTTAAATTTGGTGAGTTGGGGAGGCCCATCAGAGCAACAAGGTAAGAAACTGCACGTGGCCCGTTCGAGAGAGAGAAAGAATTCTTAGAATTTGGTAATCAAAGGAGTAAACGTTTGTTTCAGATGTAAGATTTGGCAACGTATAAGGTAGAATTTTGGTGGGGCAGTTCTAATGTATGCGGGGCTTACGTTAATATAAAGGCTTGCATTCTTAATCAGAGATAAATTCGTATTGACATTCGTGAATAATCTGGTAATTGCTTGTGTGTTATTTTAAGCGCCCAGTCACGCGCTTGTGTGAGTAAGGTACAGCGGCCATCGCGAGTGGTTTCGCCAGTAAGCATTTTAGCGACACACGGCAAGTTACGGTTCTAGTTTCTTTTGTTACGGAAACAGTTATTTCAAACCCGTAACAATGGTACTGCAGAAGTTAGCAGGTATACTAATTAAATCGTTATAGTTTCGAGCGTTATGATTCATAAGTTTCACTCTTTATCTTCATACGATCGGCAACCCGCTTCAACAGTTCAAGTGTTAGAACACATTAAATTTCATAGTCAATTTAAACTGGTGTTATTCTTCACACCCGCCCACGCATACCCCGAGAGAAAGGTTTCATCTACAATCACTGTAGCTGCCGACAGCAGATTTTGAAGCAAAGAGTACGGCTTCAAAATTGTTTCATGTTATCGAGAAAAATGTTTGAGGAATTAGTTCCATTACACATTTTCTTGTAGGTACAAAAGAGATGCAGGAAACCGAAGTGATAGTCATATATTTAAGAGCGAGTCGCTCTTTCCAGAGCATCGCGAGAAACAACTGAATGGCGACAGCACTTAAAATGACAATATTGTTGAAAAGTTCAAACCAATAACAGCGAATATTTCGGAAAAGGCCGATGTCACAATAAAATTATTTAAAATAAGTTATTTGTTTTAAAGAGATATGTGTTCTGTGTGTAGCGAGCTTTTGTCTATGCCTTATGGTTTACCGGATATTCAAAATTATACTAAAGTCCTTCCGGATGAAGAGAACTTCATAGGCTTACCCGCAAAATTCAAGATATACGTTTTCCTTCGTTTATATTCATAGATATATGGTATTTTAATCAAAAGCATTAGAGGCATTTTTCAAAAATAAATTTAGAAAAAAAAATCCATGTAAAGGGTAGTTTGGGTGGGGGGATTTTATCAAATATACATGTATCCGTGGAAGATACCTTAAATACCAAGTATTCCACATTTTATTTTTGCGTAATGCTGTTCTCAGACATACATACACATAGTTTTCTAAAAATGTCTTTTTGGGATTCACGGGGGTCAAAACACATTTCCGGTTTCTCAGCCACTATATGCGAGGTAGAGAAAGCAAAAGTAGGTTTAATAAATAAGCTACAGAATCGGTGCGATATTGGAGTACAATTCACATAGTATGGAGTGAAATACTTAGGTGCAAAGTGAAGAATCGGATGCAGAGAAAACCAGTTTTCGACTGACGACAATCGTCCCGTATCACACACCCTCAAGTCGTTATTATCGGTTTATCACAGTTAAAATAGTTCTGTAAAAATTTATGATAGCAAGCCCATACCAGTTTATTATCTAAGCATTATCTCATTCATTTACATTCAACAGCAGAATGATGCATATGCAGTGCGTTAATACAATTATGTTTATTTTCCATTCCAGTTTTGTAAGAGGCATTTTATCCTATTAGGTTTATCAATGGAAATTCGGAGAAGTGCTTGATTAACATATCACAAGTCTTATGCATCAGCATAAAATGCATGTCTACAGATCTTCATCCGACCTGTATATTTGTATACGGTATAGTTCAAAAGTGACGGTCAACATCAATCGCTAATTAAGTTTTTACACTATTGTTTTCGAAACAGATGTTACTAGTTTGGATCCATCACTGATGCGGGCGTACAAGGAAACTGACGACGGGTATGTCAGCAACTGCTTTGCATTGCATGGATATGGTAATCTCACTGTATCGAGCTGTCAAATACCACTGACTTGTTTCTGAATGCGCCTTCTCTACCCTCGTTCTCGTAGCATTCTGGTCCTTTAATATAATGGCTGTTCAACGATGTTTTAGCTAGTGGATGGGGTGCCCTTCCAAGCAGGTAGTTTAGGCTACTGAAGGGAAAAAAGGAGGTAGTGTTTACTTGTTCTAAGGTAGTGAGGGGACAAGATGCATGATAGAAGAAAGACTATTGGCTGTTATCAATAAGCGCGTGGCACGAGTTCACCACACTGTGTACCTCTCCCAACGGCTTAAGTTTTATCTGAGAGATAAGTCGCCTCACCCCAAGCTAAAATGTCGTTGAACAGACAGTACTTAGATAATGTCCCTGTAAGAGAGCAGTAGCCCTCGCTATACCAAGCGTTCGTTACCAATGTGTGTGATTTTTTTTAAGATTTGAAAGACTACGCTGAAATAAAGCGTCAACTGTTTTGCCTTGATTAATTTATCGATAGCTGTTTTATGCATAGTTGCAAGTAATGCCATCATCCCAGGTATAATACAGTATTATTTAACGGAAACAAATTCTAGGCAAACATTAAATCGCAAAATAAATTAAAATGATAAAAAAGCTTTTGTGCAATACTAAATAAATGGTAACGGGTAAAACGAATGTGTGGCTATTTCATAAAAGGTTTACATTTTCCTCTCTTTGAAGCGCAACTGCTTAAAATTCAAGTCTAGTATGAAGATTTTTGTTAAAAATTCTTGTGTTACATTCATATGACTTTCTCTACACACTACCCAAAAACTCGATAAGATTTCACCGAAAATACTCGTTTTGACCTGAACCCTTCCAAAAAAATTGCAGAAAGGGTCCGTGTGTGGGTGTTTCTGTGAACAGCATAGTGCCGCATAAATACCAAACTTGGTATTAAGTTGTTTCCTCCGACGTTGAGACACGAAGATTAAAAACAAAAATCCCCCCACGTCAACCTATTCTTTAAATGAGAAGTTTTTCCTTATTTTTAATTCTCGCAAAAATGTTTCAAACTATTTTGATTAAAATGCCATGTATTTAAGATATTTACAGGACAAATAAAATTTGTATCCTGAATTTTCTGGGAATAACATGCGAGTCCTCTTCATTCAGGAGGAATTTTATGTAATTTCGTTAAGTGATTAACTATTAGATATAGATAAAAAAATTACCAGAAATGTAGATCTCTTTAAAACATAAATTTATTTCAATCTTTACATTGGCATCAGCCATATTCGAGATACACTTTATTACACTGGGGAATAAAAAGTGAACTTTTTTTTTGTCTCAGAAAGAAAAGTATGTAATTCTGGTAGTATTTTTTCTCCTGAATTCAAATATGATAACGGCTTTTCGCCATCAGACAAGGTTTTAGAGAGATGGGAATTTATAATTTCAAACATTTTAATACTTTCTGCATTCTTAACTATGCAATATTCAAACACTCTACCTCGCCTAGAAAGTAAGAAATGACGATTTCCTGCTATATTTCGCCTGTGCAGCATCCCTCTTCATGATCCAGCAATTATCGGCCAGCATATTAGGATTTCATATACCTTGATACCTTTTTTCCATAGTTGAAATCTCCTGATAAAAGTGTTTCCCATGCTCATCGCTCACTGCGCCAAGATTTTCCGGGAAGAAATCTAGGTACGAGGGTATGAAGTGTACTTTTAAGGACATATTACAACCCAAATTTTATAAGATGTTAAAGATCATTGACAATATCACGGTAATTTTCCGCCTTTCGATGTCCCAAAAAACTGTAACATTCTGTAATGGTCGCCAAGCTGCATTCTCCAGAGGATTCAATAGCTCCTCAAACTTTTCATCGTGCATTAGTGATCGTATTTGTAGAAACACAAATATTCAGTCTTTAAGTTTTGCATCACTAATTTTAGGAAACCTTTGTTTTAAGTACATGAAAGTAGAAGTATGGTCCATAGCTTTGACGAAATTCATTAATCTTATTTTAATATTCTTTTGAAGAAGATCCCACCCTTTTAGCCGGGAACCAAGCATTTCAGGTGTTTTTTGGATAACTTCAAATCTCGTACGAGATTATTAAGCTCCTCTTGAACCAAGAAATGACAGTTTTGCTCAAAAGTTGTATCACCAGAATTTGTTTCTTTTTCTTCCTACTTCTATCAGCATCTGAGCTCTCTTTATCTAATGTCACCTGTTCTGCAGGCTTTGGTATGCGCAATTCTTCGCTGTGTGGAGCTGGGTTCATTACAGCTTGCAAGTTAGGATACACCACTGTATGTGTTGATTTTGACGTAAGCCTACTTTGTGTTTGTTAAGCAGGACTGATCTTTGGGTTCCCTCCAAATCATAGTGATAGCAAATGGCATGTGGCCTGTGCCACTTTTCAGTGCAGTGAGAAGCCTAGAACACGATAAACAACAGATATGTGGGGCCCATGCCCTTGTTTGCCCCCCCCCACTTTACACCTAAAATAAAGTTCACACTTTTTAGTTTCTCTAGCAGGAAGAGAACGTATTGCATTCCAACAAAAAATTTGATGTTCTGATTTCACCGAAAATACATTTTATAAGGCCCCCTAAATCCTAATAAAGCATTTTTGGAAACATGTCCGTACCTGTGTCTGCAAATAGCATAACTCAAAAACGAAAAGCCGAATAAATACCAAACTTGGTATTTAAGTTCAGTATTTGCCAAGGATGCGACACATTCAAGAACATTTTCAAGAAAATTCCCCCACCCGAACTACCCCTTATATGGAACATTTTTCGAAATTTTTATTTTCTAAAAAAATGGCTGTAACGAGTTTAATTAAAATGGCATATATTAATCATATTTACATGGCAAATAAAATGTATATTTTAATTTTCTGGGAATAGCCTGTGAAGTCCTTTTCATTCGGAAGGAATTTCGTATAATCTTGTATAACTGGTAAACGTTAAGCGATAGACGAAAACGCACTACGAGAAATGTAGATCTCTTTAAAACACACAATTTATTTCAAATAATTTTGTGGCATCAGCCATTTCCGAGATATCCGTATTAATGGTTCGAATTGTTCAATATTTAGCCATTCTTTTAAAGTGCTGTCCTACAGAACAAAGTTACCATAAAATGCAACACTTCTTTTCAAACAGTGTTTAACGCCCGCTCTTACTTCATGCGGCACCAAGGGCGATGGCGCTGCTGACACACGAAATGACATAACCGGGAAAGGAAACGTTCCAGCTTAGGTTTAGGTTACATGGTCGGCATTTACCAGTTATGAAGACTCAGCAAAACTTTCAAAAAAGACCTGTCAAAGAGGACAATCCTGGCGGGATATGAATTGCAGACCTGCCATTTATCAGTCCGTGCCTTAACGACCTCGGCTACCTGTTGACCTGTTAACCTGAAACAAATGAAACTAAAAAATGCGCAGATGCAGAAGTAATAGAAAAATCTGTTGTGTTACACTCACATGACTTTCTCTACTCTTGTACAAACTTTGTTTACAAACTCTTATTCTCCATCTATTTCATATTAATCGAGATAAACATTTGCAGAAACGATCTTTTGACATGCAAAGAGAATTACATTTTACACATAGCGACCAGTTCTAAAATATTTGACTATCGCTTAAGGCGTACTAGGTTCCCCTTGTTTTATATTTGCAAGGGCAATATAGAAATATAGTAGCCTTTAAGCATCGACATATATTTTAATAGCTGGGTTGCTAGGTGCAGCACCATTCCCTTTGCCACAGATTAATACTCTTTGCATAACCAAGACAAAAAATGAATAACGAATTCCCATTTGAGAAAATAAGTATTGAAAAATTTAAGGGAATAACAAGCAATATCTCGAAAATGGTTCACTCAACAACAAAAAAATGTATATGATAAATTGTGTATTTTAACGCGATCTACATTTTTTGTGTAGTAAAATTTTGTCTATCTCTTATGGTTTACCAGTTATGCAAAAGTCGTTCACAATGAAGAATACTTTTGGAGACATTCCCAGAAAATTCAAGATACCTATACATTTTATTTGTCATGAAAGTATCTTAAACATAGGATATTTTAATAAAAATCGTTAGAGCCATTTTTGAGAAAATTAAAATTTTCGAAAAATGTTCCATGTAGAGGGTAGTCTGGGGTGGGGGGATTTTCTTGAAAACCTTCGTGTCTCATCTCTGGAAGATACTGAACCTAAATACCAAGTTTGGTGTTTATCCGACTATTCGTTTCTAAGTTATGCTGTTCACACACACACACACACACACACACGGACATTTTCCAAAAATGCTTTTTTTGGATTCAGGGGGTCTCAAAAAATCTCGGTATTGAATTTTTGGGTGGAATACAATACTTCCCCTACTTACTATACGTAGTAGAGAAAGTAAAAAATAATGCAATAGTGATAAAATCGATATGGTATCTTGATTTCGCAAGAGAGTAACTGATTAGTGGATGCTAGCTAATACGACGTCTTCCAGGTGGTAGGATTAGGATTAGTTGACTAAGGGGACATCTAGTACCTCGACCCACAAGGAATCTTTTGTGCATACACCCCGGACGAGATGAAGGAACCGCAGGAGAGGTATGGGCTGGAGGACCGGCCAACGCAGACGACAGAGGCGCACAGACTTCTCCAAGAATTACAGCTTGACCACCCGGCCGGAGAGCGGCGGCCCTCCCAAACCAGTGGAGGTTGGCTCCCCTATAGCGGAGACTTGGAAAAGCTCATCCAGCAGCGGAGGATCGAATGGCCGCCATCTAACGGAGCCGAGGAGTTCCAACGCACAAGCCTCTATGCCATCTGTCCGCAGCCGACCAACACACAGCCCCGGAGTCAATCTGTAACGTGAAAGAGGAAGATGAAATGAACCGAGGGAGAGAGAAATTCGGGGGAGGTAATGATCCTTTCCAGCCTTCGCCTTGCGAGAGAAACCCCCGAAAAAAAAACGTAAGTCAGGAAGGTCGTCCGCGAGAATCGAACCCACAACCTCCCGAATGCGGGTCACAGACGTTACTACCTGAGCCATCCCGCTCGGTTACTAGGTGGTATCTAGGCATAATGTGGGATGGTTGGTATTACGCATATGACTGACTTTACGGTATTTTTAGTACCTGTCGAATTTTTTTTTTATTTCGACTGGCGTACTTTATTACGAATATTCTCAGTGAATGGGATGACAGTTGTAGTATTGCTATCTAGGACTTTTTTATCTTGCGGCCAAAATGTGTGAATTTGAACTTTTTAATAAAATGTTAAAGGCACTTATTTTTGTCGTGAAGCTTTCTAGGTAGTTCGTCTTTATCAAGAAAGTTAGCGAGAATTTGCAACAATCTGCAGTCTGAAAGGCTAGGCCAGTGGAGAACAAATGAATGAATTTAAAAGAGGGGAGTAAAGTTTTGGGTGACGGGTTTTATAACTGTTTCTGCAACTGATCTCGTTATTAAATGTAATCAGAGATATTTTTTAATTTTTGCTATAAAAATTATAGCTTTAATAAATCAGCCATTTTCAATGATTAGAACTTTTATTTCAATTCATATTTTTAGTAAATATGCTACAGCACTTTTAGGATCACAATTGAGATCAATTTCTTCAAGACAATGAATTGCATAGAATAATTCCAGTACTGGTCCCTTATCTTCGCTAGTAATGACAATATCTCATACAGTACAGTGGTACTGCGCAACTTTTTAACGAAATATCCATGAGCAGAAAACATTTCTCCGGTCGCGTAGACATGAATTTGAACATCTTCGAATATATTTGTTTCTTGCGAGTATAGCTGTATGTGTGCACAGCCCATTTTATTATTGAAGCTCTGATCTAAGGGGTGGATGGTTGATGTTTGAATGCCTCTCAATTTTTGTACAAGAAGTCGCACCGGAGCGAGGGGTGGGGTTGAGCACTTTCATGAAGTCTGACATTCTTATCTGTTAGGGGGTTTGTGTGTTAGGGCACAACGGTTTCGGTGTTCCTAGTGATTCGCATTAGAGGAAGCCCTACATTACAAGCATAACCCCAAAATACTGATATTTGGACTCTTCAAAAGAAGTGCAACATCTGGAGATGCTGCGTTCCAAACAGCACCATACATTTCCAACATTTCTCTATGAATTCCAATCGGCGTTCTTTCCTTTTGTCCACGCAATAACGTAGATGATGATAACATACACGTTACAAAGTCGTTCACTACACAACTCTCGCTCCGTCAGGGTAGCTTGATCAAGTCATTGCTGAGTGTAGCATGGGCTTCAAATTTACTATCTTCCAATTTAAACATCCAAATCTGACCCAAAAGTACCTAAATTTTTTATAGTTCCTGGTATAAATCAGGTGACGGAGATCCCTGCTTAAATCTAACCGAAATTGTTTCAGTTTTACCATTCAAACTTTCTATTTCTGTGTAGCTGCAAACTCGTAAGAGATCTTTCAATTCTGAAGATAAAGCTTCTACTCATACAATTAAATTTACCTTTATGTTGGATAGGGGACTAATTATACTTGTAAAGCTAATCATGAAACTAACCATGGAGTTTCGGTCGATGCTCCACTTCTAAGCTACCAAGGCAAGATGCACAAATGAACATTATACCTCATCTGGTTCATGTATGCCAGTAAATCTCCACAGCTATCTGAAATATTCCGATATAATATCTCAAAATCACATGAGAAGGTTTAATGCAAGTCCGGGCATCTCGAAGTTCAGGAGTAGAGCATTGGCATGGAAAACCAAAGATCCGTGTTTCAAATTCCGGCTGTGGCACTGAATTTTCCAAATAATTCAACTCATCAAGCCAATGTGAAATAGCAATTAAAAGCTCTTGTGCGTAAAGCTGGTGTGTAAAGCCATATGCGCATAGGTACACCTCATCGGATTCATGCATCCCATAAACCTTCGAAGCTATCTCAAATACTCCGAGATCATGCCTTAAAACCAGATGAGGTTTAATCCGCGTTGGGGCATCTTGCTGTGGTAGTTCGGAGTAGAACTTCGGCATGGAAAGCCGAAGATCATTGTTTCGAATTCCGGCCATGGTAATGACTTTTCCAAATTTCTTTCAACGCTCCAAACCTTCACACAATAAATGTGAAAAGAGTAATTATCGAAATATAGATGTCAATATCTAATAGTGCTTAAAGATTTAGACATAGTCTAACAAGTTCCTATTGTTTTGTTTTCATAGTTTTAGAAATCCTTGAAGTACAACTATCCCTGTTGTGCTTAGCGAGTATACGTTACTTAAATGCCAATACGATAACAGCGCCACACCAGGCTATTGTCAAATGTCCGAGTAATACCTGGCTTACTCCTTATTCTGCAAGAGCTTCGATACGTTTCCTCGAATGCATTTCTTTGTCGTTCAGCATTAACTGTGAATATTTGAAAGCACGTTCTGTTTTTCCCTCCAAGTAAAGCTAAGGACCACTGGTCAAGGCTAGTGAGAACAAATATATAAGCATATGTAAGGAAAGAGGTTTTACAGAAATGCTAATGTAGGAGCGTCTAAAAGTGCATACTAGTCCTCCTTCGATATTGGATTATGGTGAAAATAGAAGATTTTAACTTAGAAATCAGGGTTTTACGCTATCCACAGTAATTCTTATTGAGGAACGTTTTGGTGTAGTAGATGTGGAGGTAATATATTGCCCACCCACCCTCCTTCCCTCCCTTTTATGCGGCCGTTCTTGTATAGTCGTTTTCGGCGGGTTTGGCGACTTTTGGAAGGAATTGCTGCCAACGTGAATCATTCGAGTTTTAGACGCGCAGATACCTCAGCTATGCCCTGTCGTCGCTTCGGCCGCAACTGCTACGCTCCTCTCCTAAAAAAAAACATCTCTCGACTGCGCTTTGAGGCTGAAGGCCCTGAATCCCTCGGCTACGCCTTGAGGCTGAGGGTCCTCAATCGTGTTTTCAGCAATGTTGGGATTTTAAATATTGGCAGCGGAAAGACAACGCAATCAACGTTCCCATGATGCCACGAGTGAGATGAATGCGATGAGATTCTGAGAGTCAGTAATATGGAACAAAAGTGACAAAATATGCAATATATTCATGAAAATAAGTAAAGTGCCATGTTATTTGTTCTTTATTACGTGTAATAATGTGCTGAAGTCAACAAGTCATGCCGTGTATGTGTTTGTTTCGTGTGTATAATGATACCGGCCATAATCCAATATCGAAGTTTACCCTGCACACTACTGCAATAGTATTCTATACTAGCGTGTTTTTGAGCGAGAGAGAAGCCGCCATGTGATAAAGCTATTGAGCAGAAAGCTACTGAAAATGCCCCACGCCTACAAATCCATTCTAAATGAAACGCACAGTCACACCAGTTATAATATTTAAATAAAAATCTGATGTGTTGCATTCACATAACTTTCCCTACTCCCTCTTCTAAAAATTATTCTTACAAAAGCTTAGTCTTATCTATTTATTTTAACCGCATACACTTAGTTGCAGGTAGAAGGATAGAGTAGATAGTCAGATTTTTAAAAGACGGGTTGCTATCTATTGGCTTTGAATTCTATGCATTTTGCATGATCACGAGAAAAAACGAATAGCGACTTGCCACTTGAAAAAAATTAATTAAGATTTATACTAAATACCCTTTTTTAAAAGCTATTAAAGTAAGAACCGACAATTTTTAAAAAAAATAACAGAACATTTCCAAATACTTTATCTTCATTCATTATCTTACACCTTCACATATAGTCACTGCCGTTATTCAGGGACTTGTAATGGGAAACCAGCTTTTGTATGCCTTCATCAAAGAATGATGCCGCCTGTGATGAAAGCCAAGTCTGCACTTCTTGTTTCACGTCATGGTCGTTGAAGTGTTTTTCACGAAGGAAGTTCTTCAGATGAAGAAACAGATGAAAATCGCTTGGTGCCAATGTTTTCTTCCACAGCTTGCTCCAAATCATGTAATCTCAGACCGTCGGCCGCTCCGGGTTCATCATGCACACTTTCACGACTTTCGTTAGCTATTTAACCCACTTCCTCAACATTCCATTACTCATAATTGTTCCCCCATAAGCTTCACATAATTGGCGATGAATGTTTGCTGGCGTAACATTTCTCGCATTCAAATAACGAATCACTGATCTGACTTAAGTCGGTAGATCGTTCGATTGGTTTGAACATTTCGAAACGTTCTCACAACAGGAGAACACAGTGACGATCCCCATAGCTGCATCTGGCTTCCTAAAGAATGGAGGAAGTGATCGCGCATGCTCAAAATCGCGACTGCAGCGTCAAAATATTAAAACGGTACTTACTTTAAAATCACGCCTCGTAATATAAAACACGTTTGCTAATTTAGTTCTGTTACATTCACTTGAACTCCTCTACCCGTTATCGTTTACTTGTATAACGCTTCTACAACTATTCTTACGACAACTTATTTTTCTATCTACTTCACGTTAAACTAGATAAACCTTTGCAGAAGTCGTTTCATTACACATTTCGTTGTAGGCACAATGGGGATACAGAAAACCGAATCGATAGTCAGAAGTTTAAAACTGGAGCGCTACATACTGGACTTGAAATGCCATACTCCTTCCACAACATTCGCAAGAAGCAACTGAATAGCCACAGCACTTGAAAACAATTACAAAGTCTTGAAAATCTGATGTCCCCAAAACGTTCTTTTAGATAAATTGTGTGTCTTAAGGAGATCACTTTTTGTACAGTAAGATTTTATTTCTCTCTCTCTCTCTCTTAACGTTTACCAGTTACACAAAATTATACCAAATTCCTTCCATGAAGGGAACTTCACAGGCTATCCCCAGAAAATTCAACATATATATTTTATTTGCCGTGCAAATATCTTAAACATGTGGTATTTCAGTCAAAATCGTTAGATGCATTTTTGAGCAAATAACCAGCAATTTTCCATGTAAAGGGGAGTTTGGAGCAAGGGAGAGATTTTCTTGAAAATCTTCGTGCGCATTCTTGCTTATATACTGAATAATAGGAAGTAGCAATAGCAAATATGGTATATAATCGACTTTTCCTTTTTTGAGTTATACTGTTCATAGGCCGGCAGGCGGGCAGACAGGCGGATGGGCGGGCGGGTGCACACAATTTTCCTAAAATGCTTTTAGGGGGGGATCCAAGGAGCCTCAAAACGTGTATTTCCAGTGAAATTAGGTATCGAATCTAAAATATATCTTTTTCGTTTCATGGATTAGGCACTTTGCCCGTTCCGGCTTCAAAGAAATTGTCAACGTGTCCTGGATCGTCCCCGATCCCTTCTTCCTCTCGTCATGTGTCTACCACTGTCTTGGGAAATTTTATATTTTTCATTCTGTGAAGCGACTGAGTGAAATTTGTTTTACGTTGGAGAGACACCAGCACAGCACTCCGAACAACCCACTACCGGAAGGATTTTGGAGTTATTTCTCCCAGAGAACTTACCTTCACCACCGTTCAAGAGCGTCCTCTATCCGAGCTTTTTATTGACAGCCATTCTATCGTATAGCTTGCCTCAACCTTGTGAGACAGTTGTTGAGTTGAGTGCGAAGGTCTACCCGGGGAAAAGCCCCTCCCCTTCTCTCCCCAGGGTTAGCGCCACCCGAGTGGCTCTGTAGCTGGGGTTTCCCCATGAGGCCAATACCTGGTTTCCTAAAAAGGCCCCCCCCCCGCTTACGCGGAGATGGAAGTGGATACGCCACTTACGCGCGTCATCCCGCAAGGGCGACTACCGATAACCTCGGTAGGGCCGACAGCTTCCTAGCAAGCCGTCTACCGGCTATCGGTACGGGAAGACATTGAGACGTCTCACAACCCCGCCGGTATGGAAACCCATACAGACGTACCCAATCTCCCATGGGTATCGGGAACCACTGCCCCGTCGAGACCAAACCAATCCGAACAGCTCCCCAATGGGAGGGACTCGAATGTTCGGCCCGACGTACTTCTAGTAACGTCAGAAGTACCACGAGTGCTAAGGGTCCGCAGCGCCCGCACCACGGCAGCATGGAGGTAAATGGTATCTCTCTCTCTTTCTATCTAACGCATACATGTTGCCATTAGCTTCCTCTTTTTCTACTCACGCGCTGTCGCTAAGTTGCTAATAACATGGTGTAAATATTCAATTGCTATAAATCTCAGCTTTGAACACGTTATCCTATGTAGAAATTTTTTTCTCTATCAGATTATATGGATTTCTGTGGGCACAACTTTCTAAAGAAAAGGGTTTTTCAGTAAAAGTCCGATATTTACCGTTTCTATGCTTATCGCTCGGTAACTAAAGCGTAGAACACAGCAGTATCTTTTATTTTCTAGAGCAAACTAGAGTTAAATTAAATTGAGTTTTATTTCTGAACGCTCTTTTAACTGCTGTGGTCCTTAGCGTCCCATTCTATACTGGGCGTGAAAGAACAGTAATTTTGCTCAGAGGCCTCTTTATCAGGCTTGAGGTTCTTTTACGTGCCGCAAATCTACGACACGGCACCACCGGCTTTACTTCCGCCCGAAAAGATCCATCGCCCTCCGCCGGGTGCCGATATCTTCCAGTTTGAATTCTGTATCTTCAATAAGATTAGCCTTATAATTTTTTTAATTAAATATTTTCGGAAAATTATATACCTATGCAGTAGAAAAGTCAGCAGTGAGAAACTTTTTTATTATTGGGTTTACGATGGGGACCAAACGAGAGAAAATGTTTCGGGTGGGTTGGAAACAGTTTTTAAAAGAAACCGGAATCCTGTAACTTCTTGCATTCATTGTGCATGACAAACAAAAGTCATCCATCTTTTCAGATAATAGACTCCAGGCGCGAGGCAAAGGACAGACAGGTAAACATCAGTTGTAAGGAAGTGTGTACGTTTGTTTACAGCGTATGGAACACGAAAGTGTTATACAGGTTATTTATTTAACATTTAACATAACTTTTTCTCCATAACTGGTTATGGAGGGGGAAGCTAGGAATAGACGAAATGCTGGTAAACTAAGAAGAAACGCAAATTAATAATGAATGTGGTAAGATTCTTTTTCAAGTAAAATTAGTGTTAGTAAAGCAGTAAAAGAAGCAGCTACTGCTACGGATGTACAGAAACATAGGGAACGAACGAGAGGACCTCTGTGGACCCATTAAAAGGAAAGCAAAAAAGGACGGGAGAAACAAAAAGTCGCTAGGTTAATGCAATAGGATGGAATAGCGCAAAACGGAGTGTGGCGCATTGTTCATTCTTTGGTGTTTGAAAACATTCCATCCACGTTGAATGTGATTTTGGGTAAACAGTGATGACACACTATCAAATTTTAGTTTTCATCAGTTTATATCTCCATATTTCTTTGATAATACATACTTTTATGCCTGAAAATAGTATTTCAAAGTGCTAAAAATCAAAGTACAGGTGAAAATTAAATGTCTTACAACCTCTTTAACTAGCAGTACAGATATTTCATTACTTGGCGATGTAGCATTCACAAGATGACATTAAATTGGTAGAGCGATCGCAGATCGGCGCACAAATTTGCGAGCGTACGTATAGTATATGTGGCAACAGTGCGCTCGCATTTAACCTGTACTGTCTTAAGCGTGAGACGTGATATAGTAGTGTCACCTTTTGCAGAATATGGCGAATATAAATATTCAATGAAAATTCAAACCAATATCAAAGAATATTTCAGAAATGGTTGACACCCCCCCCCAAAAGTATCTGACCTAAATTGTATGTTTTAACGATATTTGTGTTAGGGTGAAATACAATAAAATAAACAGTTCACAAAAGTAGCACTTAATATTTATGGAAACCAAAAATTTTATGCTTTGTCAGGGAAACCGGTATGTAAGGTATTTTGCAGCGATCTCGGTCTTTTTTTCGCTCTACGTATACAGTAGTACTTTACCAATGTTACCAATTATTTTCCATTACGCATAAATAACGCAGTTTATCGTGCACAATGAGTACCTTGAAACCCCTCCCACCAAAAAAACAGTTTTTAAGTTCGGATTTGTATGTTTGTGGGTACACACGTGTATCATACCTTTACATTCGAGAGTTGGACCAATCGCTATGTATTTGCGATTGTTTGTGTATAACACACGTTAGCTCCTAATTGGAGAAAAACCTGTTTGACATGACTTTTCTCAGGGGATGGGGTACAAACTGAAACAATTGAAACAACACGTTTATATCAAGCAAGGTTCGTAGGCTTTCGCAGCAGTTGTCATAACTAGATATATAAATTTCCTTGCTTATAACAGGCAAAGGATGCCGAAAAAAAAACTTCCTTCCGCAAGTCAACAAAATATGCAACAAGGATCGCAACACTCTGCACTCTATAGCATTTGAAAACAAGGCAGGCACTCAGAGGGAAGCGGCGCCTGCCAATCACGCTGCCTCGCGGGTCCCATTTTCGTTGTCTGTTATAGGCCGTGGTGTACTGGGTTAACTTTTACGACAGACTTCGGTTGCGACTACCACTGAAGATATCTACTACAATATAAGAGAAACGTCTGGGAAAAAACAGGAACCAGTGCATCACAGTATCACTACAAGCCCAGGAACCTTTACTTTCTCTACCAGGTACCTCCCAAAAGTTAGATATCGAGATATGACCGTAAATACATATGTTGAGCTCCTGAATAAAAAGTCATTTTTAGAAAAAGGTACCTGTGTGTGTGTGTGTGTGAGAGAGAGAGAGAGAGAGAGAGAGAGAGAGAGAGCGTGCGTGTGGACAGCATAACTCAAAAACGAACTGTTATTTAAATACCAAACCTGGTATTTATGTTCATTACCTTGCTAAGATGCGACACGAAGATTTTTACCCCCTCCCGAAATTACCCTTTAGATAGAAAAATGTTCGAGGTATTTTGTTTTCTGCAAAATGGCTCTAATGATTTTGATAATAAGAGTTATTCATAAGTCAGTGTCACATTTGGAAAACATCCTGTGCGTGATGTATGAGACCTGCGAGTTCAAATCATGTACGTGTGGAAACAGGAACTCTCCAAGTTTGTGTCACGTGAAGCGCGCATGTTGTGCTGGCACACTTGGTCGCTAGGCGGCAGGAATGTACAAAATGGCGTTCACAGGTAACCAGAGAGCGCTTTGCGTGATATAATTTGCGAAAACAGAGGTTACTGTGACCGTTCATCGACGATTTCGCACTCATTTTCACAAGGATGCGCCAGATCGTAGGACCATCAAGAGGTGGTATGAAACGTTCGAGCGCACTGGTTGTCTGTTTCCACTCAAACGACCCGGAAGGCCGCAACCGTCAGACGCCACTGTCGCAGGTGTTCGTGAGTTGTTTGCGCGCAATCGACAAATCGTGCAAGTCTGCAGCTGGGAATGTCTCAGTCGACTGTGTGGCGGATTCCTCGCAAGCAACTGAAAGTGAAACCGCACAAACTGGAACTCCTGCACGAGCTCACAGATGGTGACAAGGAGGTTCGTACACAATTTGCCATCGACATGCAGGCTGCAATGGCAGATGATGATGATTTTGGTGACAGACTCGTCTTCAGCCACGAAGCAACGTTTCACTTGTCGGGGAAAGTGAACTGTCACAACGTGCGCATTTGGGGAACCCAACACCAACATGTGACAGTCGAGCATGTGCGCGACTCCCCAAAGACCAACGTGTTCTGCGCCCTGTCAAAGGACAAAGTTTACGGGCCCTTTTTCTTCGCCGAATCCACAGTGACTGGCATCACTTATCTGGACATGTTAGAACAATGGCTTATGCCGCAACGGACAGTCAGAGGTGACTTCGTTTTCCAACAGGACGGGACCCCACCCTACTTCCATCGACTCGTGCGTACCTACCTGAACCAGAACTTACCGCGATGTTGGATTGGACGAAATGCTGACAATGACGTCGCACTGTTTCGGTGGCCACACCGATCCCCGGACTTAACACAATGTGATTTCTTTCTCTGGGGATATGTAAAGGATAGGGTGTTCATTCCACCACTTCCAAGTGACTTGAAGGACCTCCGAGATCGCATTACAGCAGCGATAGCAAGGATCGACCGTGACATGCTGGTGCGGGTGTGAGCGGAACTGGACTATCGCCTGGATGTCTCGCGTATAACCAGAGGCGCACACATTGAACGCTTGTAATGTATAGCAAACAAACTTTGAGAGATTGCATTTCATTTGGTATATCATTCACAATCATATGTCAAGTAGTTATTTCACAACAAACTTCCGAAATGTGACAATGACTTATGAATAACCCTGTACTGTATATCAAAGACATTTACATTGCAAATAAAATCTACATTTTGAGTTTTCTAGGAATAGCCTCTTCATTCGGAAGGAATTTTGCATAATCTTATATAACTGGTAAACGTTAAGTGGCAGACGAAAACGTACTACACAAAAACACAGATCTCTTTAAAATACACAATTTACTTCAAAGAACTTGTCTCGTGGCATAAGCCATTTCCGAGATATCCGTTATTAATGCCTCGAACTGTTCAATACTTGTCATTCTTTTCAAATCTTGTCGATTTTCAGTTGTTTCTCGCGATTGCATGGAAAGGTATTTTAAGCGCAGCATAATCATAGGTCCTAAACATTTGACTACCACTGTTCCCTTTGTATCATAACGAAACGTGTAAAGTATCTATACCTGCAAAGGTTTATCTGGATGTTTACTAAAATATCGTATATTTGGGATATTGACATGAACAAAATATGTGTATTTAATTATGTCTAAGCAGGCTGTGAAATACCCTACATTCTCACTGAATTTTGTATAACTGGGCGGCAGTAACAGACGGACAAGAACTTACCTACTCCAGAGGAAATGTAACACTCATTAAAATATATATGCACACAGTAATCTTCTCGTGAAGTTTTATCGTTTTCAAAGTATTCGTCTACTATTTTCCTCTTTATAGGTTGAAACTAGAAATGTGAGGACGATATTTTTTTTTGGCCCATACCAACCATTTTTGGCCCATAATTGTTTGTTGAATAAAATCTAAAATGAATTTTAAACATTCACATTTTCTTTTATAATCCCATTTCTAAAAGAATGGAAGATGAAATATTACCCAAAAGAATAATGGAGTGGACGCCAGCAGGAAGGAGGAGAAAAGGGAGGTAACATAGCACGTGGATTCAAGGAATTAGAGGGGTAATGATAGATTGGGAAATTGAGGAAGATTTATGGTCCAACAGGCAAGAATGGAGAAAAGCAATAAGTTAAAAAAACTGTGGTCTTGGGTGCCGGAAAAAGATTTGTACATTGTAAAACCGGAAATACATTACTACTACTACTATTATCATCATCATCATCATCATCATCATTTGCCGAATTTGTTGTGAATGACACGACTGGCGACGCCAGGTTTGAATCCTAGCAGGTGTCGGCTCTCACACTCTCTCTCTCTCTCTCTCCCCAATAGCTTAGCTCACGTGCCTACGGATGGCATTTGTACTTCAGTATAACGTAGCGTAATGTAAGTGTATAGTGCGAATAAGGCTATGTGAAATTGTCTGTTGATTGTTTTTACTGTGTAGGCATAGTTATCATGATGTATTCTACAGATAGTATGTTTATTGTGTTGTGTGCACAAACGAACGCGGACTGTCACTTTGAATGTATACTCGAATTTTCTGGTATCGTCGTTTCTAACATATCAATAATTTAAAAGCTGTTAGGGAGCTTATACATCTCTGACAGAGGAAAAATCAGACCAAGTAGGGGATGTCTTGGGAGAATGTATAAGAAAAGCGTGCCTCGCATTATAACGCATTTTTTTATGCCACAAGCTCGCTCTCCAGATCAACATCCATGTGATTGTTATCTGTGAGGAATGCTTAAAGAAGTGTTTACAACAAATCCCCTCACTCTGGACTAATTAGAAGACAATATCCGACATGCGTTTTTCAATATTACGGCTGCAGAAGTTCTTCGGGTGTTAGGTGCTAGGCTTGTATAGACAGATGGGCATCATTTGGAACACCTTTTATAATAAAAGTTAAAAGGGAAATATTTTGTTTGGCATTGCTAGCAATATCTAGGGAAGAAAGATGGGCCCGTCTGCCACTGCTGTACGACCGGATTAGTATAGCAGTGATGATCATCATCATCATCACTGCCTGAACTCGTTATTCGCAAAATCTGACATGCATATAGTTTAGTTTGAAATAATTTCTTACGCAAATATGAATCATGATCAGGGCCTGTATTCTGATGACGTCATCTTTCAGCTGTTGCATCACAGGCACTGCTGACGTATACATAAATCCTTATCATGGATTCCAGATTATGAATATGCATACTTTATTTGGTCAATTTTGTCATTTTATGACATTTTATATTTTAGGGAATCTTTTTCTTTTTGATTTTACGTCATTTTCTTGCCCGTTAGATCTTTATGTAGCCATTTTCTTACATTTACATCGAGTAGTATTATATTATTGACATTTTACGTAAGGATAACTTTTCAAACATAAAAAAACTTTTATTATTCAACTGAGAAATAAGAGTAATTTTGTACATTCTTTGATCACATTCCTGTTGTCACGGGAGCATATTCCCGTCTTTATTGTTTCTTTCATTCATACATTGGTTACATAGTTTTTTTGCTTACTCTAGGAGATTAAGATTATAACATTTGTACATTAGTTACACTTAGGTGGTATGTCATCGGTTGGTAGGACATTGGTTTTATTTACATACATGTTACATACTAGGTACAAGAAATGTTATTGCTGACTAACTATTTACAATATATACTAATTCTATTACTACTACTTATACTTATGCTAACTTATGCTAAGTCGAAATCGGGTGTGGTCAAAGTTGGTGTCTTGCTCTTAGGAATGCTGTTCTCGCTCTAGTGGAAAAGGCATCAGCTGTCTCATTTGCCCAGGTCCATAGTCTTCGGTGTCTCATGATGTAGATGTTTCGATTCTGGATATGAGAGAGCGCCGTCGTTCGGGTGTTCGTCGTCAGCGGGCATTCCCAGACCGCATGCTCGGGTGTCTCTCTCTCTCTCGCCACATCTGCATTCACCATCATCCTTGAGCCCAAAGCGATGGAGATAGGTCCCGTATGGTCCGTGTCCGGTTAGGTAATGGATGAGTCCTCTTTTTGGATTGAGATACTTCAATTTCAGTCTTTCTTCTACATTAGGGAAGATGTCGTATAGTCTCCTTCCTGTAGTACTCGTGTCCCATTGATGTTGCCATTCTGCAGTGAGGTGTTCCATACTTTCGATTTCATCCCTTACGGGAGCACCTGCCAGTTGCGCAGCCCTGACGTGGTTGTTCTTTCTTAGCCAGTAACAGGCGACTCTTCTCCGTACCTCCAGATCTAATGGGAATAGACCCAAGGCTATGAGCAGGGCATCAGTCGGTGTAGTGGAGAAGGCACCGGTCAACTGTAGAAGGCATTTTCTTTGGGTTCTGCGCAGTGCTTTGGTGTCAGTGCTGAGTGGTAGACAGTGTGCCCAGGCGCTCGCTGCGTGTGCTACAATGGAGCAGAGGATGGTGTTGTTGTACAGTTTTATTGCGTGGTGTGGTATCTTGCCGATGTTTCTTCCCATTCTAGCTATTTTACCCATGATGTTGAGGGATTTCCTTGACATGTGCCTTGAAGAGGAGGCCTTCTTCAAGGGTAATGCCTAGGTATTTGAAGGTCCTGGTTCGTGCAATTCTGAGGTGTTCCATCTTAACGCAGGGATCACGCCTTAGGCGTCCTTTGAGTAGTATATATTTCGTCTTGGGCGCTGATATGGTGAGTTTCGCGTTTCGGCACTCCCGGTGTAGGAGTGTGAGAGCCTCTGTGCTTTTCTGTTCTATCTCGCGACGTGAGTTCCCACTGATGATTAGGATGAGGTCGTCTGCATAGGCAGCGTGGCCCTGGACCTGTTCGTGTGTAGCTAGGTTTCTTAGGATGGGATCCAGTCCCACGTCCCACAGCATTGGTCCACAAACTGAACCCTGTGGACATCCTTTGCTTAACCTCTTAGTGAGGGTGATGTAGCCATTGGTGTATCTAACCTCTCTGTCGTGGCAGTAGTTGACAATGCTATGGTACAAGTTGTCCATGACGTGGTTGATGGCATCTGCACAGGATCTGCCTTTACGGAAACCGAACTGAGTGTCTGTTAGGCCAGTGTTCATTCTGGTAGTCTCCAGTCTCCTGCACAGCAGCGTCTCCTGTACCTTGGCAAGGCTGTTTAGCAGCGCTATGGGCCTGTACGAGTTTGGTTCCCGAGGGTCCTTGTCCGGTCCTTTCTTAATAATGACGAGGTTCGCCTGCTTCCATTTGTTTGGAATTCTGCCTTGTTTCAGTGTTTCATTGAGGAGGTGGCATAGGTTCGGTGCTAAAGTGTTGCACAAGGCTTTTAGGACCTCGTTGGCGATTTTGTCCGGTCCTGGGGCTCTGCGGGGTTTGAGGCAGTTGATTACGTCAGCAACTTCAGCTGTGGTGTATGGCTCTGCGTCCAGATTTACATTGTATTCTCCTGTAATGGTGTGGCGAATTTGCGTGTGTATTGGAAGGTCGTCTATTGCTGTGTCCTGTGGGATTAATTGCTCTAGAAGCAGCTCTGCAGTATCCTCCCATGTTGTAGTGGCCGTACCATCTGGTCTATTGAGTGTGGTGGTTGTGTTAGGTCTTAGTTTCTCCTTTGCTATTCTGCAGGGCACTCCGAAAGGATCTTTCTGTAGGCAGTCCTCAATGAAGACTTGCCACCTATCTTTTTTGGTTTTTGTTAGTAGATTGGAGTACACTTCCTTTCTTCTTCTGTATATAGTCAGCCGTATCTCCCTTTCCAGTGGGGTTCTGGACCTTTGGTACGCCTTTCTGGCCTGTCTCATACTGTGCCGGAATCTCTGTAGTCTGTCGTTCCATATAGTGTTAGCTGGTCTCGCTTTGTCCCACATGGGAATTCAGTTGCGCATGCTGG
The DNA here is from genome assembly GCA_030765065.1 of Deroplatys truncata. Taxonomy (NCBI): domain Eukaryota; kingdom Metazoa; phylum Arthropoda; class Insecta; order Mantodea; family Mantidae; genus Deroplatys; species Deroplatys truncata. The sequence continues at coordinate 38,753,311 of CM060980.1, forward strand.
TTCTGATAGCCAGGGTTAAGGCTTCTGCTGAATGGTCAATGTCACCTCCTTCCTCGATGAAGGGAGGGGGGATAAATAGTTCCCGCAGTCTGTTCCAGTTGGCTCTGCGGTAGTTGTAGCGCCAGTTGTTTCCTTCTTCAGCGTCCGTGGGAGGTCTGCGTTGTTCCACCCAGAAAAGAATCGCATTGTGATCGCTGGTCGTTTGCTGTTCCATTACTCTCCAACCTTGGACCAACGAAGTTGCTGCACGGTTGGTGAGACTCACATCTATGTTGACCGCCACCCCTACTCGTCCCACGTAGGTAGGGGGGTTGCCCTGCATGTTCGCTGCTTGGAGCTGCAGATCTAGCATGAGTTCCTCGAGTTCTCTTCCTCTGTCGTCTGTCGTGTTACTATGCCATAGATGGGATTTAGCGTTGGCATCGAGGGTGTAGATTGTTGGTTTCTCGTAGTTTGACTGTTGAATTCTCTAGAGCGTCCTTAAATATGTGTCAACGTCCTGAGATGGCTGGAAGTATCCATTTACCAGGAGGAAGTTGAGACTGCCGTATCGGACTTCCGTGCAGTTGATGTGACTGTTGGTATATTGTTGGAAAGCTGTGACGTGGATGTTCCTGTTCAAGATGACGGTGGCGGCCATGATGTCATCCGCCATTACGTATGTAGTGGTTGTAGGTAGGTAGGGGATGCGGTTGTTGGTGGTTCCTGGATGCAGAGGATGTCAATGTGCCATTCCTCCGCCAATTTCCTGATCTCCTGCATGACTAGACGGCTTCTGGCTGCGTTGATCTGTAGGACATTGAGATTGTCGTGCGTCCCTTTCTGTAGTTCCTAGGGTCCATAGTCAGTCTTTAATATGACTCTTTGGAGCAGTGCCTTGTAGGTTCCGCAGTTCTGTTCATTTGGGTGTTTGCAGCCGTACTTCTTACGCCGGATACACGCGATGCAGGTGGCAGGTTGGTCTTTCTTGCCGCAGTCCTTCTTTAGATGGTCCTCCTCGCCGCAGTGGCCGCAGATTTGTCTCTGATGTGATTGTTTGGAAGGGCAGTGCTTGGACACATGTCCCAGGTCCTGGCAGTGTTGACATCGGGGGACCACGATGAAGTCCTTGGCGGTGTGCGCGGAGAAATCGATGTATATGCGTCCTCTCTGAAGGATGCACTTACGCAGTTCTGGGGAGACCTCTACGACGTGGTGTGTCGTGTATTCGTTCCGTGGTCCAGTTTGGAATTTTGGTTGGAACTGGTCTTTGAATTGTCCCTCCTCGTATTGGTCCTGGAAGTTCTGCTGGTAGGCGAAATCTTGGAGTTGCTCCTGGGTGATCCATTTGGGGACATCGTAGAGGACCAATCTGGGTCTCCACTTTCTGGGTCGTTCCACCACCACGTCCTCCTCTCCCTCAGTGTCGATGACTATATGTTTGGGTCCAGCAAGCCTGATGTCCCGGATGTGGATTCTGTCCTTGGCCGGGTGCACAAGTTTCCCGAAAATGGTCTTCAGTTGGGTTGGGTTGACATCCTTCTTGGAGGTGAGGAACACGGTGGCAGTCCTCTTCTCAATGGTCCTTTGTATGCTGGCTTCCTTCTGGCTGCGCATAGGGATGGTGGCTGCGATGGCTGCATATGAAGATCCGAGTGTTGGTCCTGGAGTTGGGCCGAATGCAGCTGCTGCTGCTGTGGCTTCTGCTGCGGTTGCTGCTGTCGTCTGGGCCTCCTGCTGTAGATGTGCAATCCGGGACTGGAGCTCCTGGATCCTCCCTTCTGCGTTGGAAGTTGTGGTGGCAGCTGCTGCTGCTTCTGCGTTGTCCCTTCGGAGTCGGTCATTTTCCAGATGGAGTTCCCGAATCCGTCCTTCATGAGACAGGCCAGGTTTCCCTTTTCGTGTTAATGAGTGCGTACAGTCAGGTTGCTACTGTCTTTGTCCTTGTGTCGTGTCCTCTTCATTCGCCATTAATTTTGTATACTCTGAAAAGACGAGTTAATGCTACAGTTTTGCCACACCTGCTTCAAAAACAATTTTCTTAATTTTCTTCTCACAGAACATAGAACAAATATATTTTTTAATTCATTTCTAAATTATTTCATCATTAGTCTAATACCTATTTTTCTGCTCGTATAGCAGTTTTACTCATGTATAAATTAACCTATAGATATAACTTTCTGTGCATTAATTTTAATAAATTAAATACATCTCAATTTTAGGTCACTTTTGTAATTATTCTCTCTTTTTATATTAATAGTGTACTAGTGATGCAAATGGTATTTATAGCAAATTTATAACAGGTATAGATAGTCGTACAAGTTTTACAAGTTATATCTTGATGGGTCGCCCAGGTCTGATAGCATATTTTTAGTTCAAAAGCTCCAGAGCAGAAATATTCTTTGTTCAGAGTCTTTTGAGACAGTGCACCGGGAAGCTTGAAAACTGGTTGCTCATGCAAAGGTCGGCTTTATGTGGCGGCTTTTTGTGTTAGCTACGACACCGGTCGCTCGACGGCCTTAATTCCCTCTTCCACTGTCTCAAAAGACACTGAACAAGAATAACTACATTAATCCATTATGTAAATGTCATCATCCTTAAGGACCAATCAAACCCGCTTTTTAATGCTTAAATTATTATGAATGAGTATGCAAAAGAGATGAGTATGTATTTCAAAATCCTAATTAAAAATAAAACAAAATCGTAAAACCTAAGCATAACGTAACATTTCAGGTTTTATGAAGGATAAAATGTATTATTGGGATATTTTGAGAAATACGTATCCTAAACAACTCTGTAGGAGGCTCTTCAGAAATCCATATAAAAGGATAAGCACGAAAAAGCCTAATTAAGCTGGTACATTTTAATTTTGGTTGCCCACCAATACAAACAGCATGGCAGCCTCTGCGGTGGAGTGCTCAATGCTGTGGCATCTCAAACCAAATGTCTTGGGTTCGATTATCGTCTGGGGCGGAGAAGTTTTCTTTAACTAAAATCGTTCCCTATCTCCCATAAAGTCTAAGAGTAAGAATGTGGGAGTGAATGATTTTTAAAGAAATTATTATAAGCCAACGTTTAAGAACCCAGTCGAGTTGTATGATCATAGAAGTTAAGAGGAGTTATACATATGAAACAACAAAGAAAGGAAGAAGAAAACGGTTGTTTCTCAAGTTATAGAGGGACTCTCGCATAGAAACAATTTGATTCATAGAGAATTTTAGCTGTATTGTGTAAAACCTGAGTTTCAGTTGTTTTACTTTGTTTCACGATTTTTAGCTTCTACGCCCATAATGCGGTTTTAACTGAGAAAAATTGCTGGTAACTCGATTATTACTAGGATTTATTGTGATAAACAGTGAAATACACATACACACATTCACACCTACTTTACAGGCTATGGACCTAGTGGATCTCAATAACTAAAAATTCTCTCCACTTGCAGGGGATCTAGACCTGGTATACCCGGCTTTAGAAGCCAGCACGTTGAACACTAGACCATGGAGACAGTAGTTTAAATGTGACATGAAGATTTTCAAAAAATCCCGCACCCCAAACTACCCTTTATTTTAGAGTTTGCGAAATGTTTGATTTTCTCAAAAATGGCTCAAACGATTCTGATTAAAATGCCATAAATTTAAGATATTAATTGGCAAATAAAGCATATATCTTAAATTTTCTGTGAAGTCCTCTTCATTCGAAAGGAATTGAATGTAATTTTGTACAACGGGCAAACCATAAGATATAGACAAAACCTTACCACACAAAAACTGTAGATTTGTTTAAAGCACATAATACTTCTGTAACTTCAGCCATATTCAAAATATCAGTTATTCTACACTTTTGTCATTTTTTAAGTGCTGCCGTTATTTACTACTTTCTCGCGGGATCATGGAAACATTATGGAATTGAAGGCCAGCACATAAACGATATCTGACATTCTGCTTTCTGCATCATTCTTGTTCCTAAACCAAAATGTGTATTGAAGCAATTTCTGCAAAGGTTTATTTCAATTAAATGAAGTAGATAGAAAAATAAACCTTCGTAAGAAGTTTGTATTAGCTATATAAATATAAACGATAATGAATAGAGAAATTATGTGAATTTAACACAAAAACTTTTTACTAGTCTTGTAATCTTTAGAGACCGATAACGCAAGTTGACTGCACCACGGTATATAAACCGATTCAGTCCTGCAGTGGGCTGCATATACTTGCACTCCATCAAGCGGGTAGGTATTGAAAACATGCATTCTATTTATCGGTCCCTGTGTTTACAAGCCTACTAACATAATTCAATAATCTATGTAAATGGAAAAACCTGATGCTATGGCTATATGTGAACTGCAGCATGGCTTTGAATGTAAATAAATAATTTATTCTTGAAATTTTGCTTTTTCTCGTCTTCTACCTTCCCATTATTTCCCCCTGTCACACCAATAAACCTTGTGGTTCTCAGTAGTTTGGTACCAAGAATGCCCATTATACGTTAGATAAGTTCGCTGTTAAATCATTAGTGCCATTCACATTTCCTTTTCCCCCCTTTCACCTTGGTTGCCACTGTTCTTGGGCTCACAAAGACATTTCTGTTTACTGTAATCTACTTTTGACGATAATGACGGAGCTTGTACCTTGTAGTTTTTCCTGTACATTTTAAAGTGGATAATAGTTTTTGCACGACGCAACCAACTTACCGTTATATATTTTATTTATTTTAGGTTGTATGAACTAGGTGATGAGGACCATCTAAAATGCATATATCATTACATTGTCTTTCAGTGAAAAGTATTGAAAATAAAACATGAACAATAATATTTTAAGCGATAGTCAGTATTCATATTACATTACATTTGCATTATAACAGTGCTTTAAAATATAAAAACAATTGAACATAGTATATAATAAAAGTATATTATAACGTTAAAATCTTGACAATTTTGAACAACAATGTTTTACAAACAATGGTATTACATAAAGACAGTGGAAAACCTTCACTATGACATTGGTAGTTTAATTGAATGGATAATTTTAATAGTGCTGAAAACAGCTGTAAGTCATTCAGTGCTTCCTTTTGCCCTGGAGGAACTTTTATTTTGCTCTATAAGGTTATAAATGTTTGCAATCAAATATATGTTTTATTATAAAGGTTACTTTGCAATGGTTATACAGAGTGGACTGACTTTTAGTTAGGTGTTCATGTGTCAGTTGCGAATGACCAATTGGTAACTGGGTATAAATTATTTGGTCCCTTCAGTTCTTTAGGTGGATTTGATTGCTGCCGAATACTGAGTTCCTGATTTCCGAAAGTTTATTGGGGCAATTTTCCACCCATTTAGTATTCCACAATTTCATGTTTAAACTACTGAGATGTGTTTTGAGATCCGTATGTGAAATGAATTTTTCATTGTGACCGGTGAGTGCTGTTGCTTCCTTGGTTGCTTCATTACCAGCAATTCCAATGTGGAATGGTATCCACATAATGGATAAGTTCTTGCTATGGATCAGAAGTGACTTTCCCCATATGCAATGTGGTCACTATGAGAACAAAAGCAGTCTCAATGCTGAAAGAAATGACCAAAAGCACTAGTGCGGGAAGTAAAACCATCACAACACCAACACTAATTTATTGAAAGTTTCAATATCAATTCAATCATTTAGCTTTAACATAGTTTTCAACATTCGAAAATTCCGACCACAAACTTCCTGGGATCATCAATTTACTACTTTTTAGAACGAAATACGCCAATACATTCTTCTCAATAATATCTATACCTTTTTCTTTTGATCATTTGTAGAATGAAGTAACAACCTATATAAAATCTCATACCTCTGTTTCGATTTCTTCGGTATTAACTCGTCACATACACTTTTCCAAGCCTCTTCGACTCCACGTCATTGGACAGGTCGCCTATTAATTTTTTCCCGGTAAAAATAAATCAAGTTGCTAACATAACTAAAAAAACTATATATGGCGACATGGACAACACTTATTTACAAACATCCTGACCCCATAGCAATCACCTTCTAAAATGTAACATCTGCAACTATATACTAGCTAATATCTCTATTAACATAATTTAATTGATAAATACCCACTGTACAAAAAAAAATAGTATGCAATACACATTTAGTAAGCGCATAACGCCTCGTTTTTTATCAAACTCTTGCCTCGATCCGTATCAAGTTGAAGTTGAAATTCTTGCACTCCGTGTGTTTTGCATTTTCCACAACAGATAATTAAGGAAATGTATTTAATCCTCCAACTATTGATATGTGCATACATTTATTGTTGCAAACATGCAATACAATCATATACGAGAGATGAATTTTAACATTCAAATTTTACTGTCTTTACTTCCCTTTGTTTATTAACATTTACTTATATTTAATACTGCTTGAATTTCATCATAACTCTTTCGGCGCAAACAGCCTTCTCATCCTTAGTTGACTGGCTTGGTCATCACAGGCATGACTAATCGATCTCCAGTTCGCAGCGGCTAGCGCGGTCGTCTTTGATATTGCTTTTGAACAGCTGACAGTGAATAATTTTATTTTCGCGTAAGCATTTCTATTATTCACTATTCCACTTCGTCTCGTATTTTCAAACTTCTTCCTCGTTCTGCAAAGATGAACTTACCACACATGTATTGCAACTATATAATATTGTTGGGAAAAAGTGGTCTAAGCAGCATACAGCTTCAGTAAAATACAATATACTAAAAGAAAACTAAATATTTTATGTACTCATCTTTTACTATCCCAACGCTTACCTATTGGCAGGCAAAACAAGCTATGTATTCAACTCAAACATTTAACATCTACATTTGAAGTCACCTGGAGCAAAAAAAAAAATTAGAAACTGGCCTTTGTGTAGGTGTTTGTGTATGTATGTGTGTGTGCGTGCCTTGAGGGTGCCAAGCGAACATTTTCAATAAGTCCTGAACTCTCTTTAGACAAAGAAGTAAGAAAGAAAGACGGTATGTTTTATTTTCTTAATAAACGGTCCCTACAGTTTTGATTAAAACATCATATTCCTGAAGTATTAACAAACAAACGAAACGTATATCTTGAGTTTTCAATTAAAAGCCTGTGAGGTTTCTTTCGCTTCCGCAGAAATGTATATACCTATCTATAACTACAGTATAGCTTGGATCTGAAGTGATGGCACCGATCTGCGCGAAACGGGAACATTAATACTACATACCTAAGGTTGGTGGGGGTTGACCATCAACCATTGACAATAAAGAGGGAGGACAAGGAGGGGTTTTCATTCCCATTTCCACTGCAAAAGTGGAATCGTCCATGAAGGTAGAAATTTTGTTTCTGCATCGGTACCATGACTTGAGAGCCAAGATATGCCTTTGTTTTATGCCAAGACCACAACTGCTTTATATGCCTATTGGCTGAGACAGCAGTGACTTTGGTACTCTGCCACTGCGCAGCAGCCGCGCAGGACGTGTCAAGGGTACGTTTATCAGTTGTGAGCTGTCTCAGTCATTGCTTCGTCTTCGTGCTGTGAAGTGTTTCGACAATAGTGTGTTGTATGCGACTTCCTTAGGAATGCTCTCCTCTTATTAGTTCACGGAAATGCCTGCCAACAAATTCACGCTTGGTTTTTATGTACGATACATACGTGAAAACTGAATCATGTAGACAGGTCTGTAGACAATTTCAGCAATTATCCAGTTCCGGGTAGAGACACTGTGAGATATTTGGTCAACAAATTTAGAACGGATCGCTAAACGCTAAAAAATAAAGTTTAAAGGACGATGTAAAACAGAAATTATGAACATTACGCAAGAAGAACTTATGCGTGTGAATGGTAATTTCATCCGACGATGTGAAGAATGTCTTCGCCCAGTTGGACACCACTTTCAACAACACTTATAACAAGGCTAGTACTCATTACATATTGTAACTAACACTCGTACGTAATAACGTGGGATTTACGGAACGGAAAACCCCGCAGTGTAGTAGATTGTGTGCGGAACACGCATTCGCGCGATCCGCGGCCTTGGCATAAAACGAAGGCACTGAAAAAAAAACCATTAGAATTAGACAAAAACAACCTTCAGGAAAAAAAAACGTGCAGTTCATTAAAATATTCAGTTTTATTACATGAGTTTTTAGGGGCATTAGTCATTTTCAAGAGAGTCGCTGTTGCTCTTTTGAAATTATTTTAAACAATACCTTTCAAGTGCCGTTTTGTTTCTCCTGAGCTTACAAGGCAGGCATACACAATATATCTGGCTATCGCAACCACCTCCTTTACTGGATACAAAATGTGTATTGAAACCATTTCTACCAATATGTATGACTTATCGAAAGAAAATATAAAAACAAGCTTTTGTATAAATAATTTGTAGAATACATAGGAAAATAAACGATAGTGGGCAGAGAAAGTCGTATGATTGTAACCATTACATTCTGTGTGGATCCTTGAAGGAAGTACTGAGGAATGGATTAGCGAAGTATTTTGGGTGTAGAGTGCGCAAACTTGTGTGCTGATGTGAACAACGGATGACCTGCAAATTGGAAAGGGTGAATTGGGCACGTAGTAAACAATGAAAATGTAGGTGGCGGAAGAACAATACTGACTCTGGCCAAGTACAAGCAAACAAATTCTAAAGAAGCAAACTGATTACCAAAAGTGCAGTTGAAGCAGTGCTTGACAGAAACAAGGTTCTGAGGGAGGGGGAAAATGCAAGACGATAGAAATTATTACGATAAATTGTTCATCTGTCGAGAAGAAGAGGAAGGCGAAAAATAGAAAGAATGTAGGAGACTGGGTTTCAGTGAAAACCAAAATTTCGGCCAGAAAAATGATTATGCAATTCCGATGCAAAAAAAAATATATAAAAAAGATGTTCTTTTATTAGATACTAAAGGCAAACAAGAAAATCTCAATAAAACCATTAATATTGCAGATATTTAATGTGCATTGTGCTTACGTAGGCGGCGCCATGGCCTTCTTTTTCTAGTTCTCCGGTTTACCCCGCCGTTCATTCCACCAGTTGTTCCATCATCACCTTCCCTTTCATCCATTTCGCCTTCATTTCATATCATCTTCTTCCCTCATTCTCATACCTAGCTACGGGGCGATACACGTTCCAGATTCTCCATTCTCTGATTCAATGTTCGTCTGCTCCTTTACAGGCCTCTGATCCTAGGTACAGCTTAACTCCTAGGGGGTGTAAGCCCTACCTACAAGAAGGGTAAGCCGACTAAGAAGTAAGTTTTCTTACGTAGATGAGAATAAACCGGTTAAATTTTCATGTTTGTTGCCCTGAGCTTCTTTGTTTTCTAGGGCAATTGACCACTACAACGTGTTAATCACCGACGTTGAGAAGTGCATGCATGTTTATTGAAACTGTATACCTTCCTAAAAGTTAGTAAGACACACTCGTTGTGTTCGTGTATATTTTGGAAGTTAGTACATATTTAGAACATTAGTTTACAAGAATCACTCTAAGCAGAAACAGCATCAATCATAAAAGTAACGATTCAGACCTATGCGTAATTTATACTTTCTCTATCATATAGCTATAGTAGTAAAAGAAAGTTAAGTGCGAAGGTCTACCCAGGGTTAGCGCCATCTGAGTGGCTCTCTAACCGGGGTTTCCCCAAGAGGCCAATACCTGGTTTCGTAAAAAGCCCACCACCCCCCCGCTTACGCGGAGATGGAAGCGGATACGCCACTTACGCGCGTCATCCCGAAAGAGCGACTACCGATAACCTCGGTAGGGCGGTACCGGAAGACATTGAGATGTCTCACAATCCCGCCGGTATGGAAACCCATACAGACGTACCCAATCTCCCATGGGTATCAGGAACCACTGCCCCATCAAGACCAACCCAATCCGAACAGCTCCCCAACGGGAGGGGCTCGAATGTTCGGCCCGACGTACTTCTAGTAACGTCATAAGTACCACGAGTGCTAAGGGTCCGCAGCGCCCGCACCACGGCAGCTGAAGGAGATAATAATAATAATAATAATAATAATAATAATAATAATAATAATAATAATAATAATAATAATAGGATTGCAGTAATTCATTCCCACTGATCAAACAAATAAGGGAACTTGAGTTTGATTTATGTAAATTGATTTTATATTAATTATAGTTGTAATAAAAGTTACGGCTCGACGCACGCCACATAAGCACTAGTATACTGTTATTAGTAAATGATATGTAAATAGTTCACACGCGCTCCACAGCGGCGCTTATGTACATTAAGTCAAGCTCAACAAACTAAATGGCAGCGCGGGTAATTAGCGCAGTAGTTACGACCTAATTGACTCGGTTCCGTCATGAATAGACCGAGAGGCGTGGCAGGCAATTGGTAAGGATTGAGTGGAGGAATTCTATCACCTACCTGGGAGTGAAGTTGGACAAGGGTCTAACTTTTCGCGAGCATATCCGAGACGTCTCGGCCCGGGCGCAGGGGGCAATCGCCTCCTTGTACCCGATGCTGAGATCCGGGATGCCTGTTCGGCTAAAGTTGCACCTTTTCCGAGCCCTGATAGTCCCCCTCATGCTTTACGCCTGCGAGGTCTGGGGCAGGGCCGCAGACAGCTGGCTGCTATGGCTACAACGGACGCAGAATAGGGGACTCCGGTCCATCTACTCTTGTCGGCCGCGCCTTCCACGTGAGAGTACTACACGAAGCCTCATCTCTTCCCTATGTGGAAGTTGAAATTAGGCGCCGGACTACCAAATTTTACGCCAGTTTACCAAACCATCAGAGTATCCTGGTCAGATCACTTGGGGATTACGACCCTAGAAATCGCCGTCTTCGGAGTCATCGGGTTCCCTGCATGGCATGCGGGCACACCAGATAACCAAGGAGTTAAACCAACAGCAGCTAAAGCTGAACTCCATAGTAATCCCATTCAAGAGTTGATTGGCCTCAAAATTTAAATTCTAAACTCTAACTTAAATTTATAAACAAATACACACCAGGGTGCAGAAGGGCTGCTGCATCCTAACAGGCAGTTCGAGGAGCTATATGCTACCTCCCTTCTTTCTACTCAATCTAAAACAAAACCGCCATCCTAGAAATATCATTCCTGAAAATACTCTTCCTGTGGTAAAACCCTATTGAGGGTAGGTACACAGTAAAAACTCACTCGGGCTATAACTTAGCCTGCCAGCAGTCAGTCGGAGTCAGGCAATTGGTCTTAACTGATGCTCGCAACCTTTAAACCGGAAAGTTAGTTGACTCATTCGTCAATGGAGTAAATTCTATGCCCTCTCTGACCATCTCCCGTATCCTCTTATCCGTGGGGACCTCGTAGAGACTTAATCATTTAGGGCAGTGTTTGACCTCAGTTGTCTTACCACTACTGTGACTCACACTGCCAAGAGGAGCCTTGTCCGACCTACCGGGACCCCGACATTCACCCGAGCTGAGATGACGAAACCGGCTTGATCGCCTAGAGCCACCTGACCTGAGGAAAACCCCGAAACCAAGCAGTCGGTGCCTTCTCCAGTCGGCCGAACAAACATCCTCAGATCTCGAACCTCTTGTAGTGACAACATGTAACAATGGACGCATCACAGTCCACAACACCGAGTTTTCACCAGAAATACAGGTTTTGGAACCCCTGTCCCCTCCAAAAAACTTTATTTAGAAAAAAGATCCCCACACTGGTATTTTGATTAAAATACCAATATATTTAACATATTTAAATGACATCCTGAGAATAACCTCCGAAGTTCACTTCATTCGGAATGAATGTTGTGTAGTTTGTTTTTAATTAATTTATTTATTTATTTATTTAAGGTCCTTGAACAATTTAGTCTTATCGCGACCATAGAAAACTAACAGTGTGATATGTTCTAGTATATGTTACAGTAAGATATTCTTACATGGAAAGGAAGAGTTACATTGTGTTGGTAGAAATACACTTTGTGTACAGATTTGTGAGTTTTATATAAAGAATGATTTTTCTGATGTTTGATAGGTTTCCTAAAGCTGTCTGGATGCAGTTCGGCTGTTAGTAGTGTATGACATGGCTGCATAAAGGGGAGATTCTTTGGCTAGTAGGTGGCTATGGATAAAAGCGGCATGTCCAACTCTTAGGCGTGTAATGACTAATTGGTCTCTTCTGGGAAGATACTTTATTGGATGACTGATGTGTGGAGTTGAGGAAAAAATCGTGTGCTTCCTGGCTGATGCATCACTCCAGTGTTTTTTCCATTGAAGGAAAATGTGGATCAGTAAATCTTAATGTGGAATCTTAAGATTCTGTAAACTAAATGGTTGTCTTGTGGCTTCTTTAACAAGCTGTGTCGGCTAATTCATTTCCTGGTATTTCGGTGTGGGAAGGAATCTATATGAGAATAACCTGAATTCCCGCAGCTGCAATCTTATGGAATAGGATCCTGATTTGGTAGACTAGTATATTGTCAGGGGATGGTTGTTGAAGTGCTAACAGTACACGCATAGCATCGGAGACTGTTGAGTAGCCGCGGTGAGGAGTTTTTATCAAGAATATATTCCTGAGCGAACTTAATGGCGAAGAGTTCACAAGAGATTATGGTAAGACATTTTGGTAGCCTGTAAAACTTTTATGGTCAGGAAAAACTATCACACACCCGTAACCGGCTTCGCTCGGAGCCATCCGTATAGATGGGTTTGAAGTCCTGTGAATATGCAGCGGTAGAGGGAAATAACCGTACCAGGTTTGTGGCACGTAGCTAGAGAGAGGTCGATGGTGGAAACTTGCAGTTTCCAGGGTAGAGAATCAGAATTGAAGGAGTAGAATCAGTGGAGGAAGAGTCAGATTGAGCTCTCCTAAGCAATCGGAAATTCTAAGTGATAGAAGAAGTAAGTTGTTTCTTCTTAACGGATTATTCTGGGGATTGGAAAAGATAGTAAGTTAGACCATGGAATCAGATATTGTGGTGGCCTTTCTCCTAATTGCAAGAGGCGGTTATTTTACTTAAATTTATAAGATCTGTACTATTTTTATGGTAGTTACGATTAATTTATCTTATATTTCTCAAACTTATAATTCACTAAACAAAACAAAAATCGTTAAATACATTTTATTTGCTTCACTCTGTCATTAGGAGGTTTACCTCCTTCCTTTCTTAGGGTTTTTTTCCAAAATGAATTACTATTCAATTCTAGTTGGAAAAGCTCCTAGGGTGATCCTCATAGTGGATTAAATAGTGCCCAGCATTTTAAGTGCTGTGTCGCTTGCTGAGTTGTATATTATGGGTTCATAGTTCAGTTTAGATCGGATGATTGCCTTGTAGGTGCGTAAGAGAACGTTGTAATCGGCTTCCCAGGATTTAGCGGATAACGTATTTAGAATATTAATATGGCGTATGCAGTCAGCTCGAAGGACTTTAACGTGGTAGATCCAGTTAAGCTTGTTGTCAAAATGCATGCCGCGAACCACAGTTTTAGTGGCTATCGGAAACCATGATTGTTCGTAATAAACTCGGGAGACGTAGAAACATTTCTAGACCTGGAGAAAACGACACTTTGACGCTTGTACACATGGTGAGAATCAAAAGTCTGTTTTGTGACTTCAGTGCTCAAGACGGACGAGGTTCGTTTGTAGTAGTTATTGGGTAGTTACGTTCTTCTTTCCTTGCAGAAGAGTGTTAGGTCGTCTGCAAATAAGCAGGCCTTGAAGGGAGTCGTAGGCACGATGACACTATTAATTCCCACCAGAAACAGTCCCTGATCTGATCCCTGTGGGTTGCCATTGTCTACACTCGGAGAGTTTTGTAGAAGTGATAAACCATAAAAGATAGACAAAAACTTAATCCACAAAAAATGTGGACCACCATATAACACACATTGGTATACCAAAGAAACTTTTTTGTGCCATTAGCCACTTCCGAAATAAGTTTCTTTAGGGCGGGATTCTACTTACTATCTTTAAACATCTCAGGTCATATTTGGCGGCTAATTCAGAGATATCCGTTATTATATCTTTGCATTTTTCAATACTCTGTCTATTTGTAAAGTGCTGCAGCTATTCAGTTGTTGCTCGCAATGGCATATAAAGATTAGCTATGGAATTTCAAGGCAAGCAGATAGCCACCCACTTTTAAACAGCTGATTAATTATCGATTTATTTTGCTCTATCCCTATTGTACCCACAACGAAATGTGCAATGAAATTATTTCTATAAACATTTATCTCATTTAAAATGAGACAAAAATAAGCTTTTATAAAAATAGATTGTGGAAGCTAAGTAAATTGAGTTTTTCATTTATTTATTTATTTATTTATGGATACACTTCAACTTTAGCGTCCCGTTCTACATTGGGCGTGAAATCCTGCAGCGACCTCTATCAGGCTTGAGGTAAAACTACGACACGGACCACCGGCTTTACTTCCCTTCCGAAGGAAGCAATGCTAAGGATTTTTACGCCCGAAAAAAAATCCATCGATCTCCGCAAGTGAAACTAAATACAAACAAACGATAGTGGGTACAGGCAGTCCTGTGAATGTATCACATTTATTGTGGATGGGCTCTGAATTAAATGGAACTACGCAAAGAATTTTAGATCAGTCCACCTAAATAATAGCAAGATTTCCTCAAATTTTCGAGTAATAATATAGTGCAAAGAGTGTTTTGATGGTTAGTCCATCCTTTTTTTTTCTTTCTTTTAAAATTTAGAAACTATGAAATAAAGGTTTGCATTGAGCCATTCATATTTTAATATCTATGAAGGAAATAAAGCTGTTTTATGTTGTCTGGACTTGATAAAACATATATTATTTCTTAAAGAGCAAGTTAATACCTATATCTTGAAATTGCATGTAACTGAGTTGGCGAACCTTGCCCTACTAGCTAAAACAGGAACATGTGCTCTATTCGATCGGCGCCGCGATATTATGGAGCATGCACATGACAACCATTTAACCACCAATAAATCACATTTCAAACAACAATAAACATTATTTTGCTTTACTTATCCATGTACAATCAAAACAAGATAAAGAAAATCTTATATGCTACATTCATATGACTTTCTCTACCCTCCATCACTTACTTTTATATAGAGCTTCTACAAACTATTCTTACGAAAGCTTATTTCCATCTACTTCGTGTTAATCGGGATGAACCTTTGCAGAAATAGTTTCATTACACCGGGTCGCTAAACGAGGGGCACTATTTATATTTTGAGCCTTGGCAACCCTGAATTTTGTAGGTGCCATCTGACGTTTCCAATGGAAAGTTTGACATTTTTGACCATAATCTACTTCAAACATTTTGTCAATAGAGCGTCATTTGTTTTGTTTACACTAACTTGAAAATTGTGTGTCAACAAAAACATGGAATTAATTCGTGAAAATGTTAGTGTAATGATTTATTACGACTTTCGATGTGGATTATCAAGACAAGAGAGTGCATCTATCAACTAACTTCCACATTTGGCGACGAAGCTCCATCCTTTGACACTGTGAAACGCTAGTATAACGAATTTAATCGTGGCCGCCGTTCGCTCAATGATGAAGTTCGTGAAGGTCGTCCAAAATCAGTTGTGCCAGAAAACATTGATGCTGTGCAAAAAATAATAATGAAAGATCGTCATGCGACATATTGTGAGACTGAGGCAACCCTAGGTATTAGTTCCACCAGCATATATAAAATATTGCATGATTATTTAGCCTTGAAAAAGGTTTGCTCTCGTTGGATTCCACATAATTTGACGCAATCTCAAAAAGACGCTCGTGTCGATTGGTGTACAAAAATTCTCAAGAAACACAATGGCGGTGCCTCAAAAGACGTATATACGATTATAACAGGTGACGAATCATGGATCTATGCGTATGAGCCGGAACGTAAACAGCAGTCGACTGTATGGGTGTTTCAAGATGAAGCAAATCCAACAAAAAGTTGTTCGCACTCGAAGCACTTCGAAGCAAATGGTCGCCTACTTTTTCAGCAAAACTGGCCATGTGGCAACAGTGCTTTAGAGGAACGTAAAACGGTCAATGCCGAATGGTACACAACCATTTGTTTCCCAAAGTCTTCGGTTAAGTAAGGAAAACCAACAAGAACCGTAGGATCGTTCATCATAAAGACAATGCGAGCGCACACACATCTCGTCTAACAACAGAGTATTTGAAGGCTCAAAAATCCAATTGATGGGTCATCCGCCATACAGTCCTGATTTGGCACCTAATGACTTCTTTTTGTTCCCGAACATCAAGAATAAATTGCGTGGACAACGAATTTCGTTGGCAGAAGAAGCCGTTGATGCCTTCAAAAACCATGTCTTGGAGGGGTCTCAAGAAGACTGGAATAAATGCTCTGACAAATGGTTCAAACGGATGCAAAAGTGTATTGATCATAAAGGAGTATATTTTGAAAAACAATAAAGCAGTTTTCAATAAGAAATTAATTTGTTTTAATTATTAGGTTCAAAATATAAATAGTGCCCCTCGTATGCTACCTCAAAAATCCATATTCTTTTCATGACATTGCGAGAAACATGTGAATAGCAACTATTGAAAACTGAACCAATATTAACAGATAACTTATAATGGCTGATGCCAACAACAAAAAGAAGAAACAAACAAACAAAAACTTTGCTTGAAATAAATTGTAGGTTTTAAAGAGCTTTAATTTTTTTTTTTTTTTTTTTTTTTTTGCTAAGTACGTTTTTGTCTATATGGTATGCTCGTTTAACAAACTTATACAAAATTCCTACCGAATGAAGAGGGCTTCAGAGGCTATTCCCAGAAAACTCAAGGTATACATTTTGTCTTTAAACATACAGATTTTAATCAAAATCGGTACAGCCATTTTTGAGAAAATCCAAAATACCGAAAGTCTTTCCATGTAAAGAAACATGGAAGGTAGTTCTGGATGGAGGGGATTTTCTTGAAAATCTTTGTGTCGCATCCTTGGAAGATTATAAACTTCTACCTATACTAGGTTCAATACTTGTCGAACATTTCGTTTTAGAGTTATGCTGTTCACAGATACACGGACGTTTTTCTAAAAATTCCTTTATTTTTATTTATTCAAGGGGCCTCAAAATATATATTTCCTATGAAATATCGACATTCTTACCACTATAGGTAGGTGGCAGCGAAAGTAAAAGAACCTGGGGTTCGTTTCGTCTGGCTTTTGGTACATTTTAAAAGTATGAAATAATTACGCTGCACTTTCTAGTGCATATTTTCAGGGCTTCTTCTTTTTTTTAATTTATAAAGTTATAAACACTAGCTATCACTACAACAAGCATAACAGTTGTGTTTTCATACTGCAACAAGTTACAACTGAGAATACCAGTTACTGCGAAAAACTTTTTATCACCTAGAGGTTCAGTGTAGCACAAAGTTACACTTGGGAAACTATTTAGTTCTTCACTTGCACTATCATTCTGTACAATGGAAATTACTTCACTACGATGTTCCAGGTTATTCAGATTATATATGTCACGATACCTTTTGACATTCTTATTTCACTAGCACAAACAACATTTATAACTCTCAGAACAATACCAAATAATAAACTCAACGAAGTCCGACAAAAACAATGACAAATCAGATTTCCAATAATGAACATACTGAAATATCAATTACTGATATCATTACTGCCGACTACCAAGTGAGGGTCAACGGAGACCCGATAATTTTAACAACTGCAATTAAAGTTAAAAATAGATAAGGAGCAATTAAACTTGTAATGATATTAGTAGGTTGATTATACATTTTCAAAAAAAATGATATAAGTGTTAAGGTAATTTTAAAATAAATATTTTTATGTTATTCACTTACTAAACTAATACAACAGACATGAGGTAAGGAACTTGTCTACAATAACAAAAATGTCATTAAGCATACCCGGCGTTTTCACGTCACAATAAGATAAGATATTATCCCGTCTGGCTGTCTAAAGATTAAAAAGAAACAGCAGTTCAACATATTCACTTCGTTTTGAGTTGTTGATAGTTTAGAGTACGTACCTCAAGCTTTAGATACAGAGGGTCTGGCATTTGATTCTGACTAGTTTGATAGAGCTGTAAAATTAAATGACAGTAGCGATAATGAAAGGCAAAACGAAATTCCAATCATGCAATTTTGTTAATCATGGGTGCTTCTTAATGTACGTATGTGTGGTATCAGCATACATATATTGATAGTAAGTCTGTTGAAACACGTCTATTTCGTCGTGGGTTTAATGTTTAGATATACGGTAGGATTTCTTCGAGGAACACAGTAGTGCGTTGGTTTAACAAGTTGAAAATCTTCATTCCATGGTAGCGGTAGTTATGTACGTAATGCAAAAAAAAAAAAATATTCAAAGTGTGGGATTGACTGAGCAACGAAGTGTGCCGTTTCTGCAAGACTTTTTTGAAGATCTAAATCAGAAAGCTTTTACGGTGAATGGTACCGACAATAAGAGAAATACTAATCAGGGATGGCATTTGGTGCCAACAATACGGGACTACGACCCATATTGCTATACCTTTTTCACTATAAGCTGAAAGGAGAAGTAATGTATCACTCCGCCGAGCACATGGCAGCACCACGTGGAGGATGACGAGAACTAAGTACCCGTGAGAGGAAATTGCTTCAGACAGAATCCGAATACAGTATATTGCGCAGCTTGGGAATCATTAGCTTTTAAACACTGTATGTCTTATTCCTATATTTTGCTTTACATCCTAAACTTCTAACACACAATGCTAAGAGTAGACAAATACAATTGGTACCTGAACATTTTGGCATCTGTGATTAAAGGTACTGGATTAAACTGTTCTTAACTTTAGGCTTTAGAAATCATTCATTTAATGACTAATATAGTATACCACTTTTGCTTTAACCTTTTATGAGTCAAGTTAAAACAATGATTAGCACTGTAGGTTAAAACACAACAGAAAACAAACGCAACCCAAGCAATCCGAGCAACAATTCTGCATCACTAACAAAGAAGTTCAATTATTGCTAAACAATGGCCAACCATATTCACTGTCGATTAAAGGTGGGTACTTTTCACAGAATTTGTTAAAAGCATTTAACACAATTGTCTTCTTTTCATTTCCCAAGTTTATGTTTTCCACAGTGGCAGAAGATTCTCAGCCGGAAACCGGACACAAACTGCACATAGCCTCTTAAACCCTCTGTTGTAAGGTTCATTTAGTTATAGGTAAATCTGAGCAAACACATTTAGTTTCATAAATTGAACTGTTACATTAATGAGTTTTTTTAAATTCTCTGCACGAGAATAATCACAAAATGCTACGATCTGAGTCGAACTGTTTTTTGTAGAGGAAGAGACCACATGCTAAGCTGGAAAGGTTGTAGTTTGCCCACCAGCCAATGAGGTGCTGTCTTGTCACGTAGTTTTGTTTACTTTTCCTTTCAGCTTATAGTGATAAAGGTTTAGACACACACTGCGGTTGATGAGAAATTTCTTCCCAGGACGTATAGGATATCAATTGGCTGCCTCGGTCTCCAGACCTAACAGCTCCTGACTTCTTTTTGTGAGGATAGCTAAGCATGGTGTTTCAAACCAGGCCATACTCTATACAGGATCTGAAGAACGGGATACAGATTGAACTCCAAGAAATCAACGAAACTCCAGGTTTATCACGAAATACCATGTACAACTTTCGAGCAAGATTACAACAAGCCATAAGATACGTTTGAAATGCGTAATTTTCAAAACACGAAGACATACCAATAAATTGCATTGTTCAATTTATACATATACTGTGCTAATTTTGAATTTTCAAACCTAATAGTCCATTTACAGTAGCATGTTGAAATCATCAGAACCAAATGCCGGACCATTTAGGTATATGAAGAGGGTTTGGGGGCGGCGCCGTGGCCGAGTGGTTAGACCGCTCGCCTCCCACCGAGACGCACCGGGGTTCAATCCCAGGGACCTGCATGTGGGATTTGTGGTGGACGAAGCGACGTCTGGGCGTGTTTTCTCCGGGTTCTCCGGTTTCCCCCGCCATTCATTCCACCAACTGCTCCATCATCACCTTTCCTTTCCTTTCATCCATTTCACCAACATTTCGCTTCATCCACTTCATCCCATACCAGGCATCGGGCTGATCACCCGTCCTGGATGCTCTGTGTGATCCATGAGTGTCTGCTCCTCGACGGGCCTCTGACCCCAGGCACCCGCCTGTATGTCCTGGGAGGTGTAAGTCCTACATAAGAGGAGGGTAAACAGATAATGAATGAATGAATGAAAAGAGGGTTTGGGGTGTGGGCTTATCTTTCTCTGGATGTGTAATCCTCTTTACCGAGCACATAGAGCCTCAGAAAGTAGGCTGTAAAGGAAGCTGGTCTTTTGCCGGAAGCGCCAGTAATTACGCAGATATGTAACCGTAAAGTACTACACGAGTCGTCTAAGCAGCACGCATTCCAAAATACCTCCCGCCTTTGAGTAGACGCATTCCAGATTGTGATTATTGTTCTTTTATTGTCAGACACACTTCGACCGTTTTACCTCTTTTAGGAGAATGTTCCCATCAACAAGAGATGAAAGGTGCTCGCATACTGCCAAAGTTCATTAACCTGTCTTTGTCATGTCTAACGGCTTCCTGTGGGAACAATTCCAGCAATTTGGGCACTGGGTAATTTACTTTTAAAATGATGATGATGGGGTGGTGGTGGGTGCTTAAATAACTACGTAATCAAAGTCCAAGAACAGCGATTGACGGACAAGCCACCAATAACAACTCTTCGACATAACAGCTTGAAGTGTTAATGAATAAAATATACTTATGATGAAATTGTCTAAATAAATTATGATAAATGTTGTCCCTTTGACCAAGTAAAACGCTGCGATTGATTTTTACTTTCTCTTGCACGTAGTTACAAGATTGGTATCCTTCAGACTTTTTGTTTTTGAGTTATGATTTTCACAGACACGCATACAAACGAATTTATTTCTAAAAATACTTTTTTTGAATTCCGGGAATTTCAAAAGTGTACTTTACGTAACATCGGAATATCGAATTTTTGCGTAGAATACGGAACTAGACAAAGTTAAAATCAATGCAATACATAAGAGAACAGTAAAAAGGCAAGTAATTTAAAGTAGAATGTATGTTGACGTACGTAAAAGCTACACTTATTGATCATATTAAAACTCGCGTATCCCCCTTCCCATTTGCTGCACTATGAGTGGATGGAATGCAATCAAATTACAATCCCCTGAGCGAGTATTCTTACAAAGTTTAATGAGACAAAACTATCGTTCGCATACATCTGCAGAATGAACTGCATAAGATGCTAGCATTCTAGGAAATTTGGGTCATGGTAAATGGTTGTAAAGGTTACAAAGTTCACATAATCAGTTTGTCTCGGGATAATAGGAAGCCATTTCATTTTGTCGACGTAATATTCTCGCGTTAGGTCAAACATTAAGGTTATCTGTTTACAAACTCTCTCCGAAGTCCAGAGACAATGCATTTTCTTCGCACTACGAGAATGCTTATCCCTGTTCTACGATTCATTTCTTCGTATTATTAGCGTCAGAAATGTGTTATTATTATTGTTGTTTGCAATAAGGCCCGGATTTTGATGACCTAAAAATGTTTGAAAAATGATCTGTAGTAGCTGGGGGGATTTCTATTCTTTTACAGCCCAAAACTTGATATCAAGACTTCATCACGAATAAAAGCTTTGGTATAGCTGAACCCTCGCAGCCCTTCAAAAAAAAAAACTTTAAGGAGGTGTGCATGCGAACAACGTAACTCAAAAACGAAAAGGGGTTAAGTAACAACCTTGCTGTTTAAGTTCAGCATCTTTCAAAGATGTAACAAGAAGATTTAAAACAAAACAAAAAATCCTCCATCCCAAACTATCCCTTATATGGAAAATTTTCGTTCTGTTTTTTTTTTCTCAAAAATGGCTCTAACGATTTTGATTAAAATGTCATATCTTTAATGTGTTGACATGAGAATTAAACCGTATATTTTGAATTTTCTGGGAATAACCTGAGAACTTTCCTTTATTTGGCCGAATATTGTATAATTTTGTATATCAAGGAAATCTGAAAACAGAGACAAAAGCTTACTTCAGGAAAAGAGTTGAGCTCATTAAAAATCGCAGTTTGTGTCAAATATTTTTTTTTCGTAGCCTTAGGGTTTTCCAAATACTCCACGTTGTAAATGTATACCTTTCCTGAACAACCACCTAACGGACTTGCTTGAAATTTTGCGATTCTTGTTTTTTTTCTCCTTTCTTGCATATCGTCGCAAGAGCTTCTTAGCACAAATAAACATTTGAATGTTGTTTCCTATGCTGAAACCTTTTGCTTAATGTGAATAATTCCTAAATAAAAATACACCGCAACACTGCGAGGATAGCAGAATCACGTTTTATGCCAACCTTATACTATACTCGTATAATGAAAACACATGAGGTTTCGTCATTAGCAGAGTTAGTCGCGTGAATGCATGACATCAGAATCCTTGAATTCAAATAAAATTTGGTTCAACCGAAGTACAAGGAGTATACCTAAGAAGGCTAAAACTGCTGAAAGAAATTAATCGGACGATGTGAACTACCTGAGCTTGTTTATTCGCCTCCCATTTTTAGGTACTTACTAATAAGTACTTCTATTGTATTTGACCTAAAAACCCGATACCTGATTTCACCGTAACACACGTCTTGAGACTCCCTAAAGTTAAAAAAAAAGACATTTTTAGAAAAAGTTCCATGTGTGTACAGCATAACTTAAAAATTAAAAGTCAGTTAAAAATTGGTATTTTCAGCATGTTCAAAGGATGCGACAAGGAGATCTTAAAGAAACTCTCCCTAGCCCAAGCTACTTTTACGTGGAAAATTTTTTAAAAGTTTTATTTTCTCTAAAATGGGCCTAACAATTTTTATTAAAGTACCAATTGTCTAAGATATTTTGATAACAAATGAAACGTTTTTGATGAATTTTCTGGGAATGGTCTCTGAAGTCCTCTTCATTTTTAATGAATGTTCCATATCTGGTAAATCGTAATGTACATCTCGTTAAAGCATACAATACATGTGAAATAAATTTTTATGCAATTTACCATTTGGGATATATTCCAGGTTATGGGTTTGAATTTTCAAATAATTATACTTTCCTCAAATGAGAGAGTACTTTTTTTTTACTTTCTCTACTACGTATAGTAAGTAGGGGAAGTATTGTATTCCACCCAAAAATTCGATACCGAGATTTCACCGGAAATACATGTTTTGAGACTCCCTGAATCCAAAAAAAGCATTTTTGGAAACATGTCCGTGTGTGTGTCTGTCTGTGAACAGCACAACTCAGAAACGAACAGTCGGATAAACACCAAACTTGGTATTTAGGTTCAGTATCTTCCAGAGATGCGACACGACGGTTTTCAAGAAAATCCCTCCACTCCAGGCTACCCTTTACATGGAACATTTTTCGAAAATTCTAATTTTCTCAAAAATGGCTCTAAGAATTTTGATTAAAATATCATATGTTTAAGATATTTTTATGACAAATGAAGTGTATATCTCGAATTTTCTGGAAATGTCTCCAAAAGTATTCTTCATTGTGAACGACTTTTGCATAACTGGTAAACCATAAGAGATAGACAAAATTTTACTACACAAAAATTGTAGATCGCGTTAAAATACACAATTTATGTCATATACATTTTTTTTGTTGAGTGAACCATTTTCGAGATATTGCTTGTTATTCTCTTAAATGTTTCAATACTTATTTTCTCAAATGGGAATATGTAATAAAACCATTTCTACAATTGTTTATTACAATAAACATGAAGTAGATAGAAGAATGAGCTTTGGTAAGAAGAATTTGTTGAGAATTAGTAAAGAATGTCATGTGAATGTAACAACAGATTTTCAGAAAAAGGTCTTTGTGTGTGCATTTGTAAACAGCATAACTCCAAAACGATAAGTCGGTTAAATACTAAAATTGATATTTAAGTTCAGCGTCTTCCAACAATGCGACACAAAGATTTTCAAGAACCCCCACCCCAAACTACCCTTCATGTGGAATGTTTTTCAAAAAAAATTATTTTCTCAAAAATACCTCAAAGGTTTTTATTATTTTGAACACACATTAAATATGTATCTTAAATTTTCTGAGAATAGCCTCTGAAGTCCTCTCTATTCAGAATGATTTTTGTATAATTGGTAAGCCGTCTTGTCTTGTCTTGTCTCGTCTTATGCGACAGATTTCCGTCATTACTCCGGACGCACTTCAACCTTGGGCTTATTGTGCTACCTGTATCGTTTTATTATTCATCATGTCTGCACCCTTTACCAGGGAATACAGTCTCATAACAGATATAGTTTCAAATTCTTCTGTTTCTAAAACATTCTCCCAAAAGCAATATATCTCTGTAAGCCAAAGCCTCGCAGGAGCATATAATATGGTGGGCTGTTTCAGTTTCCTTCTTGCACAATCTGCAATCTAAGTTACCCTGAAACACTTCCATCCTGTTAAGATACTTTTTCACAGGAGCATGTTCAGTGAGAAATGCAATATTTGTTTTCAGCTGGTCTGTTACATTTAAGTAAGCTTTCACTCTTCTTGCATGGTTTTCTAATAAATAGTTTAACATGTTTGTTTCCTGGAATTTTAAGCCACGTTTTATGATGTTCTACTCTGGAGAGCTCTTAATAGGCTCTGTTACTAAACATCGGGATGTTCCTAGCGCCAGTTCTGGCCCAATAAATTGTGAAGCTGCTCCCTGTCTTGCAAGTTCATCAACTTTTTTATTTCCCTATTGGTAATTTATAACAATTTTTTTTCTGGAGTTCATTATTTCCATGACATTTATTGTTATTGGTTTGAGTTTTGAAATACATATTTTCTTAACTGGGAAATGGTTTTTTTTGGGGGGGGGGGATCATGCAAGGAGTATGGAATTTTAAAGCTATCACATAGCGACAAGCTCTTTAAAAAGGTGACTATCACTTTATCTGACCTACAATGCAATGTGTAAATGTGAGCTGAAAGTTTCTCTGAATTAACAAAAAGTAGATAGAAGAATAAATTTTGTAAGAATAATTTGTGGAATAGTGAGTAGAGAAAGTTATGTGAATGCCATACACACGATTTTTTTTACTAATGAATCCGAAACTTATTTACATTATTACTGCTTCTCTACTCATTTATGTTTGATGTGCTCACCTGTAGTTGCTTGGCGATTGGAAGACCATTTTGTGGTGCTTGTTCAAAACATACCTTCAAAAATGACATTTTCAGAGCCGTCAAAGACGATATATACTTTATATAAGCTGCTTAAAGAACAATCGGTGAAAATTGAGCAAAAGGGGGTAAAAAATATAAGGGGTTTAACTTATGTTTAGTCATATTCTCCAGGGACGTTTTCATTTAAATGCTTTCATTATAGAGAAAATAAGAGCGATTTAAATAACCCTGAATGGTGGTTGTATTAGCGTATTTGGGGTGTTTTCTGATATTTCTAACATTTTTTCCACAATTTCTTGGAGTGTTTTTGCAAAACTTGCTGCACTTGTGTTTATTAGTTTCGAAAGTATTAATAAAATTGTAAGTTAAAATATATACCATTTTATGAAAATTACATAAGCAGACTTTCGCGCCAGTTAATATGAGCAAATTTTTCGTGCAATTTCCTCGTTTGTAACTAATATTTTAGACATTTTTCAGCATTTAAAATGCTCCTTAGGATAGAAATTTCAAGTCATTAGAGCGAAACTTTGGAGACAGTTTCTGCAAAACATGCCTGCTATGTAGTTATTAATATGAGGGAAATGTATTATGCCACAAAGCTCCCCAAGTTTGACAGGTGTACTTAAAAAAAAGCCGAAACTCATAATTGAAAATTAAAAAAAAATGTTAATTTTAAGGTCTATTTCTTATATTTTCTAGTGCAATAAGGAACGTAAATATGAAACATAGATTAAAACTTATGAAAATTGCATCGTAAGAAGATGCTTTAATCAAATAGTTTAAATTTGGTTTTAAAATGCATAACGGTTTAACATATATGCACCAAAATTTGTAACTGCACTTCTTTATACAGACAAAGATGTGGTAAAGTATTAAAAAAGCTCAGCAAAGTACTTTGAGTTATGAAAAATTCACAGATGGGTTGTTTAGTTACATGTTTAGTCTGGCGCAACATGTCAATGTGTTTTATTTTCATTTGCATTTCTATGCCTATTATGATTCTGATTTTAAAACTTAAAATACAAACGTATGTGCTTCAACTTGGTTCTGGAAACCCATTGTGACCTTGCGGATCAGCGCTATAAAATTCGAGAGTGGATTCGCAGAAATTCGCTTTAGAAGCAAAAAATAATGCCCTGGAGAAACAAAATATTTCCGCCAAATAAATGCTCTGAAAGAAAACTTTCATGCGGGGAGCTTTGTGGTACAGAGAAAACGAAAAACGTGAAGCACGAAAATCCGAATGGGTTCGGAGCGGCATAATCAAGCTTGCTTCCTTTCAAACCACGTTTTTTCAGGATGAAAGGAAAATGCAAGCCGCAAAATTACAGCAGCTCAGACAAAGATGAAAGGACATGTTTAGGTCCAGATTGGGTTATCACCCTACATAAAGGAACATATGGCTGAAATTGACTTTCATTTAAATCGACCAGATCTAATACTAAAAGAAAATCTGATATTACATTCACAGATCTTCTCTATGTTTGTTTTTATTTGTGTTCTATAAATTATTCTTACAGAAGCTTGTTTTCTATGTACGTCATGCTAATCGAGATAAACATTTGCAGAAATCGATAAATTAGAAAGCTTTCGGACTGGAAGGCCGTGGTCTATGTGTAAATTTGTTCATACCTGACGTTTTGGTCAACTCTTTGGTTGCCATCTTCAAAGCTTAACACGCTATGCAGCTTAAAAACGACTGCCCAGGGAAAGTGATTAAAAAGCACAAAATTAATCAGTATCTATGTAAACAACTAAAGTTCAACAAACCTTAAAATCCGCTGAAGATAAGAGAGACTCCTTATGTGTACCAGGGATATTTAGAATACCTTAGTCACGCGGTTCTGTTTATATCGGTACAGCCCCAATATCAAGAATCGAATAGCAATGCATAATCTTCATTGCGTCTTTCACAGACAGATAACTCTGCAGTCGCCGAACATTTTGTCAACAGTGGTCATTGTATTCTCTATTAATAAATTAAAGTATTAGCAACAACAAAATATTATAATGCTAGATTCCATAGAGAAGGGATGGATATACACAAGCATTCGAACATCAATAAAACAGATGAAAAATTGAAGTTCAATCGCGCATGGACACCAGATATGAACGCCACTTCTCACCTTGGCCTGAGCCATAAAATGCGAAGCGTTTGTCCACTCGATTCGCGTTCTGGAACCCGGGTGGACTGTCCGATCAAGAGAATGAGCTCCAGCGTTTTGAGGCTCGCATGCCTCAGACCTGATATTAGTCGGATTAACATATCTCCGTCCAATACCGCCTTCCGGGCTACAACTGCTTCATAACCGATCGCGTGGGTCGCCGAGAAGGCGGCACTGCGATACTCGTAAGCAACAGTGTAGTTCATCGAGTCTCCAACTCCCGCCACTTAAAACCCTGGGGCGGTATTCATAGTCGATTTTGGTCCGGCCCAACTTGCTACTTCCGGTGGATTTACAGTGGACCATCGATTTTCTTATCCATAGACCGGGATTTGCGTCTGTCCGGGGATCAAACGCCTTGGTCGGGACCAAATTTTGGTCTACCTCAGAGGGGTAGATTAAAGGCAGACCATCTTTACAAAATGGATAACTTTGGAGTAATGGGCATGGGTGCTTGCGTAGAATTCGCGAAATGAGACGGTGGAGTAAAACTACCAAAATTAGACAATTGGAAAGTATGGCGACCTAAACTTCAAAACAAATACAGGTTTAGTAAAGCAAAGGT
Organism: Deroplatys truncata; assembly: GCA_030765065.1. Classification (NCBI taxonomy): domain Eukaryota; kingdom Metazoa; phylum Arthropoda; class Insecta; order Mantodea; family Mantidae; genus Deroplatys; species Deroplatys truncata. The sequence continues at coordinate 38,781,169 of CM060980.1, forward strand.
TAGAAGGCTGATAAAATGAATTCATCCTAACCTACATGACAGACGACGATAACCGAGGCTTGAGTATCTCAATTGATACGATGCTAATAGCACTTCCACATTATGCGAGAGAAGAGTATCAAGAAAACACTACTGACCTTAGTAAGTCGCATTATAACTAATGACTCATATGCCATTGCTAGATTTACCTTCGTTAAACCGGAATTACTATGTACTTTGCGTAACATGACGGAATGTAACGCGAAGATAAGAAATTCTGCTACAGTAAAGGTTTAATTAGGATGCACTTAACGTAACGGGAATGAATCTTGATTGATTGTTCTTCTATTACTTCATGCTACTGCTTCACGCCGATTGGTTCTAATTGCCATGCCACATTAAACTTGACGTAACGGGAAGGAAAAGTTTGACACTGCCAAATTCTTAAGTTACATCGTTCAAGTAAGCCACGTTAAGACAACCCTAAATAGCTCCATTTAATGTATAAGAGGACATTATTCCGTATGCGGGTAGGAGGTATGAAATGTTAAGAAACTTACGGAATCGGAGTTTCAACATAATAACATCGAGAACCCTAAGCCGCAAGGCGTAGCCAAGGGATTGAGGACCCTCAGCCTCAAAGCGTAGCCGAGGGATTTTTTTAGGAGGAGAGGAGTGTAGCAGTTGCAACTGCGAAGCGACGGAGGGCGTAGCCGAGGGATCTGCGCGTCTAAACTCGAACGAGAACCTAGGATACTACACAATCAACCCTACGTATTAAAAAAAAACCCTGTTTTTGTATGTTTCTTAACATTTCATACCTCCTACCCAATACGGAATAATGTCCCACTTGGGTTAAGTTCGAAATAATTCAGGCTTTGCTTACATTTTCCCGGCGAGTAGAAGAGGATTACAACTCCCGGAAGGTCTATGATGTATTAGAATTCCCTCAGGTAATTATTTCTGTATAATTACTATCACACAATATTTATTTGGTTAAGATCCAGGGTGATATTTTAATAACAGCAAATGTTCCTTCCTATTTAAATACAATTTGATTCTGAAAGTTTAAGGTTAAAAGTTAATATTCCAGCAAGTTAAATTCTTATTGAAATGATTAACAATGCCATGAAACTGTGTGGATAAGAACGTTTCCAAAAAGGGAGGTGTGGCAATAGGTTAGAATCATGCAAAAACTGCCTATATATGTATTATCTCCCTGCATACCTCCCCCCTTTTTTTAAGTTTGCATTTGTCGAAACGGATTTGTTTTCAATAATATCCATCATTTTTTGTATTAAGGAAAACAGGCATTTTCCTCCTCCGACCATTTTAATGCACACTTCTAGGTTATCCCCATTTTTTTCTTTGCTTTGGGCGAGGAGTGAGCACTGAACCGACCATAGAAAGTTAAAAACTAGGGAGTAACAGTGGTTAGTTTACTACTATATGGCAGTCGCGCATGCGTAGAACTACCTTTCTTCATCGTGTAACATTTTCTCCTTGCTGATCCACGGCCTTTCTTGGTCTGAGACTTTTTATCGTCTATGAATATCAAAAACTTGGTCTGCCTTTGGTCCGGACCAAATGAGTCTGGAGATAGTCCAGACCAATGTGAAATCTATGAATATGGCCCTTGGAGACGCTTGTGTTGAACTCGGGGGTACAGGTCATAATGGTGTCTGTTTAACACCCACCTCGTAAGCTGTTCGTAGTTAACGATTACCTCTCCGTCCTCTCCCTACATCCCCAAGTTACCTTAGCTGAGGACTTAACATGCCAAACATCCGCATTGGCATTGCGGCCACCGGGCAGATAGACAAGGCAATGAAATTATACGCACGATAGACGCGCACCCTCATCTCAGAGTAAGGAACTCCTGGCAACCCACTCACAATCCACGAGGTCAGGGAAGGATATCTGTTATAGGCTTCGTGTTCATCAAACATTTTACCTTTCATGTTTGTCACTCAGACCACAATCCCGTGTTAGTAGAAGTTAACACAAGGGTTGCCAATCACGACGTCCTGGTTCAACACCGAGACGTCTATTGGGGCTACGTCAAGGCTTGCCTCAATGCTCCATTTCCCCTAACCGAATCACCTAAAGCCATTTGGGTCCAATTGTTTGCCAAAGCTTGTTACACCATAAATGGTTACACGATACTGCATATTGCAATAACATTATTAATTGCATCATCAAAATAACCGCGAAATAATGGGAAGGTGGATTACACACCTAACTATACAATGCATTTTCAGTGTCGATTTCCTTTTATTATGACGAGCGATCGAATTTCAATTGTCAGAAAAGCGTGCGTTTCAGCTTTCATTCCGCAGATAATGGCTAGGGGCGAGTTACTGTTAAAGTATTTCTGCTCGGGACTTACGTCCTGATAATTCCAATCGACTAAGTGTCGACATTAATTTCCTATTCTTGCGGAACCTTTTACGATTGTTTATGCTTACCTCGGTACGGGGAAGTAAGTGTATATCAACCTTAGAAAGCATGCAGATATCAATTAAAGGCCCTCCTCGCTTCTCCTCTGGCAGTCCATTTCCATGTGCATCTTGCGTTCTGCTTGGTAATATACAGATGATACCGAAAAAAATGAATTCCGCCCGCTTGATCTACATTCACGACAGGAGTGTTAACAATGGACAGCAGAACAATTGATATAAAAAGAGTAATATCTTGGAGCCCGTTCTGAACCTTGGAACGTGTTAATGGCACTTTAGTCAAGATAAGAAGAGGAACAGATAGAAAATCCAAGGATATCCTTAGTACCAACGTACTGTATCAATCACTCTAAACCAGTCTTACATTCCTCAATGCGGTCTGATTAGAGCATACATATGAAAGAAAACGGGTCCCGTGCACCCATTTAACATTCCATTTACCATCATTGTCTCACGTGGAAGAGGGGCGCTGTATAACTGTACTCCCATTCCGAAAACGCAGTCACCTCAGGTGACTGATCAGCTCCTTCATCACGTGCGTTATCTACCAGTATATGACTCACACCACAGCAGGTCTTGAATAAAACTAGACGTGTCAACCAAACACAACTGGGGCCCGCTAAAGAAACTATTGATTTATTTTCGTCGGAAGTGTTTTCCTGCAAATTATTTCATAAAAATACACCTGCATTTAAATGGTTGAATTAATTCGCAGCAATAGCACTGAGCAGGTATATCCTGAGTTGTCATAAACGTCATCGCGTACAAGAAAGGTGCATAAGCTAACAAGGGAAGTACCCAACTATACTATATTCACTCTTAGGTTGATCCGCGGCAAAACAAACCCACGTGATCAGTGCACCGTGATGCAACACAGTAGCAATGCGCCCAGGAAAGGAGTCCCATGCTAATCTCTAAATTTTAGAATGATTTATACTTAAATAGTATAATATTCTATACAAATACCTAAGGTTTTATTTAACGCTGATTTATACCGTAAAACAGAGCTACAAGTCCCGTGATGCAATTCCTGAGTCACCTTACATCCGGGTAGGCACAGAATATTGTTTACAGCCAGAAACTAGCAGTTGTGTTTAGTATCATGGCGGACGGTGAATTTGCTCTTGTGTTTTCGTCGAATTACGTAAAGCATTAGCCGCGCAAACCATTGACTAGTGGTGAAAAAACAATAGTGTTGAATCTTTATTATAAGTTATGTGAGAAATATCCAACACTTTCCGGAAAGAAATGGTGAAATTAACTTCCGAGTTCAGTGATGTTTCGAGTACAAGTATAAACAGTGCTTGTGCAGAAAAATCTGAGTCGAGAAAAGTGGTTACACCCGGAAAAAAAAGAAAGCATATGAAATATGAGATGCAAGAATGTAGTGATTTTAAGAAGAATGCAATTCGTGTAACAGTGGATATTTTCTTTTTTTTTAAAAAAAAATGAGCCGCCAACAGTTAATAAAGTGCCGCTTCCAGAGAGCGAATAAATTAGGTTATCGCATACCTGTTACTTTATTTTTTGCTCATTTATTTTAGAATGTACTATTATTATATGTGCAAACGTTTATTTTATCAATGTTGTAACCTTTAGCCCTTAACGGAATATGCCAGTCACCGTTTCGGTTGTCGAAATAAGGACTTTGTTCTTTTTTGCACTACGTGCCGCTTGTACTGCCCACATGGTCTGAAAGTGCGGCAGTATTTCTAGTGCGAATGGCGGTGCACTGTTCACCTGGGGTTTGTTTTGATGCGGATCAACCTAAGAGTGAATATAGAGTAGACATGCCCGATTTATTTCTAAATCGGTATATAGGTATAAGTTTGGTCGATAAAAACATTAAAAGTCATTCCACTAGGTTTTTCGCCGATCACGAGATATCGTGGTTTGAAACGCGCTTATTCAGTATTGGGCTAACATGTAAAGGGAACAGAATACGCAAAGGGCGTCTGATGTTACAAACGACACATTACTTCTTTTGGGTTCTTAGAGTAAACAAACTGATAATGCCATCTTTAATGACGAGCAAATAACAGGGATATTACAAAATAAGATAATTGTGACTCAAATCACCTCCAAAAATAAGATTCGTGCCACCCCTACATGTTTGTATTTAGAGAGTATAAAATTACAATTCAAAGTAAATAATATGCACTTTATAACTAAATTACATTCTGTTGTATACCACAGTTTGGTTCACCAATATTAAACTATATGCATAGCAAAAGTGTGCATACATTGCTGAAAAACAGGGCCGGACTTTTCGAAATGTCCTCGAAAAAAATCTGATGCGTTACACTCACATGACTTTCTCTACTCTACTCTAATCTATTTTTACAAACGCTTATTCTCCATATGCTTCATGTTAATCGAGATATCAAGATGTTAATCTTATTGATAATTTTCTTGTAGATGCAAGGGGAATAAGCGATAGTTAAATATTTTAAGAGCTGGTTGCTATGTGGAGTATTCCATTCTCTTTGCATGTCCAGGGCATAAAAAAATGAATAACGAATTCCCATTTGAGAAAAAGTATACGTATTGGAAAATTTAAGAGAATAACAAGCAATATCTCGAAAATGGTTCACTCAACAAAAAAATGTATATGACATAAATTGTGTATTTTAACGCGATCTACATTTTTGTAGTAAAATTTTGTCTATCTCTTATGGTTTACCAGTTATGCAAAAGTCGTTCACAATGAAGAATACTTTTGGAGACATTCCAAGAAAATTTGAGATATACATTTCATTTGTCATGAATATATCTTAAACATATGATATTTTAATCAAAATCGTTAGCCATTTTTGAGAAAATTAAACTTTTCGAAAAATGTTCCATGTAAAGTGTAATCTGGGGTGGGGGATTTTGTTGAAAACCTTCGTGTCGCATCTCTGGAAGATACCGAACCTAAATACCAAGTTTGGTGTTTATCCGACTGTTCCTTTTTGAGTTATGCTGTTCACAGACAGACACACAGACACACACACATGGACATGTTTCCAAAAATGCTTTTTTTGGATTCAGGGGATCTCAAAACATATATTTCCGCTGAAGTCTCGGTATCGTATTTTTGGGTGGAATACAATACTTCCCCTACTTACTATACGTAGTAGGGAAAGTAAAAAAGCTCCGTGTTACGCATTGTGTGTGAGGTGAATATGAGTGTCAAAATGTAATTCGTGAAGCGTTGGTACGGTTCCAGGATGCTATGTCCAGACCACTTTGTTTAAAATCCAAATTGTCAGTGATAAAGGTGGTCCAAACCATATAACATCCATAAGGATTACAAAAAGATCTTCCGTAATAGTACGAACCTCGGATATAACCTACAGCCAGAGTCACGGCGCATGTCTGAGGTGTATTGCGATCCTCGTGACAGGCGCAAAAGGTATCGGAATGATTTTTACCATGTTTTTATCGACAAAAAGTCTGCCTTTATACCAATATAGAAAGAAATTGGGACTGACGATTCGGAGTACTTCCCTTGTAAGTGATCTTCACTTGAGCACTTCATGTCTCTTTGTCCGATGCTCAGTCTCTATAAGCAAATAACCCCTTTTTCTCTGAAACAAGGTCAACGTTTCTTCTTTTCATACAGTTTGAAAAATGTAAATTGCGTATTGGGTTTGCGTATTCTTCTCTCTTATGCCCCTCAGAAACCGAAGAGATTACATTTTTTGTTTAATCTAAAAATAAGCTTAGATAAGTGAGACGCCAATTAAATAACACGCGTTGATGGAAATCACAGCCGTTTCTAGAGATAACCATAAACAATAACTGGAACGTATCAGTTAAGTTCCTTGCGGTACCAGAAATATACATTAAATACTCAGATTTAAAATATAACGTTTACAAAGTTTATACATTTGAAACACACATATGCAACCAATTCATGGAATTAAGTGAAATCTTTGTATATAGGTAATCTAATATTCTTAACGCAAGTGTTGCAAAATGTGTATATATCAATTTATTTGTTAAAGTTCTCATTAAAATAATGTGAAACCATTAGAAATGTTAGTTAAAAAGCTGAATTAAATGGCGTACCACATTAAAAGATTAAAACACATAATAAAACAAAACAAAAAGAAAACAGTAAAAATTCCTTGCACGCAAAACAAAATAATTCAATTTTACCAACTAAAATTCCGTTTCATTAAGCTATATTTTTTAGCAACAAGAAGAATGAAACAACAAATAGATGTATTTTCAAAGACGTTTTCAAAGAACATAGAGCCCACACCATATTCCTATACGAAGACAACTCTGACTAAGCTGGTGAGTAAACCCGAAAATTTAAGACAAATATTTTCCAATTTTCGAGAATTTTTGCCGATATCCTGTTGTGAGGGGACATATATCCAATAGATTAGAGTATTGAAACAACAAGAATAACTAATAATGTAAAATAATATTGAGAAATAGCTTTACTGTAAAATACCTTGTACCCCAGAATTAATTAATGTGAAAGAAAGCATGTAAGGAATCGTGTAATTAGTAACTACCAGGCGAGTGAGCAACAGGAGTAAAGTCCACATCAAATACACGCAAATGCACACAGGGTTTAGGCAAAGTCACAGAAAACAGAGAGGCCCGAGATTAGAGTAAGACAGAGATAGTGGGACAATTTCTGGAAGACAAGGGAGTTGGAAAAACAGAAAGAGAAACGAGAGTTGTAAACTGAGACGGGGAAGGTGGCTTTTACCAGAGAAGTCAAAGGGAAACGTGACTCCTAAAATTGGAGCATTTTATTTTCCTAACACGCTAAGTAGATAACCAATGAGAATAGTTGTTACATATTAAGGCGCGAATCCTAGGTCATAGTAGGAAGGTATAAAAAGTGGAAGAGGCCCTAAGTTACACACTCTCTGACTTTTTTCCAACGATGTAACACATGTGACTCAGGCGGAAGATTTTATGCGTGTATGTGGGTGGGAGAATATCGTGTGACACAGATAGGTCCACGCAAAGAATTCACAGTAGCGGAAATATTACATGTACAGCTTTTGTATAATTTTGTGTTAAGAAAGGGAAAGTTGCTAGCCGCCTCAATGGGCATTATATTGTTAATAAATTAAGCTGCTATAGGGAAAGTAAGTTTGTTATTTGGCTTCCCCTACATAAAATCCTGAGAAATATCAAGTTAGGTAGATAGGATAGGAATTTCTCCTCAACTCTAGGACAAGCAGCCCGGAAGAGAACATCAAGGAACTTCGGAGATCCGAGACATCTACATAAGACAGCACGTGGTACTCACATGTGAGCACAATCCCCGCTACACTGTTTTAATATCTAAATTGCTGATCTACAAATTCATTCATTTAAAGTTTACCCAGGTTTCAGCCCAAGGAGTGTTACAGTGTTCCACAGAAACACAGCAGCTTCTGTAGACCTGAATAGTTAAAACGGTTTGATCACAGAAATAGCTCAGGAAGCGATGTTTATTTTTTTTTAACTTGTTAATATGTATGACTTATCCGCGAGTATTAAGGGATCGCCCCTACGGTAGTGTATGAGGGCGACACTGAAAATATTTAGAACATCAAAAAAAGGGTTAGTCTTAAACAACTTAAATGAATCTATTGTTTTTCAAAATATTCCCCTTTAACATAAACACATTTTTGCATTCCATGAAGCAAGTCCTTAAAGCAATGATGTCACTCCTCCCGAGGCACTTCAGAAACCAGGTTTTTATAATGATTCACTACTTCATCTGATAATGAAAAAGTGATTTCACGCATTTTATCTTTACTTTTTGGAAACAAAAAGAAACCACAAGGTGCTAGGTCAGGTCTGTGTGGTGGAAGGCCCATGGTGCTGAGTTTAAGACTTTCAGATACTCAGTTGTTAGTTTTGTTGTATCGACAATGCGTTGTCATGATGTAACTATTTTTCCTTTTGAGCGTTTTGCACGAATTTTTAAAAAAAAATTGCGGTAAACAGATATTTGTTTACCAATCGGCAGTAACGGTCTGTCTTTCAATGCCATAATAGCAAAATGGCCGGTTTTAGGGGGGAAAATCTGATGTTACACTCACATGACTTTCTCTACTCTTGTACAAACTATTTTTACAAACGCTTACTCTCCATATGCTTCATGTTAATCGAGATGTTAATCTTATTGCTAATTTTCTTGTAGATGCAAGGGGAATTGGTAGGCTTTAAGCGACAGTCAAATATTTTAAGAGCTGGTTGCTATGTGGAGCATTGTATTCTCTTTGCATGTCCAGGACATAAAAACAATAAGCATTTTTGGAAACATGTCCATGTGTATGTCGTGTGCCTGTGCGTCTGTGAACAGCATAACTCAAAAACGAAAAGTCGGATAAACACCAAACTTGGTATTTAGGTTCAATATGTTCCTGGAATGCGACATGAAAGTTTTCAAGAAAATCCCCCTAAAACCACCCCTTACATGGAAAATTTTTCGAAAATTTTTATTTTCTCAAAACGGCTCTAACGATTTTGATTGAAGTATCATATGTTTAAGAAATATTTATGGCAAATAAAATATATATCTTGAAATTTCTGGGAATGTCTCCAAAAGTCCTCTTCATTCTGAACGACTTTTGCATAACTGGTAAGCCGCAAGAGACAGACAAAACTTTTTTACTAAAAAAAATGTAGGTCTAGTTAAAACACACAATATATGTCATAAACATTTTTTTTTGTAAAGTGAACCATTTTCGAGATATTCCTTGTTATTTCTTTGAATTTTCCAATACTTACACTTTTTCTCAACTGAGAATTCGTTTTTCTTTTTTTTTTATGTTCTTGACATGCACAGAGAATTACATTTTACACATAGCGACCGGTTCTAAAAATATTTGACTATCGCTTAAGGCCTACTATGTTACTCTTGTTTTGTATTTGCAAGGGCAATATAGAAATACAGTAGCCTTTAAGCATAGACATACACTATGTGATCAAAAGTATCCGGACACCCCCACAAACATACGTTTTTCATTTTAGGTGCACTGTGCTGCCACCTACTGCCTGGTACTCATTATCCGCGATCTCAGTAGTGATTAGACATCGTGAAACAGCAAAATGGAACGCTCCGTGGAACTCAGGACTTCGAACGTGGTCAGGTGATTGGGTGTCACTTGTGTCAGAAGTCTGTACGCAAGATTTCCACACTCCTAAACATCCCTAGGTCCAGTGTTTCTGAAGTGATAGTGAAGTGGAAACGTGAAGGTACATGTACAGCACAAAAGCGTACAGGCCGACCTCGTCTGTTGACTGACAGAGACCGCCGACATTTGAAGAGAGTCGTAAAGAGTAATAGGCAGACATCTATCAGACCATCACACAGGAATTTCAAACTCCATCAGGATCCACTGCAAGTACTATGACAGTTAGCCGTGAGGTGAGAAACCTTGGATTCCATGAAGCCACACATCACGCTGGAAAATGCCAAACGACGCCTCGCTTGGTGTAAGGAGCGTCAACATTACACGATTGAACAGTGGCAAAATGTCACTACTAACGAATCACGGTACACAATGTGGTGATCCAATGGCAGGGTGTGGGTATGTCGAATGCCCGGTGAACGTCATCTGCCAGCGTGTGTAGTGCCAACAGTGAAATTCCGAGGTGGTGGTAACAGCAGTTCTTGGGCGTCCTTCTCAAAATTCATCACTAAGAAAAAACGGATCTCTTTTGAATTCGCGTACCAATTATAAATTGCTGCCTTAGATGTGGCTTCTTCGCCAAATGCATTTCTAAGTCGACCTTCACATTATTTATGCTTAGTGACGGTTTAAAACTTAAATCATAGCCCAGAAATGTTCTCTAGCCAAATTCATTTTTGGGTGAACACAAAATCTTTAAATGGGATAATTAATGAACTATTGGAGCAAATCGAACAAACTACACGGCAATCAACTCGCAAAGCATTAAAATAACTGTCAGGTAAAAACAAATTTGATTTGTTTCTAGAAACATGGCATTTTGAAATTTTTCAGTATCGCCCCTCGTAGCTGCCTATTCGTTGCCCAATTGGATTTTTCTCCTGCTGAGAGGTCTGGTATGGGATGCACACTGCTCTGGTACCAGAAGAAGAGCTACAGGACTGAGTAGCGACTTTCAAGTGTCGTCCTCCGTGGACTAGTGGTACCGTGCTAGCCTCTAGTTCCCAAGATCGCGGAGTTCAAACCCGGCGGAGGGTGATGGATTTTTTCGGGCGTAAAAACCCTTAGCATGGCTTCCTTCGTAGGGAAGTAAAGCCGGTGGAAGTAAAGCCGGTGGTCCCGTGTCGCAGATTTACGGCACGTAAAAGAACCTCAAGCCTGATAAAGAGGCCTCTGAGCAAAATTACCGATCTTTCACGCCCAATGTAGAATGGAACGCTAAGGACCATAGTAGTTAAAAGAGCGTCCATACATAAAAAAAAGAATAAGTAAATAAACGACTTTCAAGTCTGAAGGACCTCGGAGACTTGAAGTGCAGATCACACGTTATCCCTACTATTGCACTTAAGCCATAACGTCTTGTGTAAATGGAGGCAAAGGATATAACAGTCTTGAAATCGGATTGTTCTGGGCTTTCATGCCGAGTGTTACTTTATTTACAAGTAAATCTCAAAGTAACAAATTGAGCTTTACTTTCAAAATTAAAAGTTTGGCATTTTACGAAGTCTACTTCAATACAGTTTTTAGTAAGTTTGTTAACTTCAACATTTAATGTGCAAACACAACTTAATGTAGATGCATAGTACCTATATGTTTCATAAATCTACTCAGCAATTTGGAGCGTGTGAAATGAAAGCAAAAGCAACAATCAGTGCAAACCTGCATTTGTTTTTAATCAAGTTTTTAGATTTAAGCGCATCCTAATTTTGATATATTTGAACATGTGTGCATGTGTCGACATCGTATCAGATCCCCTGGTGTTTAGAAATCTTGCTTGAGACTCAGATTTTTATGGACGAAACGATGTTCTCTTAGATAGCTTATAATTTAAGCATGTATTTAATGAACTTTTGTATCTATTTTTAATACATTCAGATTAGTACGTGCACAAGTGCTTTAAAAGCGATAAAGTTATGTATGTTTTAACTTTCTCCACTACGCATAGTAAGCAGAGGAAGTATCATATTTCACCCCAAAACTCAATGTCAAGATTTCAACGGAAACATTTGTTTTAAGTGCCCCTGAACCTAAAAAAAAAAGCACTTTTAGAAAAAGGTCCGTGTCTTTGTCTATGAATAGCACAACTCAAAAACGAAAATCCGGTTTAATACCAAACTTGGTACTGAAGTTCAGTATCATCCAAGGGTTGCGGTAGAAAGATTTTCAAGAAAATCCCCCAACCCCAAACTGTCCTTTAAATGGAATTTTTTTCGAAAATTCTTTCTCTTACAATTTTGATTAATACCACATGTTTAAGATATTCTCATGACAAATAAATGTGTGCCTTGAATTTTCTAGGATAGCCTCTGAAGTCCTCTTCGTTCTGAATGACTTTTGCATATTTTGTAAACCGAAAAAGATAGACAAAATCTTACTCCACACAAAAAAAGGTAGATCTCGTTAAGGCACACACAATTTATATTAAATTATTCCTTTTTATTGGTTTGAAGTTTCAAAACCCTCTACTTTTCTGAAATGAGAAATTGTAATTCGTTCTTTTCTCTGTCAATGCATATCATTTTTGGTCATCACATAGCGATCAGCTCTTAAAACATGACTATCGCTTAAGCCTACTGTATTCCCCTATTCCTGTGGTACCTACAAATATGATATAAAACAATTTACACACACACACACACACACACACACACACACACACACACACACACACACACACACACACACACACACACACCGGTTCTCAGCGCTCTGGCCGGGAACTGCACGGCAGTCTTGTGCGACACGTCTGAATGAACTCAAGGCCACGGGCTCTTCCACTTATCGGACATGTGGCAGCGGGCTTCAGCTATTGCTTCCTATGTATAGACCGAGACGCGTGTGTATTTGTGTGCGATTGAATTATCGCATTATTACAACCCAGAAATGGTACTCAAATTTTCGCTTGAACAAAGACTTTTTATGTATGACACGTATGTAAAAACCGACTCATGTAGACAGGTGTGTAGGCAATTTCACGATAAATTTCCTGGTGTTCCAGCTCCGAGTAGAAACAGTTAGTTATCTAGTGAATATAGTGAAGAGAACGGGATCATTTAATGCTGTAAGTTGTAAAAAGAAATGAAGGGTTCTAATGGAAGAAACCCTTGATGACATTGGTGAAGCATTTGAACGGTCTCCGAATAAATCTACGGCGTGTAGCACAAGTCAGTTTTTCAAAAACCTCAGTACATAGGTCTACGAAACTGTTGAAATTAAAACCATACAGAGTGACTATTGTCCATCAATTACGACCGCGTGAGGTTTCCTTGGAAGACATCAAGAATGTTTTTGATGACAGCGTCCCAGGTCTCGGAAACGAGCCTCGGGTGTCTGAGTGACACACCAGTTTCGGGTGTCCAAGTGGTCTACTCCTGTGACAATTAGGTCAGCTTAAATATCCTACTCTACGAGGTGTCAACGTTCCGTTAATCTTGATTCACCATGTACCCGAATTTCAATATCTCTAAAGGGTTATGGCCGGCTCGATCGCCGGATCTTATTGCGTGTGACTTTTATCTGTGGGGAACTCTCAAAAATAGAATCTACAGAAATAATCCTCGCACCATAGACGATCTTAAAAAGCAATATAAGAACAGAAATTAGGGAACAAAAACTTATGCGTGTGAATGGTAATTTCATCAGAAGGTGCCAAGAATGTTTATCTGCCGAAGGACACCACTTTCAACACTGACTGTGAAAAAGGTTAGTACTGATAAAATAAAAAGTAATCATGTTTGTTCAATAGGTAATCAATATATCATAATAATCATCATAAAATCAGTAATAATATGGTATCAGTATCAATAATGATAATAATAAACAGATACACTGAATATAGAGCGCAGAACACGCATCGCGACTACCGGGCAGATAGCCGAGGAATCGCGCACGGAACACACATCGCACTCCCGGCCAGATGGCTGAGGGACCGCTCTGTACATATATATACGTACATATATATACATATATATATAATGTATATATATACATTATATTATATATTAACCTGAAGTAGACGTAGACATAAGAATAAGCTTTGTACGAATAGTTGTTGAAGAATGAGTAGAGATAGTAATGTGAATGTAACACAAGATATTGTTTCCCCATTATAAAAATAACAGTTGTTTTTCATCAGACAGAATTAATTCATTATGCAACTCCATGCTTTATATTTAAAGATTTGAAATATAAAATACGAAATTATTGCGACAACTACTCAGATTGTAAACAAACAAAAGTGAATACTTCACATGCATTACTTTCTTTTCTCTCTCTTCTACTTTTGCATATTATTTACTGAAATTGTTCTACTCACCCTTTTCTTGCTTGTCCAACATTCCTACCAGCCTATCACTTCGATTATGGTAGAAGCAATTTTATTATGACTGAGCGCTTTACACTGATATTTATTTGTAGATGATTGTATCTGCTGATAATAATTTCCCAATATTAATAATACTCGTCTGTTATCTCTCAAAATTAACCTAAAAAATGTGACCTCTGCTATATCTGATCACGATTTGGCCTCAGCATTCTTGTTTCACTCTTATGTGTTTCTCTTATTATGAGCATTTATGGTAAGCACTCATATACCTTATTTCCAGGTATGAAGCCTTGTAAGAAATTGTTTAAAATGTTTTTTCTATCTTTCTTTCTCGATGGGAGTAATTTTAACATACCCATAAATATATACTGGCAGTGAAAATTGTTTGGATTGTGGGGTTATTCGTCAGTTTCTAAAATGCCTAGATACATTGTTGTAAGCACAGCTTTCTCTTTCCAATTCATTTAACCAAGTGACAACCTCGTGGCGAGAATAGCAACACTCTTCAAAACTTAAAAGCAGCAGCACTGTTCTGGACTATTAAATAATGACAACAATAATAATTTATATTCTTTCGGGGTTAAGCTCTCACAGTTGCTTATCTCTATGGCATTTCCCTATAAAGGACCAATAAGATGGATTTGGTTGTTCTAGTTTCAGAAAAATTACGATGCAGGTCCATTTTTAGTATGCAATGAAAAGCGTTCTTTTACATACAGGAACAGTATTTCTGCAGTGTCGTAACCTCTATCATAACGGCGATATTTTATATATATATATATATATATATATATATATATATATATATATATATTACATTTAAACTATAAACGATTTTAAGATCAAAGAAGCACTCAGGACTACTTTATTTCATCACATTCTACTTTTTTTTGGGGGGGGGGGGGAATTTCGTGTTATGTGTCACCTCTTGCTAGATGCAACCATCATTTGCAAATATATAGAAATATAAACTTACTTTCTTCATTTTATATGCATTCATGTTATTTTAATGAATGCTTCCTTTTGAGTTTTTAACTTCCATTCTTTGATTTTAATGAGTAGACCAGAATAGGGCTTTAAGTGAAACTTGATAACCTCTTAGCAAAAGCCTTAATATTACTTAAATGCTAGTGACACAATACTCCTGTCTCTCTTCAGATAAATTTAGTTTGATTGTAACACATATATTTATCACCAAGTTGATAATTCTGAAGAAATGGACTTTCGGCCTGTATTATCCTTAGATGGTTATGCCTTTGTAGGAAAAATTTGACATAAAAGGCTGTCACTGTTTACATAAAATGGACCACTTCTGCAGAAACGAAGCAACCTCCACGGTAAATAAAAATGAGCTGATGCTATTCTATTGTTCCCAGTGATGTCGTGACAAATTTTTTCTTGGCCACACACTTTCATTCCTACTAAAAACATCTCGTTCTTAAAGATGCCATGAAGATAATTGAAATTTTATTGAAAATTTAAACTTCAGGAAAACATCATTATAAGCTTGTTATGCTACTTTAAGTATATTCAGTGTAACTTAATGATCTTAAAAGACGTTATGAATCAATCTCATAATGCAACGTTTTGTGACTTACAATATTGTTTGAGCTAAAGTTTCAATTGATTGACATAAAATGATTTGCTAGTCTTCCATTTATTTAACAGAAGATCATTAAAGAATGTCTGAAGTGAATTTTTACTTTCTCTACTACGTATAGTAAAGTAGGGGAAGTATTGCATTCCACTCAAAAATTCGATACCGAGATTTCACCGGAAATACATGCTTTGAAGCACCTGAACCCCCCAAAAAAACATTTTTAGAAAAAGATCCGTGTATGTGTGTCTGTGTGTGAATAGCATAACTCAAAAACGAAAAGTCGGATAAATACCAAACTTGGTTTAGGTTCAGTGTCTTTCAAAGATGAGACACGAAGATTTTCAACAAAATCCTCCCATTCCAGAGTACCCTTTACATGGAACATTTTTCAAAATTTTTTATTTTCTAAAAAATGGCTAACGATTTTGATTAAAATATGGTATATTTAAGATATTTACACGACAAATAAAAGGTATATCTTGAATTTTCTGGGAATGTCCCCAAAAGTCCTCTTCATTCTGAATGGCTTTTGCATAACTGGTAAACCGTAAGAAATAAAACAAAACTTTTCTTCACACAAAATGTTGATCTCATTAAAACAAACGATTTATGTCATATTCTTCTTCTTCTTCTTTTCTAGAGTGAACGATTTCTGAGATAGTTCTTGTTATTTGTTTGAATTATTCAAAACTTCCACTGTTTCTCAAACGAGAATTCGTTTTTTTTATTTATTTATTTATATTTTTTTTATATCCTGAACATGCAAAGAGCATTGAATGCTCCACATAGCAATCGGCTCTTAAAAAGATTTGACTGTCGTTTAAAGCCTACTATATTCCCCTTGCACCTACAAGAAAATTAGCATTAAGATACTTTCTGCAAATGTTTATCCGTATTAACATGAAGTACAGCTAGTGTAAAACGCCGTGACAGTCCCCCACTCCTGAAGCATAGATGCGCAATAGCACTGACCAGCTCACTTGCATAATAAGAAAGGTGGGGGTCAGCGACTGCCTCCGAGTTCTGACATACTTCTGGTCCCTTGCTCCACCAACTACTCTCACCGCTTCTCCTCTCTTGCGCATATAGTGTCACGACGTTTTACACGAGCTGTAGGTAAAGAATAAGCGTCTGTAAAGCAGTTTGTACAACAGTAGAGAAAGTCATGTGAGTGTAACATCAGATTTTTCAATTATAGGTGCACTTTTGTCCTGATCAACTCTGGAGCGCCCTGGCACTTCGGTGACTTTTCAGCCACTCTTTAATAAATGGCCTTGGCTTCCAACGTTGCAGAGGTGGGCCATTTATGCGTACGAACATTAGTTGTGATATATATGAAGTAAACACACTTGTACTTGCACCTAGTACTTCACACAAGGAAAACAGCACCAAACAAGGACACGAGTATTACAATTTGACGGTGATACGGAAGTGGAGAAGTTGGAGTCATGGAATGTAAAAAACAATAAGTGTACATCATCGTATGGACTTGAAAGTATGACCTCAATGACAGCAGCACTGATTGAGCATTACTACATGTTCTGCAGAAAAGTACCAACCCCCCCTGCATTTGAGTGCCATCTATGAATCGAGTAAGAAAAGGCTGACAGGATATGTCACGTTTCTCTTTCAGCAGAAAGGTAATTCTACCTTATCCACGTTTTCGAAGCAAAGCATACTGGGATCAAACAGTTGTTTCTAAAAAGTGTTGTTTTTGTTTTGTTTTGCAGCAAGCTAAATTGTCTTAAAACATCCCATAAAATAAGACTAATCCCACAGGAATTAGCTGTGAATTATTTAGCCACAGGACGAAGATGTCATGAAGACATAAATAGAAACAGAAATCCCCTAGATGTGATACCTACGAATAGTCAGTTTTCGTGGAACTAGTGACTTCAAACAAATGATAACAGGAAAGTACATATAAAGAACATTTCCTGTTTGCAGACACGCCACATAACGTTCGGAAAAATCTCCATTTTCTCGGAAAACCGTTTTCCGGAGAATTTACCAAAACTGACATAAAAAATTGGTCCCCCATCTTCGAAACCGTATGATGAATTGCCACCTATATGGAGAAATGGAAAAGTAATTCCAGTCCCAAAGTTTCAAGACTTACTCCAAAATATGCTGCAGCTAGAGAAATCTATACCACTTTGCTGGAAGATGCGAATTTGTAGATAATATTGATGACTTTTCAGTTGCACCAACTTTGTAATTGAATATTTGGCTGATTAAATTTTTAATAATAGTAGTTACATGAAAATGAGACACTATGACTTATTCTGGTTGAAACTCAAAATATACTATTCGAGTCAATATAGCAGAATTATATTCAAAGCATGTACCACTCTGCAGAAAGGAATCAAACCACAAAAACGTTTTAATATATCGTTAATAAAGAGGCATGTTTTAGAATGGAAGTTCCTGAGTATACAATAAATAACTATATATTACTTTCTCTACTACGTATAGTAAGTAGGGGAAGTATTGTATTCCACCCAAAAATTCGATACCGAGATTTCACCGGAAATATATGTTTTGAGACTCCCCGAATCCAAAAAAAGCATTTTTGGAAACATGTCCGTGTGTGTGTCTGTGTGTATGTGAACAGCATAACTCAGAAACGAACAGTCGCATAAACACCAAACTTGGTATTTAGGTTCAGTATCTTCCAGAGATGCTCACGAAGGTTTTTAAGAAAATGCCCCACCCCAGACTACCCTTTACATGGAAAATGTTTCGAAAATTTTAATTTTCTCAAAAATGGCTCAAACGATTTTGATTAAAATATCATATATTTAAGATATTTTTATGACAAATAAAATGTATATCTTGAATTTTCTGGGTATGTCTCCAAAAGTATTTTTCATTGTGAACGACTTTTGCATAAGTGGTAAACCATAAGAGATAGACAAAATGTTACAACACAAAAAATGTAGATCGCGTTAAAATACACAATTTATGTCATATACATTTTTTTGGTTGAGTGAACCATTTTCGAGATATTGCTTGTTATTCCCTTAAACTTTTCAATTCTTATTTTCTCAAATGGCAATTCGCTATCCATTTTTTTGTCTTAAATATGCAAAGAGTATTAATCTGTGGCAAAGGGAATGGTGCTGCACCGAGCAACCAGCTATTAAGAGATATGTATGTGCTTAAAGGCTACTGTATTTCTATATTGTCCTTGTAAATATATATTCCCCTTACATCTACAAGAAAATTAGCAATAAGATTAACATCTCGATTAACATCAAGCATATGGAGAATAAGCGTTTGTAAAAATAGTTTGTACAAGAGTAGAGAAAGTCATGTGAGTGGAACACATCAGATTTTTTTTATGTCCTGGACATGCAAATAGAATATAATGCGCCACATGGCAACCAGCGCTTAAAATATTTGACTATCCCTTAAAACCTACCATATTCCCCTTGCATTTACAAGAAAATTAGCAATAAGATTGACATCTCGATATCTCGATTAACATGAAGCATATGGAGAATAAGCGTTTGTAAAAATAGTTTGTACAAGAGTAGAGAAAGTCATGTGAGTGTAACAAATCAGATTTTTTTTATGTCCTGGACATGTAAAGAGAATGAAATGCGCCACATAGCAACCAGCGCTTAAAAGATTTGACTATCGCTTATAACCTACCATATTCCCCTTGCATCTACAAGAAAATTAGCAATAAGATTGACATCTCGATATCTCAATTAACATAAGGCATATGGAGAATAAGCGTTTGTAAAAATAGTTTGTACAAGAGTAGAGAAAGTCATGTGAGTGTAACAGATCAGATTTTTTTTATGTCCTGGACATGCAAAGAGAATGGAATGCGCCACATAGCAACCAGTGCTTAAAAGATTTGACTATCGTTTAAAACCTACCATATTCCGCTTACATTTACAAGAAAATTAGCAATAAGATTGACATCTCGATATCTCGATTAACATGAAGCATATGGAGAATAAGCGTTTGTAAAAATAGTTTGTACCAGAGTAGAGAAAGTCATGTGAGTGTAACACATCATATTTTTCAATATTTATATTCTCAAATGGGAATTCGTTATTCATTTTTTTTTTTTTTTTGGTTATGCAAAGAGTATTAATCTGTGACAAAGAAAATAGTGCTGCACATAGCAACCAGCTATTAAGAGATATGTCTATGCTTAAAGGCTACTGTATTTCTAAAGCAAATACAAAACAAGGCGAACATAGTAGGCCTTAAGCGATAGTCAAATATTTCTAGAACTGGTCGCTATGTGTAAAATGTAACTCTCTTTGCATGTCAAAAGATCGTTTCTGCAAATGTTTATCTCGATTAATAGGAAATAGATGGAGAATAGGAATTTGTAAAAATAGTTTGTACAAGAGTAGAGAAAGTCATGTGAGTGTAACACACCAGATATTTTTTTTTCTTTGGTCTGGTAATGCAAAGAGAATGGAATACTCCACATAGCAACCAGCTCTTAAAATATTTGACTATGGCTTAAAGCCTACCAATTCCCCTTGCATCTACAAGAAAATTAGCAATAAGATTAACATCTCGATATCTCGATTAACATGAAGCATATGGAGAATAAGCGTTTGTAAAAATAGTTTGTACAAGAGTAGAGAAAGTCATGAGAGTGTAACACATCAGATTTTTTTAATTGTGATGTTCTATTACTATTTAACTGTAATTGGATTATTCTCAAATGAGTTATATTGAGATCTGGACCCTTCCTGCAAGTAATATGGTTCAAACGACTATCCTAATCGCAATTAGTTTCGAAGCCGACACTGGCTGCAAACGCAGTGTTTAGTTAGCTATCATCTAAACCCACAGGGTCACCCAATAATCGTGATGGTGAACTAAGTAACCGCAGAAAACACTGCCACCACTATCATGGGTGCCAAATCATAACCTATATGCCTCTCGCTCGATGAAGGACGTGAAATCTGTGAAGGCAACCTTGAATTTCGCAGTACAACACCGAATGGATTGTTGTCAATGTGCACCTGTGAAGATGAGGTCAGTAATCCGCAGGGTGGAAGCTAACATAGATAATTGACTTTTCTTGGATAGGCGACTTAGTGCAAATTGCACTTCTCTACGACACTAAACACATCATTTAGTCTTTTAATTCTTTCCTTTTGCTAAAAATTAATAAAAAAGAGTATATAATGGAGCTCTATATCCCAAATATATTCTACGCTGCTTATGTATTATCTATTATATCTACGGAATGCAAATGATGCACAAACCGAAAACTCAGTATGTGATAAGGCACATACATGAACAAAAGAACCAGTAACGGATTTTATTCTTAGGTACTCGTTTAGCACCGCCAAACTTTTCTTAAAGGTCTTTCTGCATATCGGTATACCAAAACATAGGATTTCTACTTCATCTACATTCTCTACATAAGGTAATATTTTGAGTAGGTCATCGCCATATTCTTTACGTTGATAGTTGCTTATGCTCAGAAATCATGTCACATCAGAAGTAACAAACTGACTTTCCAACTATGCAACAAAAGCCTGAGGTTAGTTTTCCCTTATGAAGCTGTCAAAATCCAAAGTAAAGAGATCTTTTCGACATCAAAAAGAGACAAACTGGGTCTAACTCATACTACTAAGTAACAGTAACCGCATAGTCACTTTAACTTAGGTTTGGGACAGGGAGTTTAGCCTTAGTAAATGTACTCGGCATGTTTGTAAACCCAGCACTAAGACTCTGGGTACAGCTGTAGATGGTAAAAATTCTGATGTGTTACACTCACATGACTTTCTCTACTCTTGTACAAACTATGTTTACAAACGCTTAATCTCCATATGCTTCATGTTAATGGAGATATCGAGATGTCAATCTTATTGATAATTTTCTTGTAGATGCAAGGGGAATATGGTAAGTTTTAAGCGATAGTCAAATATTTTAAGAGCTGGTTGCTATGTGGCGCATTCCATTCTCTTTGCATGTCCAGGACATAAAAAAATCTGATGTGTTACACTCACATGACTTTCTCTACTCTTGTACAATCTAATTTTACAAACGCCTATTCTCCATATGCTTCAAGTTAATCGAGATATCGAGATGTCAATCTTATTGGTAATTTTCTTGTAGATGCAAGGGAAATATCGTAACTTTTAAGCGATAGTCAAATATTTTAACGCTGGTTGCTATGTGGCGCATTCCATTCTCTTTGCATGTCCAGGACATAAAAAAAATGAATAACGAATTTGAGAAAAAGTATAAGTATTGGAAAATTTAAGGAAATAACAAGCAATATCTCGAAAACGGTTCACTCAACAAAAGAAATGTATATGACATAAGTTGTGTATTTTAACGCGATCTACATTTTTTGTGTAGTAAAATTTTGTCTATCTCTTATGGTTTACCAGTTATGCAAAAGTCGTTCACAATGAAGAATACTTTTGGAGACATTCCCAGAAAATTCGAGATATACATTTAATTTCTCATGACATTATCTTAAACATATGATATTTTCATCAAAATCGTTAGAGCCATTTTTGAAAAAATTAAAATTTTCGAAAAAATCTTCCATGTAAAGGGTAGTCTGGGGTGGGGGGATTTTCTTGAAAACCTCCGTGTCGCATCTCTGGAAGATACTAAACCTAAATACCAAGTTTGGTGCTTATCCGACTGTTCGTTTTTGAGTTATGCTGTTCACAGACACACAGACACACACACAGACACACACACACACACAGACACACACACGGACATGTTTCCAAAAATGCTTTTTTTGGATTCAGGAGGTCTCAAAACATGTATTTCCGGTGAAACCTCGGTATCGAATTTTTGGGTGGAATGCAATACTTCCCCTACTTACTATACGTAGTAGAGAAAGTAAAAATGAATAACGAATTTGAGAAAAAGTATAAGTATTGGAGAATTTAAGGTAATAACAAGCAATATCTCGCAAACGGTTCACTCAACAAAAGAAATGTATATGACATAATTTGTGTATTTTAACGCGATCTACATTTTTCGTGTAGTAAACTTTTGTCTATCTCTTATGGTTTACCAGTTATGAAAAAGTCGTTCATAATGAAGAACACTTTTGGAGACATTGCCAGAAAATTCGAGATATACATTTTATTTGTCATGACAATATCTTAAACATATGATAGTTTAATCAAAATCGTTAGAGCCGTTTTTGAGAAAATTAAAATTTTCGAAAAATGTTCCATGTAAAGGGTAGTCTGGGGTGGGGGAATTTTCTTGAAAACCTTCGTGTCGCATCTCTGGAAGATACTGAACCTAAATACCAAGTTTGGTGTTTATCCGACTGTTCGTTTCTGAGTTATGCTGTTCACAGACACACAGACAGACACACACACACACACACACACACACACACGGACATGTTTCCAAAAATGCTCTTTTTGGATTCAGGGGATCTCAAAACATATATTTCCGGTGAAATCTCGGTATCGAATTTTTGGGTGGAATACAATACTTCCCCTACTTACTATACGTAGTAGAGAAAGTAAAAAGGGATTTTCTTTACTGCCACATTGCATTACAGACTGCGTACTATTAGCACATGCTTTAAAATCATCCTCCGTGGACTAATGGTACCGTGCTTAGCCTCTAGCTCCCGAGGTCGCGGGCATACCCGGCGGAGGGCGATGAATTTCTTCGGACGTAAAAACCCTTATCATTGCTTCCTTCGGAAGGGAAGTAAAGCCGGTGGTCCCATGTCGTAGACTTACCGCACGTAAAATAACCTCAAGTCTGATAAGAGGCCTCTGAGCAAAATTTCAGGTCTTTCACCCCAATTTAGAATGGGATGCTAAGGACCATAGTAGTTAAAGAGTGTCCATAAATGAAACTCAATTTAATTTAATATGCTTTAAAATAAAGTTTATTGTGTTTAGTCATAAGAATGTAGTGTATCCCTACTTAAGGCATGCCAAAGCACCTCCTTGAAGGCAGAATATCTCTGCGGCATTGCTGTGGGAGTGAGAGACAGGTTTACTTAGCTCCGAAATAGGCTGATTTTAGCATATCTGTACTAGTGAAGAGTCTGTGTTTTACAGCAGTATATTGGATGTATCACAAGATATATTTTAATAATTAATGCGTTTGAGTAACTTGTCGAATAAACACATTTCTAAAAAGCAATTTCCCCCTTCCCAAAAATAAAAGGAGACCTGTCTCTCTCCCCAGACGTAGTTAATCGTAAAGATAAACAGGTACACACAATTTTTCTTTGAAATTGTAAGCAATTTTAATAGCTTACTCATTGGGTTATAACGGATGTGGTTTTCAAAACAAAAACATTTTCGCATACAACGCTTAACAAATTTGCATCTTCTTTGTTGAAGAACGTAATAGGAAATAATAGACTACTATTATTATGCTTATTATGATGTGTAACTATCGTTTTTTTGTATACGACGATTTCTTTGGCAACTTAGGTGTTAAGTATCTTCGTTCACTGCATCTCCTGGGCTTGAGATCCGGATGCACCAATGATAACAATACTTATGGGCAATGCATCTCCTTTTGCGAAAAAGAATTAATGAAGTCGGAGGGGAGTACTGATCTCGCCTACTTCTTTAAATGCCCCTTATACTGCTGGGAGCTCAAAAAATGGCAGGCGTTAGAAATGTGCGAGACAAAACCTTTTAACCTCTCACAATAGAAAACATGAGCGTTTCTCTCACACACGAAGTATGCATCCCCCCTTATCTATCTTCATATGTCGCTAGCCATCTCTACTGCTCCCAGCTGGAGCTGAGTGCAAAACAGTTTAATTAAGGTCGAGTCTTGTGCAGTGACTACAGATTTTATTGGTTGGCGTTAAAGCATACAAGAAGCATTAAATGACATGAGTCAAGAATATAGAATGTAAAATACTTTAGTTCTAAAATGGTTCTGAGGGCGTTAGGGTCCTTTTTATTATTATTTCATTTATATAGCATCCTTTAACGTATATGTTATAGAAGTACACATATACAAAGCTTTTGACCAAAAAAAAGTGAAGAGGTTATTACTAGCACATTCATATTTCCAGACTCTGCGGAGGGTAGGAAATTATTAAAGAAAACTTCCTTCCAGCCAAGAATGCTATGATTGTTTCATCGCTTAGAAAAGTAATTTCCTTATTATTATTATTATTATTATTATTATTATTATTATTATTATTATTATTATTATTATTATTATTTTAATTGCTTTATTTAGCTTCCGTGGTTATATGGGCTTTGAGTTTAAAATTATAGTGGATTCTGTGAAGGATAGGAGATAATTCTAGTCAAAGGAAAATCCCCCGCTTCAGCCGGAAATCGAACCTGCGACCTCTAGATTGAGATACCAGAATGCTGGCCCTTCGATTACAGAGGCATTCAATTTCCGTTTGTTGTGGCTTTCTTTTGGTAGTTTTATGGAGTACTCAAAGCAATTCCTTTGTACTCCTTTTCTTTTTACTTTCTCTACTACGTATAGTAAGTAGGGGAAGTATTGCATTCCACCCAAAAATTCGATACCGAGATTTCACCGGAAATACATGTTTTGAGACCTCCTGAATCCAAAAAAAGCATTTTTGGAAACATGTCCGTGTGTGTGTCTGTGTGTGTGTCTGTGTGTCTGTGTGTGTGTGTGTCTGTGAACAGCATAACTCAAAAACTAACAGTCGGATAAACACCAAACTTGGTATTTACGTTCAGTATCTTCCAGAGATGCGACACGAAGATTTTCAAGAAAATCCCCCCACCCCAGACTACCCTTTACATGGAACATTTTTCGAAAATTTTAATTTTCTCAAAAATGGCTCTAACGATTTTGATGAAAATATCATATGTTTAAGATAATGTCATGAGAAATGAAATGTATATCTCGAAATTTCTGGGAATGTCTCCAAAAGTATTCTTCATTATGAACGACTTTTGCATAACTGGTAAACCATAAGAGATAGACAAAATTTTACTACACAAAAAATGTAGATCGCGTTAAAATACACAACTTATATCATATACATTTTTTTTGTTGAGTGAACCGTTTTCGAGATATTGCTTGTTATTTCCTTAAATTTTCCAATACTTATACTTTTTCTCAAATTCGTTATTCATTTTTTACTTTCTCTACTACGTATAGTAAGTAGGGGAAGTATTGCATTCCACCCAAAAATTCGATACCGAGATTTCACCGGAAATACATGCTTTGAGACCTCCTGAATCCAAAAAAAGCATTTATGGAAACATGTCCGTGTGTGTGTCTGTGTGTGTGTCTGTGTGTGTGTCTGTGTGTGTGTGTGTCTGTGTGTGTGTGTGTGTCTGTGAACAGCATAACTCAAAAACGAACAGTCGGATAAGCACCAAACTTGGTATTTAGGTTCAGTATCTTCCAGAGATGCGACACGAAGGTTTTCAAGAAAATCCCCCCACCCCAGACTACCCTTTACATGGAAGATTTTTCGAAAATTTTAATTTTCTCAAAAATGGCTCTAACGATTTTGATTAAAATATCATATGTTTAAGATATTGTCATGATAAATGAAATGTATATCTCGAATTTTCTGGGAATGTCTCCAAAAGTATTCTTAATTGTGAACGGCTTTTGCATAACTGGTAAACCATAAGAGATAGACAAAATTTTACTACACAAACAAGGTAGATTGCGTTAAAATACACAATTTATGTCATATACATTTCTTTTGTTGAGTGAACCGTTTTCGAGATATTGCTTGTTATTTCCTTAAATTTTACAATACTTATACTTTTTCTCACATTCGTTATTCATTTTTTTTATGTCCTGGACATGCAAAGAGAATGGAATGCGCCACATAGCAACCAGCGTTAAAATATTTTACTATCGCTTAAAAGCTACCATATTTCCCTTGCATCTACAAGAAAATTACCAATAAGATTGACATCTCGATATCTCGATTAACATGAACCATATGGAGAATAAGCGTTTGTAAAATTAGATTGTACAAGAGTAGAGAAAGTCATGTGAGTGTAACACATCAGATTTTTTATTTTCTGTTGGTCGCTACTCATAAAATTATTTGAATAGCCTCAAACATAAATTGGGAGTGAGGAAGTTTAAACATTCACTCTTCGCAATGAACCCATAACATTTTCAACTTATTTCGATAACTGTTTCATCATATCTGTATTGCTTTGGGCAAATCAATAGTATTTTAGTTCTCTGTTGGGTCAACTAAGATATATACTACAATGGCGTTTATGATTTAAGAAGTTTATTTTCTTCTATTCTTCAAAGGCTAAGATGTAACTCACTAAAGATATGGAGGAGGATAGTGTGTTAATAAGAACATAAGTGTGTTTAAAGAACATGATCAGACATTTAACATAAAGATAAGCGCAGCCAGAAAGAGAATACACATTAACTTTAAAAATAATTATTATCCGGTTCTGCACATTACTGAGAGCACAGGTAAATTTTTGTTTCACAAGTTACATCCACACGACTTTGTCAACTCACTCCTCTACAAACTATTCTTACAAAAGCTTATTATCTACTTCTTGTTAATGCAGATTTCTTCATTACTTATTTACTCATTTCGCTGCAGGTATAAGAAAAATATAATAAGCTAAAGCGATAATCAAATCTTTTCAGAGCCGGTCGCTATCTCCTCTTTGCATGAGCAAGAAAATAAAAGAAAGAAAGAAAGAAAGAAAGAAAGAGAGAAAGAAAGAAAGAAAGAAAGAAAGAAATACCAAAGAGGATATGATTTACAATTGAGATTTGAAAAATCAAACAAATAACAAAGAATATCTCTCGGAAACGGTTTACAACGGAGATCTACATTTTTGTGTAGCAAGATTTTTTTGTAACTTTGTCTTTACCAATTTAACAAAAATGGTTTAGAATAAAGGATTTCAGAAGCTATTCCAAGAAAATTTAAGTTATAGGTAAATTATATTTTTCATGAAATGTTCCGTGTAAAGGGTATTTTGAGGTTGGAGATTTTGTTCAAAATCTTCGTATCGCATCCTTGGAAGGTCCTGAATACCAAATTTGAAGAAGGCAATTTAATTTTTTACTTCTTTTTATTTCACTTTATATTTGCACATTTTATAAACACAACACTTTATAAAATAAAACTGTGAGCACTTAATACATTTTTGGCGGAGAACACATATTTTATCATTCGTATTTTACAACATTTTTAACCACGACTTTCACGTCTGCTCTGTCAAATATCTTGCCCGAGACCATTACGTCTCTGTGTACTACATCTTGCCCGAGACTGACTATATTCAACGGTACAAACCTTTAGCATCGGCAATGCCATTCTCTTATTGGCTAATTCTAGTTCAATAGAATTTAAGTATTCAAACTAAAAATATTTCTTTACTTTTGATTGGCTAATTCCAAACTGTAAGCGAAATTACGTTATTACCGATTTTTTTCATAACCAGTACTTTTAAAACTTCAAACACATTGTCACCAAAATTACATTATTGCCTCATTATTAATATCCTAAAACATAGTATTCTCACAGTTTTTGCACTATTAGAGTATATAAACATTTACATATCACTAATAAATATGTTTACAATAAAAATAAGTATTTACAATGACTTTACATACAATTTATATAATAATTATATACATATTGTTTTCTAGGTGGGTGTTATTGAATTTAATTAACAAAATACACTATTAATATCATTTAGGCATTAAAATACTGCCTCAACTTTCGGTTTTAAGTTTTATACGCACACGCACAAAGGACCTTTTACTAAAACATTTTTTGGGGGTTCTGGGGGATCCCAAAACACGTATTTCCAATCAAATTTCGACATCGAATTTTTGGTGGAACACAATACTTCCTCTATTTACTGCAAGTACATAGTAGAGAAAATAATAAAGTGAAAATGACGTTCAACAAAGATGTCTTATTATAACCTATAAACCGGAAGATGTGAATTTTCTATATAATGCGGAAAAAACCAAACGATGTACGTTAAACAAATGAATTTATATTAAGATACATTCAGATTATACAGCTACAAGGTTGTATGTCCATCCATTGTATATTCAACATCTTAATTCAAAATACGAGTAAGTATTTTGAAATTTCATATCGAGCGAGAGCATTCCGCGCTAGCGTCTGTGGCTCGCATTCGGGACCTCGTGGGTTCAAACTTCGCGTACGAGCCAATCTATTTGGGATATTTTCGTGTTTCCCTCGGTGGCCAGTACCGACCCAAAGTTCCACGCACAGAGCAAAAGAAATAGCACAAAAAGAAAATAAAATATTATGTACAGGAAAGTAACTGAGGCCATCTGTCCGAAATCACATTGACTATGTGTATGCACCGACAGAATGAACTACCACAAAAGTCCATTTTCCTAATGAAATTAATAACAAACTAGCAGCAAGTTACTAAAGCAGATGATACAGGAAGGAAACTATGAACTAACTACCGACACACACTGAATCAATGAACCGTTGCGATAACATGACCTTAACATTTGTCAAGAATCAAAGGTAGATACTATTCTTTTTAATGATAATGATGATGGATATTTTACCCGATGGCATGTTTGATCTCCATAGACTTAACCACTGAGCACACAATCGTTCAAGAATGCAAATGATATCGTGCTGGTTTGTTATTGCCTACCGCAGTATGGAACACAAAAATAAGTTTTGAATACAGGAGGGAAGTTTACTACGACTGTAAAATCCCAGTTTCCAGCTGGGACACTTACGTACTAGTCAGGAGTGCTGAGCACACAAAAGAGACAATCATTGTTCTGGTATTAAAATATTCAAAGTACATCTGACCCAATTTCATTATAAATCACAGTCTTTGAGAAAGTTTACATAATTTAACTCTTTAAAGTAATTCTCATACTCCGTTTGTGAACCATAGCCTTGCAAATCAATTAGGTATCACCTCATCAGCAACCACATTCCAACAGGCTGATCTTCACAATCTGAGATCTCAATCCATCCGAGTTTTGATTGGTGGGTTACGTTGAAGAAGACTTTAACAACCCTATAGTGACTGAAATGTTTTCTCTTTTAGAAATTGGATCTTGATATTGAATGGATGCTCCCAAAAACGGGCTAACCACCATTTTATCAAAACATTTTCAATAAAAAATTATAAGTATTGTATCTCATCACCAGGCAGAAGGGGTTTTCTAAGTAAACCGAGCAATCGTGTGTAGGTAACGTCAAGTACTGTGACGGACACTCCTCTTCTCTTCACAACACCCGCTTTCATTGCCACTGTTACTTATTCGCTGCATACAAACCAGTAAACACTGCGGCAATATGCTTAAAATGAAGAATCACACACAAAACCATCATCACAATCAGCATCGTTTGTGGCAGAATTTGGCAGGAAAAATTTCAACATAAATGGCGAAACCATCAGATGTAACTGTTACATAGAGCTCAAAGGACGTTTAACTATCGTGTTAAACATTGTAATTCAATGAAACACAAGGAACATATAGCATTATTAGAAAGAAAAAATGAGGAAGGTCGATTTTGAATTTCCTCAGCCCCAAACTACCAATCGGAAGTTTTGGAGCATCTGTGTCATACGCCAATAAGCGCATATTTCTTTAAAAAATCGGATGTGATTTATTCATGTGACTTTCTCTACCCTCTATCGTTTATTAGTGGGTATACAAACTATTCTTACTAAAGCTTATTTTTATATTACTAAATATTAATCCAAATAAACATTTGCACAAATAGCTACACCTTTCGTTATAGAAACAAAGGGAACAGCGATAGTCAAATGTTTAAGAACTGGAGCTATACGCTGCCTTAAAACTCCATACTGTTTTCATGCAATCGGGAGAAACAACTGAACGTTGACAGGACCTTAAGAGAATGGCCAAGAAATGAACAATTCGAACCATTAATAAAGGATATCTCAGAAATGGTTTATTCCACAAAAAATCTTATTTTAAATAAATTGTGTGTTTTAATGGGATCTACATTTTTTGTGTAGTACGTTTTCGTCTATCGCTTAACGGTTACCGGTTACACAGGATTATACAAAATTCCTTCCGAATGAAGAGGACTTGATAGGATATTCCCAGAAAATTCAAAATATACATTTTAGTTGTCATGCCAATAACTTTAATATATGGCATTTAATCAAAATCGTTAAGAGCCATTTTTTAAAATCAAAAATTTCGAAAGACGTTCCACGTAAAGATTAGTTTGAGGTGGGGAAATTTTCTTGTAAATCTTCGTGTCGCATCTTGGAAGATACTGAACCTAAATACCAAGTTTGGCATTTATCCGACTTTTGTTTTTGAGTTATGCTGTTCACACACACAAACACACACGAACCTTTTTCTAAAAATGCTTTATTTGGATTCAGGGGCTTCAAAACGTGTATTTCCGGTGAAATTTCGATGTCGATTTTTTGGGTGGAATGCAATACCTTCTATACCTACTAGGTAGTGGTAGAGAAAATAAAAGGTACAGCTTTCGAAATGCCTGTTCGTAGCTTTCATAAACAAATACATTAAAAAAAATTTCTTCGGAACTACAGTTACGTAAACGTACTTACGAACAGCACATCACAAATATAAGAGTCGCAAGAGCAGATAAAAGGATTTTCCTTGAAGAATGATGATTTTCCCAAGCTTTGGGAGCCAATTGAAGTAGGTTGTATTGTATTTTTATTTGCCCCACGTTGGGCGCCAATTTGAAGAATGATGGTTTGTTACGTATTTATTGTTATTTGCACCACTGCTTTGGGCGTCAATTTGAAGTAGTTGCAACCGCACGTATGGTACCCGGTATCCGGTAGCCTTCGCCCCAAGTTTTAAAAAATATTAACTTTGTAATTTGACTGCTTCTTTAAATATTATATATTTATGTTTGTCTCGGCTGCGTCAGTATTTTTGTTACAGACACGTTTCTCTTAGCAGGGCGTGATGCGACAAGAATGTAGGCTTACACATATTATAATTTTACTTCACTACATTTTATTAATGCTTGACACGATTTAAATAACACTTCACTGATAGAGAGTTGTGAGATTCTTTTTATTAATTAATTACACTTTTTAACACGTAAACCTTATTTTTTTGTCTCACACAATACGTATTATATCTCTCGAGGACGTGTCTCGCGTCCGGTTAGAAACACTGTTTGCAGGCAACTGAATAGATTTCTAGCATCTAAAATTTGTAAATTTCTGTATTCCAAGTCTCTGATTGGCTATTCCTAATCCAATAGAATACCTTCTTTTAACTAAAGCTTTTTCTGGTTGTTGATTGGCTATTTTATAAACTGTGACTAAAATTACATTATCGCTTCCAAGAATCAGAAGTAGTATTGTTAAACTCTCAAACTCATTATTGCCTCAAGGTTACCTCATTCTTACCTCATTGTTAGCACTTTTAACTTATTATTCTCACAGCTCCTACATTATTAAATTACGTAATATATTCACATAACATTATTACATATGGATACAATAATACATACACAATGACTGTTACATACTTTTTTATAAATTGTTACATACACATATTGCTTTAAGGCTGGCTGTTATTGAATTTATATATTACATAATTAGACTGAAATTATTTAAGTGTTAAAAATACTGCCTCATCCTATCAAAGAAGTGAAACTAAAATGCCGCTAATAGGCCAGTCGCTAATGATCCTATAGGAACCCTGATGCCTGATGGTTCAGGAAAAGCATTTCTCTTAAATATCCAAAAAGATGGGGGAGGATAATTCTTCCTTTTTAATCACTCCTTGTGTCTGTTGTGACCTGCTGGTGTTAAGAAAATAAATGCTTCACTGCTGGTTCCGGAAGGGGCTTCTCATATGAAGGCTGCCACAGTAATACAGCAATCGTATCCACATTAATACATTAAACACGTCTAGCAATGGTCTTTACCGAGCTGTGGAAGAAATTAGCACGTTTTCCGGACGTTGACACTTTTATAGCCAACGTGAAAAAGATATTTCGTAAGGCACCCTCAAAAATCAAAACATTTAAGGAGATGGCACTTGGGAGTTTCCTTGCATCCAGAAGGTATACAATACACAATATTACAACAAAGCTGTTAATGTAATTAATGTCTGACGAGAGAAAAATGCCGATATGCATGCAGTGAAGGGGAATAATTTCACCAGCTATGTTTTAAGATCTTTCATATATTCAGAATCATTTCAGTAATATTGCAGCTTCAATAATCTATGCATTTGCAAGCTTACACCTAAAAATATCAGATCCTCCTTGGAAGATTCAGAAACACTGAATATAGTATAAAGCTGGAACTGTTACAAAGAAACTTAAAAGTACTCTAGAAAAAAATTCAGGATATCAGAAATGTTTAAACTGAGGGACGCGTTACAGAGGCAGGGATCTCAAGCAAGAACTGATATTTCGTTTTTTTATTTAACCTTATACGTCAGGTTATATGGAACGTAGTTTTTTTAAAGTACAGTAACTGCCTACGTGCTAATCGCATGCGACTTATGTTCTATGTATTTGGAAGATACATTATTGTAAATTGAACTCACAATCTAACAGAAAAGCCAATGTAACTCAGATTTCTGTACATTAATACCTTAAATGAAATCACTTTGTTGCACACTACCTATTAGCTAAACATAGGTATCTACATTGTTTTCTTCCGATACTCCGTAAACCTGTCTACCTGCTTACTAAGCAGGGTTTAGTGCCTTCAACGGTTCACGTTCCTAACTTGACGGTTTACTTACTAAAACCCCTCTGCCTGCTCATCACACAGATTTCCTTTATGTTAGCCAAACTCAGAGAGAATGGATAACAGTTTTTGCAGTTGTTCGAGACATATAACTTATTGTTTTAAAAATTAATCGTAGGTCCGTTTTTGCAAGCATCCATTAATATCAAGATGACGACTTAAAGTTGCTGCAGATAGTATCCATCACAGAAAGAATGGCATACTATGGTAATAAGTAATAAAGGGATTCTCAGTCCTACTATAGGGTCTTTCAACAAGAGTGTCCTATCTTTGAACTTAAATAAAACACGTTCTTTAAATGATAGAGGTTTAATTCTTTTTTTACTTTCTCTACTACGTATAGTAAGTAGGGGAAGTATTGTATTCCACCCAAAAATTCCATACCGAGATTTCACCGGAAATACATGTTTTGAGACCCCTGAATCCAAAAAAAGCATTTTTGGAAACATGTCCGTGTGTGTGTGTCTTTGTGTGTGTGTGTGTGTGTGTGTGTGTGTGTGTGGGTGTGTCTGTGAACAGCATAACTCAGAAACGAACAGTCGGATAATCACCAAACTTGGTATTTAGGTTCAGTATCTTCCAAGGATGCGACACGAAGGTTTTCAAGAAAATCCCCTCACCCCAGAGTACCCTTTACATGGAAGATTTTTCGAAAATTTTAATTTTCTCAAAAATGGCTCTAACGATTTTGATTAAAATATCATATGTTTAAGATCTTTTTATGACAAAATGTATATCTTGAATTTCCTGGGAATGTCTCCAAAAGTATTATCCATTGTGAACGACTTTTGCATAACTGGTAAACCATAAGAGATAGACAAAATTTTACTACACAAAAAATGTAGATCGCGTTAAAATACACAATTTATGTCATATACATTTTTTTTTGTTGAGTGAACCATTTTCGAGATATTGCTTGTTATTCCCTTAAGTTTTTCAATACTTTTCTCAAATGGGAATTCGTTATTCATTTTTTTGTCTTGGATATGCAAAGAGTATTATTCTGTGGCAAAGGGAATGGTGCTGCACCTAGCAACCAGCTATTAAGAGATATGTATCTGCTTAAAGGCTACTGTATTTCTATATTGCCCTTGTAAATATATATATTCCCCTTACATCTACAAGAAAATGAGCAATAAGATAGAGTCTGCAAATGTTTATCTCGATTAAAATGAAGTAGATGGAGAATAAGCGTTTGTATAAATAGTTTGTACAAGAGTAGAGAAAGTCATGTGAGTGTAACACATCAGATTATTTTTGGAACATAATTAATGTCATTATGTGTGCAAGAGAACATCAGTTAAGTAACCGCCACGACTTCGTTGGGTTGCGCGTATACGGTTGACCCAATTTTCAATGACAGAAGAACGCAAATTAGGTCCAACTTCACGAATAACATGCGTGATGTTATTCATAAGATTATTTACTGTTTCTGGCTTGTTGACATAAACTCGAGATTTAACATAACCCCACAAGAAGTAATCCAACGGCGTTAAATCAGTTAACATCCCCAGAAATGATGAAACCTCTGAACTTCTTCAAAAGATCGATTGTTTCGACAGCAGTATGACATGTCGCACCATCTTGCTGGAACCATATGTTTCTGAGATTCATACCATCCAATTGAGGCCAAAAATAGTCCCTTATAAGAGCCTGGTATCTTTCTCCATTGGCAGTTAGAGCTTCTCCATCTTCTTCTTGGAAAAAATATGGACCAATGATTCCACCATACCAAAATCCACACCACACAGTAACCTTTTGGGGATGAAGTGGTTCTTGAATCTACATTGGATTGTGATTGCCACAATAGCGGCAATTTTGTTTAACACAAGCTTCCATCCAAAAGTGGACTTCGTCGCTGAAGATGATTTTTCGTCCAAAATCCGGGTCAGCTTCCAATTGCTCCATAGCCCAGTCAGCGAATACATGGCGCAACCTATGGTCGTTGGGCTTTAGTTCTTGAGTTAACACCATTTTGTAAGCGTGAAACTTCAAGTCCAGATGCAGAATTCGCCAAGCTGTCGTCGGCGAAAGCCTCAATTCTTGGGCTCGACGAGCAATTGATTTGTTTCCGTTCTCGCGTACACTCTCACGAACGGCGCCTATGTTTTCGTTGGAGCGCTTACGTCGATTACGTACAGGCGTTCTTTGATCGCTGACAGAACCACCTCTTTCAAATTTATCGATCAAACGCCGAATCGTTCTCTCGCAGGGACGATTATGCACACCGTAAACTTCACGCAATACACGGAAGGTTTGGTGAACAGATGATCCATTTTGATGATAAATGTTCACAATTTCTACGCGTTGCTGAATGCTGTAACGTTCCATGCCTATTTGTCAATAGCAACCGTAACCACATGAAAAAAATGACTACTGTAACTCAATAACAACGGCAGCTATCACATGTTGAAAGACCCTTTATTTGGCAAAAAATAACGCTTTTGCTCCTTTCCTAATTTTACAAAAAGTTTAATGCTTTAATTGTATTTCGGATCCAAGATCACCCCAGCAACGCCGGCAAACAACTTGTCTTGCAGTACGCATGAGGGGGGGGGGAGAAGAAGCGATTTCTTGAATGACGGCGGGCGAGCACGTGGGAGTTAACACTACGTCGCGTTAAGGAAGAGCATATATAAGCGGTTGGCCGTGCCCCAAACAAGCGGTTTGGGTTCACACACACGCTGCCTGACGGCAGGACAGACCTACTGGCATTGTGTCGTGACAAGTGCATCGGGCAACAACTCTTTCAGTCAATGACAGCCTTCCAACACGAGACAACATGCAACGTCTTCCGCTGACACTTCAGGTTAGTCCATACAGCAGTGACACTACAAACAAATGTGTTTCTTTCAACCAAGTATTTGGAACTATCGACCTGCTGAAGTGTATCAGTTTATATATTTGTATCTGCTCAAAGATAACTATAATTTTATTTTATCGTGTGCTTAGAATTATGTTTCTGATTCTGTTCTTCGATATGCGACTTCAGCTCAAACACCATTATTGTACACCCTTATTGCATCAAATGGTGTACTAAAAGTACTTAATTACTAGATTATGAAAGTTTGTGTAGAATCTCTAAAAACATTAACATGATAGTCACATGAAACACCTGTTTACGAAATGCAGATACACACACTGCTGTCTACAGAAAGTGAAATATTTAAGATTGAATCTGAAATTAAATGACCACATTTTAGATATCTAGCTAGATTTACGTTAAAGAGCCTCATTAAATTGATAATACCAGTGAAATATATTACCGAACTGCATATTACGTACCTAAGCATAAAGTTTTTTTTAGTAACAAACCTGTCACCGCGATGGTGTTGGGCCAGTTCTTGCCTCTAATGCTCGAATCCCGAATGGGTCGTGCCCGGCAGAGATTATTTTTATTTTTGCGTTTTTATTACTTAGAAGTAACATCCAAAATGAGGCCGTTTTAGTGCTGTAGGACCACGGCCTCATTTGCTCATTCATTTCATGGTTTCATTCGTCGTCCTGTATGACCTGACTAGGTGCAAGGTATTG
This sequence comes from Deroplatys truncata, assembly GCA_030765065.1. NCBI lineage: Eukaryota > Metazoa > Arthropoda > Insecta > Mantodea > Mantidae > Deroplatys > Deroplatys truncata. The sequence continues at coordinate 38,817,924 of CM060980.1, forward strand.
AAGCATAAAAAATAAATACATAAAAATAAGGATAAACTAAAGCTATAGCATAGACTTGTAGCTAGCAAGCAATGCTTTTAACAATGTTTAAGAAATACCTGCTCCCAGTCACAGTACAACCATTATCCATGAGAAATAGCATTCTAATCGCTAAAACTTCGAAGTAAATATTAAATAAAATGGAAAGAAAATACAAGTTTTTAACCCAAAATCCGTTAAAGTTAAGGCTGAAGTATGTTTATTAACCTCCTAAAATATATAACTGTGTATGTGCGTTAATTTAAGAATCAACTAAAAAAATCAGCTAGGTCTATTTATCAGTTTTGCAGATGTCTGTATGGACTGTATGGTCTGAATAAATAGTAACCCATAATTGCATTTTATTAATATTAAACAATTGCTTCTCATATAAATGCATTCGGCTGCCTTTTAACTTTGTTTTTTCTTGAAAAACCTCAAATTTTTAAGCTAACCCCTTCGTCTAGTTTATTTCAGTTCATTTCACTAAATAGTAAATTGAATCCATACTGTCATACTAACTGAATTATTGGGTTCAAACACATCTCTTACTAGAAGCAAATGGGTAATGGGAAGGAAAACGAACGGAACATGATAGAAAAAAATGAGAGTATAGGTATTTGCTTTGATATTCATTTCTGCAAAACTAACACATATCAAAGATCCATATATTTTCTGTAGTATATGCTTAAATCTACAAATGTTACCCCCTGTTAAATGAAAACGAGAATCTTTCTCTAAACATGCAAGCTAAGCCCGGTTGTTTACCTTCTACATCACTGTCATCACCAGGCATTGGAATAATTTCTTAAGCAGTTGGCTTCAAGTTAGCTACACTCAAACCATTACCAGTACAAAGAACGTAAAAAACAGGGGCCAAGGGCCACTGACAAACAGCAGTAACGTGTCTGAGTGGGATGTGCAAACGCCAAAAGTGGTTTGTTACCTGCGGCGTTCCTGCCTATAGTCTAGTAACAGTCCAACCTTATTTTCTTCCGTCCTGGCTTTAATGCTTAGAAATTCCTATGCCTGGTCATCATATTTCATTTCACTGCTTCCTTTATCGTGTGATAACCCCATATCGATGATCTTAAAGCTGTCGTAGCGATGTAGCGAAGTATGTTAAATAAATGAACAAATCAAAAAAAGATTACCTGTAATAACCCATATGTGAAGTACTTTATACACTCTTCTGTCTATGCTATTAAAAGCTTATGTGATATCACTGTTACTCATACTTTAAGTGCCTTTGTGATAGTGAAGCAGTAAGGCACTCCAGCATTCATAAAATGTTTCATTTGCTTCAGCTAAAAAGAAAGAAAAAAATCTGATGTGTTACACTCAAATGACTTTCTCTACTCTTGTACAAACTATTTATACAAACGCTTATTCTCCATCTACTTCATGTTAATCGAGATAAACATTTGCAGACTCTATCTTATTGCTAATTTTCTTGTAGATGTAAGGGGAATATATATTTACAAGGGCAATTTGGAAATACAGTAGCCTTTAAGCACATACATATCTCTTAATAGCTGGTTGCTAGGTGCAGCACCATTCCCTTTCCCACAGATTAATACTCTTTGCATATCCAAGACAAAAACATGAATAACGAATTCCCATTTGAGAAAATAAGTATTGAAAAATTTAAGGGAATAACAAGCAATATCTCGAAAATGGTTCACTCAACAAAACAAATGTATATGACATAAATTGTGTATTTTAACACGATCTACATTTTTTGTGTAGTAAAATTGTGTCGATCTCTTATGGTTTATCAGTTATGCAAAAGTCGTTCACAATGAAGAACACTTTAGGAGACATTCCCAGAAAATTCAAGATCTACATTTTATTTGTCATGAAAATATCTTAAACATATGATATTTTAATCAAAATCGTTAGAGCCATTTTTGAGAAAATTAAAATTTTAGAAAAATGTTCTATGTAAAGGGTACTCTGTGGTGGGGGGAATTTTCTTGAAAACCTTCGTGTCGCATCTCCGGAAAATACTGAACCTAAATACCAAGTTTGGTGTTTATGCGACTGTTCGTTTCTGAGTTATGCTGCTCACAGACAGACAGACACACACACAACACACACACACACACACACACACACACACGGACATGTTTCCAAAAATGCTTTTTTTGGATTCAGGCGATCTCAAAACATGTATTTCCAGTGAAATCTCGGTATCGAATTTTTGGGTGGAATACAATACTTCCCCTACTTACTATACGTAGTAGAGAAAGTAAAAAGAGGGAAGAAATACTTATCGAATACATACAAGTCACATTCCTTCCGAACAAGCCACAGGTAACGTCAGGATGTCGCAAGTTCAATTCTCTGTACCGAGCCTTTTCTCTTCCGTGATTTCCCTTATCTGCCAAATAAATACCGAACTGTATCAACACCACGATTCGAAGTTCCACCTACAGAACAAAAGCAGGCGACTAAAGTCATCTGTCCAGCTTCACAATGACATGTCATGTACACAGCAATCATATGATCACAGAAGTATATAACAGCATGTTACCTTAGAGGATGGTACAAACAGCTCCAAATGTTGACCGGGCCACGTGTTTGTAGCCGTAGAGAGGAAAGCGGGGAGTCTTATCGAGAGGTTATGCCAGGTGCCTTGCTGTACAAGGTTAGGGGTGTAATGTAAGTCTAGTGCTAAAGAAAATAGCACTCCAACACATTTTCTTTAGATTTCCCTATAAGAAAATAATAACTGTGAAAAGAAAACAGCAATAACGTTACAGTACAGCAATATAAGCGGTACACAAACTAATTTTTGGAATTAAAGGCATCATATCATTATATAATAAGCAAGTGTTAAAATGGTTTGATTTTCAATATTCACGACTTTCTCTACCCATCATCATCTAACCATGTTCTTTATTTATCTTAATATCCTTATAAGGTATGATTTTTCCGTGTACTTTAATCGTTACAACAATTTAGGCCAGAAATGTATTTCAAGTTACAGTCTAAGTTACACTTTTCCCTATTTGGTTACATGCGAGATGCCATAACGACAAACAGCCGCTTATCTATACCACAATTCTACTTTTTACTGTCTCTACTACTTACCTATAATAGGATAGGATAGTAGGTACGGAAGGGGACTTAGCACCTCGATCTACGCAGATCTTTTGTGCCTAAACCCCTAACGGGGCGCTCCTGGGGAGGGAGAATAAGGTGAGAGGAGACAGAGGGCGGCCGAACCAGGAGGCACGACAGGCAGAGGGCAGGGTCCCTACCTTTTAAAGATTTGAACTCCCGGGATGCTGGATGGTGCAGCCGGCCCACTCCCCCCTTGGGCTTATACATCCCTTGAGGGGTCCGGGACCCGGAGACCGCTCGCTGTCCGAAAGACAAAGGTTTCCAGAGAGCGTCCTTTTCCCCTGCCATGCACACGCCGAGACCTCCCACCGACACTTGCAACCCTGAAAGAAACCAAGCAGATGAAGAGGGAAGTGAAATGAGAATGGAGATAAAATGAGGGACAGGAAGCTTAGGGGATGTAATTATCCTTCCCAGCATTCCCCTGGCGACCAGGAGAAACCTGCAAAAAGCCTATGGATCAGGAAGGTCGGCCACGGGAATCGAACCCACGACTCCGGAATGCGGGCCATAGACGTAACCGCCCGAGCCATCCCGCTCGGTTACCTATAACAAGTAGAGGAAGTATTGTATTCCACCCAAAAATTCAATAACAAGATTCACCGGAAATGTACGTTTTGAGATTCTGTAATCCAAAGAAAGCATTTTCACTTTCTCTACTACGTATAACTTACAGTAAGTAGAGGAAATATTATTATGCATCCAAAAATTCAATAACGAGATTCACTGGAAATACACTTTTTGAGACTCTTGAATCCAAAGAAAGCATTTTTACTTTCTCTTCTACGTTTACTTACAATAAATAGTTAAAGTATTGTATTGCATCCAAAAATTTAATAACGAGATTCACCGTAAATATACATTTTGAAGCTCTTGAATCCAAAGAAAGCATTTTTACTTTCTCTACTACGTACAATTACAGTAAGTAGTAGAGAAAGTCTTACATTGCACCTAAAAATTCAAAAACAAGATTCACCAGAAATATGTGTTTTGAGACTCCCTGAATCCAAAGAAGGTATTATATTCCATTCAAAAGTTCAATGTCGTAATTTCACTTCACGTTTGAAATTTCCTGAATCCAAAGAGTGTATTTTTAGAAAAAAGTCCAAGTGTGTGTGTGTGTGGGGGGGGGCCGTGAACAGCATAACTGAAAAACGAAAAGTTGGTTAAAAATCAAACTTAGTGTTCAAGTTCAACATCTTCCAAGAATACGACACGAAAATTTTGAAGAAAATCCCTCCCTCCAAGCTACCCTTTCCATTCGACAATTTTCGAAATCTTTTATTTTTTCAAAAATTACTAATGATTTTGATTAAAATACGTACGTTTATGCTATTTTATGATAAATAAAACGTACATCTTTAATGTTTTCGGAAAGTATGTAAATTCGTCTTTATTGTTATTGACTTTTGATAATTAGTAAACCGTAAGAAAGAGAAAAAAAAGTCTTACTGCACAATAAATGTAAATCTTGTTAAAATTTATGTCAATATTCTGAAATATTCTTTGTTATTAGTTTGAATTTTCAAATACTTCATACTTCTCCCAACTGCAAATCGGTATTCTTTTTCTTTCTTTCTTTTTCGTGTTTATACAAAAAGAACAGAATTTCAAAGCTATCACACAGCGATCAGCTTTGAAGGGTTTGAACTATCGCTTTAGCATAATATGCTCTACTTATACCCACAATGAAAGGTGTAAATAAGTAATGAAGGTTTATCTGTATTAACATGAAATAGATACAAGAATAAGCTTTGTAAGAATAGTTTGTAGAAGAGTGAGGAGAGAAAGTCATGTGAATGCCACACATTTTATAGAAAAGGCTCGTATGATGGGATGTCTCAATCTGGAAGTGTAAACAAGACACTCCAAAACGAAAAGTCGGTTAAATACCAACTTCGAATTTTTCGAAATTTGTTATTTTCTCAAAAATGGCTGTATCGATTTTGATTAGAACACTCTCTGTTTAAGATATTTTCATGACAAACGAAATATATATTTTGAATTTTCTGAGAAGAGCCTCACCAGTCTTCTTCATTCTGAATGACTTTTGTATAATTGGTAAACTATAAAAGATGGACGAAGTTTTACTACACAAGAAATGCAGACCCCGTTAAAGCACACAGTTTGTCATACATATATTTTATGAAGTTAGCTATTTCCTAGATATTTTTTGTTATTGGTTCAATACTTTTTGTAACTGGGAAGTCGCTACTCGTTTTGTTTTCTACGTGGTCATACAAATAGCATGGAATTTCAAAGCATCAGGTCGTGACACGCTTTTTGAAAATGTGAACTTTTTCTTTTGGTATTTAGTTAACGTCCTTTAACCGGGTAGGCCATTACGGACGAAATGGTTAAAATGATGCTCAAATGGGCCGAGATCCCTAGAGCTTAGGATTACTTGATATTGATCTTCTCAGAATAAGTGAAAATCACGAAAAAAACTATATCCAAGTAAATCTAACCGAGATTCGAACTCGGGACCTCTTGAATGTGAGGCAGCCCCCCCCACACACCATAAAGATGAGTTAAATAAGAATTAAAAGTTTATCTGGATTATCAAGATTTAGATACAAAAATAAGATTTATTAAAAATAATTTGTAGAATGGTGAGTAGAGAATGTTACGTGAATGCAACCCATTAGATTTTTCTCGTGGCAATACAAAGAGCGTGGAATTCCATAGGCACCACGTAAAAATTTGACTATCGTTTTAACTGCTGTATGCTTCTTATGCTTACAACGAAGTTTGTAAGAGTGTGATGGCAGTTTATCTCAATTAACAAGAAGTAAGTAATTGTTCTTTCACACATGTCGTGTGTAGGACAAGTTGGAAAGGTAGAATCAGACTGAAAAATTCAATGTTATAACCGGGATTTGAACTACGGATCTTCCAGGTTCCATCCAAGTACCGTCGCGGTAAAGCGTGAGACTCGCATTCGGGAGGTCCCTGGTTCCCTTCCCCGCGACCGCCCACTCTGACCCATGAGCTTTTTCGGGGGCTTTCCCGGGTCGTCAGGCGAATGCTGGAGTGGTTTTTCTCAGCCCGAATTTCCTGTCCCTCCATATCGTTCCATTCCTCATTTCATTCATCCTTAACCCCGTTAGGTCTGTTTCAGGGATGGAAGTGTCCGCAATGGTGTTCCGGTGCGACGTGGTAGGGAAAAAGGATGCTCTGTGTGGAATCTTATCTTCGTCTGGTTGCCGGAGTAAACGGATCGCCCCTTGGAGGCGTTGGACCCTCTGTGTGGGGCGGAGTCCCCGGTTTGCCTACCCGACTGTTGGGGTGTCTCCATCTGGAAACTGCAGGGACCCTGTAATTGCTATGCTGCCACCCGGCCGCCCGGTGTCTCTCACCTCGCCCCTCCCGGGGCGTCCCCTCGAGGGGCAGGCGCAATATCTTCATTCACTGGATCTGTGCCGAGTCCCCTCCATTATACATTACCTTCCATTGCAGAACAGGGAAGAGAAGCATTTTAAGAATTCAAAACGTGAATCATAATACTAAGTATCTAAGTCTAACATCGTATGTTATTTTCCAAGCTGTTTTTTTTTTCCCTTCAGATTGTTAATTTAAAGCAAATTTGCTTTTAAAAGCAATTGACTTTTCAGAATAGTGTACTTTCAAATGAGGAACCAATGCAACAAAAGCACATCAACCGTTTTGCATTAACACTTTCGTGTTACTATTTTATAAACTTAGCTTATATGTTATCCAAACCGAATAAACAGCTATATAGAAACTTCATATTTTCCGCTAAACGTTGTTTTCTGGCATCTATTAGCATTTTCTCCTTTTAGATACAATAGCTGTTTTTACTCTACATCCACTATACTATTGGCGCCGCTTTTCCTTACCTTGTGAGTGAAAGGGGGAATTATGTTTCAAATAAAACCAACTATATTAGTTTATCAGTAACAAACGCAAAATATACCTCATTTTGAAGAAAGTTGGATGTTCCACTTAAACTGCTATTAATATTACTTTTCCTTCCGTATTTTTAAAACGTTACTTGAATATTATCAGAATTGGATGTGCCAACTGTATGGAACTACACATTTAGGCTAAACCTTGTGATCAATCTCTATGAAGATTAAAAAGCAAAGCAAACTTATATTCAAGATAATAAATACCTTATGCTGTCGGAGTTCGCGTACAGGAGTCCATTGTGTAGTAATTATGACACGATTACTGCTCCTGCTCCTAGTAGCAACAAACGTTAAAAACAAGATACACATTATGTCCATCTTGTTTCTCAAGAAAATTACTGAATAATGCATCTTAAACTTCTGTAGCACTCACGTAAATAGTGCAATTTTTGTTTTTTAAACAACATATTATGTAAAGAAACTTTTAATTTATTTCGTTTGGATAGATCTAGTAAACAGAAAAGTGTTTAATATCGTCTTCTTTCCTCTTAGAATCAGGTCGCTGAATTATACGAGCATACACTAAAGAAAATGTGACCTTTGAGACGACACCGGCACTTGCTCTCGGCTATAACCAGGCATGACTAGCCGAGAAGACATTCCTTCCCCCTATTCCTCTACACCCCCGGGTACATCGGAAAACATTTGGAACCTTCAGTACAGGAAGGTAACTATGGAGCTAAGGTCATCTGTCAGCCATATACTAGATCACGTGTAACAAAATAACATACAGGCAACCAACGCGTGACCTAAGATATTGAAGCGACATTAACCCTCGAGCAGCAGCGCAATAAAAGAAAACAAAGATTCTATCGTATAAACAATTGAGAGCCCGGTGATATCTAAGAGTCCATTCTTTATTGTTTTAATGCCAGCCATTTAAATTACAAAGTAATTATTCTTTCTTTTGCTTATTAATCGCATATTTGGTACACTTGTGTATATGCCATACAGATGGCAATAGTTGCGTAGTTGCCTTCCTGTGCCATCTATATTGTTGCTACTGATTTAGAAGGAAAGTGGATTTTTGGGATCTGGAATTGCTGTACTATGAGCCTCGGTGCTAGCACTTATTCGTGTAAAGCAGGATAAATGACGTTAGTTAATTTCTGTGTCATCTTTTTATTGTTATTCCTTTTATTCTGTGAGTGAAATTTGGATCGCAGTATTTGTATGTCATGGTGAATGATAGAATTCGCGAAAAGAATGGGGAGGAACAATCAAACTGGCCGGTACACGGTACCTATTTGAACCGCATATCCAAACGAACTAATGTCTGAGCCATCTTGCTTGGTGACATGACTTTTATACACATACGCGCGTGTGTGTTTTAACGTTCCTATTATCCCATTTTTGCATAATTAATAGACTATATATATATATATATACACGTTTTGTATGTCGTTCTCATTACAAAATGGTTTATAAAAAACCGTTTATTTTGTGATGATGAATAAGGAAACAAAATAAAAAATGTTGGTTCCCAATTACGAAACGTAATTTGACCCTCAAATGACCATCCATGAATGGTCAACCATTCATTGCGCTCTTCGTACACACCATTCAGAATTTTCGTTGTTGTTTACTTGGTAAACAATTACAATGTGCTTTATACAAAAGTTTAGTTTTTTATGAGAAGTGAGAAAACAACATAAAAAGGTAGGTTCCATTTAAAAAACTTAAATTGATCCTAAATGACCATCACTATGTCCTCCAAACAAACCACGACTAATATCAAGCAACTTTTATTCAAGATATTTCTTTCTACCACGCTTAGTTTCGGGGTCTCAACTTAAATGGTATATTAATTTTCCCGTGCTGCTTGACCGAAAGAAAAGAAAAGCCATTACGAAAGCCAACCACGAGGTTTGTTAGTAACCTCTAAGAATAATTTCTTTCCTGGGTATGTGCGTGCTTATAAGCTAAGTGCTGAAAACAAAAGCGTATTGATTGACTCATCGCGATGACATATTCTCAATTAATTCAGAAAATATTGCTATTCTGCACGTACACCACCTTCCACCAATCAACTCATTCAACGACAGCACGAACGGCGGCTGAAATGACTGACTAATCAAACAGAATGAACGTAAAAACGAAATCCTTACGTTCCTTAAATGTGTTAATGATTTAAATGTTAACGAATGATTTTCTAATGTTTCTAGACTGTGCATCATTCCGTGTTTTGGGCACTTAAAAAAAAGGGGGGGGCAAAAGCGATACGCCGCAGTTCAATTATTAAAACCCAAAATGGAAGGTTAACAGATCATTATTGTTAGCATTTCGGTAATCATCTATTTTTAAAAGTAGTAAAATTGCAGAGGAAACAGTAAAATACCAGAAACTTAGCACTTAATAAAGCATGCTAAAATGATAATTCTACATAGCCTCTTTTTGAAGGCCTGGGGTTTATGTTTACTGCAAGTGAGGCAGTATTTTAACACTTAAATGATTTCAGTCAAATTATATAATATTAAATACATTGCCTTAAAGCAATTTGTGTATAATATAATAAAAAAATGCATGTAACAGTCATTGTATTAATGTTATTATTATTATGTACATCTTCAATAATGTTATGTGAATGTGTTAGGTAATTTAATCATGTAGGAGCTGTGAGAAGAATAGGTTAAAAGTTGCTAACAATGAGGTAACAATGAGGTAACCTTGAGGCAATAATGAATAAGAAAGTTTAATAATGCTACTAGGCATTATTGGAGCAACAATAATGTAATTTTTGATACAGTTTATAAATAGCCAATCAACAACTAGAAAAAAGCTCAAGTTAAATAAAAGTATTCTATTGGAGTAGGATTAGCCAATCAGAAACTGAAATAGGGCAAATTGTACAAATTCAGAAGTCAGTTGCTAGTAGACAGCGTTACTAACCGGACGCGAGACACGTCCTCGAGAAGTTTAATACGTATCCAGTGTAAAAAAAATAGTTTAGGTGTTAAAAAAATGCTAGTAATTAATAAATAATCTCACAGTTCTCTCTCTATATATCAGTGAAGTGTTATTTTAATCGTTTAAAGAATTAATAAATGGAGTGAAGTACAAATTATAATCTGTGTAAGCCTACATTCTTAGTCGCACCACTCCCTGCTATGACATTCATGTCTCTAAAAAATATAAATACTGACGCAGCCGAGGCAAACATAAATATATAATATTTAAAGAAACAGTCAAATTACAAAGTTAATATTTTTAACTATAAAGCCCGGGACTTAAAGTACTTACAAAGAATGTAAGTCGCCATTGGGGTATGACATCTCAATACAATTTGAGATCTCCTTGTGGTTTAGCGGGAAAAAATGCGAATCAGCTGGTGAATTTAATGGCGTGCCGGCATGTTGCCATGGTAGCTCAGTGGTTAGAGCAACCGAACGGAGGCCGGGAGATCCGTGGTTCAAATCCCGAACGAACGCTACCGGAAACTTTTTACCATACGTGCGGTTGCAACTACTTCAAGTTCGGCTCCCCAACAGTCGAAATACAATACAACAACCATCTTCAAATGTGCAGGCACTCGTATTTCAAAAGCTGCTACTTTAAACTAGAATATTCTTACAACAGGCATCTGATTTATATATAGCAAAAAAAGAAAACAAATCTGCTATAAATATAATTTATAAAAATGAAGAGCAAAAGAAAATGTGCATATTGTGCGCCCAATATCAACAACCGAAAATGTCTTTTTCGAGGAAACAGTTTTTGTACAAAACTGTCTCTGCGTTGTAGAGAATCACCTGACTTTATTCATTTCAAAATGAACTTTTTTTAATTCTAAAATTAAAAATTAAGTTACCCAATTGATTCACAGAAAATATTCCTTTTCTTCTAATCTAGTTTTGAACACGCTTGGTGGATAGCTCTAGAATCATCTTTACTTTGGACTCATAATTCTATAAATCTTAATGTTTAAATAATATACTGACGCAAATAACTCGACATCGAAAAAATCTGATGAGTTACATTCACATGACTTTCTATCGCTTATTAGTGGGTATACAAATTATTCTTATGAATGTTTATTTTCCCAGCTGTTTCATTTAATCGAGATAAACTTTCTCGGAAATAGCTACATTAAACATTTCGTTATAAGATTCAAAAGGAATACTGATAATCAAATGTTTAAGAACCGGGCGCTATACGTTGGCCTTAATATTCCGTACTCTTTCCATGCAATCGAAACAACTGGTAATCGAGAGGACAAAGAATGACTAAGTATTGAACATTCGAACCATTAATGACGGATGTCTCGGAAATGGCTGATGCCATAAAAAAGTTATTTGAAATACATTGCGTGCTTTAAAGAGTTCCAAATTTTTTGTGTAGTAGTTCTTGTCTATCGCTTAACGTTTACCAGTTATGCAAAATTATATGAAATTCCTTCCGAATGAAGAGGACTTCGCAAGCTATTCCCAGAAAATTCAAGATATATATTTTATTTCTCATGTAAATAAATGTCTTTAATAGATGGTATTTTAATCAAAACTTTTAGTCATTTCTCAGAAATAAAAAATTTCGAAAAATGTTTCATTAAAGGGTAGTTTGGAATGGATCGTTTTGGGAGATTTTCTTGAAAATCTTCGTATTGCATCTTTGGAAAGTACTGAACTTAAATACCAATTTTGGTATTTATCCATTACTTTATACTTTCTCTACTACGTACAGTAAGTAAGGGAAGTATTGTATTCTACCCAAAAATTCGATACCGAGATTTCACCGGAAATATATATTTTGAGACCCCCGAATCCAAAAAAAAGCATTTTTGGAAACATGTTCGTGTCTCTGTGTGTGTGTCTGTAAACAGTATAACTCAGAAACGAACAGTCGGATAAACACCAAACTTAGTATTTAGGTTCAGTATCTTCCAGAGATGTGACACGAAGGTTTTCAAGAAAATCCCCCCACCCCAGATTACGCTTTACATGGAACATTTTTCGATTTTGATTAAAATATCATACGTTTAAGATATTTTCATGACAAATGAAATGTTTATATCGAATTTTCTGGGAATGTCTCCAAAAGTATTCTTCATTGTGAATGACTTTTGCATAACTGGTAAACCATAAGAGATAGACAAAATTTTACTACATAAAAAAATGTAGATCGCGTTAAAATACACAATTTATGTCATAGATTTTTTTGTTGAGTGAACCATTTTCTAGATATTGCTTGTTTTTCCCTTAAATTTTCCAATACTTTTTCCCAAATGGGAATTCGTTATTCATTTTTACTTTCTCTACTACGTATAGTAAGTAGGGGAAGTATTGCATTCCACCCAAAAATTCGATACCGAGATTTCACCGGAAATACATGTTTTGAGACCTCCTGAATCCAAAAAAAGCATTTTTGGAAACATGTCCGTGTGTGTGTCTGTCTGTGTGTCTGTGTGTCTGTGTGTCTGTGTGTCTGTCTGTCTGTGTGTCTGTGAACAGCATAACTCAAAAACGAACAGTCGGATAAACACCAAACTTGGTATTTAGGTTCAGTATCTTTCAGAGATGCGACACGAAGGTTTTCAAAAAAATCCCCCCACCCCAGATTACCCTTTACATGGAACATTTTTCGAAAATGTTAATTTTCTCAAAAACGGCTCTAACGATTTTGATTAAAATATCATATGTTTAAGATATTGTCATGACAAATAAAATGTATATCTCGAATTTTCTGGGAATGTCTCCAAAAGTATTCTTCGTTATGAACGACTTTTTCATAACTGGTAAACCATTAGAGATAGACAAAATTTTACTACACAAAAAATGTAGATCGCGTTAAAATACACAATTTATGTCATATACATTTCTTTTGTTGAGTGAACCGTTTGCGAGATATTGCTTGTTATTCCCTTAAATTTTCCAATACTTATACTTTTTCTCAAATTCGTTATTCATTTTTTTATGTCCTGGACTTGCAAAGAGAATGGAATGCGCCGCATAGCAACCAGCGTTAAAATATTTGACCATCGCTTAAAAGCTACCATATTCCCCTTGCATCTACAAGAAAATTAGCAATAAGATTGACATCTCGATATCTCCATTAACATGCAGCATATGGAGAATAAGCGTTTGTAAAAATAGTTTGTACAAGAGTAGAGAAAGTCATGTGAGTGTAACATATCAGATTTTTTTTATGTACTGGACATACAAAGAGAATGGAATGCGCCACATAGCCACCAGTGCTTAAAAAAATTGACTATCGCTTAAATACTACCATATTTCCCTTGAACCTACAAGAAAATTAGCAATAAGATTAGCAATCTCGATTAACATGAATCATATGGAGAATAAGCGTTTGTAAAAATAGTTTGTACAAGAGTAGAGAAAGTCATGTGAGTGTAACACAACAGATTTTTTGGGTTATGCTGTTCACACACACACACACTGATCTTTTTTTAAAAAAATTAATTATTCATGGAGACTCAAAACGTGTATTTCCTGTGAAATCTTGGTATCCATTTTTTTGATGAAATGCAACACTTCCTCTTCTTATTACAAATAAGCAGTAGAAAAAGTAAAAAGTTCGAGTCACATAATTATAGTATTGGAAGTAATTTCTAAAACTAATAAGTAAAAATAAAAGAAATTGTCTTGGACATTGCATAAGAAGATATTATTTGTTAAGAGATGCAGTGGAAGGATAGCTCAGTGGAAAACGTTTCGAGGCAGACGAAGATACCAATTGAATATATATGCTTTATATGCGCTGTCGAGTGAAAAATAGATGCCTCTGTCTGACCTAGCAGGGAAAACATGCCCTTAGACAGAAAACTATGATTGATTGATATTCCATTGTAACTAAGTTAACTCACAAAACATACTTTACTGTTTGACATCCCTTTACCAATATCATTATTAATAATAATTCAAATTTGCTACTGACAGACAAATTATTAAGAATATCAGCTATTTCCATCTCATCTACCTTTACGCTCTTTTTATAAAAAACAACACACTAAAAGCTTATATAGATTCTTGGCGCGTGATGGCGTATCACGTGCTAAGGTAAACGTTGCCAAAGTGCACAGCCGTTTTGGCTGCAACACGCGTTAGTGTACACGAAGTTTTCGTAAACGACCATCAGGCATTTTCACTGAAAATTGTAAGCAGCTCACTCTAAATTGCATCCCAACATAATAAACACTAATTCTATGACTTAAAAGATATTTATGCTATGAGATGATAATCATCCAATTAAACTTGGAAATTGCTGCTTCGAAACACTAAGAAAGGTGAAGTGAGTTTGGATAAAAAATATAAATCTTGGGTTTACTGATTCAGGCCGTCAATAATGAGTTCATCGTTTGAATAATTCTATCAGTATAGCATTTCAGTAACTTTTAAATGAAATGGCTTACAAGTGGACTTACTCCCTCTTACAGGCGCTTATAAGCATTAGTCGCTGAGCGTCTTTAATTAAGCCCTTCTCTCTCTTGCAGATCTTCTCCATTTTCAAAACCACATTGCATTTCAGTGGCAGTACATTAATTTCCGGGATTTGTATTGGTTAACTTGTAAGATGCAAATATTTGCTTCCTGTTTCCCAGTAGCGTTTGTTTGTTCATTTGTTTTTGTCTGTGAAAACATGACAAAGTTGTAAAACTGCCGACAATATTATCAGTGTACCATACTGAAATGGCAAAAAAGCACGTCCTAGACTTGTGCAAACACATATATAAATGGTAATGAACCCTTTTGCAAAATCCTTTATCACAATCAGAGATAAGTTTTGCGACATTCTCCAAAGAGTTGGGAATATCTTAGAAATTTTAGGGCCTAGAGGAAATGAGTACGGCTGGCCCTGTAGCTCGGTAGGTAGAGCACTTGCCTGCTGTGCGAGGAGTTCCGAGTTTGATTCCCGCCTGGGGATAGGAGATTTACTCTAGAGTCCTCCCTAGAGTCTGGAAGCGTAAATGTGTGTTTGTGATCTAATGCACAAAACTCCAAGAAAAATCATAAATCCAATGAAAATGGTATACGAGTTAAATCATTGCCGATAGACAATATGTTTCAAAGAAAAAGGGTCGCCGATATGACCATTGCAGTTAAATGCGGGGTATAAATGGAACAAAAAGAAATTTTGAGAACGATCCTGAAGCTCCAAGTCCAGAATACGGAATTGGATTACTTATACGACAATTGCTCTATGAACATTACATTAAAACAACAGTTGACTTTTAAAATTGACAATCTTTCTGAATTCACATTTGTTTTAGAAAATAAAAAGTACACTTTTAAAAAGATCTGGTGTACATGTTACAAAAGCAATTGCTTGTACAAAATATACGCAGTTTTATGCATTCCAAGTAGCATTACATCACTGTTACGTTTCGCACAACTTATACAACAAAGCCTGATGTATGCATATGACTTTCTCTACTCGCTCTTCTACAAAATAATCTTACAAAAGTTTATTCTAGTATTTACTTCTTCCTAACACAGATAAACCTTCATTATTCATTTACACATTTCGTTGTAGGTATAAGAACAGTAACCAAGACGATAGTCAAATATTTTCAAAGCCGGTCGTTGTGTAATGGCTTTGAAATTGTGTTTTGTTTACATGAAGACGAAAACGAAAGATAGCAAAAAAGAAAGAAAGAATATCGATTTGCGCTTTAGAAAAGTATAAAATATTTAAAAATTCAAATCAATAACAAAGAATATCTCGGAAATGGTTAATGCGAAAAAAAGTATTTAAAATAGATTGTGTGATTCAACGAGATCTACATATTTTGTGCAGTAAGTGTTTGTCTATATTTTACAGTTTACAAGTTTTAAAAAAATCCGTTAATTAACATTCTCCGCCCTCTATCGGTTATTAGTGGATATACAGATTACTTCATTTTAATCGAGATAAACCTTTTCTGGAAATAGCTGCATTACATATGATACCGTAATTATTGACGGGAAGATATAAGTAATCAAATAAGGAAACGATAGTAAGATAAAGAAATAATTGCAATAAATAATTTCCGCATATTAAATTAATGTATAATGTAACAAGCTTGAGTTGAAAGATTTGTCTACGAAGGTAATTAGGAAGTCAGGTTAACGAAATTCATTAGTATCAGCCGAGGAGAGAAGCATTAACTTAAAGATTCTGGGAATTCAGTTAGGTTATAAGATCAGTACGTTTGCAGTCACTTAGGCCAATTCTGTAAATTAGATAGGCAGAAGAAATGCTGATAAAAGTGAAAGGTTACTAACAGTCAGAGACACACATTAAGAAATTTGAGATTGGCCCGGGCAAGGTGTAAAGTTGGAAGGGGGAATAATATGAAGGCAAGCTAAAATTAATAAATGTTCGTGCACTCGAAATCAGAGAGTTACTTTTAGTACCGGCACTGGTTCGTGCACACCTTCCTGCATACAGTTGTGCATACGTGACTCTCTCGTACCATCACCTTTCGAGGGTAAAAATCTTTAGCATGACTTCCTTCGAAAGGGAAGTAAAGCAGGTGCCCCCGTGTCGTAGATTTACGGCACGTAAAAGAACCCCAAACCTGATAAAGAGGCCTCTAGGCAAAATTTCCGGTCTTTTACGTCCAATATAGAATGTGACATTAAGGACCACAGTAGTTAAAAGCGTCCATATTTTATTTTAATTTTGTACCGTAACCGGTACGTACTGCTCCGCTTGTGCAAGTAAGATTCCGACTATTGCGGGTGATCTCGCCAATAAGCATTTTAGCGACTCCCAGCAAGTTACGCTACCAGCTTCTTTTATTACGGAAACAGCTATTTCAAATCGTAAAATTGATGCTGCATAAGTTAGCAGATATAATAATTTAGTTGTACAATTTCGAGTACTACGATTTTTTATCTTCAAACAGTCGGCAAGTCACTTCAAAAGTTCAAATATTAGATCACGTTCAATTTAAACTGATGTTATCCTTTAACAATACGGCCACGCATACCTGAGAGAAAGGTCTCATAGCTTACCATCAGATCGGCTGGCGCACAGGACAACAGAGCAAGCTACCGATCACGGCAGCAGAAACAGCAATGAAGAATAAAAGTAAACGTCTTCAAAGTGCCGACCAACGTTATTGTTGCACCATCGCGGCATCACAAAGATTCTGCTTCACACATTTCGTTAACTATACAAAGGAAATAGCTACATGCAAATGGTTTAGAACTGCACGCTATACGCAGCCTTAAAATTCCATACTCTTTCCAAGACATCGCGAGAAACAACTGAAAATCGACATGAATTTAAAACAATGGCTAAGTATTTAGTTCTAACCATTAATAACAGATTATCTCGGAAATGGTTGATGCAACAAAAGAATTACTGGAAATAAATTGTGTTCTTTAAACAGACCTACATTTTTGTGTAGGACGTTTTCGTCTATCGCTTAACGTTTACCAGTTATACAAAATTACGTATACAAATTCCTTCCAAATCAAGAGAATTCTATAGGTTATTCCCAGAAAATTCAATTACATATTTTATTTGCCATGTAAATACCTTTAATATATGGTATTTTAATCAAAGTCGTTAGAGCCATTTTTTAGAAAATCAAACATTTCGAAAAATGATCCGTGTGAAGGGCAATTTGGGTGGGGGGATTTTCTTAAAAAGCTTCGTGTTGCGTCTTTGAAAGATATTGGGCTTAAACACCAAGTTTGGTATTTATCCGAGATTTCGTTTTTGAGTTTATACCATTCACTGACACACACGGACACATACGGATCTTTTTCTAAAAATTGCATTTTTGGATTTAGGGAGCCTCAAAACATGTATATCCGGTGAAATCTCGGTATAGAATTTTTAGTAGAATGCAATTCCTTCTCCTTCTACTCGGTACGTGGTAGAGGAAGTAAAAATTCATTTATAATGAAGACTCTTCCCAGAAAATACAAGAAATACAATTTATTTGTCATGTAAAAATCTTAAACATTATGGTATTTTCATCAAAATCGTTACAGAATTCATTTTTGGGAAAACCATAAATAACAAAAAAAATCCATGATTTAGGTGAGGGATTTTGTTTGTTTGCTTGCTTGCTTGTTTGTTTTTTTAATCTTTACGTCGCATCCTTGAAAGGCGCTTAACTTAAATACCAAGCTTGGTATTTAACCGACTTTCCGTTTTTGAATTATAGGTACAAACTGTGTCCGTGCAAAACGTTCACAGGTACGCGGACACACACAAGGACCTTTTATAAAAATGCTTTATGGATTCAGAGAACCTGGGTTACGAATTTCTGGATGGAATGCGATACTTCATCTACCTATATAGATAAACAGCAGAGAAAGTAAACATTTTTAAAGTTAACATTGGTAAGGCAGGTGTATCAAATCCTTTAAAACTGGTACTAAAAGTCCCGTCAAGCGGTTGTTCGAATTGCTAGCATAATAGTCCGTCAGCAAGCCGCAGTATTGTAAAGCAATAACCTTGGAAACCATGGTCTCTTGCAAGCTCATGACGCTCAATAACAAAGATCATTACTACCGGCAACACCAGAACGAAAGTGGAAGGTACGTGCACTATAAAAAGTGGAAGAAGAGAGTGCCCTAGTTGGAATGCGTCAAACATTGCATGTATTGTTAGCAGAGATTAGAGTAGCCGTACAGTTAGGTGCATCTTAAAACCGAAGTTCATATGTAATTAATATAAGCTCAGACGACTGAAAAATTCTATGCCAAAGCCGGGATTTGAACCACGGATCTCGCGGTTTCCGTCGTAGCTCTAACCACTGAGCTATCATGGCAGCTTGCCCGTCCGACACTAAATTCCCCAAATGATTCTAAATTTTCCCGGTAAACCACAAGGGAATGCGAATCAGTTGGGGAATTTAATGTCGTACCGGCAATTGCCATGGTAGCTCAGTGGTTAGAACAACCGGACGGAAACGGGAGATCCGTGGTTCAAATCCCGACTATGGCATTGAATTTTTCAGTCGTCTGATTCTACCTTTCCAACCCTGTCTAACGCACAGCTTGCGTGGAAGAACAATTAATTCCAATATAAGCTCAGATTTTAGGCTAAATTCAGTTTTGTTACGTGTATGAACTAAAACTAGTTAAATATCTTCACTTTTATGTAAAATATATATGTATGGGAGGGAGCGCCTAAAATTCCTATTTTGACCATGAGATCTATTTTAAGGTTTTACAGCCTAAAAATGCCTGTTTTATCATTAGTGTTGTTTCATTATTTTTGTTATGCAGCAATGAAATATGTCTTTATATCATGGGTTTGGTTTGAAAAATCGTTTGCAATAACTTGGTTGTTGGAATAACAAATTCTGGGAAAAAGCCTAGTTTAGTTTATTTTAGCACTTTATCAGGCAGATTCGCTTATTTTGTAGAAAAAGAAATAGAATATTTGTCTCACTGGGACTCTTTGTCATCTTTTGGATTGGTCAATGATTGCAGTACGGCAGAAATCCCTTCCAAAGCGCAAGAATGGTCAGTGACATATTTCCCACAGTTTCGTGACTCACATGCCTCGTCCTCTTCATTAACTGTTTATATACACACGTTCGCAAGATTTCTCCCTGTTTTTTTTCTATTGTTTTTCAAATATATTTCAAACTACTTCTACGTCAATGTTTTTAACAATCTGTTGTGTTTTGCAAACAACGCCTTGGGGGCTCCATAACAGTTCTAGAATGTTTAGGTCACAATGATACACTATGTGATCAAAAGTATCTGGACACCTGGCTGAAAATGACGTACAAGTTCTTGGCGCCCTCCATCGGTAATGCTGTAAGTCAATACGGTGTTGGACCACCCTTAGCCTTGATGACAGCGTTCACTCTCGCAGGCATACTTTTAATCAGCTGGAAGGTTTCTTGGGGAATGGCAGCCCATTCTTCACGGAGTGCGGAACTGAGGAGAGGTATCAATGTAGGTCGGTGAGGCCTGGCACGAAGTCGGCGTTCCAAAACATCCCAAAGGTGTTCTATAGGATTCAAGTCAGGACTCTGTGCAGGCCAGTCCATTGCAGGGATGTTACTGTCGTGTAACCATTCCGCCACAGCCCGTGCAGTATGAACAGGTGCTCGATCGTGTTGAAAGATGCAATCGTCATCCCCGAATTGCTCTTCAACAATGGGAAGCAAGAAGGTGCTTAAAATATCAATGTAGATCTGCGCTGTGATCGTGCCACGCAAAACAAGGGCTGCAAGCCCCCTCCAGGTAAAACACGACCACACCATAACACCACCACCTCCGAATTTCACTGTTGGCACTACACACGCTAGCAGATGACGTTCACTGGGCATTCGCCTTACCCACACCCTGCCATTGTGTACCGTGATTCGTCACTCCACACAACGTTTTGTACCTGTTCAATCGTGTAATGTTGACGCTCCTTACACCAAGCGAGGCGTCGTTTGGCATTTTCCTGCGTGATGTGTGGCTTATGAGCAGCCGCTCGACCATGGAATCCAAGGTTTCTCACCTCACGCCTGTCATAGTACTTGCAGTGGATCCTGATGCAGTTTGGAATTCCTGTGTGATGGTCCGGATAGATGTCTACCTATTACTCTTTACGACTCTTTTCAAATGTCGGCGGTCTCTGTCAGTCAACAGACGAGGTCAGCCTGTACGCTTTTGTGCTGTACATGTCCCTTCACGTTTCCACTTCACTATCACATCAGAAACAGTGGACGTAGGGATGTTTAGGAGTGTGGAAATCTCGCGTACAGACTTCTGACACAAGTGACACCCAATCACCTGACCACGTTCGAAGTCCGTGAGTTCCACGTAGCGTTCCATTCTGCTGTTTCACGGTGTCTAATCACTACTGAGGTCGTGGATAATGAGTACCAGGCAGCAGGTGGCAGCACAAAGCAGCTAAGATGAAAAACGTATGTTTGTGGGGGTTTCCGGATACTTTTGATCACATAGTGTATATCCATGGTGTACAGTGCATCTCCACTGCGATCTATTCATTAAGTTTTGAGAGTGTCTTTTCTGAATTTAATAAGCTCATATTATGCATTAGCAACCATAAATTCATAATTTAACACAAGATAGTGTTTCTTCATAATAATTAGTAAGCTGTTGCTTTTGTTACTGTGTAATTTTCAATGTTCTCTAATTATTTAGAGAATAACTGCATTTTTAAACTTTTAGAAAGTGAAAGCACATTTTAGACACATAAAATCAAATATATAACTTGTGAAAACTCTATTTTTGATGTCTAAAACAGTATATTTAGCTCCTATTTTCTAGCTTTACAGCCTACATGCCTAAAACTGGTTTCTATGGGCCTAAAAATCCCATGTCTAGTAATTAAGGAAGTTCAACAAATGAATGTCGTTTTTGTGCATCGCATATTCTCAGTTGGTACTGCATGACAATTTTATTGATACTACAGAATGCGTATATATTCGTTCCAGAAAACCATTGCTGGTACAAAACTCTATAAAGCTTCATAAACGTGACTAGATTAGATTAGTTAGATTACTGTTGTAAAGGCAACATTCTTGCCTCTCATGCTGACGAAGTTTTCTCCAAGGGTTTAGGATGAACATTAAACTGCTTTATAGCTTTGGATCCCCAAGCATTCATTTCATACTTTCATTCATTGTCTGATATGACCAATCCGGTAAAAAAATTCTCACATACAATTATAGATATATTACTCCACTTATGGAATCGATCACCACATCAATGTGTTATGCAGATTCGGAAGCAATGTCAGTAAATAACGACAAGATACTAATAGCAAGAATAGAGATCAGCCACATAGGGACTGTCTGACACTAAAGAGTATTAGATAAGGCCCAGGCCATTGTCGCAAAAGAATTTTCTTGTTCGAGGCGCTGTCGGTAGAGAGCAGGGAGACCTGTTGGAAACGAGAAACTCCAGCTGTGGAGAAATGCACTACGCCGAGCACAAAGCCGAGTCGATGAAGAAATGAATGAGCGTGAGAACGAATATATTATGCAGACGTGGTACTGAATCCACGTTCCTGAAGTAACTGGGTGGGATAAGTTCCTATTACAGTATTCCTTAGATTTTATATTCCAGAAAGCTGAATGAGCTTTATGGAGTGGACTGCTGTAAGAATTCCGTATTAATGAACCTTGAGTATACTTAAGACTAAAAGATTAGCCCAGTGTACGACTGGAGCGTCATCCGAAACTGGGATAGTGCATGTGCAAAATTGGTACGAAACAGAGCATGTGCACTACACATGACGAATTTATTTTGTGGTTTTTAATCCACGGAAGTGGAAAATCAAGGAAAATTCCAGTATATGGCTGGTTGCTGAATTTCCTCAGGGAACAGATAAATTGAGTTCATAGCTACAATTTGTCACAAAGTTTGCCGCGAGAGCCTAGATGCACATTATCGAGGAAATGTGTCTCAATTGCTTTAAATTACAATTATCCCGGGTTCGCTTTCCGGCAGGAGCGGGGACTTCTTATTTAACCGGAATCCCCTATCCCCCGCAGAGTATGGAAGTGTGTATGTGGGAGTGAATATACGTTGTTTGAAGATGAAAATGATAAAAACCAACGTTAATAGCCTACAGTCACCGAGCTGTTTCACAAGTCGCACCCGATATGATCACAGAAGTTAAAGAGAGCTATACAAATGAAACAATAGAAAAGTCTGATGTACTACATTCACATGACTTTCTATACCCTCTCTCGCTTATTAGTAGGTATACAAATTATTGTTACGAAAGTTTATTTTCGATCTACTTCATTTTATAATAAACCAGAAGTATTTCTTATTGTGATGTTATATGTTGGGTCTCAGCTGAGGATGAGAGAAGCATATCTCTCGAAAGCACTCCTACAGTAACAACTAGCGCCGTTATGTGATGTGAATTAACATATTCCACTCAAATTTTAAGTACTTCATTTTAATTGAGGTAAATCTTTCCGGAAATCCGGAAATGCACATTTCGTAATAAATACAAAGGAAATAGCAATAGTCAAATGTTTTAGGACTGAACACTATACGTTGGCCTTAAAATTCCATACTCTTTCCTCGACATCGCCAGAAACAACTGAAAATCGACAGGACTTGAAAGAATGGCTAAGTATTGAGCAATCCGAACCATTAAATACAGATATCTCGAAAATGGCTAAAAAAATCCATTTTAAATAAATTGTGTATTTTAAAGAGATCTTTTTGTGCAGTACGTTTTCGTCTATCGTTTAACGTTTACCAGTTATACAAAATTCCTTCCGAATGAAGAGGACTTCATAAGCTATTTTCAGAAAATTTAAGACGTTTTGTATGTGAATATCTTTAATATCTGGTACTTTAATAAACATCGTTATTAGGCCATTTTTTAGAAAATCAAAAAGTTCGAAAAATGTTCCATGTAAAGGGTAGTTTGGGAATTTTCTTGAAAATCTTATTGTCGCATCTTTGGAAGGTATTGGACTTAAATACCACGTTTGCTATTTATCCGGCATTTCGTTTTTGAATTATGCTGTTCACGGACACACAAGCACACTGGACATTTTTCTAAAAATGTTTTTATTCAGGCGGCCTCACATGTATTTAGGGTGAAATCTCGATATCAAATTATTGGGTGGATCGCAATACCTTCCCTACCTACTATGTATGTGGTAGAGAAAGTAAAAATGACTTTGCAAGCATGCTCCTATGCCTGCCAATCCGTTTAGTACATTGTTTCTATTAAAGCGGATGCACTGCAGCCATTGGCTTATTGTCTGCCCTAAGAAATTAATAGCTCTATCCCATCTATCCTGTATCCTTAATGGATACATACAGTCCTGTAAGGCAAGAGCTTGCAAATTCTCAGATTCACCAAAATGGAATCCGCGATAACTGTGTCTCATGAGAGCCAATGCTTCACGGTTGCTGATGATGAATGATGCGCTGTTTCACTCTCTTTGCCGAAGAATCTGCAGCTCAGAGTCCCTTGATATAATCGCATATTAATTAAGCTTTCTACACATTTATTATCATCCTTTTAAATACATTTAAATGAAATGTCCAATTACAAATATAAAATAATTTATCAAGTACAGCTTATAATTTTACATTACTTCTTTTACATTGCATTTACATTAAGTTTACCTTAAATATCATTTTCATTTTACGTTGCTTTACCACGTCTAAATTCATCTATACTATAAAATTCATTTTCTATTAATATTTCTTTATTGTTTTCATCATTAAATTTGGCTGGTTTATGTTCTTTATTTCTCTAGGTAATTTATTGAATAATTCTCTTCCTCTAACTTCTATGGCACGATTATTTAGAGTTCCCCTTAATGTTATTCTATAATAATCGTCATTGTTTCTTAAATTATGGTTATGTACACTGGAATTTTTTTTGCATATTTATATTTGTCACAATTTTTATGCATTCATATATGGCACTTTTAACAAGTTTTGGTTCTTAAACACCCCCCTGCAAGTTTGTTTGTTTTCCATTTTGCTTATTATTCTAATGTTTTTTGTTTTTTTTTTGAGTTTAAAGACTTGGTCCATTTCTCTTGCTGTAATATTTCCCCATAACGTAATTCCGTATCTTACATGCGAATATATAAAAGCATAATAGACCTGTTTCATTGTTTTATTGTCCATTATTTTAGTTAATTGTCTCATTACATAAATGCCCATATTTATCTTTTTTCTAACTGATGCTACATGAGATGGCCAATTTAACGTTTATCAATTATTATTCCAAGAAAATTAGTGCAATTTATTTCTGATATGTTTTCCCCAATCTATACTCAGTTTAATACTACTCGGGTTAAGTTTTGTTAATTCAAAGTTAATACATGCTGTCTTTGGTGTATTTATTATCATATCTAAATTAGCATAATATTGTTTTATAATTTTTAAAATTGAATTTGCTCTAATTTCAACCTCTTTTGCTGTTTGACCTTTAATTATGACAGTCATGTCGTCTGCATATCCAATTGCGATGCCTCAATTTTCTTGTATGACCTCAAAAATTTCATATATATGTATATAAGAAGTAATAATGGCCCCAATTTTGAACCTTTCGGGACCCCTTGTTTTACTATTTTGAAATCTGACTATCTTTTTTATGACACCATTTGTATTTAGATGATTTATTTCGACACATTGTGCTCGATTTTCCAGATATGTTGATATCCAATCCAGTGTTTCCTTATTGCTGAATGTCCTGTAAGGAATGCCACTACTGTTTCGAGCTGGTATCTGCTGACATTCAATATTCTCCAACTACTTATGAACATGGTTTACTAATATAATATATAATACATAGTTTGCCATGTTTTAAATCTGGTCATTTCTTCCAGGCTATTTCACGATTTTGATTCGTCCATCTTTTAACACACACACACACACACACACACACACACACACACACACACACACACACACACACACACACACACACACAGTCTCTTTATCTCTCTCTCTCTCTCCTCCCCTCACTCCATCCAGACACTTAGGTATGCCGAGTGCCGGTTCTGGACTATTCAATGGTTGCGCCGCTCTTTGCTTTGCAAGCTCGTTGGTGTTTTTTTATTGGCTTTAACTCCACAGTACAGCAGCACCATGAGGTATACCTCATTCCATGCCGCAAGCATACATAGAGCCTCCATGCATTCTAATACCATTTCAAATGTTACCTTAGAATTACTCAAAGCCCTAAATACAGCCTGAATGTCAGAAAAAAATAAGAATTCGCTTACTGTTATAAGCTCTTCATACGTTTTCATATATATATATATATATATATATATATATATATTGCATTTATTTCCGTCTGGAATACCACAGCAGCCTACCTAAAGGGAGACTTATGTCCACCCTTGGTCGCATACCATGTATTTCATATCCTGTGCGTGAGTCTGACTTCGATCCGTCTGTATTCCATATCATAGTGTCGGTTCTCACCTTATTTTCCCAGTAACTGGGTACTGTAATAACGTTATATTTCCTCTGGAAATTGTAGTCAATAATGATACGATGGGTTTTAATCCCTTATTGTAAGCAGTCCATAGTTCATTTCGAAACATGGACTTAACCTGTAATGCTGTAGCTTGCAAAGTGCCACCCTTACCTCCTCCCTAACTAGAATTTCTAGCGTGATCAGGTACCTCTAGAGCTGCAGTAGGGGTTCTTCTCATTGCCCCTGTAATTGCTAGGCAAGCCATCCTTTGTATCCTGCATGTCGTCCTCTGTGGTCTAGTTCCCGAGGTCGCGGGTTCCCCGGCGGAGGGTGTTAAATTTTTTTCGGGCCTAAAAATCCTTAGCATGGGTTCCTTCGGAAGGAAAGTTAAGCCGGTGGTCCCATGTCGTAGATTTACGGCACGTAAAATAACCTCAATCATGATTAGAGGCCTGAGCAAAATTTCCGGTCTTTATGCCCAATATAGAATGGGACACTAAGGACGATAATAGTTAAAGAACGTCCAAAAATAAAACTCAATTTCATTTTTTGCAATTTTATAGTGCTTGCTTGCTTGACCATGGGCCATGAGACCAAGGCCGCATAAAAGAGAGATGGTCTTATTATCCTAGTATATGGCCAGTGCATCATATTAGGTCTCAAACCCCATCTATTATACAGCATTTAAGTTGAGACTGTACAATATCTCCAAAACTAAGCGTTGTAGAAAGAAATGTCTTGAATAAAAGCTGTTTGATATTATGGAGGAAAGTAAATGCCATTAGTCGTGTTTTATTTGGAGGATGTTGTGATGGTCATTTTAGGGTCAATCTAATTTGACCCTGATTATAGGTTGCTTTCCCACTAGAAAATGGTTTATAAAAAGCTGCTTATTTTGTGATGAGGAATAAGGAAACTGAATAAAAAATGTTGGTTCCCAGTTACGTAACGCAACATGACCCTCAAATTAGCATCTATGGATGGTCCAACCATTCATTGCTCTCTTCGCATAGTCATTCACAGTTGTTGTTATTTATGTTGGTGTTAGAACAACTGCAAATTTATGCATATGTTTGGTTTTTTATAAGGAGTAAGAAAACAACATAAAAAAAGGTAGGTTCCCATTTAAAAGTATTAAATTGACCCTAAAATCACCATCACAACGACTTCCAAATAAAACACGACTAATGGCATTTATTTTCCTCCATAATATCAAGCAACTTTTATTAAAGACGTTTCTTTCTACAACGCTTAGTTTTGGAGCTATTGTACAGTCTCAACTTAAATGGTCCACTCTGTATAAGAGTGTGACCATTGAAAAATTGATATCTTCTCTTTCTGGTGATATTTTGCACGCGGCGATTCCGCCAAGATTTCTATCTTAGTACTTTCACATTCACATACCACATTAAAGTTAGGCTTTTCCTGGAAAATCTTTAGGTACCTGTTTAGTTAGTAAAATTTTTTTCAATTGTTAAGTAAGAAATAAGAATTATATTTTGTCTTTATGATTCCATATAACCAGTGTTTAATGAAAACTTATGCCTCGTAGAGAAGCATGACTAATTCGGTTGAGAGTCAAGTAACAGTTACTCATTTATTTTTTCTGACAGGTCAGTGTTTATCTTTATTGCATACCAAACTCGTGAGCATGTTACGCCGTAAAAATATTTACAGGAAATATCAGGCGCTCTCTTATACTGGCGTAGACAACACGACGAATCGATTACACTCTGCCCGTTGTCCATTGCTAGATAACTTTCTACCGGTACGCTCCAAATCACGACAAAGACCGCTCTTCAGTTCGCCGCGCCGTGTCATAGCCGAGTATGGGCTTACACGACCCGCCAGGCTATTGGCCTGTATTGATTCTCAAATGCTCATTAGATGGTGTAGCATTTGTGGTGGTGCTGTTTTAGATGTGTTTAACCTGAGACGCGCGGGTGTAGATCAGCGGCGACTTCAGGCTTATTGTACGGGGTAAAAAATACAATTCAAAACTTTTACAATTTAGCACCGAAATGTGCTATAAACCAAATGGTTTGTAATTTCTCCCATTCTGTACTACTTCGGTCAATTATATTCTTTATTGTACATTGAGAGAAAATTCTATCCTTGCCCCCCTTTCAAATGGATGTAGTTCTTTTTCGTGAGAAAACAATAAATAAGACCAGCAGAAAAGTTTATCTAATACTTCACATCCACAAACCCAATATTCCTTTTCACAAGCATTTATATTGGACTGACGATCAAGCGACTTCAACTGTTCCGTAAACATACAAAGTCTGCTGTGGCTATCCGTTTCTAAGAATTTTACTAAATGGCTATCTTTACAACCGGTCAATTGCACAGTGGTCAGAATTTACTTCCAATTTGCGGCTGAAACACACGCGCGTATATCCATGGTCTTAACTAGACTATGATTTCATTTTGAAATCCCATCATTTTCATATTTTATTATTGTTTTATTTACTCTTCACAAACACAAATCTCTGTACTTTTGACAATCACTTAAGCACCAGTCATATATTTTATTTTACGACACATTAAAAACTCATTTATAAACACGTGCTTCAGCATTTCGTTAAGTAATCATTAAATACTCAACAAATACAATGGCTATTCTTACCTTAACGGTTGCGACAGACTGTTCCGTACGAAAATGTTCAACAAATTTGGCCACCGATATGACCACTGTAGTTAAAGGCGGGGTATAAATTGGGGGGGGGGGTCGTTAAGCAAAAGAACCTGGTGGTTGTAACTAAAACGGGCAGGCACTGCCATCTCTAAAGGTGCTTGGAAACTAGCAACAGGTGACGAGAGTTCCATGCCGAGTTACTATCAAAGCTAATTCTATTTAAATAATAGCAAAACCAGTAACGAAAAATACACAATAAATAATTATTATAATAAGGGATGCGACATCAACCGCATCAATGGTACAGTCGCCACTGGTATGGATCACCTGGTGCACCGACTTAAGCTCCTTGGCTCCGCTTGAGTTTGTTTTCCCTGCAAACAGCGAAAGGATAGGTGTTTCAAAGATAGACCTCTATCTCAGGGGTTGTGCAAGTAAATGAGGTCAAGTAAGAGGATAGCAACTTGGACCATTTCCAATTTATTCCCACAAAACAACAAGCGATAAATCCTGTTACACAAGAGACGAAAATTATGAATACGAGGTTGACTTTAAAAGTTTTTAAAATTAATGCAATAACATTTTTAAAATGTAGATCTGATCATTGCATTTTTTCAAAGTACTCTCCGTTGCATTCCATACAACGTCTCATTCTTTCAAACCACTTATCAAATGCCGAACGCTATTCTCCTTTGAAGTGCAAATACATTCTTCGTAAGCAGCTACTACAGCTTCAAATCGTTGACCTTGATTTTCTTCTTTTGGGGGGGGGAGGAGTAGATAAAAGTCGCATGGGGCCAGATCTGGACTGTAGAGAGGGTGGGACAAATATCTGACTCCTAACTCCTGCAGAAATTGGGTTGTTTCTAGTGCGTTGTGAGCAGAGGCGTTGCCGTGGTGCAATAGAATTCCACGCAGACCAATCTTAGGACGCTTTGTTCTCAGTTCTTGAAGACGTTCTATGGTGTATCATCTGGTAGCAACAGCCTTTTGTCGTTCAAGCGGAATTATCACCATAAGCTCATTAGTTGAGAAGATGAAATGTTTCTATCATTTCCTGGCACCATTGCACACGTGCCTGTTTCTTCTCCTTTGTGAGATGATGAGGGTCCAACAACTGTAGAGCTTTTTGACGTTAAGTTTTTCTTTCAGGATGGTGTTCACTCTTGCCGATTCAATACATGCAATGATGATCTTCCCGCAACATTCGCTCTGCTTTCATCATATTTTCATCCGTTGTTGCTGTAGCCGGCCACCCTGTGCGGTCTTCATCTTCCTCTAAATGCTGCAAACCATCAATAAATCGATTGCGAAGGGCAAAGGTCCCCAAATGGTCAATGCAGCCTTTCAAGGCATTCTCTTTTTCCTAAACCGTCTTTAAAGTCATAGAAAATAACAGCACGCAAATGCTCTCGCTTGAGATACATCGTAGCTTATGGCGTGGCAACACCTGCATGCACACGTTACTATCTGAACTTCAATCTAAAGATACGAAGGCCTGCTTTGGCTTACCACAACTCATTGTTGCCCTTTCTCAAAGTTTTCAGAGTGACCCTAAGTATTATTAAATGCGCTATACACAAACAGTGGTGAAGCCATTTACAAAACATAGCTAAAACCCACTCGAACACTGCGATGAATTTAAATTAAAAGCAGATGACAGACTAAATAATTGAATTCTGCGGATTTAGAAATTCTCCAAATGTCGCCGACGTCACTGAGGTGCAGCTATTTTGCGTCCTAAAGCAGCGAGAAAAATGACCGGAGTGAAGCTCTTGCTTTGACAAACATTCCTCCTTTCGACTAGGAGTTTATCTACTATACGCCCATTTTCTAGACGAAGACTGAGCCTCTAACCACGTGCTTATCGTATTAATTATTTGTTGATCTTCTCTTCTACCTTAATCGTCATTAAAGGATTTCATCACAAGAATAATGCAAAATTCTACTCCCCCGGTTAGAAAGTTTTATAGCCCATCATTCATTTCTAGCGTCACTTTTTCTGTCTCAGTAGTTTCATGGTCCGATTAGGCACATATGTTTCCGCGCATCATTGTCGCTGTGAAATTCTGGCGATCTTTGCTTTATGTTTGAGAGCATGTACGCTAATGGAAATTCTAAAGGATGAACCCTGTTGAGTTGTTTCTCGTTATCACTTAAGGTGTATTATCGCTTTGAAGACTCCGCTTTTAGAAAACTTAAGCTTCAAGAGCTTTTAGCCTTTAGTGCTATTATTACATTTCCTTATATTTTCATAGAATAAAAAAATCAGATGTGTTACACTCACATGACTTTCTCTATTCTTGTACAAACTATGTTTACAAACGCTTATTCTCCATATGTTTCATGTTAATCGAGATAAACATTTGCAGACTCTATCTTATCGCTAATTTTCTTGTAGATGTAAGGGGAAAATATATTTGCAAGGGCAACATAGAAAAACAGAAGCCTTTAAGCACATACATATCTCTTAATAGCTGGTTGCTAGGTGCAGCACCATTCCCTTTGCCACAGATTATAACTCTTTGCATATCCAAGACAAAAAAAATGAATAACGAATTCCCATTTTAGAAAATAAGTATTGAAAAATTTAAGGCAATAACAAGCAATATCTCGAAAATGGTTCACTCAACAAAACAAATGTATATGACATGAATTGTGTATTTTAACGCGATCTACATTTTTTGTGTAGTAAAATTTTGTCTAGCTCTTATGGTTTACCAGTTATGCAAAAGTCGTTCACAATAAAGAATACTTCTGGAGACATTCCCAGAAAATTCAAGATATACATTTTGTCATAAAAATATCTTAAACATATGATATTTTAATCAAAATCGTTAAGAGCCATTTTTCAGAAAATTAAAATTTTCGAAAAATCTTCCATGTAAAGAGTACTCTGGGGTGGGGGGATTTTCTTGAAAACCTTCGTGTCGCATCCTTGGAAGATACTGAACCTAAATACCAAGTTTGGTGTTTATCCGACTGTTCGTTTCTGAGTTAAGCTGTTCACAGACAGACACACACACGGACATGTTTCCAAAGATGCTTTTTTTGGATTCAGGGGGTCTCAAAACATGTATTTCCGGTGAAATCTCGGTATCGATATTTTGGGTGGAATACAATACTTCCCCTACTTACTATACGTAGTAGAGAAAGTTAAAATCACATTTCTCTACCCTCTTTCAATTTATAAGCATCATTTATATTTTGTAATAACATATAAAACTAATTCTCTCATTTATGTTAGATTAAACGCGATAAGTATTTAAAATATGGTTTCAAACTAAACATCATGGGCGTGACTGCTTGCACGATACGAAAACAAAATTCAGTACACCGCAAATCAGTTTTGTTAAGTTTATTTCTAATGAGCTCATGCAGAACTTGTTTTTGGATGTGTGTGTGTGTGTGTTACATTCTCATTACTTTCTCTACGCATTCTTGTATACATTATTTTTTACAAAGGATCATTCCTCTATCCATTTCATATTAAGAGAGATAAAACATATATTACACTGATTAGTCCTTAATTAATCGTATTTTCATTCATCTGCTATTTTGTCGACAACGCCAATTATTACGCTTTCTAATTTACATTTACTGTGATGACTTGATAATGTGCTCAGATATGTCAGGAGTGTCGAGACACCACCTAGCAGTGCTACCGTTAACAGTAAATGAAGCACTGGGGAATCTCATAGATTTACAAAACATCCTATCACACATGCAGTCGTTAAATCTCTACACGGTTCGGATAGGTACAATGTACAATACGCGTAGATACATAGGTTTACCAAAACATTGAGGCAGTATTTTATATCACAACACTGTGAATGTCAGAGTGATTGTAGTGTAAATTAACATTACTGTATGACAATGATTTTAGATGTTTGTTAGTTATAAGCATTGTTAGGAAATAAGTTTACACGGCCTCACTGAAACTGACAATAGGAGTGGGTAACAATGAAGCGAGGGGATGAGTTGTTTATCACTTAGAAGAGACAAACAAATGACGTCAGGGTAACGTGCCTATCTTTAGAAATGGAGGGAACATCTTCCCTAGAGCATATGTTTTAGTAATTATGATTGGCTTATAAAATAGACGCTAATGTTGGCGCGATTTATTAACCAATAGCAGCTCTATCATAATGTTTAGGCATATCGGGGTAAGGGTGTATAAATTCTTGAGCCAAAAGCAAGTATCGCGCAGTTCTAAGAAATCTCTCTCGCGAGTTATATGTCAGGCAGTTCTAAGGAAGCATTCATGAGGTACACATTACGCAATTCTACAGAATCTCTCGCGTCGTAAAGTTAGTTACAAAATGTGAAATACGCGAAATAATAGTGCGCCGCAAATAAGTGATTGTAGTTCCATTCGAAAATATAACAGTTTCAGTCAGGCGTGTATCAAGATTAAATATGTGCAATCAATTAAGCGTGACGGCAATAAAAGTGTAAAAACAAATTCTTTTATCAGTGTTATCTTTTAGTAACAACTCCTTTCCGTTTACACGCCCTGCTTTAGAGATATTTGCTCGACTGAGTAATAATAGCTAGCCGGAGGACAAAGAACCCAAAATTCAAAATAGTAAAAAATAACAGGAGCTCAGCAAAAAAAGATAACACGAACAGATTACTGCGACAACATTTTATATCTGGATTGCAATGGGGTGAATGGCGTTTATGATTTAGATATTTATTAATTATTCGAATGGATTGTCTAGTAACCAAAACAATAACCAAGAATATCTCAAAAAATGTATTAGACAAAGTGTGAGTTCTAACGAGATCCATATTTTTTTGTGTAGTAAGATTTTATTTATTTCTTACGATTTATCAATTAGTGCAAAAATCACTCAAAATGAAGAGCACTTTAAAGGCTTTTCGCAGAAAATTCAATATAGGTATACATTTTGTTTGCCATGTAAAAATCTTCGGCAAATGGTATATGTTTATATTTCAATCTCTTCAACATGGATATTTGTAAGAGCTTTAAAATCATTTTCTAATCGTAACATTATTACCTTCTTTTAACATTGTTTCATTGTATGACTTTGTTCTTTTCTTATTGTCCTATTCAACCATTTGTGTGTGTGTGTGTGTGTGTGTGTGTGTGTGTGTGTGTGTGTGTGTGTTTGTTTGTTTATTGGTAATTTCGTATTTGTTATGCTTTGTCCAAGAGGCAGCCTTTCAATAAGGGAAGCTTTAAAATAAAAATAGAAAATAAAAAATAGCGAAAATGTTTTCATGTAAAGGTAGTTTGGGGTAGAAGGATTTTCTTGAAATTCCCCGTATCGCATCCAGAGAAGATGCTGAGCTTAAATACCACGTTTAGTATTTATATGTACATACTTGTCGGTTTTGGGTTATGGTGCTCACAGATACGCGGATGGACGAACGGACATACACAGGGATATTTTCCTAAAAATGTTTTTTCTTGGATCCAAGGGATTTCAAAAAGTGTACTTACTTTAGAAATTTCGATATCGCGTCTTTGGGTGGAATGCAATATTTCCGCTGCATCCTTACTACCGATACCTAGTAAAGAAAGTAAAAACCTATATTCCACATAGATCGCTCTACCCACTATCGTTTACTTTCGGACCTCTTCTACAAGCTATTTACAGCAAAGCTTGTTTTTATATCTACCCCATGTTAATTGAGATAAACGTTTACAGAAATGGTTTCATTACATACTTTCCATGTTATAGGTAAAAGGAGAACACGCAATGTTAAAGCGATAGTTAGATTTTTAAAGTTCAGATCACAGTTATTGATATTTTATATTCTTTGCATAACATCATAAGAAACAAAAGAATGGTGACCAAATATTTCAGAAAATATAAAATATTGAAAAATTCAAATCAACTTAAACCTATGCTACTTTAATAAAAAATAACCGAAGTTTTTCCGTGTAAAGGTGTGTTTGGGGTGGGAGAATTGTTTTAGAAACTTTTGTTTTGCATCTTTGGAACTTCCAGAACTCAACCAAAACACCTAAGGTCTATTTCTTACAACCTTGCCCCCCCCTAACATGTATTCTTCTGCTCTGTGTTTACTTCCCCTTTTCCCTGTTTGGCGAATGTGAATCTTCGAATGGTAACAAACAAGCCGTGCAAGGATAAGGGATAAAGGCGATATGAACACATTGTCATGATAGATGCACGTGCTTTCGTCATTCTGAGAGGCAGGTTTAAACCGAAGGATTCGCCCATCTATTTGTTGATAAGAATTTACATGCATTCCAGATGCATTAACTTGTTACATAATATATTTAATTCATACTGTTATGAAACTGCAAATTTGATAGTATCTTCCAATTATATTATGGTAAATGATCATGTTAAATAAGGAACTATTTTGTATCGCTTAACAACCTATTCTACGACAGCAGCCAATGAGAGATGACTAGTGCACGTGACCGTTAAGAGATACAGGGCAAAATTATATGGAACACACCTTAATTGGCATTTTTCCGACATCTCGTTTCTTAGATATTCCATTCATCCGTCCGTCCGTCCGTCCGTCCGTTCATCCATCCATCCATCCATCCATCCATCCATCTCTCAAAACAAAACTTGTTCTTCTAAAAATGCTTCTTTTGGGATTTTAGTTCAGGGGACCTCAAAACATGCATGTCCAGTGAAATCTCCATATGTACGAGTAATTTTTCAGTGGAATACAGTACTTCTCCATCCACGAGCACAGGTATCTGGTAGACAAAGCAAATAGGAATAATCGCACATTTTCAAACGCGTTCCATTGGACGATGCCTTTTTTTGGGGGGGGGGGCAAATTGAAGTTAACGAGTTTTCCCCTTGTAAGTTTGTAAATGTTTTATACTTTTCACGCTATATAAAATTCACTAACAATGAAAAGCACTTCACAAGCTACTCTAGAAAATTCAAGGAACTACATTTAATTCATGTCAATATCTGAAATATATGTTTAAATCAAAACCGTCTTCTACAGCGATCCTTAAACGTTTAATTCAACTATGAAATATGATATATTGTCGTTTTTGAGTTATGTTCTTCGCCATCTTACACCCTTAAACATTTTGCTAAACATGATTTTTACTTTCTCTACTACGTATAGTAAGTAGGGGAAGTATTGTATTCCACCCAAAAATTCGATACCGAGATTTCACCGGAAATATATGTTTTGAGACCCCCTGAATCCAAAAAAGCATTTTTGGAAACATGTCCGTGTGTGTGTGTGTCTGTGAACAGCATAACTCAGAAACGAACAGTCAGATAAACACCAAATTTGGTATTTAGGTTCAGTATCTTCCAGAGATGAGACACGAAGGTTTTCAAGAAAATCCCCCACCCCAGATTACCCTTTACATGGAACATTTTTCGAAATTTTTAATTTTCTCAAAAATGGCTCTAACGTTTTTGATTAAAATATCATGTTTGAAATACTTTCATGACAAATGAAATGTATATCTCGAATTTTCTGGGAATGTCTCTAAAAGATTCTTCATTGTGAACGACTTTTGCGTAACTGGTAAACCATAAGAGATAGACAAAATTTTACTGCACAAAAAACTGTATATCGCGTTAAAATACACAATTTATGTCATACATTTTTTTGTTGTTGAGTGAACCATTTTCGAGATATTGCGTGTTATTCCCTTCAATTTTCCAATACTTTTTCTCAAATGGGAATTCGTTATTCATTTTTACTTTCTCTACTACGTATAGTAAGTAGGGGAAGTATTGTATTCCACCCAAAATTTAGATACCGAGATTTCACCGGAAATATATGTTTTGAGACCCCCTGAATCCAAAAAAGCATTTTTGGAAACATGTCCGTGTGTGTGTGTGTCTGTGTGCGTCTGTGAACAGCATAACTCAGAAACGAACAGTCGGATAAACACCAAACTTGGTATTTAGGTTCAGTATCTTCCAGAGATGCGACACGAAGGTTTTCAAGAAAATCCCCCACCCCAGATTACCCTTTACATGGAAGATTTTTCGAAAATTTTAATTTTCTCAAAAATGGCCCTAATGATTTTGATTAAAATATCATATGTTTAAGATATTTTCATGACAAATAAAATGTATATCTTGAATTTTCTGGGAATGTCTCCAAAAGTATTCTTCATTGTGAACGACTTTTGCATAACTGGTAAACCATAAGAGATAGACAAAATTTTACTACACAAAAAATGTAGATCGCGTTAAAACACACATTTTATGTCATATACATTTTTTTTTTTTTTTTTTTTTGAGTGAACCATTTTCGAGATATTGCTTGTTATTCCCTTAAATTTTTCAATACTTATTTTCTGAAATGGGAATTCGTTATTCGTTTTTTTTTTTTGTCTTAGATATGCAAAGAGTATTAATCTGTGGCAAAGGGAATGGTGCTGCACCTAGCAACCAGCTATTAAGAGATATGTATGTGCTTAAAGGCTACTGTATTTCTATATTGCCCTTACATCTACAAGAAAATTAGCAATAAGATAGAGTCTGCAAATGTTTATCTCGATTAACATGAAGTAGATGGAGAACAAGCGTTTGTAAAAGTAGTTTGTACAAGAGTAGAGGAAGTCCTGTGAGTGTAACACATCAGATTTTTTTATGTCCTGGACATACAAAGAGAATGGAATGCGCCACATAGCAACCAGCTTTTAAAAGATTTGACTATCGCTTAAATACTACCATATTCCCCTTGCATGTACAAGAAAATTAGCAATAAGATTAACATCTCGATTAACATGAAGCATACGGAGAATAAGCGTTTGTAAAAATAGTTTGTACAAGAGTAGAGAAAGTCACGGGGTGTAACACATCAGAATTTGTTTTTCGTGTTCAAAGCGCTTCAAAACTGTCTTTCTAGTGTAATGCCAATTTTTAGGTGAAATACAATACTTCCACAGCGTACCACGGCAAGTGGTAGAAAAAGTAAAGGAGCGCTTCTTGTATAACATGACCAATGTTGGTTACCCCTGTCGCACAACCTTGGGATTGATAGTGCCACAAAACAGCAGTTCAAAGATATGATTGAGGTGTTAACTTTCATTTGTGTAATTCGTCACTGCCAGAACCAAAGTTAATTTGTAAAACGACCATGAGTATTCATTCACCTGTTCTGTAGAGGAGTTCTTGCAAAATATGCGAGTGCAGAATTAAGTACCACATTACTCTAAGTGCTCTGTAGATTTACAGTGAACCGTGGAGCGGTTTTTTGCTATAAAGGGTGGTTAATAATAACAATAATAATTATTATATGTATATTTACATTATTATTATTATTATTATTATTATTATTTCTCCAGGGTGTGCTAACAAGAGAGCAGGAAGGAAGTATGGCTTCAAATGATTTATAGACAACTTCGGTTAAATAATTCAGTATATTGTGGCATGTGCACAGATTATATTAATGGTAATACGCCCTCTGGTTACCGGGTCGAAGGGTGGCAGTTTATCTGAGAGTAGGGGCGATTCAGGGGAAGCAGTGTGTCATTGGTGGGGATATGGCGTTACTGACGCTAAGCCTTAGCGTGGGCTTCTTAGCATTCTGTGACTAGGCTGCGCGTGAGTTGGACGGATAACTGCCTGAGATATGGCGTCCTCGCCCGGCAGACATATGGGGTAAGAAATTGTTATAATAAATCTACTAGTTATCCACTCTTTTGCAGCTTTTAGTTATGGTAAAATAGAGTTCCTTGCCTCTCCCTTAAACCAGAAATTATGTTGGTGTAATTATTTTGTGAATCTAACTTTAGCTGCGTCCCTTGTCGATGCCTCGAGTTTAAAGTTCTTTGTCTGTTCAACGATCCCTCTCATAAGCGAGTTGCTCTCCTCTGAAGTTAAATAATAAATAAATGTGAGGTATACGACAATATGTTGATACCAATTATGAACAACGAATAAATCTTAATGGTACGTTCACTAATATATTGGTTTTCCACTCACTACAAGTTACTTTAACCGATACACTTCCTCCGACGTAATTTTAACCCATGTTCATGAGCACGTTTGCTTCTGAGGAAACCCTTGAAAGAATCGATGAACATTTTCTGCAACTACTGAATTTCTTGTTACGTTGCTGTAGTACAGAGTTAAATTTGTAGCTTATTTATTCTTCAAGGAGGAGAGACAAAATAAGCGCGCTTTCTTAGCATACAGCTTGTACATTAATGATGGCCATGATAATTTGATTTAGTTAAAGCATATCCTAAATTCAATCTAGTTTTCTTCATATGGTGTGCACACAAAAGTGATTCACAACGCGTACAATTAATAGCAATAATGAATTAATGAATGTCAATGTGAAATAAAATAAAATCGTTAGCATCATAATCAAATTTAACATACTGGTAAGCATTTAAAACTGTATATTCATATAATCTGTTACAACCTAGCTCGCCTCCACCAATTAACATTTTAGCAGCCAAATGAAGGGAGAGAAAACCCTAATTTTACGTATGCAGAAGGAACAAACGATATTAGTTTGCGTGTTCTGACGTTTTTCAAGATTTTTCATTTTATTAATTTTGTAACTATAACTTTTTCTACCATTTACCTACGAAGAGGAAGTACTACATTTCATCCAAAAAATTCCATATAGAGATTTCAGTGGAAATGCACATTTTGAGGACCTTGAATCCAACAAGCCAATTTTAGAAAAACGTCCATCCGGAGATTTAAGTTGAGCATCTTGCAAGGACTTGACACGAAAATTTACAAGAAACTCCCTCCCATTCAAAATTAGCGTTTAATAGAAAAATTTTCGACATGTTTTTCTCAAAAATGACTAAGGATTTTGATTAAAATATCACATTTTTAAGATATTTACATGACGAACAGAATGTGCCTATCTTGAATTTTCTGGGAACAGCCTGCGAAGTACTCTTCATTCTGAAGGAATTTTGCATAACTTTGCATACCGGGTAAATCATAAGAGATAGGCAGAAAACAAACCCACAGGTAATTATAACCTCAGTTCTACGTTTCAAAGGGAGACGGTTAAAATAAATGAGAAAGCGTGAAACTAAATTTCTTATGACTCCGAAACTTTTTTTTAAGATTATTGCTTATATTAATTGTGTATTATTTCATATAAGCAATAAATGAAACAAACACAAACAATAAACTTAATACACTGTTTGGGGTACTTGCAAGCATACAATAGTTATTAATATTTCAAATCAGAAAAATCTGAGTATAGGTTTAAAAAAAAATCGTAAATTATCTACAAATGAAATGCGATCTGATTTGACGGTTTAACCACAACAGAAATACAAAAAAGAGTTTGATATTGCATTAAAGGATTCTTCCCCTTAGTTTCAGACGGTTGAAATGTGAATTTAAGCGTGATCAAATATCCATTCAAGATTATAAGTGCTCAGGACATCCCAGAACTGCTTTGAGATTGTGATAAAAATTCAAAATTCCGTATTCGCTGATTGCCGACTGAAGGTACACCAATTGGCTGACATTGCAAACACCTCGATAGGTTTCTCCGACGTTTCATAAGTAACAGTGGACGAAACATTCATCACTACATGCCAGAGACGAATGAGCAGTCCAAACGGTGGGTGAAAACAGGTGAAAGTACGCCAAAGAAAGCAAGAACTGTTACATCTGCCAGTACTTTATAAAATTTCAGTTATGTGTATTGTGTTGCCGTTTTGATTGTTCTCTTAATCGCTCTACAGATGCCCTGAAACGTTGTGGTTTTGTTCATTATGATTTATTTTAGCCGACTGAAATATCGCAGCACAGGACCATGCATCCTTTATGTTCTTGAAAAGTGTACTGGTTATTTGCAATATCTGTATGAGACTATAAAGGATGCAAATAATAATTTTAATCAACTTAAGGGTTACAAAAAAAACTAAGTACAGCAAGGGTAGCTTTTATAATTGTATATTCTTTGTGTCTTCTTCATCGGCTACTTTTATTGTTTAACTTCTAAAACTCCATGTGACTTTCTATCCTTATCCCCCCTTAGTATAATGGAAACTAGGTAAATACGTATATAAATCAATATACAACACCGTAAAACAAATCTTGGAATACATTAATTCTGGGTCATGTTAGGCCTTCCATTATACAACTATGTCAAATCCCTTACATTCAAAATACCTCCAGTTCACTTCAAGATGACTCTCAAATTAAAGTTTGAGGCTTTTTGCAGTTACCTATTCTTGCGAGTTACTAATAACATTAAGAGAAAATATCCGCGGTAATGCTGCAAATCATTGCGCCGTATTTTGCAGATTCACTAAATCTGTATTATCTGCAGAATACACTATCGTTTTTACATTTCGAAAGGATTTCAATGCGATGTTATTTTCGGATTTATGATACTAATTCGCTGTGCTTGCTCTTGAAACGTGCTACATGAACTTGTAGCTCCGTTTTTAAAAACAAAATCTAAATTCATATCCCAAAATGAAGACGTAATTTCATACCTGTATAATACACGGTTAAGGAAAATATGCTATTAAATTTGGCGCTTGAAACACGATTGTCTGCAGCTCAAAAATACACCTTTGAGTAAGGGTTAACCAAACACTTTGTACGCCGCTTTAACCCTTTGCACTCGTGCACAATGCTCAATTTGTCTTTGTGGTTTAATTTTCTGTAATACACGACAGTTACAGCTAAATTAAGCTCATGAACACTTCATGTTACCCACACGGGCAAATGGAAAATGTGTGCTTATTGTATTATCCATTTGTCCATCTTAATTCACAAGTGGTGAGAGTCAGAAATGGCGTCTATTACAACTGAGCTTCACTCCCACAGAAACACTCATATCGTTTCTTGTCATCTCAATTTAAGAACAACTGTCCTTGCTGCAGTTTAGTGTACTCCAGCTTCTACCAGAGGCGTGATTTAAGGTTATGACTAGGCTTCGGACACGGTTGCTGTTTCGTTGCACTTTGACTGGAAAACAGTTTCGTGCGTGGGTTTCACTGAGACCTCCCTCTCCCCAAACACTGCCAGTCATTCCCTTTAAGCAAGCGATCAGTACATATACAGCCTGTTCTGAAGTTACGAAGTTGATAGCTGAAAAAAACATGCGGAAAACAACCAGTAAGAACAGTGTCTTTCTTGTAAATGAATATGGACGTGAGTATTTTAATGTAAGAGGGGAAAATGTATTTTGTAAAGTATGCCAGGTTGAAATCAAAGGAGGGAGAAGGGTTTTTATTGCAAGACACTGTAAATCTAAAAAAGCGCTTACAAAATATTACGTTGATTCCTAGAAATGAGGTGGTGAGGATATATTATCCACATCAGAAACCACGAACTCATGTAGCCAAACCGAAGCTTACAGGGATTCGTCTGACATGATGGTAAGCACAAATGTCCCATTTAATAAGCTGCAAAATTCTGCTTTTAAAACGTTTCTGGAGAAATGTGCAGCTATGAAATTTCCTTGTGAGTCTACTTTACGCAAATTTTATTTGCCTTTGTTATAATTGGCAATACCAGAGTTCTTGAAATTTGTCGATAATTTGACACAACACTTTACAGAAGTTCGCAAATGTTCTGCTGCTGAAATAGCACAGCAGAAACTGAAGAGTATTTTAGATAAAGACCCAGGATATACAATTATGTGCCGTATTAGGGATTAATAATAATATTATTAATGTTAAGAATAACATTATTCTAAATAATGAAAATGCATGCGTTTCCCAGAGGTGTGTGACATTCGTCAGTTTTGCACTAGTAGCATCATGTGATGTGGAACAGAGCTTTTCAAGATATAAACTCTTTTGAGTTTGAGAAGACGTTTTGCTTTTGATACAATCAGAAAATATATTGTATTCCATTGCAATAGTTGTCCAGGCATGTAAATCACACATGAAATTGATTATTTCATCTGCCACAGTTCAGATTTATTATTTTGCTCATCTTATTTATACTTTGTAATAAAAGCTTAAGTTTACTATATAGTTGTTTACTTACTTCTGTGCCCACCTGTAAGTATAGCGTACGCAGTACTCAGCACAACACAAGTCCAGTAGCGCACGAGACTACTGCCTCTCTCCTCTCCGCTCGCTTGCAACGAAGTGGCAGTATAATACAAGTTAACTTAACCTAGTCATGTCCGAAGCCTAGTTATGACATTAGAGCTACAGTAACTTTAGTATCACAAGCTCATAATTAGCACAAGCGCTTATAGCATTATTACTTTGTCACCTACCTATAGTAGGTAAGAGGAAGTACTGTATTCCACCCAAAAATTCGATGTCAGATTTCATCGGAAATATACGTTTTGAGCCCCCTAAATCAAATAAAGTATTTTTAGAAAAGGGTTCGTGCGCGAAGATTTTCATGAAATTCCCCCACAACCCTTTACATGGAAATAATTTAATATTTTATATTTTCTCAAAAGTGGCTCTTAATTATTTTGATTAAAATACCATATATTATAGTAGATTATGATACAAGGGGTTAAAGTAGGGTTTTATATTTGCGAAAGGAAGGCCGTAGGCGTAGTTTCGCAATCCTACGAGCAAAACAAAACCACTTTTAAACGTGTGGCATATACTATTTTTTAGACGTGTTTGAATTTTAAAATATCAACAATATTATATTAGTTCGAAACTAACATCTAGAACGCGTTCTTGAAACAAGAGAAATTACGTTAAAAAAAGCGTGATGTCAGATGTTTTGTTGATTCGCTAGTAGTAATTTTCAATTTAATTGTTTTCAACATGTTTTGCCTTACACCAGCCAATGAAGGTTTTTTTTTTTTTTTTTTTTTATGGACGCTCTATAACTGTTATGGTCCTTAGCGTTCCATTCTACATTGGGCGTGAAAGACAGGTAATTTTGCTCAGAGGCCTCTTTACCAGGCTTGAGGTTATTTTACGTGCCGTAAATCTCGGAAACGGGACCACGGGACCTTCCGAAGGAAGCCATGCTAAGGACTTTTACATTGCCTCCGCTGGATTTGAACCCGCGAACTCGGGAACTAGAGGCT
The DNA here is from genome assembly GCA_030765065.1 of Deroplatys truncata. NCBI lineage: Eukaryota > Metazoa > Arthropoda > Insecta > Mantodea > Mantidae > Deroplatys > Deroplatys truncata. The sequence continues at coordinate 38,861,454 of CM060980.1, forward strand.
AGCATGGTAACCACTACACCACTGAGGACGACAGCCAATGAAGCGATTAAATGTTATATCATATTGCTTTCTGGATGTTTTGGGTAAGTACTGCTAGTGTTAATCTTTCTGCTGCTTCTGCAATTTCACTTCCATTTCAGTTTCTTCTGAATTCATAATTTCTGCCATTTAATCTTTATGTAGGTTAGATAAAATAACTGCGTTTTAGATCAAAGAAAGCTGCCAATATAACGTATAGGTTCGCTCTATAACGAATTGCGATAAATTTAAGTATGACTATTTGTATTGTGAACAGATAATGCGAGCGCCATGAGAAATTAATCATGTAAAAAGACACAATGAAAAGTACAATCCATCAAGTCAAGTCGAAATATTAAATGTGTGCAAATCCAAAGGGTAATTGCCATGTGATTGGACTTGAAACCAAAGTGGTCACACTGACGATTATCGAGTGCGATAATCTGAAGCTTTTAGCTCGTGTGCTCTGTGTTAGAAGTTCTACTTTTAGACCATGCTCGCTAAAAATATATTTACACGACAAATAAAATTTATATCTTGAATTTTCTGGGAATAGCCTGTGAACACCTCTTTATTCTGAATGACTTTTATATAATTGGTAAATCGTAAAAGGTAGCCAAAATCTTATTACAGAAAACACGTGTGTCTCGTTAAATTACGCAATTTATGCCAAATACATTTTTATAGCATTTACCATTTCCGACAGATTTTTTATTATTGGTTTGAACTTTCAAATACTTATACGGTGCTCAAGCGGCAGTCGCCATTCGTTTTATCTCGTGGTCATATATTTCTAAGTCATTCACAGAGCGACTTGCACTTTAAACATCTAACTACCGCCTTAGCCTGTTATATTCTTCTTATACCTACAACGAAATATGTGAATGTGAAATGAAAGTGTATATCAATCAACAAGAAATAGATTGAGGAATAAACTTTTATAAGAACAGTTTTTAGAAGAGAGAGCAGAGAACAGTCATTGAATGTAACACATCAGATTATTTCTGTCCTTTTCTAATTAAAGTGTCTGCCGCAAATATAAAACGTTATATTTTTATGTACTAAATTCAGTTGTAACTCCCGTGTATATAAACTACCGTAGTTATTTTGCTTTAGCTGTTATTGAAGAAGGATTGTATTGTATTGTAGTTCCACTGTTGGGGAGCCAAACTTGATGAAGTAACTGCCCCCACGTATGGTACAAAGTTTCCGGTGGCCTTCGCCGCAACGTTTCGGAATCAACTTTGTATTTTTTTAACACGTAAACTTTATAATATTCTCGCCTTAATGAATTTTCGTCTCACACGAATACGTATTGAACTGCTCAGATACACTGTCTACTAGTGACTGGCGTTTACCGCTTGAAATTTGCAAATTTCTCTATTTCAAGTCTCTGATTGGCTAATTTTACTCCAATAGAATACTTTTATTTAACTTTCAGCTTTTCTGGTTTTTGATTGGGTATTTATAAACTGTTTTAAATATTACATTATTGTTCCAAGAATTACTAGTAGCATTATTAAACTTTCCAATTCATTATTGCCTCAAGGTTACCTCATTGTTAGCAACTTTCGGCCTCTATTCTCACAGCTTCCTACATTACTAAATTACCTAATACATTCACATAACAGTATTATACATATACACAATAATATAAACATAATACAATGACTGTTACATACATTTTATATATTATATTATACAAATATTGCTTCAAGGAGGGCTGTTATTTTTTTATACTATATAATTAGACTGAAATCATTTAAGTGTTAAAAATACTGCCTCATTATAAGCTGTTACAAATGACTACAGTAGTCGTCCTCCGTGGACTAGTGGTGCCGTGCTAGCCTCTAGTTCCCAAGGTCGCGGGCGGAGGGCGATGGATTTTTTCGGGCGTAAAAATCCTTAGCACGGCTTCCTTCGGAAGGAAGTAAAGCCGGTGGTCCCGTGTCGTAGATTTACGGCACGAAAAAGAACCTCAAGCCTGATAAAGAGGCCTCTGAGCAAAATTATCGGTGTTTCACGCCCAATATAGAATGGGAGCTCCATAAATAAAACTCAATTTAATTTAAATTTAACTTAGTTTGCAATTACCTACTGGAGGCAGTAAGTGCTAATGCAACCGCTAATGAAGAGAGCTCGGCGTGATAGGTGCTAAAAGCTTAAAATAGGCAGACAAATACGCACTACAAGTTCAAAATAAGCACAATCATTTATTCATTTACCATTTAAAAACATATTTTGACATGACACAACACAGTAAAAATACCAAATAGTCCTACACCATATGTGAAATTTACTAAATGTCACTGTTCTCTTACACTGTAAACCTTATTTATTTAAATTTCCGCTCTTCAGTTACTACACGGTTGAACGATCCTTCACGCAACCGGTTATGCGGCGTGCGGCCAGCTGGCGAGGCTGGCTGCTGTATCGGCGGTGCGGGTGACAGAAAGTCCGCAGTAAATACAGTAGTTTGTTTCCTAAGTTATTTGTAACATACACAACATAAACACTTAAAAAGAAAAGTAAATTTATCACGTATATTAAGCAGGGAGATGCTGCAACTCCTTCCCTTCGTTGTTCAAGCATTTCTGACAGCTGCTTAGGAAATTGCTCATTACACTCTGCAGTACCCTCTGAGAAATGGCAGCAATTTCTTGACGAAAGCTAGTTTTAAGTTCATCTAAAGTTTGTGGATTTGTTTTTCTCTTTCTCTTTTAATGCCCTCCCCCCAGAGATAAAATTCGTAGGGGGTTAAGTTGGGGGAACGAGGGGATCATATGTTCTAAGTGATAACTCTGTCTTGAAACACGTCATGAGTTGCCTGTAATGAGAAGTTGGCTCTATATGATACTTGCGCAAGATTTCAACTCACGCTGAAGCTTCGCGCAGCGGAGGGGAAATATATTCCCCGCCACTGCCGACATAGCAGGCAGCCCTGCCGGCCGGCCCCGCGGTTGCGTCAAGCATTGCTCATCTAGTATATATTTTAAGGCAAACCCTATTATCAGTTTATAAGTAATTTCTCTCTTGAATACGTTTACACTCCCACGCTGGTTGGTAATTTTATTGAGTCTATTAAACAGGCTATTGTTGCGTTTACAATGAAATAAGTCTTAAGTATTTTTAGGTCAGTAGGGGAAAGGTCCCACTTGAGCCTAATTAGTAAATAATAATTATATTTTCAAATCAAAATTTTCAGAAACACAAGCGTTAAAGTGACAAATTCTTGCGCTATCAATATCCAAAACACAATTTAAAATTAATACAATTATCAAGTAAATAACATTAAAGTGAGATGATGTAAATCGGTTCAAATTAGGAACGTGGTTCTTAAATTGAACCACCCGTGTCTTAAAATGAACCACATACTTTTAAGTTTAAAAGTATTTTTATTAATACAAAATACACATTTTATTGTACATTCAAAACAAATGTGCTATCAGCAACAAAAGTAGTGTTCAAAATTGAATAACAATAGCAATTTCCTTGAACATTTTGAATTTTTATATGACAATCACTTGGTTTTAGGAATAGGTATTATTTGCAAATATAGAGTTTTTACTAATTTTTACTCTCATACAGAAGAGTCCAATTATACAGTCTTCAAAATAAAACACTTTCTTCTTGTCACTAACTTTTGCACACTTTTGGTGAAGCCATATCCTACAACTCACACACTGGACCATGTCCTTCATTTCAGACAATTCACATATTCATGTCATCCACTGTTTTTAACATGATTTTTTTTTAACTTAGCATATTATGTGGATATTTATTAACGCGATATACTATTCGCAGTTGAGCAATCCTAGAACTTCAATAGGTTTCCTAAATTGGACCAGTTCAATATAGGGTTCAAACAGTGGTTTAATTTAGGAGCCACGCCATTTTGGAAGCTTTAGGATCTATGTGACAAGGAGAGACGCTACTTGAAAAACGTATGGATGAATATTGTTGCTAAGTAAACACTTTATAATATGTAATATATATACATCATCTCAAATTTATCTAATTGATCCTATAAGCTTAGCTAGATGAGTCAAATTTACTTCTGAAGCATCAAAAACACACAACACTTCATACAACTGAAACCACAGCTCAGAATGCAAAGTCAACAACTCCAAGTATTCATAACTTACGCTTCTGCTAGGATTATGGTGCCATCTGTCGAATAGTTTGGAAAATATCTGAGTGGTTCAATTTAAGAGGCGGTTCAAATTAGGGACCTTTCCCCTACTGTTTTTCGCCCATGTGGGAAGTAGAAAACAATGAAACCATCGTATTAATAAACTAAAGCAATCAGTTAATAATAGTAAACTGATTGATTTCCCATTCGCACACCAAAACTTTTTTTTTTGTAGTTGCCATTTACCGTATCTTTTCTGTACTAAGTAGCGACTATTTTATTATTACACGAAAAAACGCAACTCTTGAAGTTAGGAAAAGAATGCCGGTATTACAAACTTCCTTAAGCTGTCAACAAATGTTCATTAGCTCAGAGCGCGAAATATTAATTTTAACACCAAAGTTATCACATTGATAAATAGTATTAGTAATTAACCGCCAATAACAAGGAACAAGGAAATCTTAACAAATTCTAAAAGGCTGCTAATACAAATCTACGCTGCTTAACAAATTACCCACTTAAGGCGGTGAAAAAGTTGGTTCGAAATAGTCATGTTTCCGATAACCTTCCTTGCGAAGATTCGTTTACGCTTAAAACAAAGAATGACGCAATCGTGTTAAAAGCCAGTTCAGTTATTCCACTACAACATGCAGGAGATATATGGTTGCGGTTTTACCAGAACTTAAAAGTTTATCCATTAAAGTACTCTGTTCTGTTCCAGACATAAATCATGAGCAATGTTGGGTGTATACCATTTCCCAGCTACATCATTTTTGTATATGATTGCAAAATATTACGGGTACTGTTTATTACGCTTCTTCAAGGACTATGCTAGCTAAAGCAACTGTTTTTAGAAGAAAACCAAGAGAAACCAATCTTGAGCACTAGGGATATGGCATATTACTGGAGTGGGAAAGTAGTTTGAATATTTTTACTTTCTCTACTACGTATAGTAAGTAGAAGTATTGTATTCCACCCAAAAATTCGATACCGAGATTTCACCGGAAATATATGTTTTGAGGCCCCCTGAATCCAAAATAAAGCATTTTTGGAAACATGTCCGTGTGCGTGTGTGTGTGTATGTGTGGGTGTGTGGGTGTGTGTGTGTGGGTGTGTGTGTGTGTGTGTGTGTGTGAACAGCATAACTCAGAAACGAACAGTCGGATAAACACCAAACTTTGTATTGAGGTTCAGTATCTTCCAGAGATGCGACAAGAAGGTTTTCAAAAAAATCCCCCCACCCCAGATTACTCTTTAAATGGAACGTTTTTCGAAAATATTAATTTTCTCAAAAATGGCTCTAACGATTTTGATTAAAATATCATATGTTTAAGATATTTTCATGACATAAAATGTATATCTTGAATTTTCTGGGAATGTCTCCAAAAGTATTCTTCATTGTGAACGACTTTTGCATAACTGGTAAACCATAAGAGGTAGACAAAATTTTACTACACTAAAAATGTAGATGGCGTTAAAATACACAATTTATGTCATACTTTTTTTTTTGAGTGAACCATTTTCGAGATATTACTTGTTATTCTCTTAAATCTTTCAATACTTATTTTCTCAAATGGGAATTCGTTATTCATTTTCTTGTCTTGGATATGCAAAGAGTATTAATCTGTGGTAAAGAAAACGATGCTGCACATAGCAACCAGGTATTAAGATATATGTCTATGCTTAAAGGCTGCTGTATTTCTATATTGCCCTTGCAAATACAAAACATGGGGGAACATAGTACGCCTTAAGCGATAGTCAAATATTTTAAGAACTGGTCGCTATGTGTAATATGTCATTCTCTTTGCATGTCAAAAGATCGTTTCTGCAAATGTTTATCTAGATTAATATGAAATAGATGGAGAATAAGAGTTTGTAAAAATAGTTTGTACAAGAGTAGAGAAAGTCATGTGAGTGTAACACATCAGATTTTTCAACGAGGAATCATAACATACGGAGAAACGAAAGAAAAGAAGAAAAAAATTATAAATTCCAGTTTAATGTATCCAAATGAAATGTAGATCCTCAAGTAAACTAGTGGAGAACTTAGGCTGCGGAATGTGAGATATAAGCAAATTACTTGACAGCTGTATTGCAAAATGATTTCGTCACTCGACGATGCAGTGACTGTCTTGCGCATACACGATGGAAGAAGTTAGAATCCGCTCATGTTAAAGGGGAATGTCTTTCTTCTGATATCATGAAAATCCGAGGGTTTTTTCACAATAACCCCAGAGGAAGAAATCGGATGGTATGAGATCTGAAGAATTTGGAGGAAAACGTGATTATTGCTGGTGTCATTCAGAAAATCATGTTCAACTTTTATCTGCGTGGTTGTGAATCACTTTGTTGGAATACGATATCCATGCTGTCCTATTGTCTATAGGTGTGGTACAATATTAACGAGTTCAAATTCCGCAAACCATAATACACATTTATCTCATTGCTGAGTTGAAAACGACATTTCTTTATTTTTAGTTGTTGCTAAGAAGCTTCTTTTGTTTCTTATCCGGTATCATATGCTCAGCGAAATCTATACTAAAATTAATTTATATGTATGCAGACACATACATAGGAAGGGTTATTTCAAAAACCATTCAAACGATTTTCATATTCTTTGACCATTGAAAAACATTCTTCTTGACAGACATGGGAATGTTAAAATCTTCTAATTTCAATTCATAAATTACTAAAACAGTAGAAAGGATTTACAAAACGGAGTAGAAACAGTAAAAAAATCTGATGTGTTACACTCACATGACTTTCTCTACTCTTGTACAAACTATTTATACAAACGCTTATTCTCCATCTACTTCATGTTAAACGAGATAAACATTTGCAGAGTCTATCTTATTGCTAATTTTCTTGTAGATGTGAGGGGAATATATATTTACAAGGGCAATTTGGAAATACAGTAGCCTTTAAGCACATACATATCTCTTAATAGCTGGTTGCTAGGTGCAGCACCATTCCCTTTCCCACAGATTAATACTCTTTGCATATCCAAGACAAAACAAATGAATAACGAATTCCCATTTGAGAACATTATTGAAAAATTTAAGGGAATAACAAGCAATATCTCCAAAATGGTTCACTCAACAACAAAAATGTATATGACATAAATTGTGTATTTTAACGCGATCTACATTTTTTGTGTAGTAAAATTTTGTCTATCTCTTATGGTTTACCAGTTATGCAAAAGTCGTTCACAATGAAGAATACTTTTGGAGACATTCCCAGAAAATTCAAGATATACATTTTATTTGTCCAAAAATATCTTAAACATATGATATTTTAATCAAAATCGTTAGAACCATTTTTGAGAAAATTAAAATTTTCGAAAAATCTTCCATGTAAAGGGTAATCTGGGGTGGGAGAATTTTCTTGAAAACCTTCCTGTCGCATCCTTGTAAGATACTGAACCTAAATACCAAGTTTGGTGTGTATCTGACTGTTCGTTTCTGAGTTATGCTGTGCACAGACAGACAGACACACACACACACACACACACACACACACACACACGGACATGTTTCCAAAAATGTTTTTTTGGATTCAGGGGTTTCAAAACATGTATTTCCGGTAAAATCTCGGTATCGAATTTTTGGGTGGAATACAATACTTCCATACTTACTATACGTAGTAGAGAAAGTAACAAAAGTCGGTTACATTTTATTCCAATATATCTCATAGATGGCCATGATGTAACAAGCAAACAGAAGACAGAGCTTAAGACGGTACGAGCTAACTGCCATTTTTTTTTATCAAATACTGCAGATGTGTGTCTAAGTGTGTTAATGTCAAACCCTCTGAATAAACTTTATACTAATTCTATCATGTATGCACCGAAGTTTTGGGATCCAAAACTTTCTAATAACCCTCATGCAAGAAAGGTTTACTTTATTTCCTTTGTATTTAACTTGTAATCAAGTTTGTTAGCAGGGCATAATTAACTAGTCGAGTTTTATTTATGGACGCTCTTTAACTACTGTGGTTCTTAGCGTAACATTCTATACCTATTGGGCGTGAAAGACCGGAATGTTTGCTCAGAGGCCTTTTATCAGGCTTGAGGTTCTTCTACGTGTCGTAAATCTACGACACTGGCCACCGGCTTTACTTCCCTTCCGAAGAAAGTCATGCTAAGGATTATGATGCGTGGAAAAAAAAAACATCGCCCTCCGTCGGGTTTGAACCCGCGACCTCGGAAACTAGAGGCTAGCATGATACCATTAGAACACGGAGAACGACGTTAATGTTAAATAAGTGTATAAAGAGAGAAAACTGCTAACATTAGAAATCAACGAAGCGATAATTTATATTAACAGAGTATTACTTTTCTCGGTGGTCGCAGACTGGTATTTTCCAAAGAGGTTAACTTGGTGGCCTGGGAGCGCAGAATCTTCATATTCACCTGCTACACGTCTATTTCGTTGTATATGTTACAGGGTCCTGCATTATGTGACTATGTAGCTTTTATGTTATTAAAGAACTATGGTATCAAGGAGAAGATATCAAGATTTAAAATTGAACCTACTATAATTATCTAAAAAATTACTCGGCCATTTCGACCGCTGACTGTTCCACCGCCAAAGGGTACTTATAGGCTATGCAGCATTTCCAGAACTTGGAAGACTGCCGGAGGGAGGTTACGGACATCATGTTCCACGGATGTTTCACGTTCTTTTGCGTGAATAACAGGGGATTTTTCCATCTGTTATTAGCCGAGGCTCTACGAAAATACAATTAGAAGATATAAAGTGGAGGATTAACCATAAAACTCCTCTATACCATTGTATAATAATTTCATAAAGAACGGGGGAAGGTAAATTAAACTAATACGTCATTCGAGTTTTAAATGGTAACTACACAACGACGGGTAAGCCAGCTGGTCTAAAATAAGAGAATTAAGGTAAACGTCAGGCACGGCTGTCAACAGGATTCCTGCTCCTCAACGGTCACCGAAGCAAGCATTCTTTCTTGTGCTTCCGAACGACCTACATTGTTTGTTTCGGGGGCACGTTTTCACGCAAAGTAAACAGCCACATAGCACTTCATTTCTGCTTCCGCAAGCCATATCCATGTTTATACATCACCTGTTGCAGTTTCTTAACACTGACAAAACGTAGAATAGTATTTGGTTTGGAATAGTACAGGATGATACATTTGGAGAGACAAAATAAAAATGTTTTAAAATTACTTCTTTTTATTTTGCTGTAATTTGTAAATACATTCTAGAGGGGTGGGAGTTTTGTTCAGGCTACATTTCTATGAGCCGAACATTTTACCCAAAATGTGTATTTGAGGCGAACTATGTATGAACTTAATAACTCAGGTGTAAGATTTCCAAAGAACTGTGAAAATATCTCTTATGAGATCATGAATATTCATTATTCGCTGTGCGTAAACTGGCCCCCTATACCCAGCGACCGCTCTCGAGAATCTCATTTCTGATGCTTGTATTTTTTTCTTTTGAGTTTTTTCTGATAGTCCAGCATTCTGATCCTTCAAGAAGGAATGGGACTCCTAAAATTTTATAAAATTTCAAAACAACATCTTTTGAGTTTTGTTTATCAGAGTTGTTCTAATTGTCCCACATATTTTATTAAAATTTTATAATTTCCTTTGTTGGTCTAATTCTCTTGTATTGCCAATTTCACAACCTAAATATTTAAGGTATTTAACCTGTTCTATTACATTATTAGTAGGTTGCCAGATCTCCGGGCGCCGCCCGTTATTACTATAAATCAAAATATTAGTTGATTAATTGGATAATATTGAAATCTTTGTAAATTTGTGTTTATTAAAGGTATTATAAATAAAATAAGCCCAGGTTTGGAATGAATTCTCCGGGTATACGGGCCAATGACTTTAATTACGGGCTTGAATGTCACCTTACTCATTAATCACTTTGAATAATTTCGTTCGAATGCCAATTTCTAATTGTAACAAAACGCTGTGTCTCTATTCTTATTCTGGCAACTTTTCATTGTTGCGTCTGTAGTATTCGGCTCACATTATTAAAGAAATACTGGCAAGCCGCGGCAACGTCAACTTTTTGTGTTCGCTCGTTCATTGTCGCTAGTCAGTTGGCAGTTTACAGGCAATTATTGGAACGGTCGGATCGTGAGTGGATAGACTACCCCTACCTTTCATAATTCGGAATAGTTTGTTGTTCTGTGATAGCGAGTAATAACAGTGAAATGAAGAGGCAATATATAAGTTCGTTCCGTGAAGAATGGTTGCAGGACGAAAATTATAAACAGTGGTTCCAAAAAGTTGATAGTGACGAGTGCATGTGTAAGTGCAGAATATGCAGTATCTCATTTACTGTTAAATATGACAGCGTGAAGGCCGTGAATAAAGCTTTACAATCAGAAAGACACAAAGCGAATATTATCACACAAAAGCAAAATCAATCTCTTCTTAAATTCTTAACAGAATAATTTTCTGCAGAAGATGACAAAATCACTGCAACGGAATTAACTTTGACTTATCATGGTGTGAAACACCACCATTCTTACAATTCTCAAAATTGTGGCAATAAATTATATCCACATGTTTTCCGTAATAATCAAAGTAAGATGCGGCCGAACTAAAAGCGAGGCCTTAGTAAAAAATCTTATGTGTTACACTCACATGACTTTCTCTACTCTTGTACAAACTATTTTTACAAACGCTTATTCTCCATCTACTTCATGTTAATCGAGGTAAACATTTGCAGACTCTATCTTATTGCTAATTTTCTTGTAGATGTAAGGGGAATATATATTTAGAAGGGCAATATAGAAATACAATAGCTTTTAAGCATAGACATTACTCTTAATAGCTGGTTTACCAGTTATGCAAAAGTCGTTCACAATGAAGAAAACGTTTGGAGACATTCCCAGAAAATTAGAGATATACATTTTATTTGTCATAAAAATATCTTAAACATACGATATTTTAATCAAAATCGTTAGAGCCATTTTTGAGAAAATTAAAATTTTCGAAAAATCTTCCATGTAAAGGGTAATCTGGGGTGGGGGAAATTTCTTGAAAACCTTCGTGTCGCATCTCTGGAAGATACTGAACCCAAATACCAAGTTTGGTGTTTATCCGACTGCTCGTTTCTGAGTTATGCTGTTCACAGACACACACACGGACATGTTTCCAAAAATGCTTTTTACTTTCTCTACTACGTATAGTAAGTAGGGGAAGTATTGTATTCCACCCAAAATTTCGATACCGAGATTTCACCGGAAATACATGTTTTGAGACTCACTGAATCCAAAAAAAGCATTTTTGGAAACATGTCCGTGTGTGTGTCTGTCTGTGTGTCTGTGAACAGCATAACTCAAAAACGAAGAGTCGGATAAACACCAAACTTGGTATTTAGGTTCAGTATCTTTCAGAGATGCGACACGAAGGTTTTCAAGAAAATCCCCCCACCCCAGACTACCCTTTACATGGAACATTTTTCGAAATTTTTAATTTTCTCAAAAACGGCTCTAACGATTTTGATTAAAATATCATATGTTTAAGATATTGTCATGACAAATAAAATGTATATCTCGAATTTTCTGGGAATGTCTCCAAAAGTATTCTTCGTTATGAACGACTTTTTCATAACTGGTAAACCATAAGAGATAGACAAAATTTTACTACACAAAAAATGTAGATCGCGTTAAAATACACAATTTATGTCATATACATTTCTTTTGTTGAGTGAACCGTTTGCGAGATATTGCTTGTTATTCCCTTAAGTTTTCCAATACTTATACTTTTTCTCAAATTCGTTATTCATTTTTTTATGTCCTGGACATGCAAAGAGAATGGAATGCGCCACATAGCAACCAGCGTTAAAATATTTGACTATCGCTTAAAACCTACCATATTCCCCTTGCATCTACAAGAAAATTATCAATAAGATTGACATCTCGATATCTCCATTAACATGAAGCATATGGAGAATAAGCGTTTATAAAAATAGTTTGTACAAGAGTAGAGAAAGTCATGTGAGTGTAACACATCAGATTTTTTGGATTCAGGGGGTCTCAAAACATGTATTTCTGGTAAAATCTCGGTATCGAATTTTTGGGTGGAATACAATACTTCCCCTACTTAGTATACGTAGTAGAGAAAGTAAAAATGTGCTTCTGCCTTATGCTAAAGAGAAGCTACTAAGCGAATTAAAGCAGTGTTCCGTTTTCATTAGGTTCAGGGCAATAAAAAACATTACCCGATAGTTGTAACGTACTTTTTCAAAGATAAAGGAAAATGTAACGAAGTTCATGATTTCTATGAAGATGTAAACGAATCTGCATAAGCCATTTCAAATACACTAAAATATATTTTATTGAAAAATGGTTTAACACTAAACAATGTAGTTTCTTATTCAGTCAACAATGCTTCAGTTAATTTCGGAAAATATAGTTCTGTCTTTACTAGATTAAAAGAAGAAAACGCAAACTTAATCAAAGCCATATATTACATAATTGTGCTAAATTTGGTTTCAAGCTTCTAAAATATGATATAGAAAGTCTAGTTCTTAAAATTTATTAAGACTTTTCTTCATCAAAAAATTTCGAGGAACTAAAAACATTTTGCGAGTTTGCTCAGCATGACTATAGTGAAATATTGCGACATATTATTGTGCGATGGTTGTCTTTGCAGTCAGCTGTGGAGCGTCTTGTTAAGATGTGGCGAGTTTTAAAGAAGTATTATGTAGCACGGGGCAAAGAAAAAACGCACCCCCTAATTTGGAAATTTATTAGTTCACAACAAGATGAAATAAACGAGTATTCACTAAAATTACCAGTGTGTTTTCTGTATTTTTTAAATGCAACTCTACCCGTATTTTCTAAAGCAATTAGACTTTTGGAACAAGAGGACACACTTTCCACAGATGTTCACGAGATTATGTTGGAAGTGAAGAAACAAATAGAGGGTCGTAAGGAGGATAAGTTTTATGGGTTTGAAGTCAACATGCCTTTAGAACATCTTACAGAAGAAGAAAAGAATATTCTAGTAAAAGAGTGCACACTTGTTTACGACAGATTATTAAACTATTTTAATAAATGGTACAACTTTACTGGGAATGACAATGTGTATAAAATTGTGTCCGTGCTAGATTTATGTCAACCAAACCTATTTTCATTTAATGACTTGGCCGAAGTGGGAAAGAAGTTGAAAATTAGTTTCGATGCAAACGAACTGTATCATGCGTTTGCTGTTTTGAAATCGGTAGAATCAAATCTTGATAGGAAGGATAATAACTGTAAAATGTGGAGTGAGTTTTTCGAAAAAGCAGATGCACCAAATCTGTTTAAAATAATGCAGCATCTCCTCGCAATTCCTGTCAGTAACGCGCACGTTGAACGAGTGTTTAGTGTAATGAATACATTATGGTCGGATGCTAGAAACAGAATGTCAACGGAACTTATGAAAGCCGAGATTTGTGTTCAGATGAATTTGAAAATAACATGTGAAGAATATTACAGCACGGTTCTTAAAAACAAGACACTTCTGAATGCAGCGAGATCCTCAAAAAAATATGAATAATAAAGTATACGCTTTTATAACAGTAATGTTTTACTACTATTTTTATTTAGTTTGTATAGGTTCGATTAATGGTGGTGGTGGTTTTATTATGTTAGTAAAAATTCTGACCGTAATAATACAAAAAATCTATTTAACAATTTCTGTCCCCATTTACTCAAATGTCCGTTGCCCGTTGGTTGATCTCCGGGCCTGCCTCGAGTTCTATCTGGCAACCCTAATTATTAGGTGTGAATTATATTTCTACCGCAGTTGTTTTTTCCCTTGAAAGCTAGAATTTTTGTTTTTGTTGGAGATATACTTAGATTATGGTAGAAACTGCGTTTTGTAAGTCACATATTAGTTTCTGGAGACTATCTTCCGAAGCAACTATTACTGGTCAACTATCGTCAGCGAATAGAAGAGCTGTCAAGCCAGTTTTATAAAACTTCTTTGTGGAATCTAGCCTTCTCTAAAGACTTGGTCAATGCATAAATTAAACAACACGGATAATAATGTACAACCTTGTCGAACCCCTAAATTTATTAAAATACTTTCTTTGCTTCTACCACCACTTTGTATTTTTGTTTCTATATAAAGACTCTGAATAACACTTTATAAGATGTTGCGGAAAACCTACTCCCTTTAGTATTTCCGATAGTAAGTTCCTTTTGAACAACAATTAAATGAATAAAAACTACTAACCTATACAAACCCAGCAAGAAGGCCTCGTAGTAACATGCGAAGCTCGCATTAGGGAGGTCCCGGGTTAGATTCCTGTCAGGGCGGCTATTCCGACCATGAGATTTTTCGGGGTGTTCTCGGGCCAGCAAGTGAATGTTGGGGTGATTCCCCTTCTTGCTTGAAGTTTAACTCCTTTAACCGTGTAGATCATATCGAACGGTGAACGAACGAAATGGTCGAAATGACACTGGAACGGTCCCGGAGTCCCTAGAGCTTAGAGTTATCGGACATTCGTCTTTTCAGGATGAGTGAAAACTGGAAAAAAATCTTATCCAGGTAACTCATTCTAACCGAAATTAGAACTCGGGACTTCTTGAATGTGAGGTAGACACACTACCCACGGAGGAGGGTGATTCCCCTTCTACCACGAGTTTTCTTGTCTGTTTCCTGTCCCCATTATTTCCTTTCATCTATGTTAACCTCAGAAGTACCAGCGACGGCGGTTGGTGTGTTGCGTGAGAACGGTGGAATTTGAGCTATGAAAAGATTTCGCTCTGGCGCTTGGCGGGACTGCTGGGATCACCTTCCTTCCTGGGAGTGCCTCATATACACCCTGAAACCCCAGGTTGCGGGTGGCTAAGGCAGGGCTAGCCAGCACCAGGATTGGGATCTTGGAATCGTTAGGGACCCCGTCCTGGCTAGCGCACATCATTGTCCGGATCTGGTCGCCTTCGGGTCTCCCCATCTCCCCCTCCCTCCCAGGG
Source organism: Deroplatys truncata (assembly GCA_030765065.1). Lineage (NCBI taxonomy): Eukaryota > Metazoa > Arthropoda > Insecta > Mantodea > Mantidae > Deroplatys > Deroplatys truncata. The sequence continues at coordinate 38,876,568 of CM060980.1, forward strand.
TCACCTTGGAAGCACAAAGGGCCCACTATGGCCTACGTGTGTCACTCCAGTTACTCGAGCCACCTCCATCTGATTACTCCTAACTAATATATTAACATATACATTCATTTTGGCATGAATAAGAAAGAAAAAAAATGTACTCAATTTTATTCTCTGAAATAGCCTGCAAGTTTCCTTTGTTTCAAATAAGTGCTGCATTTGAGAAGCAAAACAGCTAATTAAGCAACTGTAAGTAAGCAAAATCTCAATCCGAATAAATCGGAAATCTGGATTAATGAGGGTCGTATAAGCGAGTTTCTATTGTACTTATTAACGCAGGCTCGCTTGATTCGCTTCGTGAACTGCAGGTTGATTGCTCCCGCCATTATCACTGCAATAAAGCACTTCCACCAGCACCGCTATCCTACTATATTCACTCTTAGGTTGATCCGCGCCAAAACAAACTCACGTCCAGTGCTCCGCGGTACAACACGGTAGCAATGCGCGCAGGAAAATAGTCCCTTGCTAATAATCTAAATTTTAGAATGAATTTATCCTTAAATAGTATAATATTCTATACAAATACTTAAAGAGTTTAATTCACGCTGATGTATACCGTTAAACAGAGCTACAAGTCCCAACATGCAATTCGTATGTCACCTGATTCCGGGTATGGTCAGAATATTGTTTACAGCCATAGTATCATAGCAGATAGTGAATTTGCTGTTGCGTCTTCGTCGATTTACGTAAAACATAAGTCGGGCAAACCATAGACTAGTGGCGAAAAAAAAAACAGTATTGAATTTTTGTTATAAGTTATGTGAGAAATATCCAACACTTCCTGTAAAAGAAGCGGTGAAATTAACTTCTGAATTCACCGCTCTTTCAACTACAAGTATAAACAGTGCTCGTAAAGGAAAATCTGAAACGGAAAAAATGGTTACACCCGGAAATAAAAGAAAGCTTGTGAAATAAGCGATGCAAGAATGAGACGATTTTCTGAAGAATGCAATTCGCATATCAGTGCACAATTTCTTTTTTAAAAACAAGCCGTCAACAGTTGGTAAAGTGCCGCTTCCAGAGAGCCAATAAATGTAAGTTATCGCATACCTGTTACTTCCTTTTTCTCGTTTCTCTTAGAATTAACTATTATTGTGTGTTTAAATGTTTATTTTGTTATAACTATCAATCTTATCCTTTAACCCCTTACAGAATACGCTAGTCGCTGCTTAAGTTGTCGGAATAAGGGCTCTGTTCTTTCTGCATTACGTGCCGCGTGTACTCGCCACGTGGTCGTGAAAGTATGAAAGTATTTCTGGCGCGAACAGCGGAAGGATACACTACGGTGCACTGGGCACCTGGGTTTTGTTTTGGCGCGGATCAACCTAAGAGTGAATACATTTTAATTACTATCAGCAGCCCCCCCCCCCACCATTAACATCAACGCTCTGCAGTTTACATATGATAATGCCATTCCGGGTGAGGGGCCAGTGTAAGGTCTGTTCCGCATAGCTTTGCTCCGTATCTTTTAACTGCCATGTGCACTAGTCACCTCTTATTGGCTTGCCGTCGTGGAATAGGCTGTTATGCGGTACACAATAGTTCCGTATTTAACATGATCATTTACTTAATACATTCGAAGATAATTGTCAAATTTACGCTTTCATAACCCTATGAATTAAACATATTACGTAACAGAGTTAATGCATATGATGCATGTGAATTCGTATCAGCAAATAGGTGGGAGGTTCCTTCGATTTAAACCAGCCTCTCAGAATGACGAAAGCGTGTGTACCTATCACGACAATTGAAGATTGAATGCCTCACTGTTGGAAAATTTGAAGAAGTAGGATTATTATGGTTGTAGCCCCAAGTTTAGGCGCTAATTTGAAGCTAGTTGTAGTTTCACGCATGGAAGGCCAATTTGAACAAGGATTTATCTTTACGTATTAGCCCCACGTTTAGGTGCCAATTTTAAGAAGTAGAATTATTAGTTCTACTGTTGGGGAGCCAAAACTTGATGAAGTAACTGCCCCACGTATGGTACAAAGTTTCCGGTGGCCTTTGCCCAACGTTCACTTTCCGGTGGCCTTCGCCCCAACGTTTAGGAATCAACTTTGTATTTTAATGTTTCTTTAAATATTATATATATTTATGTTTGTCTCGGGTGCGTCAGTAGTAATTTGTAGAAACATGTATCTCTTATCAGGGGCTGATGCGGCTAAAGAATGTAGGTTGACACAAATTATAATTTTTACTTCACTCCTTTTATTAATCCTTCACACGATTAAATAACACTTCACTGATATAGAGAGCTGTGAGATTATTTATTAATTACTTGCACTTTTTAACACGTAACTCACCGTAATGAATTTTATGTCTCACACTGAATACGTACCGAGCGAATAAACTGCTCAGGCACGTTACCTTCTAGCGACTGGCGTTTACCGCTTAAATTTGTAAATTTCTCTATTTCAAGTCTCTGATTGGCTAATTTTACTCCAATAGAATACTTTTATTTAACTTTCAGCTTTTTAGTTTTTGATTGGCTATTTATAAACTGTTTTAAATATAACATTATTGTTCTAAGAATTACTAGTAGCATTATTAAACTTTCCAATTCATTATTGCCTCAAGGTTACCTCATTGTTAGCAAATTTCGGCCTCTATTCTCACAGCTCCTACATTATTAAATTACGTAATACATCCACATAACATTATTATACATGTACACAATAATATAAACGTAATACAATGACTGTTACATACATTTTATGTATTATATTATACACATATTACTTTAAGGCGGGCTGTTATTATTTTTTATATTATATAATTAGACTGAAATCATTTAAGTGTTAAAAATACTGCCTCACGATGCAATTATATAGCTTTTATCGCCTCCCCTTGCACTGCACCCACCTTGTCTGTCATCATTCGAAAGTATACATTAGCCAACCAGGGGAGAGAGGTAGGAATCTCAGCGCGAAAGAATACATGACTGCGGGGCAAGGTTATAAGAAACAGGGTTTAGTTTATTTGCTTACATTGACAGTTTGCTAGCGCGTGAATGCAGTCCCCTTGCAGAGTTGATTTATTTGGTTGGCAATTCTGCCTGTGAGTTTGCATAAAGATAGTAGGAAATGTTCAATAGCTCTTTTCTATTGTTAGTAGTCTTGTCATCTGCGGACTGTACTCCTACAACATTACGTCTACTGCTTTTATTTTGTTCCCGACAACGGCGCTACTTATTCTTCAGAATCCCTCTAAACCTGAGAAAGATGAGTAAACTGAAAGTGCAATAATGAGAAGTGAACAAACGGTCTGCGAATGAGTAGAATGACCCTGACATGCGAATCGCTATTTGCCATTTAGTCCGCTTCTTCATTAATTCATGTATCGTGCATAACAAATTTTCAGCGTTAACGATAAACTTTAGCAAGAATAATAGTAATTTACTGAGGGAAGCAAAACAGACTAAAATTGCAAACAAAACACAGTCGGAGAACTGCGGTAACTGATGACAGGATAAAAATATTTGAAACAGAGGGGGAGGCACAATGCTGAATGTTCAAGAATGAGGAAGTGATTTATGTTTTAACTGGACTGAATACTTCAAATTGTTATACTCACTGAAAACTTAATGAAATGTGAAATTAAACACTGATGTTATTGTTGTTGAAAGAGAAAGTTCTTGCTAGCAGCCTGTACAATACTATTATAGTGTTGTAATTATTTTCGATTGTTTTTATTACTTTTACAACCGCTAGTTTGTGGTTAGCCGATTTGAAAGTGCTCTGAGCCATGGTTTATCTCAAATTGGTAAATGAATTCAACACGATATATGCAGACATATTTGATAACTGCGCCATGGAGATGTGTAAACTGCAACATGCATTTGCAACGACAATTTTATTTTCTCTGTCACCTATCTACAGTAGGGAAGAGCCCTGCGTTTCACCCAAAAACTTTCGATCGGGATTTCGTTTAGAGGTCCACTACCTGTCTGTCTTGCCTATGCTATCACAGGAAAAACAAAAAGTAGGATGAATACTTTAGTCAAGACTGTATAAGCATGACAGACGAAGATTTTCAAAAATTAATTCCTACACTTCAAACTACCCTTTAAGCGAAAACATTTGGTTTTCCATCTTCTAAAATATGACTCTAAGAATGTTGATTGTATTCAGGGTAAGATATTTATGGGGATTAATTTTATCTTTTGTGTCTTTTAAATATGGTGTGAACGAAGATTGTTGAAGATAGCTTTATATTCTTGGCAGAGATTAAAGTAAATTGCTAAAAACGGTGGTCTTTAAAATCATATTAATCCAATATGTATATTCTTATGTGCACTCTTAATAATCTCTACCACAATTAACATTACAAGATTCTTAGAAATTTATAAAGGTGCAATACGGAACACAAACACAAAATTAATTTTATTGCAGTTCTGTAAATCCTGTAATGCAGCGAGGCATTCAACATTAAACTTTAAGCTACTATACGAGTACTTTTGCAAATGCTATGTTTGTTTTATGTTGTGTTAATACAATTTACATCAATTTATGAAACAGTTTAGATCTAGTAGTGAGCGAATTATGTTTTCCTTTTCTAAATAAAATTGTGGCTGAGAAAATATTTATGTTTTGTTGTCTAATGCAGACATAAACGATTTTTGTTCAAGATATAATTTAATTGTAACAGATCGGAAATGTTCGAAAGGAACATTGAAACATGTGCAATGCTCCAGTTAGGGGATGCTTGGAAAGAACTGAAGTTTGGAAATACAAAAGTATGATGTAATAGGTCAACATTTAAGTTAAATGCAACGGAATAGATATATTATATGAAATAAATATTTGCTGACCAAAATGAAACTACAATCAGAATTAAATGTCTCGAAAAGAAAGGACTAGAATGTGAAATTCGCTATAAAATGACACGCCTACCTATAATTCTAGGTATAATTCGCGAATGTGTTAATTTTTCGCCTTTAGCACCCCATTTCGCGGTTTGCCACGATAGTACTATGCATATAATACCCATCATAACACTCTAGATCATGATGTTAGCAAAACCAAGTTGCATATAGAACATATCGCGATTTCCAAAAACACTCAGCCCTGACTATATCATATATATATTCACAGGACTACCATTACAGCAATGCAATTCTGAATTTTTTGTGTACCTATACCCTGTAAATTTCTTTTCATTTTGACTGAATTTCGTACAGTTTTGTATAACTGGGAAATCATAGGAGATATACCTGCAAAAGCTTACTACAGGAAAAATGTATAAAATACAATTCCTTTTCGTGGCGTTATCCGTTTTCGAAATAGTCCATGTTGCTGCTTACACAAGTACGTCATCTGATTGACGTTTTGCGATTCTTCTTTGCTATTTCTGCCGCAAGGGCTTGTTACTACCACTAAATATTCAATGTTGTTTCCATATGCTATAAGTAAGCAAGCGTTACTTTCTTAATTAAAATAACATAACGTGGATACAAGAATGGTTTTTATATGAATACTATAATATATAACGGGTATAATTGTGTCAACAATGGCAGAGAAAATTGTGTGAATATTCAGATCAGCTTTTTAAGAGGGAGCAAAACAGCGCCAAGCCCAACAAGAACCTTAGTTCTTATATTTAAGTTATTAAAATTTAAACCCTCTTTTTATTCAGAAGAATAAAATTGAACGAGGATCTTCGGCTTATCATACTGACGTTCCTCAAGGGGAAAATCCTCAAGCAATCCTGGAAAACGCCGCAGGTATCTCTTCCCATTTAGTTGTCTTAGAAGATGTGTAGCCCAATAACGATCAGCTTGTGCCTCTAACCACACATTCAATGAGAAACGTTGCTGATGTGTCTGGTGAATAGCATGTGAGTCAGTCCACGTCAAATGGAAAACGATTTTTAACAAAAATTGACTGTCATGTGTTTTATTTTTTTAAACTTCTCTATAGGCTTTTTTATGGCATTGTTCTTATAAATACATCTGAACGAACGTCCTCCTGCAACTTTGCACATGTATACACTACTAAACGGAGAATACGTGGTATTTAGAAAATGTTTTTAGGTTGTCGATATAACACAAATCGAATTTTAAAAGTACAAATTTCTGCAATAAGTAACTAATCTATTGAATCAGCTAGTATACATTAAAGTAGATTCCATTAGCTTTAAAATGAGTCTAATTTGGAGTTTATACGAGAATTTGAACGGGAGATAAAAGCGATTATGCATCGGGGCGCACCCACTTTTTTGGAAAATGTTGTCTTTGGTTGGTATTCAGAATATTAAAGCGACCAAAACAAAACACGTCTCTTCTATTTCAAAGTATCAAATGCACACGCAAAGCATCATATGCAAAGAAATTTGATAACTTGATGTTTCATAGGTGTTTGACTTGATTTGGAATGATTCATGTGGGTTTATCTCACACCAAACATATGAACTGTGGCAATTAAAGATACCATCACGTGTGAATCCCGCTTAGCATGTAAATAAAACGTCTCTAACAAGGGTTGACTAGTTTATTGTTGATCCACTGACAAAAGGTCACTCTAAGCCCGAAGTCCGGATCACTGAGACATTGAACTCTTGGAGGTGGTAAGGTTACAGTGGACTGCGATGTAAAAGTATTCAGACACTAGTGTGGCTTATCGCAGGCACTTCTATGGCAATTCTTCTCGTCGAAGTTCCTGTACAGAGTTGTACTGCTTCGCTCCCCTACTACTGGGTCTTCGGTATACGAGGCGCATCCAGAAAGTAGGTTTCCCTATTTTTTAAAACAAATAAAACATAGTTACAGAAAAGCTTTATTGGCAACAGGTACAGCAATGTTTGAGCTATGTTTCGACAGTCACCACTAGAAATGAGACACTTGTCCTATCGTGGGATCAACTTTTGTATTCCTGTGTCGTAAAATATGCTGCCTGTAAATGGAACCAGCATATGACAATCGTCTTCAGCTATTTGTCGTTGTCAAAACGCTGACCGGAGCACAGGAATTTCTTGAGGTGCAGGAAAAAATGGAAATCGCTGGGAGCAAGATCAGGACTGTATGGTGGATGATCAAACAGCCGAACTCCTGCAGAACAGCTGCTGTGCGCCGAGTCGTATGTGGTCGAGCATTGTCATGGAGCAGCACAATACCTACAGTAAGCATTCCATGCCTCTTGTTTTGAATGGCACGTTGGAATTTCTGCAGTGTTATATAGTAACCGTCAGCGTTCACTGTTTCACCTCTGGGCAGGAAGTCAATAAGCAGAATGCCCTTCCTGTCCCAGAACACCGTGCACACCACTTTCTGCACCAACACAGTCTGTTTGAATTTCGTTTTGACCGAGATCCACTGTGACGCCAATGCATTGACTGCTCCTTGGTTTCCGGGGTAAAGTGCGAAATCCACGTCTCATCGCACATGGCGATCCTGTCGAGGAACTCGTCGCCATCATCGTGATACCGCTGCAGAAATGTCAGTGCTGCGTTTCGTTTTGTGCTCGGATGTCAGGTTTTTCGGCACCCACCTGGCACACAATTTCCTGAACAGCAGGTGCTTAGTGACAATTTCGTGCAACAAAGATTTCCGCAACAGCTCAAAAAGGTCATCATTGATAAGGGACGGTGCCCACTGCGCCCTTCATCATGGACACTTTGACGACCTTTAGAAAACTCCCTACACCAAGCGACGCATCTTTTGTTTGCTCATGATGTTCGGCCCGTGGACCTGACAGAGCTGACGATGAATTTCGATCGGCGCTATGTTTTGTGCAGTAAGGAATTTTATCACTAACCGAACCTCGCAGGCGGCAGGAGAACGAATAAGAGCCGCCATTTCGGGCCATTGCTGCCGCGCGGGAACTGTCCGGCCGGCATGTGATTTATACGTCATAGATCTGTTATGCAAGCGTAAATTTTCTGTCAAAATACGTTTACTTTAAAGGAAACAAATTCGGAAAACTTACTTTCTGGATGCGCCTCGTGTAATCTACCAATCTTACTGTGTTGTACGTCATAGCCAATGACCACTGGCTTACCCATTCCCCCACACCCGCACGACAGGCTTTCTGTCCTTCAGTTACCATAGTCATCAGCGTCAGTAGTCCATTTTCATTTGCGAAAATGGGATGGCAGTTAGCTAGAAATCAAATTATGTGTATGTAAATGTTATTTTTGCGTTCATGAAGAATTCATCCTGAAATTCCCTGCACAATTCCCTCCATCCAGAACTTTAATTCACGATCTTGCGGATAAATTTGAGACTATTGATCACTGCAATAAAAGAAACACATTTGAACACTGCAATAAAAGAAACACATTTGAAGACGTACAGTGTTAACAGAACAAACATTACACGAAATTGGCGAAAATCTTGAACGTTCATCATGAAAATCAATATCGAAGTTAGCACAAGTTGGGGTTTCAGTGACTTCTGCACATATAGCATTTACTGTGAGGTAAGAGTTAATTTTGCTATATTTTATATACAGGTTTACAAAAATATACTTAAGAAGCGAGAGTGCTGGCACGACCGGCTATAGTATTGTGCTACTCAGGTTTTATTCCTGAGACCCTGCATGTGGGAGGCGAAGCTCCTTTTCTTTTTTTTCTTTTTTTTTTTTATTTTTTTTTTTTTTTATTTTTTTAGCACGCTCTTTCGCTTTTTACTATTGCGGTTCTTAGCTCTCATTCCATATTGGGTGTGAAAGACCGGAAATTTTGCTCAGAGAGGTCTCTTTATAGGCTTGAGATTCTTTTGCCGTAAATCTACGACACGCGACCAGGCCTTATTTCCGAAGGAAGCCATGTTAAGGATTTTTACGCTCGAAAAAAAATCCATCGCCCTGCGCTAAGTTTAAACCTGTGACCTCGGGAACTACAAGCTAGTAAATGTGCGAAGCTCCCCTGTTCTCTGAGGAGCTGGTGGACTCTTGTAAATGTGCGACATTCAGAGTGTGTTCGATCAGGATATGCTGTTTGGTACAAGAGCATAGCTTCCCATGCACTTCGTTAGCCCCATCATACATAAAATGCATGACCGCATACTCTTCGTTGTAGGTTCCAGCACAGCACTAACAGCAGCAGCAGCACACGACTCTGGCGGCGTGACTGCTTCTATCTTTTGAGACTGTGTAGTGACATCCATCCCATAGGTTCTGCGATTTTAGTAAAACGCCATCTCTCGGCAATGATCAGTTTTGAAAACAAAGCTCACAACTCGGCCCGCGTCACGCAAGGAGTAAAGCCCATGTTCAAAACAATGAAGTCAGCGCTTTCTCATAGCCACACATTTGCAGTCTGACCAATGTTTGCTGGGGCTTTTTTGCTTACTTGCGGAGATGTCAGCCATATCGGTTTACGCTATCAATTTTATGATACACTCTATATTTAGCTGGAAGATAAGTTTGTTTCCCTCAAACGAAAGGGAAAAATCCACAAATCCAAGCAAATACAAAGGAAGTGGAAAATATATATATATATATATATATATATATATATATATATTTCCATTTTAATCAGGTGGCATCTAATGGCCATCACTTACTTCTTACTATAATAATTTATTGATACTGAACCGGTGCTGTTTAGCAGCATTCATGTTTACAAATCTATGGTTTGTCCATAGATCAGTCAGTAGAGCGCCTGCCTGCTCTATGAGGAGTCTCGGGTTCGATTCCCGGCTGGATTCAAGAATTATTTTCTTTAAATAGGCTTCTTGGTATGCCCAGAGACCAGTGTGCGAATGTGTGTGCGCGCGCGCTTGTGGTGTGTGTTTGTCTGTTATTGGTTATTTAATAACCAATTCGACCAATAACAATGCAATCTTGAGCACACGTGTTAAGTCATAACCGTATGCACGCTTGGCATCCCCAGGCGACTCTTCAGCAAGTTAAAAAGAAAGCGCCTAAACACTGCGTCGTAAGTAAAATAAAAAATTAAGGCAAGTTGCAGAAGATTACGAATAGAAGGAATATGTTCGGCACATTTAGGATGGCTAAAAATTATATACCCGCTTCCCCGCGTGATAATCGATCACTGAGGCCACCGAATGTCATCTTCTACTAGCATTCCATAAAGAAATTACAATCCAGTCAATAGCCCATCCTTTATATTATGCTTGTATTCTGCCTCTACGTACAGTTCCTCCTGCCGAAGTACTTGGAATGTGTTACAATGGAATTCGTAATAGGGGAGATTTCGATAATGAAATGAGCAGTATCATCTCTTATTAGATTGACATCTGTGCCTGCGGAATGCCTTGCAAATGGATTCTTATATTTCAAGCGACTCCATACTTTCTTCTTAAAGTAAACCTAAAACATCCCAGAAGGGAAACTTGTGGTGAATGTTTATACGTACTTAAATGGTACGTACAGCGATTTAGCATGACCTCTATGTTGAGTTAAAAGGCTCAGGTGTTGATAACTTCGACCCCGATTGCGCAAACGCCGATGCTCCTGACCGTCAAAGTCAAGCGTCGCTAGCTAAGCGATGACTAGATAACGCGGAATCTTCACATTACAGCCTCAAATTTATTGTAATTCGTAAACACCGAATGCAACCCTAAAATGTATCCATTCGCCACTGGCGAGTAGGTTTTGTTCACAAAAGAGGGGGAGAAAATGTAAAAGAAATAAAACGGAGCAAAAGTAGGAATGCAATAGGAATTAAATATAATTGAGTGGATTTGATCCGTAGGAGACTACTACGATTCTACCGAAGGCAACACCTCGTGGTGGGATTAGGAAAACTATTCCTCACAGTTGTAAAACACGACATTTGCGGAACAAAAACCCATAACTAATATTTAACAGACGTCAACTAGCAACGATTGTGAGGTCTGTAGAAAATATCCTTGTCCGTCAGGGGAATAATATCTGTAAAGAAACAAACATGATAATCGCGCTGTTCATTTGTTTTACCCTTTAACAATTCAGGACTGGCAACTGATTGTAATACTTTGGTATTGAAATAATCTCTTTTCTGGCTCTTTTTTCGGCTCTGCACATACATTTTGACATAGTTAATCTTGCTTCATGTGTTCTATACTGACTTCTAAAACAAAGCACTTCGGGAAGGGGAGGCTTTGCATACTAGCATAGACAAACTTGTGCGAACAGACTGACCAAGGAGGAAATATTTAATCTCAATCCGCTTCTGCGCCTTCAGATTACTGGTTATAGAAGTGCAGTTACGACCGCTCCAGTGCCAAATAATGCAGCTATACATGCTGTAAATTGTGGACATCGAGTTCGTTAAGACAGCACTATTCACAAAACTAATTGAACTATTAATCTGGAGGTACTGAGTTGTCATTCTACACCATGGAACATACGAGTTACGTTTACGGCGCTGCAGTAGATGTAAACCTTTTAGGCTTTCTGCTGTAGCTTTGTTAGCTCTTGTCAGAAAGTCTTTACTGAAACTCTGTTCACAATATATCCGTACAGTAGGACTGCAAATTTAATTGAGAAATTGATTACAATGTCTTATTAGATATCAGCAACCTGAAATCGGTTCTATTCTTTCTCACAGAACTGAAAACACTTTCACACTCAACATTACAAAGAGCAATGGTTAAAATTGCGACATAATTGATTATCATACTTTAACATTCTATCTGACCAACGAATAGGTACAAGATAATCTTACCCATTTATCTGTCCCACGAGCGGGATGACTCAGGCGGTAGCGTCTGAGGCTTGTATTGGGAAATCCCGGGTTCGAATCCCGTTGGACCGACCACCCTGTGTTTTTCGTGCCTTTTCCATGTTGGTAGGCGAAAGCTGGAGTGGATTTTATATTACCATGTATTTTCCTGTCCCTCATTTCCTCTCATATCATATTCTTTCAGGGGTTGCAGACGCGATGGTCGGTATATGTGGCGCATGCAGTGGATGTGCTTTCAGGGGAGAACTGTTTCTTTCCCGGCATGGAACATTCAGACCGAATCGCCCGGGGGGCACCAAAAGGACCCCGCTCCGCCACGCTTCGTACCGGCTCGCCTCATCCCTTCCTCCCGGGGCTTTCCGCTTTTTAACTCTACCATCTTCCTTACTTCCAATGCGGCAATCAGAATGAAAAGTTTACCTCTTTATCTGATTAAGCAATAAAAAGGAATTCCTTTTTATAAGTATCTTGGTAGTAATGCTTCTTTTCGTCACAGTGCTGAAATTCTATTAAAGTACCACAAATAAAGTAGCAAAGAACACGACTCCTAGGATATCCACAATCACTAGTCCATATTTTACATTTCATAACATGAAGTATAAATAACAACTGGCACATCAAATGAGAAATTCATATCTCGGAGCCACAGAACCCGAATAAGAAATAATTTACGTGAGGGAGTTGACTTTACAATGCATGTCATTCATTAGTGAATGTTCGCGCTCACTTACTGTCATCGGTTGTTGCTTACCATAACAGGTCCTGCACTAGTGATGCAATCAACTTTAAGTCCAGAAAATGAAAGTCCGCAAGCTATGCATTTGGTTGACCATGGTGGTGATGAGGGATAGCCGCACAGATAAGATCTGGCCTATCGTAGCATTAGTATACCAATTAGCGCGGTATATTTGGGCTATAATCTTAAGTTAGGAGAGAAGTCCTATATTATCAACAAATTACAATGTAATGCAATATAATTTAATGCTTTATAACGTACGTGGTGAAAATTTGTAACACAATATTTGCCCACAAAGCCGTAAAAACCCCTCCATTGCCGTAAAGGCGCTAAAGGACGTCCACTCCCGTATATTTTACGGGCAAACCGTAAAAGTTGGCAAGTATGGGTTTGCATCCCATCTCAACAGATTGTGATAAAAAGCGCAATTACGCTAGTTCCTTTCACCATGTCTGCTTGTGCAGACGATTCAGGGCCATGCAATAACAGTTTTTTAAACTTCAGAAATACATTATGTAATGTGTTACTACGTAATACAATACGTATAATTTTGTTTATGAACTAAAACCAGTTTGTACTCGCCGTATTAATGGGTAGCAAAAAGGAAGGTATAACGTTTAAACTGACATCCCAGTGCACGCATGTGCCCTCCATCGAACTGTTCCAAGCAATACCTGCAAGGCAGCTAAAGTTTCCTTTATCCCTGTATGTATACATGGCATATTATTTTGATGCCTGGTTCAGAGGTCGTAATTAGCCTTTAATTTTCTTATATTCACTAACTGCAAAAATATTTATGGAACCGTATATGTAGCCAGCTACAATGAAGCTGAACAACAGCTCTAGTTTGTAAATCGTTACTGTGTCGTTCACATTTAACTTAAACATGCGCCCTTTAATGATGACATTTACATTAATTATTCGACATAGCTATATGTCTAACCTAAGTATGACAGACAGCAACTCCTCAACAACTCTGCAGACCATTTGGCAAAAGTGAAGCAATTTCTTCCTCTGTCACAAGGACAAATCTAGTTTATATACCGTACTGCAGTACTGTTGTCATCAATCCCCAAGATTACAGGCCTACTGATAATGTGTATCTTATCAAATGAGTTTCCTGTCCCCAGCATATTTTATTAAATGCACAATGCCATATTTTATTTAGGAAATATCTTAACTTTAAACTGCTTAGTATGTCCCCTGGTTGCATATCACCTATTCTACTACGTAGGTTTTGTTTATAATTATTGTTTCTATTGATTATAATAATTCGAAATATAAGCATTATATCATATTTAATAATCTCCTGTCATACTAGCTCTGGTTGGCAGTAAGCAGGAAAGTTGAATCAGACCTGAAGAGTATCGATACGGAGAGCCAAGATCTGTGGTTCGAGAACCAGCCGTGGCATTGAATTTTTCATGTCTGATTCAAGTAATATTTTATGCTTATTATAAAGCGATTGTGAGGACACACTGGTAATACTTACACGAAATACTGTATGTCTGTATGAAAATTAATGGCAATATAACTCATCAACTGTGAAAATTAATTGCATTAGTAATTATAATAATAATAATAATAATAATAATAATAATAAATGCTATCGTCCTGAACCTTTCTGAACATTTTGAGAAGTGTCTAGCATTCAGAACACTATCCAATCATAATTTAGCTTATTTTTTCAATTTTTCGAACATCATTTATAACACCATTAATATTACGAGAAGCTTTCTAGAAGTTCTCGGCATAACACAGTGATGGTTGAAAATGATCAAATTACTATTACAGTTGCTAAAAATACTCTTCAAATGGCGCGTTGTCAAGTTTCAGACGGAAGTGTAACCACTTGATTCACAGGCTATTCGCAAAACTTCAAAATATGCATTTTATTGTCACGTTGCCATCTAAATGTATTTAATAACTTAATCACAGTTGTTAGAGCCATTTTGAGAAAATTGAAAATTTCGTTGAATGTTCCATGTAAAGGGTAGTTTGGGGTAGGGGGATTAATTTGAAAATATTTGGTATTTTAATCAAAATTCTTAGAGCTGTTTTTTAGAAAATAAAATATTTCGAAAAATGTTTCATGTAAAAGGTAGTTTGGGATAGGGGAATTTTCTTGAAAACCTTCGTTTCGCTTCTTTGCACGGTAGTGCACTGAAATACGAAGTTTGGTGTTGAACCGACTTTTCTGAGTTGTGCTGTTCACACACACACACACACACACACACACACACACACACACACACACACACACACACTCACTCACAGTGTATTCAGGGGGGCCTCAAAACATATATTTTCGATGAAATCTTGGTGTCAAATTTTTGGGTGGAATGTAATACCTTCTCTAAACAAACATGCAAGTAAGCAAGCAAACAAACAAATAAACAAAAATCTGATGCGATAGATTCACATGTCTCTACCCTCTATCGTTTACTAGTGGGTATCTATACAAACTAGCCTTACTAAACCTTACTTTTATATCTACTTCATTTTAATCCAAATAAACTTTTACAGAAATAACTACATTGCACATTTCGTTTTAGATTAAAGGAAACATCGACTGTCAAATGTTTAAGAACTGGACGCTATACGCTGGCCTTAAAATTTCATATTGTTTCCATGGAATCGCGAGAAACAACTGCGTGTTGACAGAGCTTTAAAAGAATGACTAAGTATTGAACAAATCCAAGCAAATAACGGATATCTCAGAAATGGCCGATGCCACAAAAAAGTTATTTGAAATAAATTGTGTGTTAGAGATCTACATTTTTTGTGTAGTATGTTTTTATCTATCGCTTAACCTTTACCAGTTATACAAGATTATGCAAAATACCTCCGGGATGAAGAGGATTTTACTGAGAATGCATTGCCTGAGAATTCAAGATATACATTTTATTTGTCATGTATATATCTTTATTATATATGGCATTTTAATCAAAATCGTTAAGAGCCATGTTTTAGAAAATAAAAAATTTCGAAAAACGTTCCGTGTAAGGGGTAGTTTGGGGTGGGGATTTTCTTAAAAATCTTCGTGTCGCATCTTTGGAAGGTAATAAACCTAAATACCAGGTTTGGTATTTATCCGACTTTGCGCTTTTGAACTAGGCTGTTCTCTCTCTCTCTCAGTCGCTCGCTCTCTCTCTCTCTCTCTCTCTCACACACACACACACACACACACACACTCACACACTACACACCTTTTTTCTAAAATTGCTTTTTTTTTTTTTTTTTGGATTCAAGGTCCCTAAAACTTGTATTTACGGTGAAATCTTAATATTGAATTTTTGTGTATAATGGAATACATTCTCTACCTACTATGTACGTGGTAGAGAAAGTAAAAACACTTTTTTTTTGGATTCAGGGATCTCAAAACACGTTTTCCAGTGAAATCTCTATATCGAATTTTTGGGTGGAATAGGTACAATACTTCCCCTACTTACTTTTACGTAGTAGATAAAGTAAAAATAGAATGGTCGAAATATATTATTATAACTAAAACTAATTCAGGTTCCAATTGTTTGAAACGTAATTTCGGTACTTGCATTTCAACAAAAGCAAATCATGGATTTGTCGCATGATCTTCTAGACTTCCTGCAGCCTTAGTTTCTGCTGTGGGAAAAGACTGCTCTTAGTTTTAAAATTGTTAGTGGCGTATTATGGAAAACAACCGTAATAATGTAACAGAGAGACAACTATGTTAACGAGAGACAACTGCAATATAACTTTGGTCACGTAATCTATTACTCGAGGATCCAATAAATTTGCTCTATTCCAAAGAACTGCGGAAGGAAGGTTTAAAAGCCGTAATTTTCCTATGAATTGTTGCGGGCTTGACTAAGGGCAACCAGGATTCAGAATTGCTTTTGCGATTCTTCGCTGCATTCGTTTACAGTCGCTGTAAACATTTGCAGCGACTTTTAAGGCCCTTTCATTGTGTGTCCATGGACATGTTTCCTCTAGCCCTTCTTGCTGCGTAATCGGAATCAATTTTCGCTGTGTTATGAGACTGTGGCACACGAGAAGTGCGGACAAAATCCTGGGTAATAATCAGTTGTTTAGTATCTACTTAATATTCTACTAAAAAACTGGATAAAGAGATTTCACTGGAAATATATGGTTTTAGTTCATCTAAAATAAAATATTAAAAAATTATTTTAGGACAAAGTATGTCTAAGTATCTGTCTTTGATTGCATAACTCACGAAAAGTCTGCAAATGCCAAACTTGGGATTTAGTTTAGTATCTTCCAAACGATGACACGAAGATTTTCCAGAAAACATTCCAATACTCCCACCGCAAACTACCCAGAAACATTCTGGTTTTCTTCTTGTTCTTCTTCCAGTCTCTCAAAAATGGCTGTTATGATTTTAATTAAAATATCACATGTTTAAGTTATTTATATGACTAATGAAACATACGTCTTAACTTACTACGAATAGCCTGCTAAGTCCACTTCATTCTGAATGATTTTTACATTATTGGTAAACCATGACAGACAAATAATTACTACATAAAAAAGTGGATCTCTTTAAAACACAATTTATTTCAAATAACGTTTTTGTGGTATCAGCCATTTTCGAGATACTGGTTATTGGTTTGAATGTTTCAATATTTGGCATTTTCTGGTGTACTGTCAAGTTGTTTCTTGCGATGTCATGGAAAGATTGTGGAATTTCAAGGTCAGCATATAGCGACCCGCTATTTAAACATTTGACTACTGCTTCAGCCTTCTGCAACCCTCTTGTACCTACAACGAAATGTGTGATGAAAATTTCTGCAAACGTTTATCTTGTTTAACATTAAGTAGATAGACAAATAAGCTTTTGCATGAATAGTTTGTAAGTGTATAAAATAAACGTCGTGATTGTAATACATCAGATATTTGACCGAACTTTCGCTTCGCATATCATTAAGTCAAAGGAATGCTATGAGAATTTGGACAATACATCACACATTTGCTTAACCGAGTGTTCAAACGCTTGAATTATTTAAGGCTACGGGTAGTTGCAACTGAACGCAAAATTACCAAAAGCTAATGCGCAGCATTTATTTCAAATTATTTAACATTCTTTAAAAAAAAACTTCATTTATACCCTTGTACAAATTTAAGACGGTCATTTAAACACTTAAAACCCGCTCCATGCACAGTGGACGTAGCTTTTAATGGACAACACTATTTCCTCACTACCTCCCCAGCAGTTCCTTCTAGTGAGGAAAAAAACTTACTTTCATTGTAGCTCAATGGAGTATTTTTACCGAAAAGACGGCTAAAATTCGATTTTTTAAATTTAACATTCTTCCACAGCAGCTATATTTTATAGATAAAAGTCCCACAAAATCATATAAAACCTACAAACACGAACTATCAGTCGTAAGCTATCGTTAGCTTACTCTCGTGTTGTCTGTCGACGCTCCCCATAGTTGCTATCAGCCATATTACTACAGTAGCTCTAAAAAGTGCAAACGTTACGCAGATATTACTGTGGATACTTCACAACATGGGATGCTAATGAATCCTACGTATTTTTTAAAATACGAATTTGTATTCGTAGATTCTTACAAAAATATTTGTTAATTTGAAGGCTGACATCAGTCTTCCGAGCTGACGTTATCTTTTGTTACATCTTTACAAATAGTGGAGATTTAAAGTTGAAATTTGGGCCCAAGTCACCCATTCATACGATATTTAGTTTACTCGGCCTCTTTATCTACAATATTTGTTTGCTGTTCAAGAATGTTAAATTTTAAAAATTGAATTTTGGCTAGATTTTCGGTATAAATTCCCCACTGTGAACTTCGCTGAAATTTGTCACACGCGCAAAGAACGAACAATAACAAAACTGCCGTATACTTTTATGTTTTAAAATTTACATTAGTTTTTGCATATGATGCATGGAAAAAACGCTTATAAACGGGTATTTCAGAAATTAAAGAGCTAAAAACTGATTTAAAAAGTCTGATGTGTTCCATAACATGACTTCCGTTACTCATTTTTCTAAAGCGCCGGAAAACCGCGGACATGGAACTACTGTACCCAACCTCTGTCTTGTAAACCTAAGCAATGAATCGTAAGCACAGGTGGAAACTCCATTGATTCCTTTTTCTCCTTCTTTCATTTACTTTTCAACATTGTGAACCACTAATTGTTTTCAAACAAAAGTTGTATTATCACATTCTTTGAAACTATATGAAATAGATTTATTTCGCCAAAGCTGGGGATGATATAGTCATCAGCATCAATTTAATGTATCATCAATTAGCTTGATTCGAAACTGAATGTATACAGTATAGCAGGATTTTATTTACTATTTTCCCTTTAATGGAAGGTTTAATTAAGAAAAACGCTGAGTAGTGCAAATGAAACACACTTCCTGAGATATAAACAACAGTAAACAGTCTATTACAAGGAATAATAAAAATTAGAAAATTGGAAGGTTACGTTAAAGACTGTGCCAGGGGCGGCGAAAAGGTGATCCGTGATGGCATTTCGGCTTTCACCGCCGCTTCCCCTCAGAACGGCAGCCTCAACCGACTTCTGTTTGTATTCTTCATGCTGGTTAGATATGTTATTCCTCACACTCGGGGAAGGAAGGCATTTTCGCCACTCCTGGACTATGTAATTTCTTATCATTTACACTCATTCTTTAACAGCTTAAAGAGACAGTTAAACACTTTCACTTTTATTTCCTTCTACGTAGATTCCTTAATTCGAAATTTGAACGCGAACTTGTTTAATATAAACTGCGTCAAATAATTTCCATGTTTTCGAAACCTTTACCCGATATCGTATGCCATTTAACCCAAAACTTGCAGAAAAAGGCTGTGGAATTTAGCAATGGGAATGAAACAGGGCAGATACTTTCAAAATATGTACACGACTCCCTTCTTAACAGTCAAATATATTAATACGAATACACGAAAGAGAAATGCATCATCCTTTCCAAGTGATTATTTACTGATGATGCACACAAAATAGTGAAATGTGTGATTAAAATGAGCTATACTTTCTGAATGTTTATTAGCTACTGTCAGTTCAGGCAACACTAACATTTACAAACCATAGAAAGACTTAGATAATTGCTATTAATGACATACATTTCTGCGAGATGTACGAAATTGCTTGGCATCATATTATAATTGAATTTGGTTCATATTTAGAAATAACAAGACACATTCATTCTGGAGATTTAATTTTGATCCTTATTTGGACTTGGTCTTGATAATGGTGAAAAGCACAATCTCATATTAATAAATGTTTCTAAAAATAAGCAGAATACGCAATACTTTAGAACTGAGCTCTTGAAAGTTTTGCTTAAAAAGTCTAAAATTCAGACAGTGTTGAAAAAGGAAGCATAATCTCCACTGTGTTGCCTGAGGTAACATCACTAAGCTGTCCCTTTTCTGATCTGGTGAAATTTTGTGTTCTGAAGGTCCTGAATGCAACCCTGATCAAGTTCTGCTGTATATCCTATGGAAAACTGGTTTCGAAGCTGATATGAAGTGGCGAAAAATGATCAACACACCCGCGCGCAGACATGATTTCCTTTTAAGGAGACCAAGCTGGAAATTTTATATATCTTAAAGAATTACTTAGACGTTTTACAGATATTTCGTGATATATTCTGCAACAAACTTCCATTTTTTCAAATCAAGTTCCGCTTTTTTAATTATCCACAGGAAAATCTGCTTGCTGTGCAGTTTTCAAAATTTTGGAATCGAATTCAATTTTGTGTTCCAAGCATGTCTTACAAACTTATCACATGATTCGAAAATTCAACATGAATTACTTTAAAAAAACAAATTCAAAACTGCATACTTCTTGCTTTTACGAGTAATGATTATTTCGAAAGTTATGTCCCACTTCGTCAATCTTGCTTTCTGAAAATTTTCAGCAATTACTTTTATTTAATACCTTAAGACTCTTTGGTGACATTTTCAAAATAATTGACCAGGAGCAATTTGAGTGCTAACGAGCACTGGAAAAGCAAAGAAGAGAAATTATTTGAAGGATACACAGATCTTTTTAGACTTTAAAACTGCGCTACTGTATTGACCGATACTTTTAATGATTTCAGTCTCCATCATGATATAACCATCATTCTTAAACACATTACAATTTTCACTGCATAAAATCTGTATTTTTCAGAATTTTCGACAATTTTAACAGTTTGGACCTATTAACACGTTCATTTGTAACGAAGCCTTCAGCAGACTTTTGAACTTTAGCCTTTCTCTTCCACAGCAGTAACTTCTGTTGAATGGTCAGACCCAATCTAACGGTTACAGACTGCATCTTCATTCATTATTCCATGGACAGATTCAGTATATCTAGTTTCTGGCAAATATAAGAAAGGTATGCTAATTTTGGCGAAGGGGATGTTAATGAATTCTTTAACCTGGCATGACTTTTCTCTACAATGCACGAGTGCAATTTCGGTTTCAGTTCAAAAGCAGGAGATTAGGTACATTGCGATGGGGTAATGAATGAGAGAAGAGACGCGTGTTCAGCCCCCACTTCAACAAATATTTTGAAAACTTTAATAATAATATACGTTTACTAAAACATATTTAGCTTATGTTCGCAGTGCAAGTCTAGCAACGTGACATTTGTATTACACATCTTAATTCACTTTAACAAAAAATATTTGAAGCTAATTGACAATAACAATGAAATGAAGGCAAAAGAGCTTGTATGCTCTTCGCTGAGGAAAATTAAGATTAACCGCACCAAGGTTACATGGGAGCAGTTGCAGTATCCCTCCCCCTTCTCTCTCTCTCTCTCTCTCTCTCTCTCTCTCTCTCTCTCTCCAAAATAATGTTACGCAATTACGTGAAAGAATAGCGTTTCAAGTACAAAATAACTAATGAAATCTCTGCATAAACTGACGTAACTTCACAATACATCACTTAAAGAAAATAGCAAGGCAACTTTAGAATTACATAATCCAAAAGAACATTCTAATTTTCGCGAATCTGCCAGAAAAATCTCTTTGAAGCTACCAGCATCATCAGCACAGCCCGAGGAACTTCCCTAACTGGTTATTTTGTTCACCACAAGAAACCGTATCCAAAAACTGTTTGTGTAGGGTAACATGACAACAATATAAAGAGTGATAATTAGAATGCATCGCTGAAATTGTGTAAGAGTTTAATGTAACCAGCTTTAGACAAAAGAGGAATTAATACCGGCTTATAATACCGCTGCTGGGCGTACATATTACTTACAGGTAAGTGAATTAATATAATCAAATTAAATATATAAATTATCTTACAAAACTAAATGTTAAAGTTGCGGCATTTAAACTGATTATGAACTATACAACTGGATAGGAATTAATCACAGTATATAATGTTACTAGTTACATTAGAATTGTTGTCTTTTAAAGTAGCTAAGTGCTAAATATTCTCCACATTATTTATCCAGCGTTTAACGGACAATCTTGCCCGCTATACTAATTTTGCTGTTCATTCCACTTTTAGAGGCATTTTCAAATAGATCTCCCTCGACGTGTTTCAGGGTTTCCCTTTCCTGTTTTGCTTATAGCAGCACTTATGTTATACAAAAAGTAAATCATAAACACTCCTTTACGTTATCAATCAATGAAAACTTAATTTTGTTTATCACTAATTTTTATAAACCTAAAATGTACGTAAATCTCGGGCTCCGTCCCCTGGTTCCACTCAGCGTGACAAGTCAAGAACTTGTGACCAGGTATTTTGTTTTAATTATTGTGTTTCGATAAGCCTATCACGAGTAAAAAATATATGGAGTATAATATTCTATATTAACAATATTTTTGTGTCCCTGCAACAAAGAAGGGATATTTGTTTTTTCTTGGTGCTTTTTCTCTCACCTCCGTCCCCAGAAATGTCTCTTTCTGCTGCCGCCAGCAGAGTGTAGCTTGAAGTCTACGACTGGATAGTAAAAACTTATCAGGAAGGTGAGCTCGTGTATTGGCATTGATTTCATTAATTCATTAATAATTAATTACGGGTGTTATGCAACCTTTTAACATTACTTGGTGTTCCATTCGACCCTACATTATCAATTCCGTCTTAGTTTGCTTCTTAAGCAATGGCGTAACCAAGCTGAACAGTGTTGCCAAAGGAAAAGGCAAAAATATTAATTTTCCTGCAATTCTCACCTCCGTCCCCATTTTTATAGGGAGGTGATGATTTGTTATCTTCTCATGGTGTTCATGATTTATTCTAACAAAATCCATAACTCTGATTAATCTGTTATTTCAATTAAAAATCATAAGAAAATACATGAATATAAAATTAATTTTAACATCTTAAGAGATTTTACGTTTCACAAGCACTTAATAGACACGATACACCAAAGAAAATGAGAGAATAATTAAAGAAGGCACTTAAGGAAAGTATCAAAAACGTAAAACTGAATAAGATGAGAAAATCACTGAAAATAAGCAACTAAAAATATGACTAAGGCGTACTCATATAAGGGCATCATCCAAAAACTCTGTAGGCTCACCATCTCCTAGAAAATTAATTGAGAAAACAATATAAACTGGACAAGAGCGAATGAGGAAGAAGCTTGAATTCTTGGAAGTTGTGCCACACCAAACTAGAAACAGCTTTAAAATAAAGTGTTTTGACTATAACGCTTTTTGGTAGCGTTGTAAAAAGATACAAGAAAGAAAGAAAAGTCTTCCCTCTGAGAATTTCAGGAAAACAAAGCTAAAGTTACAAAATTCGGAGGGAAGCTTCTTCAAAGGAGAAGCAAATACCTGTTTGAGGTATCGTGATATGTTCAGGAAGGTATTTTTTTACAATACCTCCTTGTCCAAATAAAAATAAAAGCAAAACTCGAGGAGTATTTCATGAGGCCAGATTTGTCACAAACACAACGAAGAACTTGTATAACAGTTTTTAAGATCGTGTCAATTTGTCCTATAGCAGCTTTTTAAGAATGAAACTAAAATGGATGGCTCAAAGACAGGGACATTTGCTGATGCATGCAAATTGTGAGTGTATCAAGAGAAAACACACCTTTTAGGTACGACGGATTCTGGCGAAATTCATTGTGAATTGGTATTGTCTTTACGTTGTTTATTTATTTATTTTTCTCCACGTATGGACGTCAATTTGAAGACAGTAGCTGTTTTTGAAGTTTACGTTGTTTAAGGAGTTGGAGTTTGCACCACGCTTTGGTAAGCCAATTTGAAGTAGGTGTTTTGTTGTTTTGTTACGTAATATGTAAAGCCTATTTGAAGATGTATTTTTGTTGTTACGTCCAAGTTTAAAAATAAATATTAACTTTGTTCATAAACTGCTTCTATAGATAGTATTTATGTTTATGTTTGCCTCGGCTGCGTCAGTCTTACTTTAGAGACACGTTTCTCTTAATCAGGGCGTGGTGCAACAAGAATGTAGGCTTACACAGATTTTAAGTTTAAATTCACTTCTTTTTATTAATCCTTGACACAAATTAAATAGCACTACACTGATATTAAGAGCTGTGAGATTCTTTAATTTAATATTTGTACATTTTTTTAACGCATATACTTAATTTTTGTTTCACACGAATACGTAATATTTCTCTAGAGAACGCACCTTCCATGTTACTATCATGGTCTGCAGGCAACTGAACAGATTTCAACCGTCCAAACCCGTAAACGTCTGTATTTCAAGTCTCTGATTGGCTAATCTTAGTCCAATAGAATACCTGCATTTTACTAAAGCTTTTTCTGTCTGTTGATTGGCTATTTTTAAACTGTCACAAAATTTACATTATTGCTACCCTGATCATGACTAGTAGTATTCAAACTCTCAAACTCATTATTGCCTCAAGGTTACCTCATTGTTAGCAACGTTAAACTTATTATTCTCACAGCTCTTACATTATTAAATTACGTAATGCATTCACATAACATTATTAAATATGTTTACAATAATATAAGCATATGCAATGACTGTTACATACATTTTAAAAATTATTACATACATATTGCTTCAAGGCGGGCTGTTATTGAAATTACATATTATATAATTTAATTGAAATTATTCAAGTATTAAAAATACTGCCTCAATTGAAAATGGATCATGTGAAGTTACAAACCAGGTTTGCATGTATCGGTAGTGTCCTGTATGTAGGAACAAAATCTAAATTGATCTTCAGGATGATTTATAAAATTAGCTGAAGTATTTTGACCAGTACAGTGAGAATGTCAACTCTACCCCGCAGGTGAGAGTCAGTGAAAAGAATTTAAATTTAAAAACTCTATAGATAACAGACTTGCTGGGTAGCTGTGTAAACCAGCTCGTAGACACCTAACCTTTATGAGGAGCACGAAAACTATTTTAGCTGAAATGGATGATCTAACAGAAAATGGCACTTTAGTACGTCAAACTACTTTCTACTAATAAAGCGGAAGGCAACGAACTTCAACCAAACATGTCTATATATCGCTACCAATTTATATTATGATTGTTATTTGATATCCGACAAAACAATCGGAGGATCCGTATGCAGTGATTGACTTTACTGTACCTCATCTTACAAGTTAGATATGTTTTAGTTACTTAGTTTCAGTTTCAATCGTGAAATAGTCTATTTGCATAGATTCACTCTATCGAAGAAATCAACATTGCTGGTAAGACTACTACAGGCAGTGGCATTCTTTAATCTACTCTGTCTATGATACTCCACTTACGAAGCACAATATTACTGCATTCAAAATAAACCACCATACGAGGGGCACTATTTATAAGTTGAGCCTAATAATTAAAAAACAATAATTTCTGATTGAAACTGCTTTATTGTTTTTTAAAAGATTCTCCTTTATCATCAATACACTTTTGCATCCGTTTGAACCATTTGTAAAGCATTTATTCTAGTCTTCTTGAGACACCTACAAAACATGGTTTTTGAAGACATCAACGGCTTCTTCTGCCAACGAAATTGTTGTCCACGCAATTTATTCTTGATGTTCGGGAACAAAAAGAAGTCATTGGGTGCCAAATCAGGACTGTATGGCGGATGATCCATCAATTCTATTTTTGAGCCTTCAAATACTCTGTTGTTAGACGAGATGTGTGCGCGCTCGCATTGTCTTGATGAACGATCCTACGGTTCTTGTTGGTTTTCCTTACTTCACCGAAAACTTCCGGCAAATAAATGGTTGTGTACCATTCGGCATTGACCGTTTTACGTTCCTCTAAAACCAGTTGCCACATGGCCAGTTTTGCTGAAAAAGCAGACGACCATTTGCTTCGAAGTGCTTCGAGTGCGAACAACTTTTGTTGGATGTGCTTCATCTTGAAACGCCCATACAGTCGACTGCTGTTTACGTTCCGGCTCATACGCATAGATCCATGACTCGTCATCTGTTCCAATCTTATATACGTCTTTTGAGGCACCGCCATTGTATTTCTTGAGCATTTTTGTACACCAATCGACACGAGCATCTTTTTGAGATTGCGTCAAATTATGTGGGATCCAACGAGAGCAAACCTTTTTCACGGCTAAATAATCATGCAATATTTTATATATGCTGGTGGAACTAATGCCTAGGAGCCTCAATCTCACAATATGTCGCATGACGATCTTTCATTATTAGTTTTTGCACAGCTCAATGTTTTCTGGCACAACAACTGATTTTGGACGACCTTCACGAACTTCATCATTGAGCGAACGGCGGCCACGATACCAGCGTTTCACAGTGGCAAAGGATGGAGCTTCGTCGCCAAATGTGGAAGTTAGTTGATCGATGCACTCTTGTCTTGATAATCCACGTCGAAAGTCGTAATAAATCATTGCACGAACATTTTCACGAGTTAATTCCATGTTTTTGTTCACACACAATTTTCAAGTTAGTGTAAACGAAACAAATGACGTTCTATTGATAAAATGTTTGAAGTAGATTATGGTAAAAAAAAAATGTCAAACTTTCCATTGGAAACGTCAGATAGCACCTACAACATTCAGAGTTCCCAAGGCTCAAAATATAAGTAGTGCCCCTCGTAGAATACTGTGCTACACGCAACGGCTTCAACGCCGTAATTCTTTATTTTTCCGGTGAACTTTGCGCACACATGATTAAGGGCCATGCACTTCTGCTCGGTAAGGATAAGTGTATCCTGAAGAATGACTATAAAACAACTATTTAGTCATTTTCGCAGAGGCAGTGCTGACATATGGTGAAATGGTTATGAAAAAAGTCTGATGCGTTACATTCACATGACTTTCTCTATCCTGTATAATGTATTAACACGTATAACGACTTATCTTACAAAAGCCTATTATCCTAGGTACTTCATTTTAATCGAGAAAAAACCTTTGGAGAATACCTACATTACACATTTCGGTCAAATGTTTAATAACTGGACGCTATACGCTCGCCTTAAAATTCCATTCTGTTTCCATGACATCGCGAGAAACAACTGTAAATCCACAGGACTAAAAGAATCGCTAAGTACTGAAAATTCCAACCATTAGTAACAAATATTTAAAAATGGCCTATGCCACAAAAAACACAACGTATTTGAAATATGTTGTGTATTTTAAAGAGATCTATTTTTTTTTTGTGTGTAGTACCTACGTTTCTATTGCTCAACCTTGACTAGTTATATAAGATTATACAAAATTCCAAAGAAGACTTCACAGGCTATTCCCAGAAAATTCAATATATACATTTTATTTATCATGTAAATATTTTTAATATATTGCATTATAATCAAAATCGTTACGCCATCAAAAATTTTAAAAATGTTACACATAAATGGTAATTTGAGTAGCGATATTTTCTTGAGAATCTTCGTATCGCATTTTTGGAAGACACTGAACCTAAATACTAAGCTTGGTATTTATCAGACTTTTCGTTTTGAGTCAAGATGTTCACAGACACACACACACACACACACGCACCATTTTCTAAAAATGATTTTCAGGAACCTCAAAACAAGCATCTTCAGTGAAATTTCGGTATCGAATTTTTGGGTGGAATGCAATACGTTCTCTACCTACTTTGCACGTGGTAGAGAAAGTAAAAATCGAAACATACATGGAAGTACGCTCATATTCACACACTAGATTCCGAAGATACTGAGCAACATTCCTTTCAAGAAACATTTTCCTAATCGCACTAGAAAAAGAACTTTTGAGTTTTTACAAAAAGATCTTACCTTGTCAATTGTGTGTAATTAAATGCTGATCAGATGGCAGGACCTTGAGCGAGTAGTGTAGCAGATGGCAGTACTACTGAGTCCACGCCGTAATTTATTGATTTGTTGCAGTAACATGAAAGTCACACATATTGAAGCAAAGGGAATGAACTCAATTAGAATATTGAAATTACAATGAACAGAATTTTATTTTAAATGCACATACTTCATTGTTTATCTGGGGAATGGATCCCAGTGGATTATTGCTTTGAAGGTGATAAAAGATATAGGCGATAGGGGAGCTGCCGTATAAGATC
Source organism: Deroplatys truncata (assembly GCA_030765065.1). Taxonomy (NCBI): domain Eukaryota; kingdom Metazoa; phylum Arthropoda; class Insecta; order Mantodea; family Mantidae; genus Deroplatys; species Deroplatys truncata. The sequence goes on from CM060980.1 coordinate 38,904,425, forward strand.
ACAACGAATCGCTGAAGTAGTATGGATGCCATAACAGTTCAGTTACGCCACACTTAATCAGCGTATTATAGTGTGGTGAAAAAAAACAACTATAAAATACAATTTGTTGAGCTTACATTAATTTGTTTTCGCATCATCTCTACTTTGATGCCATTATGGTGAGAGAAAGCATAAATTTGCTTGTATTAACGTTTTGGTTGTTCTTATACCCCCAAATATTCAGTTGTTATTAATGCAGTCTAATTTCAGGTTATTTACTTTGTTCTGTATGGAATAAAAACTAATACAAACTTCATTGTGTGCATTTTCCTAAGAAAGATGAAATATGTGTCACTGCCGTGATGATGATGATGAATATGTAATAAAAATACGAAGGAAAATAGCACCTTATCAAGGAATATAACTCGCAAAAGTCGATATTCTCCCTTTGGTAAGATAATTTTGCTTAAAACCTTGTGCTTCTGGCTCAATAAAACATAAATATTACCAGTACTTGTGGTGTTACTGTTGATGATATTCCAGAATATACTTCAATTGCTCTTACATGCCCTTACAAACAAGAGCGAAAACTATCCCTTATCCGCTCAAGTGGCGGAGAAACTCCAGTTCAATACTTTGGCCGGGCACTTCGCTTTCAAGTTTGAGCTCACAGACAGCTGACATTAGATGAACGTCTCAGGCATATAGTCCAGATTCAATCCCAATTTGAGATAAGCTGCCCTTACAGCGTCTCCTTTACTTTCAGATTTATTCCTCAGCCTGATAAGCGGAATGCCAAATTTCAAAACCCACGAATGTCGACAAAGCACGTTAATAGCGTCTAATAAGGTAACCTGGTGAATGGTAACTTTTCAGGAGTAAAACCGAGACTATACGATAAGTTCGATGTGAATCAAAACTTTAGCAACAAAAGTTCTCTACCATGGTTCTCTGGAGAGATATCCCTTTAAATGTTAATTCTTAATGTCATGTGATGCATTTTTAGAGTTTCTACGTCATAAATGCTCAATATTGTACAATATTCCAAAATCAGTTGGAATACCAAAAGAAAGGCAAAGCTCAAGCTTGAAATGCTTCAATTTATTCTTCACATATCCACCACTGATGTTACTGATTCTTCATATTTATTTAATTAAGCAACCAAGTTATAAGAATATTGTGATTTACTAGGGGAGTCCATAATTACCAATAGTATGAAAATAATCATCTTCAATGGCATTATTAAAATATGTCTGCCATTGCTAAAAATCTGATATGTTATACTCACAACACTTTCTCTACTCTTGTACAAACTATTTTTACAAACGCTTATTCTCCATATGCTTCATGTTAATCGAGATATCGAGACGTTAATCTTATTGCTAATTTTCTTGTAGATGCAAGGGGAATTGGTAGACTTTAAGCGATAGTCAAATATTTTAAGAGCTGGTTGCTATGTGGAGTATTCCATTCTCTTTGCATTACTAGGACAAAAAAAAATGAATAACGAATTCCCATTTGAGAAAAAGTATAAGTATTGGAAAATTTAAGGGAATAACAAGCAATATCTCGAAAATGGTTCACTCAAAAAAAAAATTATATGACAAATTGTGTATTTTACCCCGATCTACATTTTTTTGTGTAGTAAAATTCTGTCTATCTCTTATGGTTTACCAGTTATGCAACAGTCGTTCACAATGAAGAATACTTTTGGGGACATTCCCAGAAAATTGAAGATATACATTTTATTTGTCATGAAAGTATCTTAAATATATGATATTTTAATCAAAATCGTTAGAGCCATTTTTGAGAAAATTAAAATTTTCGAAAAAGTTGCATGTAAAGGGTAATCTGGGGTGGGGGAATTTTCTTGAAAACCTTCGTGTCGCATCCCTGGAAGATACTGAACAAGTACCAAGTTTGGTGTTTATCCGACTGTTCGTTTCTGAGTTATGCTGTTCACAGACAGACACACACACACACACACACACACACACACACACACACACACACACACACACACGGACGTTTCCCAAAACGCTTTTTTTTATTCAGGGGGTCTCAAAACATATATTTCCGGTGAAATCTCGGTATCGTATTTTTAGTGGAATGCAATACTTCCCCTACTTACTATACGTAGTAGAGAAAGTAAAAAGAATTTGTATGCCATTTTAGATATGAATATGTTCTCAAAAAGCTCTTGCTAAAAAGCAAGGCTCATTCAGCGCATAAAAGCCTAAAATTTAAATATTTACATTTTTATGCAAAACAAATATTTAGTTAAAATACTATTTAATTTCCTTAAAATTTTGCTTCACTACATACTTATCTTCTAATATTGTGTTACTTATATTCTTAAGGCTGCAAATAAAACGTAGGAAAATATAAGTAGAATACACTATGTTCGTCTATGTCCAAGGGCAAGGGGCCCAAAGGTATGAGCTGCGAGATTCACTAAATTAGGCACTAATGAACTCGCCTGAGTGAGTTCACTGTGCTAAAGCAAAATAACAATACCACAGAAAAGCTCTGAAAAATAGTAATTTCTATACGCCTTGCCGTTTTTGTGTAATGTGTAAGTAGATTGCTCTAAACAGAAAACAAGTTCAGCTATGAAACAATACTGTTTTTGTTAATAATTGCGTCTTATCATCATAATCTTTGTTTTTATATAACGGTGTGGTCGGCGATTAGGTTCCATAATTGCATAAGCGTATTTTGCGGTACATCAGCACTGCATGACATAACAACAGGAACATTTTTCTTCAGTGTATCATAATGTTGAAGATGATTACGTAAACCGTAAACACATTTCGCTAAAGTACTGTACACCTAGTTTTGGTTTTATACCGTGTAAAATATGTCCAACAAATTCACCAGCCTACAAATGCACAAATTCATACATTTTAAGCGCTGATTTTGTATGAATTCAAAGACACCCTCCTATTCCGCCTACCAACCGAATGGAACAAGGTTTACTAACTTGTTAATAGCTATTTATGTATGAAGTCCGCTAAAACTTTTGCGGTGATGCATACAATATTTTTAGTCAAAGCTCTCTAAATTATACAAAATAAAATAAATAAATGTTATATAGGTACTATATAAATATAAAATGCCTTGTAAATCATTTGTTGACATATTCTCACAGCCGCCTGAATCCTAAGGTATGAACCGTACCAACGCCTCCAAGGAAGCGTTGAGTATAACATTTGCTTCAGCACCTGTGTTCTCTGGATTCCTTTGGAGCTTCGTTTCTTTTATTTTTCTTTCTTTTTTGGTGTAATGTATGTATTAGTCAATTCACTTTAAAATCTATGTTAATTTGCTGTAAATTCAAATTCACTTCTCAGTTATTGTGCTAGCAGTGACAGTATGTCTAACAATAACGCTAATGACCGCCTCTGCATCAACTGACCAGCATCCTCGTTTCTCAATCCTGAGGTCCCGGGTTAGATTTCTAACCAGGGCAAGGAAGCTTTTCTGTAATCAGAATGATTTCACAACGTAAGAAAGGTTTGGAAATGTTAATGCTAGAATAAAGGGAGTGCATTTCTAAATATATCGAACTTAACACAAACCTAACCAGAAGCACAAAGTAAGCAATATAACACGAACGATTATTTCTAAAGTAAAAGCCGCCGGTTTTAAAGACAGAGGTTGTGTTTCACTGACGGTATCATAAAGCGCTTAAATAATGGCAGGTGTAAGCCATTTACGACTTATGTCTTCATGCCATTAAACAGGTGTTACAAAATACAGTGATGAGTTATTGTACCACCGCAGTCCAGAAACTGACCTTGACTTCATGACCATTTCACATTACCTTCAGACTTCAGTTAAGAGCAAAACAAATTAATAAAACTGAATCTGTGAACGACAAAATAATCCTTTATGGAAGCTGTATTTTTACGTTTTTCATTCCATTAACATGATTTTACCGAAATAGGATGTTCATTCAAAGCCCTGCAGCACTGCCCCAAAATTGTCTCCTCTCTCAACCTTCTCTCTGATTCTCTCGCCTTTCCTCTATTTCTCTCTCTCTCCCACTAACACATTCTCTTCCCCCTCTGCCTCCCCTTCCTCTTCCCCCTCTCTCTGTGCAACATATATGACATGCAATATTTTGAAAACCAGAGATATTTTTCTAGGGTAATTGGAGAGTACTCAAACTTGTACCTGTCCTTCATGCTTGCTATGTGACAATTACGTGTAGCCATGTTGTTTACTAACTATCCTTTTAGCTTTCAGTAATAGTTATTGAATATCTGAAAAAACAGTAACAGACTATTTATGCCTTTACCATGTAGTGTTGAAGAAAATAAAATATATTAACATGGACATTTTTTGTTATTTTTTATTTTCTCGAAAATAGCTCTAACAATTTTAATTAAAATGCCACATGTTTAAAGATATGTTTATGACAAAGTGTACGAATAGCCAAAGTCCTCTTGGTTCTGAATGGCTTTTGTATAATTGGTAAATCGTAAGAGATGGACAAAATCTTACCACACAAGAAATGCAGATCTAATTAAAGCACACAATTTATGTCAAACATTTGGGAGGGGGCAGGAGGGTAAGTGTTAACCATTTCCAAGATATTGTTTGTTATTGGTTTGGATGTTCGAATACATTCAAGTAGTATGTTCAAGTTTGTTCAAGTAGTAAGTCGGTAGATATTCGTTTTTTCTCGCGGTCATACAAAGAGGAAGCAATTTCAACTTTATCGCATAGTGAACCACTTTTTAAAAATCGATAATCGCTGAATACCCTTAAACGAAATGCATAAATATGCAATGAAAGTTTATCTAAATTATGAAGAAGTAGACAGTAGTTTGTAGAACAGTGAGTACAGAAACTAAGGTGAATGCAACGTATCAGATTTTTTCGTATTAATTTATTTTAAGTCATGCTAACATCAATTAGCAAAATATGTATCACTAAGGTCAAGAGAATCACCCCATGCTGAAAGTTGCTTTAGGAATAAATTGCTTATAAGTGTATGTTCATTATAATGGAGAAATGCACGGAAAGGATTAAGAATGGACTCTCCCGCTGTTGTTCGTTAATCCGAAAGAGGTTTGGAATTCTAGAATAGAATTTTGAGCATACTATTTTTTTCCACTATCATCTATTGATAAGGGATCGATTCTTTTAAAAACGTTTATGGCCTTACAGAAGATCCTGCAGAGTGTGAATAACGGTGCACAAAGTGTTCTATAAATGACCTTTTTTTCTATCTTTAAGGGCTGAGTTTCATACTGTTAGCAATATTTAAATACGTTGCGTACAAATTCTGCTTTATCCCAGACATTTCACTGATAAGAACAGGTTCTAATTCTGTCTGGATGAGTGTCTAGTAATTTCATCTTAATGCTCTCAAACCTCAAGGTCAAAATACCTATGTTAAGCACTACTGAAACTGGCCACCGTCGTTGTCCATACATTTTTGGCACCTCAGCATTTCCTTTCATAAAGTTGGTAAGTAAAGCCTTTAAAAGTAGTTTTAAAAATGTTGTATGGTTTCATCCGCGGCTTTCTATGATAGCGACAGACGGCAACGAGCGCCGAGGACGCGGACAGGAAAAAACACGGCGCAGGCGGTTCGTAGTTTTTTGGCTCACTCTGTATAATGGTTCATCATCCTGGAAGACTATTAGGATAGCATCATACCTACACCGTCGCTCATTTTTCAGCATTGTACTCTCATGAAGCTTGTACACACGGCTTGTCCAATTCCCATGCTCTTGCATGCAGAACATCAAAGATAACAAGATAGCTAGACGACAGTGGGAATCATGCTGTGGTCCGCAGCTATGTCAGTCATTCGAATGCCAAATTTTGTAATAGTGAACCCCTGTGGTTGTCGATGTCTCCTTCGACTTTGACATTGGGTTAACAACTGACGCATAACAGCTGCTAATCATTCATGGGGTCAGAGGATGACCGGTTTTTCAAAGGAGGGGGTGCGATAAACTTATCTGGCATAATTTTCATCGGTTTGGTTGGAACCGCAGTGAACACGCACTTTTCTTTGCAGTGAGAAGCCACGCTGACTTGACAGTTTCTGCCGTGTTATAAGCTTATAAGTATACTTAAGGTTAATAAGGTGATATAAACAAGTTTATGAAAACACACACTAAACGCCATCGGAATAACCGCCGATCGTTCCGAACCATGTCACAATCACAACTGAATTCCGTCAGCTGAATGATTTCTTTTGTGGGTAGTCAACATGGTATCGCCTCAACATCGGAGTTCACGTATCTAGTAATGATGGTGGTGGTGGAGTGGAGTTCAAGGGCCCGTCGACAACTGTCATTTGGGCCCCAAGTAAAAACATAAAAATCTGATGTGTTACACTCACATGACTTTCCCTACTCTTGTACCAAATATTTTTACAAACGCTTATTCTCCATATGCTTCATGTTAATCGAGAAATTGAGATGTTAATCTTATTGCTAATTTTCTTGTAGATGCAAGGGGAATATGGTAGGCTTTAAGCGATAGTCAAATCTTTTAAGAGCTGGTTGCTATGTGGCACATTCCAGTCTCTTTGTATGTCCAGGACATAAAAAAATGAATAACGAATTCCCATTTGAGTAAAAGTATAAGTATTGCAAAATTTAAGGGAATAACAAGCAATATCTCGTAAATCGTTCACTCAACAAAAAAAAAAAAAATGTATATGACATAAATTGTGTATTTTAATGCGATCTACATTTCTTGTGTAGCAAAATTTTGTCTATCTCTTATGGTTTACCAGTAATGCAAAAGTCGTTCACAATGAAGAATACTTTTGGACACATTCTTAGAAAATTCAAGATATACATTTCATTTGCCATGAAAATATCTTAAACATATGATATTTTAATCAAAATCGTTAGAGCCATTTTTGAGAAAATTAAAATTTTCCAAAAATGTTCCATGTAAAGGGTAATCTGGGATGGGGGGATTTTCTTGAAAACCTTCGTGTCGCATCTCTGGAAGATCCTGAACCTAAATACCAAGTTTGGTGTTTATCCGACTGTTCGTTTCTGAGTTATGCTGTTCACAGACACACACACGGACATGTTTCCAAAAATGCTTTTTTTGGGTTCAGTGGGTCTCAAAACATATATTTCCGGTGAGATCTCGGTATCGAATTTTTGGGTGGAATACAATACTTCCCCTACTTACTATACGTGTTAGAGAAAGTAAAAAAACAGTTAAAACTTAAAAGGGTCAAGCTAAAACGCAGAAGAATAAGTTAAAAACGAAATAGCCAAAAGACCATAAATGAGGTTAAAATAGAATAAAATCCAGGACTAAAACATGACGGTATAAAGGAAGAAAATCTAGGCTAAAAAGACTAAAAGACAAGTTATACTTGTGTAAAAAAAAACCGACTTTGGCAACGAACCGCAGTGTCTGCCTTACAGCCACTGGGTCATCGCCTAAAACTGAGGGCAGTGTAGAGCCCAGGCCAAAAACCTGACGATCACGGGCGTACCTCGGACAATCAAAGAGAACATGTGACACGGTAAGCGGCACGTCACACGGCGAACAGACAGGGGTCGGAGCACCACGCAGATGATGACCGCGTGTGACGCGCGTATGGCCGATTCTTAGACAGGTCAGAACTACTTCTGACCGCCACGATTCCCTGCCCAAAGTGGACCAGTGTTGTACGGTGTCTTTGAGTGTCCGAAGTTGAGTGGCAGCCAGTGCCTCCCATGATTGCTGCCGAGCTGAAAACAGAGGAAGACGGAAATACCGCTGAACATCCGTAGAAGGCACAGTTTCGGTGGAAAACTCCGGAAAACGGCATGCGGCCTTAGCAGCCGCATCCGCCTCCTCATTGCGAGGAATTCCCACATGGCCTGGAACCCATGTAAGAACGAACTGGTATCCGCGACAGAGCAGCTGAGACAAAAGAGTTTGTATTTTTAAAATCAAGGTGGAGAAGCCGATAAACTGTTGCAGGGCCTGGATGGCGCTCAGAGAGTCGGAGCAAATAATAAAACGGCTTGGGACAAACGTGGATCTAGTAATGATAGTACTCTCAGAAGCACCTAGATTCAAAATCACCAAGTACAAAAACAGATAAAATAATTGTGAAATGGAGAAAAATATTTTCTATGCTGAGAAACCATTTTGAAATATAGGTACGTAATAATTCTATAACATTATACATTAATTTCAGAAAAATTATTAGAGCTGGTATGTTTGAAAGTTGGCCACCTTTATTATTTATATTATCTTGCGCTTCCTTTAGCCCTATCCACATGCAAGATATGAGCAATAGGTGGCTCCTTCATGGCCTCCGGGATAAAGTGCTTGGCTAACCGCGTCCAGTGTTTTTAACAAAGATATAAACATGGCTGAATTTTATCTCGAGAGCTATCTTGACTAATAACTATTTTCATTATCTCGCATTTATGTTTATAAATACTATAGTATGTACAATCAAGTCGCTAAGGGTTAACGTGCGTTAACAAGTTTAAAGTAATCCAGTTAGTAGAGGAAACATCTACCTCACGTTATATACATATAAGGAAATTATAGGTATAAAAGAAAAATATTAATAGTAAACGTAGGAAGAAGCATGTCAAAGAAGGAAATAATGATAAGATAAGAGACTAAGAAAAAATAAACGAGAAAACAGATAAGAACAGTAAATAAGTATGTGAATAATTAATATGATATACGAATAGTACATATATATGCAGACTGAATATTGTAAAGGTTGAAATTTGCACCGGAAACCGACTAATAGAGAAAGGCAATTAGCAAACGGAACATACAGCGTAGCTGGAAAAAACCGATCACAGGGAATAGGCAAAATACGAAACCGAAAAGCACATGGGTGAGGAGAAATAGTTTCTGGAGCGAGCGAGATAGGTAATGTTAGAAAGACACAACTTGAAACTCCCGACGTTTTGCCAAAGAAAAACATAGAAATTATATTATTTTCATAAAGACGCCAAACACAGTCGCCAACACGACAGTATGTTTATATATTACAGCGGGAAAACTAGCTCGCTCTGGCTGATAAGGTTTTAGTGAGCCTAAGTATTGCTGCTGTTACTTGCCCTTGATAAAGTTTAACCACAGAAATGCTAGGATAGTTGATTTCAAGTATTTGGATGGGAATAGTAAGGAGGTAGTGTTATGGGCTCTTCAATTAGCGACAGTCTGGCAGAGTGTAAAAGGTGGGCGATTGCGAGATATCTTCTTCCAATTCTCATTTTCAAGAGGCTGAAGTGGAATATTTGTTAGTAGTTGGAAGATGCTTCATGTTTATGTGCACCACGTATGGGAGCCAATTTGTCGCGGTCACTTCGTGTTATCTTTTACTGGGCGCTTGTTATTGTATTACTACTCTGAATGTTGGGTTCATTGTCCTCCGGCTAGCTATTATTATTATTAAGTCAAGCATATCTCTTGATCAAGGTGTGTAAACGGAAAGGATTTGTTACTCAAAGATAACACTGATAAAAGAATTTGTTTTTACACTTTTATTACCGTCTCAATTAATTAAGTTCACATATTGACTCGTGATACACGCCAGACTGAAACTGTTATATTTTCTAATATCACTATAATCACTTATTTACTGCACATTATTAATTCGCGTGTTTCACATTTATAACAAACTTTAAACGCGAGAGATTCTGTAGAATTGCGTAACGTGTACTTTATGTATGCTTCCGTTGAATTACGCGACGTATAAATCACGAATACTTATGTTGAACTGATCGACGTATTACACGCGAATGCTTCTGTTGGACTGACGAAATCTGCCTCTGACTTTAGCTTTTTATACTCCCACACCCCGATATGCCTAAAGATTATAACCGAGCTGCTATTGGTTAATAAACCGCGCCAACATTAGCGTCTATTTTTATATCCAATCAAAAATTACGAAAACATATGCTCTAGGGAAAATATTCCCTCCATTTCTAAGAAAAGCGCGCCAATTTGACGTCATTTGTTTGTCTCTTCTAATTAATATTCAACTCACCCCCTCGCTCATTGTTATCCACTCTTATTGTCAGTTTCAGTAAGGCCGTGTAAACTTATTTCCTAACAATGTTTATAATTAACAAACATTTCAAATCAATGTCATACAATAATGCTTATTTAAACTACAATCACTCTGGCATTTACATTATTGTGATACAAATTACTGCCACAAGGCCCACTTCACTTTGGTCTGGGTGGGAGGCATGTATACTCAGATGTAGTTCAATCTTGACAACGTAGCGGGGACTTAACGAGATGTAGATAATATATAATTCGGGAAACTGCAAATTGGTCCGGACAAGTACAGATAATAAGCATGTAACTGGTTAGCACCTTCATTATTGTTGTTTATTTAACTGAAATAAATCCCAGACAAGCAGTAACCCCTGGCTTTATTCAATTCTCATTAGCCGATAACAGTAGCTAAGAAAATATAGACAATTTAGGACAGTAACAACAATGAGATGAACAGAAGCAGAGAACTTCGAGCCAGCACCTAGTGCTTCAGTAGCATACCGCTTTAGTCATCACCCGTCACCGCTACAAGCGGACTGCACCGCTGCGAGTGCACTCAGCTTTATGGCATTTGGGCATGTTGATCACAAACAATCCACAAGTTGGAGCTCATCAGTTTGCCGATGAATGCCGGAAACTAGCGACAATAGTGGCTTCATGAGCCCATCATTTCTTTGTGCGTGGAAAGGTTCTCACAACTACGTGAAACAATCACTGCTAAATACTCGCATTTCACAATACAAGTGAAATATTTCAAGACACCGTTCTGAGGATTAATACGCCTGGAAATATTTTGCAACACTGTAAAGCCGAATGTCTAGTGTGCGCCACCAGAGTGTATGCTCGATGAATTCACCATCCTTTTGAAAATATTGTATAAAATCGCAAGCAACAATACACCTGATAGGAATGCATAGAAAGCAGAAAATTACCTCAGTTATGGGGAAAATTGCACCTTAGTATGCAGCACTTACTGTGTGCGCATGCATGAAAAAATAAATTGTGCAAAGCTATTTTCATCAATTTTAAAGTCATCCTGCGGATGTCACATAGCTTTACGCCTGTCAGTTAACAACAAAAACGGCATGGCTTGATTTGTCATCCATTGCTCAAAGTCAAAGTCACGACCTTGAGGTTTGCCTTTTGCAAGTGCATATCCTGAATACACATAATACAATTTTCACATTAAGCTGACGACCTTTTTTATTCATGCGTTTTTCTAAAATAATTTCTATCAGGTAAAATTCAAGCAACTCAATTTGCCTTAAAATGACGTTATAACCGCGGCTTAAATAAACCTATACATATAATGTAACAGGAACTCGCTTCCAATGACTTCGTTAACCCAAACCTCTCTCGTAATTCCGAAAGCTGCTGGGAAACTCAACAAATCCGTTAAATTGCCCCTACTGTCTAGTGGTTAGCGTTCTAGCCTAAAGCTAGAGGTCTCCAATTCGATTACAAGCTGAAGAAAGGATTTTTCTTTAAATTGAATATCTAATCTCACTACAGTCTAAACTATGAATGGAAAATAAATGTTAATTTGCCTGGCTGATTCCAAGCTTAATAATAATAATAATAATAATAATAATAATAATAATAATAATAATAATAATCACTTAAGTATTAAAACTAAATGCAAAAAGATTACTTACGAACAATTGAATCCAATGTCAAAATCGCCAACATGATAGTGGATACTATAACGGAATGGGTTAAAAGAATCGTTTAAATAACCTTTAATTCTAAAAAAAGGAGACACCGGCTGAAATGTTGGACACATACTAGCAAATAGGTATTATCAACGTTTATGGTTCTAACGGAAAATAAATATAATTCCTTTAAAAGTCTATGGAAAGTACTGAAACAGATGAGAAAAGGTCATATTACATATAACAGCGTCGCTACAGAAAGCCAAACATTCATGATTCAAATCCCAGCTGAGACTTTAATTTTTACTTACTCTACCATGTACATAGTGGTAGAGAAGGTATTGCATTCCACCCAAAAATTCCATAACAAAATTACACCCGAAATTCATGTTTTGAGGCCCCCTGAATCCAAAAAATGCATATTTAGAAAAAAAGTTCGTGTGTGTCTGTGAATAGCATTATCTCAAAATAAAAGTCGGATAAATACCAAACTTAGTATTTAAGTTCAGTATCTTTCAAAGATGCGACACGAAGGTTTTAAAAAAATACCCTCCAATCTTAAATTACTTTAAATGATATACTTTTTGAATTTTTTTTTATTTTCTGAAAAATGGCCATTACAATTTTGATTCAAGTACTTATGATATATTAAAGATATTTGTCTACATAAATAAAAATTATATCTTGAATAGCCATACACATTCATTCGGAAGGAATGTTATATAAATCTTGTATAACTGGTAAACCTTGAGAGATAGACGAAAACGTACTGTACAAAAATGATATAGATTTTTAAAACGCACAATTTATCTCAAATAACTTATTTTGTAGCATAAGTCATTTCTGAGAAATCTGTTAATAGTTCGCCTTCTTCAATATTTTGTCATTACTAAGTCCTATCAACATTCAACAATTTTTCGCAATTACATAGAAAGTGTGTACAATTTTAGCGCCAGCATATAGCGTCCAGTTCTTAAACACTTGACTATTGCTGTTTTAGCATCCATAACGAAATGTGTAGTTTAGCTATTTCTGCAGCAGGTTTATCTCGATTAAAATAAAGTAGATAGAAAAATAAGTTTTCGTAAGAATAATTTCTACACCCCAATAAACGATAGAGGGTAGAGAAAGTCATGTAAATGTAACACATCCCATTTTTTTAAAATCTAGTTCTTTAAAACCTTTGAATTTATAAGCACGATGTGAAATAATTATAATTCCGTTGTAACAAACACTATTTGTGTCTTTAGTTTTTTGGTTCTTGGATTGTCCCACAGTATGCACTATCGTGTCACCTTCGGTTAGTATTATACCTACTAGTATCATGATTAGGTTAGATCACATCAGAATTATTGCAAATGAAGTGAATAGGCAATTAGATCATGGGGCAAACGAAGAACCTACAACCCTGCTATTCTAAAGATAGGGACTCTAAAAGAAAAAAAATCCCTAAAACTCATGCGGACTGCTCCCCTATGTAAATAACAAGTGAACTATTCCTATGTAAAAAAATCTGATGTGTTACACTCACATGACTTTCTCTACTCTTGTACAAACTATTTTTACAAACGCTTATTCTCCATGTGCTTCATGTTAATTGAGATATCGAGGTGTTAATCTTATTGCTAATTTTCTTGTAGATGCAAGGGGAATATGGTAGGTTATAAGCGATAGTCAAATATTTTAAGCGCTGGTTGCTATGTGGCACATTCCATTCTCTTTGCATGTCCAGGACAAAAAAAAAATGAATAATGAATTTGAGAAAAAGTATAAGTATTGGAAAATTTACGGGAATAAGAAGCAATATCTCGAAAATGGTTCACTCAACAAAAAAAAATTCTGATGTGCTACACTCACATGACTTTCTCTACTCTTGTACAAACTATTTTTACAAACGCTTATTCTCCATATCCTTCATGTTAATCGAGATATCAATCTTATTGGTAATTTTCTTGTAGATGCAAGGGAAATATGGTAGGTTTTAAGTGATAGTCAAATATTTTAACGTTGGTTGCTATGTGGCGCATTCCATTCTCTTTGCATGTCCAGGACATAAAAAATGAATAATGAATTTGAGAAAAAGTATAAGTATTGGAAAATTTAAGGGAATAACAAGCAATATCTCGAAAACGGTTCACTCAACAAAAGAAATGTATATGACATAAATTGTGTATTTTAACGCGATCTACATTTTTCGTGTAGTAATATTTTGTCTATCTCTTATGGTTTACCAGTTATGCAAAAGTCCTTCACAATGAAGAATACTTTTGGAGACATTCCCAGAAAATTCGAGATACACATTTTATTTCTCATGACAATATCTTAAACATATGATATTTTAATCAAAATCGTTAGAGCCATTTTTGAGAAAATTAAAATTTTCGATAAATCTTCCATGTAAAGGGTACTCTGGGGTGGGGGGATTTTCTTGAAAACCTTCGTGTCGCATCTCTGGAAAATACTGAACCTAAATACCAAGTTTGGTGTTTATCCGACTGTTCGTTTCTGAGTTATGCTGTTCACAGACACACAGACAGACACACACAGACACACACATGGACATGTTTTCAAAAATGCTTTTTTTGGATTCAGGGGATCTCAAAACATATATTTCCGGTGAAATCTCAGTATACTTCTCCTACTTACTATACGTAGTAGAGAAAGTAAAATAAAAAAAAATGTATATGACATAAATTGTGTATTTTAACGCGAACTACATTTTTTGTGTAGTAACATTTTGTCTATCTCTTATGGTTTACCAGTTATGCAAAAGTCGTTCACAATGAAGAATACTTTTGGAGACATTCCCAGAAAATTCGAGATATGCATTTCATTTGTCATGAAAATATCTTAAACATATGACATTTTAATCAAAATCGTTAGAGCCACTTTTGAGAAAATTAAAATTTTCGAAAAATATTCCATGTAAAGGGTAATCTAGGGTGGGAGGAGTTTCTTGAAAACCTTCGTGTCGCATCTCCGGAAGATACTGAACCTAAATACCAAGTTTGGTGTTTATCCGACAGTTCGTTTCTGAGTTATGCTGTTCACAGACAGACAGACACACAGACGGACATGTTTCTAAAAATCTGATGTGTTACACTCACATGACTTTCTCTACTCTTGTACAAACTATTTTTACAAACTCTTATTCTCCATCTATTTCATATTAATCGAGATAAACATTTGCAGAAACGATCTTTTGACATGCAAAGAGAATTATATTTTACTCATAGCGACCAGTTCTAAAAAGATTTGACTATCGCTTAAGGCGTACTATGTTTCCCTTGTTTTGTATTTGCAAGGGCAATATAGAAATACAGTAGCCTTAAGCATCGACATATATCTTAATAGCTGGTTGCTAGGTGCAGCACCATTCTCTTTGCCACAGATTAATACTCTTGTATATCCAAGACAAAAAAGTGAACAAGGTATTCCCATTTGAGAAAATAAGTATTGAAAAATTTAAGGGAATAACAAGCAATATCTCGAAAATCGTTCACTCAACAAAGAAAAATGTATATGACATAAATTGTGTATTTTAACGCGATCTACATTTTTTGTGCGGTAAAATGTTGTCTTATCTCTTATGGTTTACCAGTTATGCAAGTCGTTCACAATGAAGAATACTTTTGGAGACATTCACAGAAAATTCAAGATATACATTTTATTTGTCATGAAGGTATCTTAAATATATGGCATTTTAATCAAAATCGTTAGAGCCATTTTTGTGAAAATTAAAATTTTTGAAAAATGTTCCATGTAAAGGGCAGTCTGAGGTGGGGGGATTTTCTTGAAAGCCTTCGTGTCGCATCTCTGGAAGATACTAAACCTAAATACCAAGTTTGGTGTTTATCCGACTGTTCGTTTCTGAGTTCTGCTGTTCACAGACACAGGCACAAACACAAACACACAAACACACACACACACACACACACACACACACACAGACATGTTTCCAAAAATGCTTTTTTTGGATTCAGGGGGTCTCAAAACATATATTTCCGGTGAAATCTCGGTATCGAATTTTTGGGTGGAATACAATACTTCCCCTACTTACTATACGTAGTAGAGAAAGTAAAAATGCTTTTTTTGGATTCAGGGGGTCTCAAAACATATATTTCCGGTGAAATCTCAGTATCAAACTTTTTGTTGGAATACAATACTTCCCCTACTTACTATACGTAGTAGAGAAAGTAAAAAGGAAGCCTTTCTCCTTAAGGGAGCTAATGGGACTCCCGAACTCCCTTCTGTGTCGGATGGGGTCCGCGGTCTGCCTATCCGTCTTCCGGGATGTCTACTTCTAGAAACTTAGGGACCCTGCCATTGCTGTAATGTCGCTCCTGATTCCGACCGCCGGGTATCTCCTCTCGCCTCATGCTTTCTCCCGGAGACGCCCCCTCGTGGGGCGTAGGTACCATATCCGCTCTGGATCGGTGCCGAGTCCCCTTCGTTAGGGAAGATCAGATCAATAACAATGAATGTTTGTCACTAATGATATGCTGTATAGAACAAAACAGAGGATTTTCAGTAATGCAATAAAAGTACTAAAAGGATGTGTAGGTACTAAGTACGGTGAAGGGGGAAAAAACTTATGTGATGCATTTACACGACTTTCTCTACGCTGTATCGCTTATTAGTGGATGTACAAATTATACTTTCCCAAGTTTATTTTCATTTTAATCGAGATAAACCTTTCTGTAAACAGTCCATTACACATTTCGTTATAGACACTAAGGGAATAGCGACAGTGAAAACATGTTTAAGAACTGGACGCTATGTAAGGGCCTTAAAAGTCCAGTTCTGCCTGAACATAAAAAGAGCTAAATTAAACCAATTTAAAGTGCAGTACAGTTCAAACTGAAATTACTTTGAAATTAAGTGACATTTACTTAATAAATAATTGCAATTGCGTATAATTTTGGACAAGCTATGAGGCAGTACAATTTTTTTCCGTAACGCAGGGCTAAAGTCTATGTGCAATAAAACAAAAATATCTTTTTGTATTTTTCCTAACCCCAGCGCAAGCTTCATGCACCCTCTTCCTATATGACATGCACATGCACACGTCTTCCAACGATCGATTTTGACATAGTTCACAAAACCAATCACTTGTGTTGGTGCTTTTCACTTGTTTCGTTTGACTCACTAAAGGCAGTTTTCTCTTTAGTTTAGCGGAAGGTTTAGCGCTACTTAAGAGTTCTCTATACAAAGATCAATTAAGTATCAAAGATTCTTGGGCTTTAGTGACGTGATGGCTTTAGGGATGGGAGAAATTTCTGCTAAAAAAACAGCCACACGACTGGGTTCAGCAGTATTTTTCCCGATATTCTTGTTGAGGTTTCTAAGGATGATGTTGAACCTAACGTCCTTTCCATCTGGTGCCTCTCTATCTCACTACTGGTAACTCATATTGGATGGATCAGAGTGAACTGCATTACAGGCAGAAAAGTGGTGATCCTTGAAGACATCTCTATCCACCGGCCAGACTCCAGAACGAGCAAATCCATTAACTGCCGTCCTTATACTTGTTGGCCTCCCACATGCTTTTCCAAAAATTGCTGAAACTTAGAACTGGGTCACTACACCTCCTGGATGGCTCTTAACCATTTTTCCATTTCGTCTATGTAGTAACTGCTTAAAGGTTTTAGAAAGACACATCTAAAGGCTGCAGTTTATGCATGGTGTGCCCGGGAAGAAAAAGTAATATCAATCCCTCCCGAGTTAGATACGATGCTTCCGGAGTTTTTGTGTGGGTTGTATTACCATTAAGGAGAAGAAGAACCTTAAGCTGCTTCGAAGGTTTTACAGTAGTAATAAAATGTTCCACATATTTCACAAATAAATCTTCCTTTTTGTATCCGCTATCTGGATTAAAAGTGAAGATTGCCCAAGGAGATGCTCCATCCTTCGGTCCATCTTTCTAGTTCTAGTTTAAAACAGGGTGGTTTTATGCCCAAGCACTGCGACCTTTAAAGATCTATTGCGCATCCCGCGTTATATCAGTTAAGTAGTCTGTTGCTCGTTATAAGCTTAACCAGACTGCTAACTGAGGTTTTCGATAGTTCATCTATCTTTGGAAAGTGATTGTCAAAAATACTTGCTCTTTGATTCGCAAGAGCAGGGCAATCTCATAGCAGATGAGTAACAGTCTCATCTCCTTCTAGAAATCTACTACAGATAGGGTTGTTAAACACTCCCATTCTGTATAGATTCAGTCCATCTTTACCACGAGCACGCTTGAAGATCAGCATCGGCGGTACGTATTGTGCAGCAGCACTGACGCAGCAAACAGCAGTTGTAACACCACGCTCTCCGCTCCAGAAGGACCCAACGTCGTTTCCCCGTCTTAGCAATTACTTTCTCTGTCTTTTTCTGTACGGAGGAAAGCCCAGTTTCATCGAAATTAAAAGCTGCAGATGCTTCCAACTTGTTCTCATCGACTATACTCGTGAGAATGTCAAAAACCTCTGCAACTCTCTCTTTGTTGAGATCAGTGCACGAGCCCTGGATGTGGCCTCTTAATTGTCTCAACGAGAGTTCTTTATGCCTCTTCATAAAATTATAGCACCACTTCTTGCCGGCCATGTTTTTTTCACGGTTGAATCTGTACGGTATACTGCTTCTTTCGGCAGCTTCGAATGCTATCATTCGCAAGTCCTTAGGCGTGATGCCAAACATGCACTCTTCCAATTGCATCACATGTTGACATATCTTGCTCCACTTCAGAAGATAAGTCACTAACGCTGCCGATTAATTTTTTATCCTCCACAGTAAACCAATGTTATCCATCCAAATGGCGTTTGATAGTTGCTTTGGGGACACAATACGGCTTTGCAGCAGCATTCAATCTGAGATCACCATTTCGCACAGCATCAAGTGCTCCATTTTCCATATTTAACACCTTTCGGCATTTTGAAAACTGCAAAAGAATAGTTAAAATATAATATAATTTAATTAATCAGAGAACAAAAGTTACTTATAAAATGAGTTTCAAAGCTTTGAAAATTTTATTGGGCTTCTACTTGGTTAAATTTAAAACTATTTGAACCTAAATATGAAACTCCTAAGTGAGAAATAAATTTTGTTTTCGTTCCAATATGATTAAAAAGTGGGTGTGATAGTAATATTGTAGTACTAAATATAAGTTAACCACTGCGTTTAAATCAACTTACTAGGCTAATTTTAACGTGCTAGAATAATTTAACATAATTTGTTAAATATTTAATTGCAGTTATTGTTTACATTATGCAATACTTTTACTATAAATAATATTTATGTACCTATCAGAGGAAAAGAAAGGGTCTCTTGCAAGTATTTCTTGCCAGTAAAATAAATAAATTCTAATACTATTTGTACAAATGATAGCGTAATTTTGGCATTTTTGAACCAGTGATCCAATCATGGGAGCTAGCAGTGGTTCAATGGTGGAACTCCGCAAGTTCTGCTTTGCACGCCATTAGACAAGAATTTGCGGCAACAATTAAAAGCCTAAATATATCCATTAAAAGTAGATAAGACTCGCTTACCAATGGTATATGTCAAGTAGAACTGAAAGAATCCATGTTATCACCAAATAGAATCCAATTTCAACCCGAATCAAATAACACAATTTTCTTGCAGTTGCATCTGGAACCTACAACTTTCAAACTAAGATGGTAGCATGTTTGTCAGCATAGCTAGATGGCAGCAACTATTGAGCAAACAAAAGCATAGAGATGGTCCATCCATGGAGCCGGTCCATTGATGACAACCTTACCATACATTCTATTTATAATGTAAATATCTTTTATATGACATTTTAAACAAAATCTTTAGAGCCATTTTTGAGAAAATAAATTATTTCGAAAAATGTTCCATGTAAAGGGTAGTTTGGGGTGGGGGATTTTCTTGACAATCTTCGTGTCGCATCTTTGAAAGGTGCTGAACCTTAATACCAAGTTTGGTAATTATGCTACTTTTTGTTTTTGAGTTAGCTGGACACAGACACACAATGCTTTTTTTATTCAGGGGCCTCAAAACATGTATTTCCGGTGAAATCTCGGAGTCGAATTTTTGGGTGGAGTGCAATACCTTCTCTACCTACTAGGTACGTTGTATTTGAATGTTTTTTTTTTATTTATGCACACGCTCTTTAACTACTATGGTCCTTAGCGTCCCATTCTATATTGGGCATAAAGATCGTAATTTTGCTCAGAGGCCTCTTTATCAGGCTTGAGGCTTTTACATGCCGTAAATCTACGACACGGGACCATCGGCTTTACTTCCCTTCCGAAGGAAGCCATGCTAAGGATTTTTACGCCCGAAAAAAATCCATCGCCCTCCGCTGGGTTTGAACCCGCGACCTTGGGAACTAAAGGCTAGCACGGTACTACTAGTCCACGGAGGACAACAGGTACGTCGTAGAGAAAGTGAAAAGAAATGCATTACCTATACATTCAACAGTTTTAATCCTAGTGTGCATTTGCACAGATAAGTTTGTCCTATAGTCTTCCGATAAGCGAGAGATTAAGGTTAATTGATAGAAAAGAATAATTATTTTCGAAACCTTGAACTATCTCTGTTCTAATCTGCATGTTGCAATGCTGACTTGATTTCGGAAAGTAACCATAACACAAGATATTCGTAAATATTACGAATCGATGCCCCTATTCTCTGGCCTATTTTCGTTGGCCTTGTACAGATCATTTTGCCAAGGTTAACTTTTGACATAACGTTTGGTCATAAATTGTGGCAGAGTGGGTGATATCACTCGTATTTTCTATCTTCCTATAAGCAAAACTGATGCTATGTAACTTTTAAATACATCAAATAAGGTTGAATTAAATTTAAATTTTACTTTCAAAAGCTTTGCTGTAAAAGACGTTTATTTAGCCATTTTATCTTTAAGTAATAGTAAATGCTTAGATGTATATGGCGTTAATTCTCATATTTTAAAGCTAGCTGCTTCTGTTATATGAGAGCAATTGGCTGTGCTTTTAATGATTCTGTTGTTAATTGCACATATCAAGATGCTTTTAAACATACTAAGGTAATTGCTATATTTAAATCAGACAGCAAATCTGAATATGATATTTACAGGCCAATTTGTATTATACCAACTGTTTTGAAAGTATTTGAAATCTTAATAAATAAACAACTTACCTTACCTTGAATCAAATTGCCTGAAAATGAACGCAATGTATCTAGTCGATTTTTTGATTTGTCGAAGGCTTTCGATATAGTTTCTCACGAAATTCTTGTTAAAAATTGGACTTTATGGATTTAGCACAAATAGCATTAATTTTATTTATTCTTATGTCAGTAGTAATTATCGAAGTTTTAATTTAGATGGTAATGTATCTGAATTTAAATTGCCAAATATGGGATTCCACAGGAATCAATTGTGCTTGTTATATAAATGATTTGCCTCCTATAATTAATAATTTATACCATAACACTCATCTCTTTGCTGATGATAAACCTATTTTATATTAAAGTAAATCTGTAGACTCCGTGAAGAGAGCTTAAATCTCGTATTTAATAATTTGTCTCAAGTTAAAAATTTGCCATGTATTAGATTTTAAAGTAGGGTCAACACTGCAGTATTGGCTGCAGCATTACATAGTGTTGATTTTTATATTACTCTGTGATTGGTCTATCGTGACGTGAGATATACGGCGCGAACTGAAATCAGCTGATACTTCTAGTCTAGTCATGGCCCGAGTAAGTGAAATTGCAGTCGCCTAATATATCCATAGTCTAAACAAATAAATTGCTCGTTAAATGCATGGAAAACACTCAGTTATATCATGAAGCTATTCAAAGTTAGTCATGTTTAAGACTACCATTACTACGTAACTCAATTCGCACAGTAAGCTGCCTTTCTCGTATGTCTATGTAATGACGTTGCTTATACATTCTACTATGTAATTAGCATAATAAATCTAATCTAATAAAACAGTGGTTGAGTGCTACTAATTTTAGTTTAAATATTACATTACATCTTATTTCAATAGATCCGCAACATTTTTGGACAGTCTTGTTGAATCTGGCTTAGGTCGTTAAGTCACATTGATTCTATATCTACTAAGATTAGTAAAGCGCTTCTAGGTCTGAAAATTCTTAAAGCAAATCTAAACATGGAATTCTTATTCACACTATATTATGCTCAAATCCATAGTCATCTTAGTTATGCATCAATTCTCTGAGGTAACCATACTTCGGCGATTAAGTTGTCTTTATTATAAAAGAGAACATTGAGAATTGTATGGGCTGTGCCATCCAGGACTCTTACTTGACTACTGTTTACTAAACGTGATATATTAACGCTCCGTTAATGTTTTGAGTTGTCTACTTTATATGAAAAAAAGTGTTCGTAATTAAAAGCATTGTTCCATACACAATTATTCTATTAAAAATAGAAGTGTTCAAACTAAGAAATCTAAAAGACGGCGTTCGGTTCTTACCGAAGAAACATTTGACAACATCGGTCATCGTTTGGAAAATTCCATGATGGATAGTTTCCTAAAGAGGTGTCAAAAATGCATGGACAACGATGGTGGCCAGTTTCAGCATTTCCTTTCATAAAGTTGGTAAGTAAAGTCTTTAAAAGCAGTTACGCGGACAGGGAAAACACCACGCAGGCGGTTCGGAGTCTTTTGGCTCACCCTGTACATGTTTATTATGGTACCAGAAAGAATTTTAGTGTGACAGTTACAATACTACCAGGTCTTCAAGAATTTTTATAAAATGGAATTGCCATTTATTTTCATTTAATTTTTGTACATTTACTGCACTGAACACATTGTCATTGCAGAATTATTAAGCTTTGCTGGATGAGGAAAAGTTTGACAGGTTTCACTTGGCAAGTTTGGAATATTCTTAATTTTTTTTTTTTTTTTTTTTTTTTTTGCAGTGGCTTGCACAGGAACTGCAATTTAAATGAGCTCCATATGTTTGCTACCAAACTCAAATCTAAACCTCATATGGCCAGTGTTGTCCCCGAATTACGATGTGACAACAAAAGCTGGATGATATTCTGTAATTAGATTTTGAGGAATATTAATAATGCTGTAATAATGATCCATATTTAATATCTGATATACTCTTTCCATGCAACTGCGAGAAACTGAATGTCGACAGGACTTTGAAAGAATGACAAAGAATTGAACAATTCAAACCGTTAATAATGGATATCTCGGAAATGGCTGATACCATTAAAAAGTTATTTGAAATACATTGTGTGTTTTAAAGACATTTACATTTTTTGTGTAGTATGCTTTCTCTATCGTTTAACGTTTACCAGCTATACAAGATTATACAAAATTCCATCCGAATTAAGAGAACTTCGCGGGCTATTTCCAGAAAATTCAAGATATACATTTAATTTGTTATGTAAACATCTTTAATATAGGTATTTTAATCAAAATCGTTAAGTCATTTTGAGAAAATAAAAAATTTCGAAAAATGTCCCATGTAAACGCTAGTTGAGTTGGGGATGAAGATGTTCGTGTCGCATCCTTGGAAGTTACTGGACTTAAATACGAGGGGCACTATTTATATTTTGAGCCTAATAATTAAAAACAATAATTTATGATTGAAAACTGCTTTATTGTTTTTCAAAATATTCTCCTTTATGATCAATACACTTTTGCATCCGTTTGAACTATTTGTCAAAGCATTTATTCCAGTCTTCTTGAGACACCTCCAAAACATGGTTTTTAAAGGCATCAACGGCTTCTTCTGCCAACGAAATTCGTTGTCCACGCAATTTATTCTTGATGTTCGGGAACAAAAAGAAGTCATTGGGTGCCAAATCAGGACTGTAAGGCGGATGACCCATCAATTCGATTTTTAAGCCTTCAAATACTCTGTTGTTAGACAAGATGTGTGTGCGCTCGCATTGTCTTGATGAAGAACGATGCTACGGTTCTTGTTGGTTTTTCTTACTTCACCGAAGACTTCCGGCAAACAAATGGTTGTGTACCATTCGGCATTGACCGTTTTACGTTCCTCTAAAACCACTGTTGCCACATGGCCAGTTTTGCTGAAAAAGTAGGCGACCATTTGCTTCGAAGTGCTTCGAGTGCGAGCAACTTTTGTTGGATGTGCTGCATCTTGAAATTCCCATTGCAATGGTAACGCTGTTTGACTGAGTTAGGGAACCCCGGCCAAACGAAAAGGGAAGCCCTAACGAGTGCCGTAGGGGAAAACAAAAGGAAACCAGAACTCTCAAAAATATACTACTATTGATAAGTTTGTTTTTGGGTACTTTAATGATAATAATAAACAAACATTAATAACCAGAACCGTAAAGCAACCATAAAAGAATAACTGTAAAACAAAAATGGCTTAAAGAGTAAAGCAACCAAAACCAATTGAGCAGAGCAGTAAAGGCAAGTTTTAAATACAGCAAAATTAAGTAAATCCAAAAATTCAACAAACCAAATCAATTTAGAAAGTTTATAAAACAAGGCCACTATAAACATCAGACCAAAAATTTAATCTAGTCTTTGACTAGCTAAGAATGTTGAACAAGACCGAAACAGACTTTAATGAAATTCAGGAAACCGAGAGCTTCAAAGTCCAGCTAAGCTAGATGTAGATAGCTTTACAACCCAACCGTTTTCAGTTACAAAGTTCAGCATAAATGGGTTCAGCATAACTGGGTTTTAACTGCAATTACTGCTCTCATAATTTACACAACAGAATATCTGTAATTTTGAATTAACTATGCATTTTCAAAGTGCCCAAAATATGTGAAGCCCTACTCACAAATTTCTACTTAAATTGCTTCTTGCCCTCCATTTATCAAACTATGCAATTTCAGACGACAAATGCCAAAAGCTTTTCTCACAAATTTCACACTACTGATGCTTTTTACCTTCATGAATCAAAATATGCATTTTCAAATTGCACAACTGTGTAAAGCTCTTATCACAAATTTTAAACTAACTATACACTGAAAATCACGTACTGAAAATATAACTGAACTGGAAAAGAAACAAAACACACTAAACCTATGAACAACTCCAAGAGCCAGTCACTTTACGAACTCTTATTTTCAAACACACATAACGTTTTCCGCCCCAAAATTCACTCACCATTACCAGGACATAAAACTGATAATAAAGCCTACCTTTACATAAGGTCGATCCACCGAAAATCACAAAGACGTTCCTTAAAAATTCATTACAAAAACTTCCACCATCCGCATGAGTAGTTGCCGGGCAGAGGGCTATCCCTGCAATGCGGACAGAAATCCACCACTCAGCGCGTACGGCCCAAGCACATGCCACGTCAGCAACCCACAGAGGAAAAAAAAAAGAGAGCACCAAAGAGAGCGTTAAGCAAAGGGGACGAGCAACGTAAAGTGACTGGCTGGATGTATAATACAGATACAAAACATAAAAAGAACACACAACAGCACAATAGCCCCCCCCCAATCTGCGAGCTTGCGAGAAGAAAAAAAATAACCATTTATAGGAACTCGAGGAAAGGGAACAATAAGTAGCCAAAAGGGGAAACAACTAGGAAAACAGAAGGAACATGCTACACTGTAAGTAGACGAAGAAGGTAACTCCACACATACAGTCCGCAAACTTCAGTAGCTGACACTGAACACACAAGGAGAAGACCATAATTGAGGCAAGCAAACCCCAACAGTATATATCCCACGACGTAGCAACCGGGCAGCCATCCAAGGTGATGATAAAAGCTTAAGTATATAACTCCCAGGAACAGTCATAGGTGAAAAGTTGCATCATGATTTTGGCAGCAACATTCAGCGGACAAGCCGCTAACCAGGAGAATAGATTTTTCTTTACTAATAACGCCGACACTGCAGACGGTTAACGCTAAGGCAGAAACTGAAGCGGGCCAAAACATGTATAAAGTAGTCAGGATCCGGAAGAGGAGGCACAGGCTTCAGTATTTTAAACCACCAAATAGCGTCCGACGGTGAAATTCCCACGTAGGACCACCCGGCTGCACACACCACGAGAGCAGAAGAAACTTGCACAGCAGTCAGCACATCGCAACTCAGAAGGTCCAGAACGTGTCCCCACAGAGTAGCACGAGGAAGGAAAAAGGGATGGTAGCCGAGAAGGATAAGAATCTGAAACATAATAAAACAAAGCAGCAGAGGGGGCTCACAAAGCAAAACATGAACTTACATATACAAACTAAATCATCTTCAATCAATTATAATTTTATAGACATATAAATATTGAATTCTATAATAAACCATGTGCATTTTTAAATTAGGCAAGTATAGCATTACAATTACAGAACAAGAAATAAACATGGTATACAATGAAACAACTATGAGACATAATGCCCAATATAACTATGTACAACTAAAATAATAATTCACTTGCCCCGACCCCACACAAACTATAACTGGGGAGAGGCAGGTGAACAGGGCATACCGGCAGGGCATCACCGGTGTGGAAGCATGAAAATTTTCCCAATAAGAACAATTTAATTAAGCTGACACCCACTGAAATTAAGTGACCTTATAAATATATATATAATTTAAAATATTACCCCCAAAAATTAAATAAAAAACAAAGGATATTAAATTCGAGCCAAATTTATAGAAACACAAAAGGTCACTCAAAATAACAGGATCAACAGCAAAGGTAGGCTCTGCGCAACAGCTAAATACCCCAGCAAGGGCGAATGGAAATGAGGCAAAACTTTCAGAATTAGATAACCATACATGTTACCATATTTATCTTGCACACTGACTTGAAAAGGAAATCATAAATTTCTCCAAAATATTCAGGAACTCGCAAGTGACTGACTCTTGAATAGCCCTAGCACACGGACATAACCATACATTTTACGGGCAAACAGTAAAAGTTGGCAAGTATGCAATAGTGATATTCTCATGTGTCAAAGATCTGAAGACAAATCACTGGAGTTCTATATGCTAACATCCGAAAAGATACCATTACTGTAGGAGGAAAGGAAAGTATAATTGGGAGCTTTCATGAATATGGAAGGGATAAGAAAGAATGATTGGGAGAAGAATGGGACAGGATTTATCCCGGTTAAGGGAATGGGACAAATCAAGAGCTCGCATGGGGCAGGATCGCTAATTCCTGAAAGTGAGTCACCCATCATCAGGACAAAGCCAAGTGACTCACTTGCTACCCCGAGTTATACAATTTAAGCTGAGACAGGTGAGCGCGGCGCCTGCAGGAAGAAGACAATTCTTGCAAAAGAACAGACACCCCCTTATAAATTCTGAGAATCTTAAACGGGCCAAGATAGCGAGGAGCTAACTTCGCGGCAAACGCATCTGCTTTCGAGGACTGAGGATAGTTACGGCACATAACAACATCTCCCACTTTGAATGGGGAGGGACGACGGGACGCATCGTATCGCTGCTTTCTCATAGAGTGGCCTCTACGCAGATTATTCAAGGCAGCCTTCCAATTAGTACGAATGGTATGCGGAGAATTGTCAGCCGGTAATAAATCATTTAACGCCCACAAATTAGCCAAAGGAGACGCAGGTTGGTAGGCAAATAACAATGAAAACGGCGTCGTCTTATGAACCTCATGTCTCGCAGAATTGAAAGCAAACTGAAGTTGCTTCAAGTATTTATCCCAGCAATTGTGCTGCTGGTGATGATAAGCAATTAAAGCGGACTTAAGGTTACGGTTGACCCGTTCCGCTAATGAGGGGTTAGGGTAATAAGGGGTAGTAGTAAAATGCTTAATACCCCAATCAAAACAAAAGGAACGAAAGAGACGCGACTTAAATTGCGAACCGTTGTCAGAGACCAGATATTGAGGAGCACCAAAAGATCCAAATATTGTTCCAAGTTCCCGAATAGCAAGGCGAGCAGTAGCAGCACTCAGAGGTGAAATCCATACGAACTTTGAGAAAGCATCAGTAAGCACCAATGCAAAAATATTTCCCTGAATAGAACGAGGGAACGGTCCGATAAAATCTACAAATAGTTTTTCCATGGGCGCGGAGGGAACCTCCGAAGCCAAATATCCCCAATTTGTAGCCTGCGCGGGTTTGGACAATGCGCAAATGCGGCAAGACTTAACATGCTTTCTTACATCGAAATCCATGCCCCGCCACATAAACTGTTCACGAATTCGATTTCTGGTTTTGGCAATGCCTAAATGACCCCCGAAAGGAGAATCGTGAAAATAACTGAGAATCATGGGAATAGCTGCCTTCGGAACTATGACTTTATAACGCCGATCAAAGCTAGCTCTTCCCATCAAAACACCCTCATGAATCTTATAATCCTGCAGTGAAACTCCTGATTTAATTTGCTCAATAATTGAGGCCAACCCAGAATCGGTAAGTTGAAGTTCAGGTATACTGATAAACATTTCAGGAAATGCCGAAAATGAGAAGCTCTCAATCTGAGTATCCGCAGAAGGAGCATCAAAAGTCTCGAAATAAACACACTCCTCAGTAGGTTCGGAAAATACCCGGGTAAGAGCATCCGCAATACAATTTTCTGAACCTCTGATAAAGGAAGGAGTAAACTTAAAGGCACCTATCCGGACACCCCAACGCGCAAGACGACCTGTCTTCCTTGGGACAGCTAACGCCCACGTTAAAGCCTGGTTATCGCACTCTAAAAAGAAATGCACATGTTCTAAGTACACCCTATACTTCTCCAATCCAAAAAGCACCGCTAAGGTTTCTAATTCATATGTAGAAAATTTACGTTCTTCAGGAGATAAAGTACGCGAACTATAATAAATGGGACGACGACCTTCAGGAAATTCCTGCAACAAAACAGCCGCTAGCGCGCTAGCACTAGCATCCGTCTGTAAAATAAAGGGCATAGCAAAATCTGGAAAAGCCAAGACAGGAGGGTTTGAAATAGCCTCTTTTAGATCAACAAATGCCGCTTCCTGCTCCTCGGCCCACGCAAAAGTAACCCCTTTCCTACGTAAGCAATTAAGAGGTTCCGCCCGAGTAGAAAAATTTGAAATAAATTTAGAGAAGAAGTTAACCATTCCCAAAAATCGAGCCACCTCACGCTTATTCTTGGGTGCCGGAAAATTTCTAATAGCCTTAGTGCGATCTGGGTCTATGGTAATACCAGAAGGGGAAACCATATGGCCCAAAAATGATATTTGAGAGGTAGCAAAATGAACTTTAGACTGCTTAACTGATAACCCGGCGCTCTGTAGGCGACGAAAGACCTCATGTAAATGAACAAGATGTGAGTCAAAATCCTCGGAATATACTACAAGATCATCTAAGTAATGGTACAAATATTTAAATTTTATGTCCGAAAACAAATTATCCAGCAAACGAATGAGGACTTGCGCGCCCGTAGCCAAACCAAATGGGACCCTATTGAATTCATAAAGGCGCCAGGGGGTAGCGAAAGCTGTTAGATGCTTGGAATGTTCAGCCAAAGGAATCTGATGATAAGCATTGTTCAAATCCAGGGTCGTAAAAACGCGAGCCTTCGAAAAATGATGAGCAGCTGTATGCAAATCGGGCAAAGGGGTACTTTCAATAAGGATTCTTTTGTTCAAGAGACGATAATCTATGACCGGTCTAAAATCCTGATCTCCCTTCGGTACTAGAAATATGGGGCTGCTGTAATTTGAAGTAGATGGTCTAATAACCCCTTGGTCAAGCATCTTCTGTATTTTCTCTTTTAATATAGCCATCTTCGGTGGTGTGAGCTTATATGGAGATAACTTGACCGGAGTAGAATCAGTTAACTGAATTTCATATTGAGTCAAATGAGTGACCCCTAAAACATCTGTAAACAATTAATCAAATTCCCCAACTAAATGCTCTATTTGCTTTGCCTGTTCAGGGGACAAATGAGACAGAGAAGAAGTTGCGCAATTTTGGGTTACCAAATTAATATCTCCCAAAGTTAAAGGGGGCCGAGATGGTTTAAAATCCCTCACAAAGTCCAACTTTATCCGGGGAGCAAAATGAAAAGCGATCTGCCTAGTGGAAAAATCAATAGCCATCCCAGTCCTTGACATAAAATCGGCACCTAGGACACATGCATAAGGAAGCTTGGGAACGACAAAAAAACTATGTTTCCACGTAAAACGTGGGAAACGTATAGTACATGATACCTTTTGAGTAACTTGAAAGGCCTGACCATTGACCATCAAACAAACCAACTGACACGTGGTTGCACGCGACATAATACATGGTAAATTTAACCTAAGCCAATCAAGCTGAATCAAAGAGACAGAACTTCCGGAATCTAATAACGCCAATAAAGGTAACTTCTCAAGAGAAACTTGAACTAAGGGTTTACCCGAAAACGGATAACCACAAATACGCCGAGACAAACAAATGGTCGACTTAACCTTCTGGCGTCATAAAGGTCGAAACTGTCGCCCCTGATTAGAAACACGAAGAAAACCCCGATTCACGGTCCTCCTATTGGGACAATTTCGTCGAACATGGCCTTCCTGACCACACTGAAAGCATTTAATAGTGGCCCGACGACCAGAAACCGGAACAATGGCCGAAGAAGGAGCTGATACAGTGGTATTAGGAGTTGCTAATGAGCCCGGAGGCTCTGACAGACGCAGCCTATCAACAAGCATAACTTCATTGAGTTTAGGTACCAATGCTTCCAACTGCTGCAAATTTGACGGCCGAGGTCCTAAAACCAAAGCCGACCTGACGACTGGATTGAGTCCTGATAAAATGACATCACAAATTTCCGCTTCCGTATCAGGGAGCACCAACACTAAAGCAATTTCCTTAACCCGAACCATATATTCTGTAAACGGTTCCGTTAGACCCTGAGGACGAAAATATACGTCTTGCATTATCCTCGTGCATTCCCTACGTGGAATGAACATGTCTAATAGGGCCAAATGAAAGCGAGTCACAGGCTCGGCCAAACCAGCACACCGCATTAAGAGGTCCAAAACTATCCCAGACACCTTGACAGATAATAATTCTATCACTTGAGCCGTGGGTACCAAATAACGCTTAGCCATTAGCGTCAATCGAACAAGAAAATAGAGAAACTGTAAAGCCGATGGTACATCAACAATGTCGTTTAACTGAAAGCCCTCCACGAATTGTTGGAGGGGATGAGCGAGTCTAAGTGGCCGAAACGCAGATACCGCAATCGCAGGCTGAACCACATCCGACAATCCTTGATTATACAAGGGAGACGCCCCAGTGTCATTCTGTGTAGTCCCAAAATCTTCCTCCACCTTATGGGCTAATTCCTTAAACTGATCCTTTAACTTTTGCAACGCTATACAAGACTGCAAAGTAGGGAATCTCTGTAAGACATAATCTAAATAGAACAAGTAATGCCGAATTCTAACTTGCCACCGGAGCAACTGTGCCTTAGAGGGAGAATCCTCGCGCCCAAAATCCATTAAATTATCCTGAATCTCTGCTAAGGCCAACGAGCAAGTGGACTCACACTTAGTCACTATCACGTGATCAATAGAAACAGTAATTATTGGAGCATCCTTAATTTGTCGAAAAACATCCAACATAATAGCCACTTCAGTTGTCATAGAACATTGACCTCCACGTACAACCAACTCTACCCACAATTCACCTTTCCGTAATCTGTCCACATTACTAACCGATACCGCCATCTTGATACTACGGATATGGTACAAGTAAGAAAATGAGATCCGGAGAATACAGAGCAAACAACAAACCCAAAAATATTCCCTAACCAACACAGACAAATCAATTAACCACGCTCTGCTACCAGTAATTTGCAATGGTTCCGCTGTTTGACTGAGTTAGGGAACCCCGGCCAAACGAAAAGGGAAGCCCTAACGAGTACCGTAGGGGAAAACAAAAGGAAACCAGAACTCTCAAAAATATACTACTATTGATAAGTTTGTTTTTGGGTACTTTAATGATAATAATAAACAAACATTAATAACCAGAACCGTAAAGCAACCATAAAAGAATAACTGTAAAACAAAAATGGCTTAAAGAGTAAAGCAACCAAAACCAATTGAGCAGAGCAGTAAAGGCAAGTTTTAAATACAGCAAAATTAAGTAAATCCAAAAATTCAACAAACCAAATCAATTTAGAAAGTTTATAAAACAAGGCCACTATAAACATCAGACCAAAAATTTAATCTAGTCTTTGACTAGCTAAGAATGTTGAACAAGACCGAAACAGACTTTAATGAAATTCAGGAAACCGAGAGCTTCAAAGTCCAGCTAAGCTAGATGTAGATAGCTTTACAACCCAACCGTTTTCAGTTACAAAGTTCAGCATAAATGGGTTCAGCATAACTGGGTTTTAACTGCAATTACTGCTCTCATAATTTACACAACAGAATATCTGTAATTTTGAATTAACTATGCATTTTCAAAGTGCCCAAAATATGTGAAGCCCTACTCACAAATTTCTACTTAAATTGCTTCTTGCCCTCCATTTATCAAACTATGCAATTTCAGACGACAAATGCCAAAAGCTTTTCTCACAAATTTCACACTACTGATGCTTTTTACCTTCATGAATCAAAATATGCATTTTCAAATTGCACAACTGTGTAAAGCTCTTATCACAAATTTTAAACTAACTATACACTGAAAATCACGTACTGAAAATATAACTGAACTGGAAAAGAAACAAAACACACTAAACCTATGAACAACTCCAAGAGCCAGTCACTTTACGAACTCTTATTTTCAAACACACATAACGTTTTCCGCCCCAAAATTCACTCACCATTACCAGGACATAAAACTGATAATAAAGCCTACCTTTACATAAGGTCGATCCACCGAAAATCACAAAGACGTTCCTTAAAAATTCATTACAAAAACTTCCACCATCCGCATGAGTAGTTGCCGGGCAGAGGGCTATCCCTGCAATGCGGACAGAAATCCACCACTCAGCGCGTACGGCCCAAGCACATGCCACGTCAGCAACCCACAGAGGAAAAAAAAAAGAGAGCACCAAAGAGAGCGTTAAGCAAAGGGGACGAGCAACGTAAAGTGACTGGCTGGATGTATAATACAGATACAAAACATAAAAAGAACACACAACAGCACACCATACAGTCGACTGCTGTTTACGTTCCGGCTCATACACATAGATTCATGATTCGTCACCTGTTACAATCTTATATACGTCTTTTGAGGTACCGCCATTGTATTTCTTGAGCATTTATGTACACCAATCGACACGAGCATCTTTTTGAGATTGCGTCAAATTATGTGGGATCCAACGAGAGCAAACCTTTTTCACGGCTAAATAATCATGCAATATTTTATATATGCTGGTGAAACTAATACCTAGAGTTGCCTCAATCTCACAATATGTTACATGACGATCTTTCATTATTAGTGTTTACACAGCATCAATGTTTTCTGACACAACAATTGATTTTGGACGACCTTCACGAACATCATCATTGAGCGAACGGCGGCCACGATTAAATTCGTTATACCAGCGTTTCACAGTGGCTAAGGATGGAGCTTCGTCGCCAAATGTGGAAGTTAGTTGATCGATGCACTCTTGTCTTGATAATCCACGTCGAAAGTCGTAATAAATCATTGCACGTACATTTTCACGAGTTAATTCCATGTTTTTGTTAACACACAATTTTCAAGTTAGTGTAAACAAAACAAATGACGCTCTATTGACAAAATGTTTGAAGTAGATTATGGTAAAAAAATGTCAAACTCGTACCAAGTTTAGTATTTATCTGACTTTTCGTTTTTGAGCTATGCTGTTCTCACACACACACACACACACACACACACACACACACACACACACACACACACACACACACACGGCCCTTTTTCTGAAAAGGCATTTTTATCCAGGGGCATCAAAACCTGTATTTCCGGTAAAATCTCGGTATCGAATTTTTGGGTAGAATGCAATATCTTCTTTACGCACTATGTATGTGGTACAGAAAGTAAAAATTAAGAAGTAATAGTTACAATGTTACAGCGTGCGGAAACATTTTTCATGTTATTGCATCAAACACACGATACTTGTGTCGCATCCTTGGAAGATGCTGACGGTACTTTTTACTTCATAGTAAAATACGCAACTTACCGTAGTAAGAGAAGAAATAGAAACGTTGTCGAAGAACGATACTTTGCGGGAAACTTATGCCCTTCGGTTTCATTTCAATAATTGTCATGACGATTTAAGTATATACAAGTATATTTTTCAGCGTAGTTACAATTTAAGACGAGGCCATTTTATTAATTTTATAAAAAAAATGATACTCTTCATGAATCAGATATTTGATTGGTTATCTAACATATTCACGGTCATTGTTAGGTCTTCATCAGCTGAACGATATATGAGTATAGTCTGTAGTAATACCAGGAGTGAATTCTATTTGATAATTTTACGATAAAGTGCTCGTGAAATTACCGACGTTACGTAGTGATATGAGTAAATACTAAGACTATTTCGTTAAATTAAATTAAATTGGGTCTTATTTATGGACGCTCTTTAACTGCGGTGGTCCTTAGCGTCCCATTCTATATTGGGCGTGAAAGACCGGTAATTTTGCCTCTTTATCAGGCTTGAGGTTCTTTTACGTGCCGTAAATCTACGACACGGGACCACTGACTTTGTCTACCTTTCGAAGGAAACCATGCTAAGGGTTTTTACGCTCGAAAAGATCAATCGCTCTCCGCCGGGTTTGAACACGCGACCTCGGAAACTAGACTAGCATGGTAACCACTACACCACGGAAGACAAGGATTCTTACTTTGTACTATTATTCAATTTACTTTTAATATAATCTAATCCAATTCCATATGCGGGAAGGGCTGTATCATCATTTTGGTTTACTAGCCTCCACCACCACCACCACCACCACCACTTCTACTTGACTCCGCTATCAAGCGATTCTCAGCTCAAAGGACTCGCGTTTAATTCCCTGCTGCAGTGGAGGAATTTGTCTGATTAAAATCACTCCGTACCCTACAAAGAGTCTCGAAGTATGAATGTGGAAGTTAGTGTATTATACAGTAAATGAATAAAAGTCCAACGATAACTTGCAGTTCACCAAAATGCTAACACCAAAAAGTTATTTCTCAGGTCAAAGCCTCTGGTGTGCCATAAATTTTAAAGGGGGCTGCACAAATAGTAATAATAAGAAATAATAACAGTAATAATAATTTACAAACAATCGAAAATCAGATGCACCAGTATGAACAGAATGCGATCATTTCGGACAATTGAGCATCAGCTGCGATGTCAATTCGACGATTTTACAGCGATGTTGAAAAAAAGCCAAGCGCGTGAAACTGGCCTTGCCATAGTTGGCCCTTGCTATCAAATGTCTGATAATGTATGAACGGAATATATATGGTTTTGATTGCTGTGCTCTGTCATTAAGCAAGTAAACTGCTGAGATGTCAAAGCCGAGTAAATAAAAACAATAAACGAATAAGAATAAACACTAGAAACAATTTTTATTGCACATCTCTTGCACATATGACGAACCGCAGACTTCACACCCTTATATCTCCCCCCCCCTTATGTTTTCTGATATGTTTTCCAATCCAAAAACTACGATCGATGCACTTGAGGTCGTGAATAGTTTCTATTCTATGCGAGTATAAGTAACATTGGTTCTAAGGTTTTTCCAAAATGCATGCTGAATACGAAGAGATAATCAAAAGTTCCTTTAAAAAAAAAAGCATAACATAACAGAGAAAGATGTCTCAGGCGTCAATGTCTGTGGCTCGCATTCGAGAGGTCCCGGGTTCAAATCCGTGAGCCGACCAACCGGATTGGATATTTAATACTACGGTTCAACGTTCCACCTTAGGCCTAAAACAATAATAAACATGAAAATATATGGTAATAGCGAATGCTCTGCCATCTATCCATAGATAATGCAGCATTATCTGTGGATAGAGATCCATTGTACCGCATCCTAATGCCTGCCCGGCACGTGTAGAAGCAGAGGTACAGCTGCCGAGCACTAAGGCATCTGTGAACGAGTGAAGAATCAAGATGGTACGGTACAGGGATGAGATCTAGAAGGTTAACTGTCCGTCAAACACCGAGCCATGAGATATTTCCTAACAGATCCGTCGCGATATGACCATGCAGTGAAAACGACGTAAAATCAATAGAAAAAAGAAAACACAGACAGAAAAAACACAAGTTCTAACCCGAGACTGGTGAATTAATTGAATACATTTCGAGTTCCAATGCCGTGGTTAGTTTCTGTTTCCATTTAGAGATAAAAGGGTTCCCTTGACCCTGTCCGTCATTCCTTCGTGTTCTCTTGAAACTTTGGCATAATATTCTGAAACATGCTATACAAATTCAGACAATTTAACTCCGTCCTTGTGTACTAAAGAAGGAACTACAAATTCCACGCAATTATATCATGACAGGTAAACATCCTAGAATGACAAGGAAGTTATTGAAACAACAAGGACCTTCGAGATAGAGTCGCTGCAGAATATATTTCGAATACTCAAGTATTGACTTTCTCTACCATTCGACTCAAAATTCGATATCAATATATATCTCTCTCTAGCACGCTCCCACACATTAAGTGGATTTCTACGACTCCATCCCGCCCATTTGTTGATCAAAACGAATATACATATCAATTCTTTTTCTTTATTTTTGTTTGTTTGTTTTGTTTCGTTTTTACTTTACTTTATCACGAGAAAGTAATGCAAAAATCGATACCGAAATATTATCGGAAGTACATATTTTGAGGCCCCATGAATGCAAAATAAGCATTTTTAGAAAAAAAATCTTGTTACATTCACATGACTTCTTCTACCCTCTATCCTTTATTAGTAGGCATACAAATTATTCTTGCAAAAGCTTATTTTACCATGTGGTTCATTTTAATCGAGATAAACCTTTCTAGAAATAACTACATTACACATTCCGTTATAGATACAAAGGGAATAGCGATAGTTAAATGTTTTAAAACTGGACGTATACGTTGGCCTTAAAATTTCACACTCTTTCCTTGACATAACGAGACTGTGAAAATCGACAGGACTTTTAAAAGAGTGGCTAAGTACTGAAAAATTCGAACTGGCCCCGTAGCTCAGTCGGTAGATCACCTGTCTGCTGTGCGAGGGATCCCGAATTCGATTCCCGGCTGGGGGTGGGAATTTTTCTCTAGCCAAGATTATTCCCAATCTTCCCCAGAGTCTGGAGTGTGAACGTGTGTGTGATCCAATGATTAAAACCCATCATGTGCAAGAAATCCATCGATAAGATAATACAGTTAACACAATTGCCAATAGCCAGCAAGTTCCAAAGGAAATGCCGTCTATAAGACCAATGTAGTTAAGTTAAATGGAACTAAAAGAAATCGAACAATTAATAACGGATGTCTCGGAAATGGCTGATGTGACAAAAAGAGTTATTTGTAATAAATTGTGTGTTTTAAATAGAGATACATTTCTTCTGTAGTATGTTCTCGTTTACCGGATATACTAGATACAAAATTCCTTCCGAATGAAGAGGTCTTCAAAGACTGTTCCCAGGAAATTCAAGATATACATTTTATTTATCATGTACACATCTTTAATATATGGTGTTTTAATCAAAATCGTTAGAGCTATTTTTTAAAAAATAAAAAATTTCGAAAAACCTTCCATGTTAAGGGCATTTTGGGGCGGGGGAATTTTCTTGAAAATCTTCGTGTCGGATCTTTAGAAATTACTAATCTTAAACAGCAAGTGTAGTGTTTATCCCACTTTTCGTTTTTGAGTTATACCGTTCAGACACACATGCACCTTTATCGAAAACTTTTTTTTTGGACTCAGAAAGCCTCAAAACATGTACTTCCGGTGAAATTCCTAATCGAATTTTTGGATGGAATGCAATCCTACCTTCTCTGCCTACTATGGACGTGGTAGAGAATATAAAAAAGGTCTAAGTGTGTGTGAACAGCATAACTAACAAATCTGATGTGTTATATTCACATGACTTTCCTACCCTCTAGCGCTTATTAGTGCATATACAAATTATTCCTATGACAGCTTATTTTCGAATCTTCATTTTAATCCAGATAAAACTTTCCAAAAATGGCCTGCATTACACATGTCGTTATAGATATAAAGGGAATAGCGATAGCCAAATGTTTAAGAACTGGAGACTATGTAATGGTCTTAAAATTCAATGCTCTCTGCGTGCAATTCAAGAAACAACTGAATATCGAAAGGACTTGAAAAGAACGATAAAGTATTGAAGAATTCGAACCATTAATAACGGATATCTCGGAAATGGCTGATGCTACAAAAAACTCATTAGGAATAAATTATGTGTTTTAAAGAGATCTACTTTTTTTGTGTAGTACGCTTTCGTCTTTCGCTTAACGTTTACTAGTTATGCAAGATTAAAGAAAATTTCTTCCGAATGAAGTGGGCTTCACAGCCTATTCCCAGAAAATTCGAGATATAGATTTTATTTGTAATAAATATCTTGAATACATGGTATTTTAAACAACACTGTTAGTCATTTTTGAGAGAAACTTCGAAACATCTTCAGTGTAAAGGGTGGTTTGAGGTGGGGGCTTTTCTTGAAAATCTTCCTGTCGCATCTTTGGAAATACCAAGTTTGGTATTTATCCGATTTTTCGTTTATAAGCCATGTTGTTCACGGATACAGACACACACATTGACGGGTTTTCTAAAAATGCGGAGCTTTTTGGATTCATGGGGTCTCAAAACATGTATTTCCGGTGAAATCTCTCGATATCGAATTTTTGGACGGAATGCAATACCTTCTCTGTCTACTATCTACGTGATAGAGAAAGTAAAAACAAAAGCTGGAATAAATAACAGTCTTAGTATTTAAGTTCAGAATCTTCCAAAAACGCGACAAGAAGATTTTCAAGAAAATCTCCCAACCGGCCTTTACATGGAAAACGTTTTTCTCAAAAATTGCTGAGGATTTTGATTAAAATAACATACGCACCCGATATTTACATGGAAAATATACGCACATCTTGAATTTGCTAGGAATAGGCTGTGAACTCTTTATTCGGAAGGAATTTTGCATAACTGTTAAAAGTCAAGAGTTAGGAAAAAACGCACAACACAAAAACAGAAACAAAAAAGAAGCAGATATCTCAATTTATTTCAAATCACTTTTTTGTGGCATTCCACAAAATGTTTTAATTTTCAGGTATTGTTCCGTATGCGGGTAGAAACGCAATTTTAAGGAACTTGCGGAATCGGGGTTTTTGTATATGTAGAGTTAATTGTGTAGTATGCTGACTTTTTAAGTTATGCAGGAGTTGTTTATTTATCGGAAATGTTGGACAATTTTTGGCAACGCTTAGCGTTGGCGGACATCTTGTCAGCAGTTATTGCCAACGTGATGAAAAAAATCTGATGTGTTACGCTCACATGACTTTCTCTACTCTTGTACAACCTATTTTTACAAACGCTTATTCTCCATCTACTTCATGTTAATCGAGATAAACATTTGCAGACTATCTTATTGCTAATTTTCTTGTAGATGTAAGGGGAAAATATATTTACAAGGGCAATATAGCAAAACAGTAGCCTTTAAGCACATACATATCTCTTAATAGCTGGTTGCTAGGTGCAGCACCATTCCCTTTCCCACAGATTAATATTCTTTGTATATACAAGACAAAAAAATGAATAACGAATTCCCATTTGAGAAAATAAGTATTGAAAAATTTAAGGGAATAACAAGCAATATGTCGAAAATGGTTCACTCAACAACAAAAATGTATATGACATAAATTGTATATTTTAACGCGATCTACATTTTTTGTGTAGTAGAATTTTGTCTATCTCTTATGGTTTACCAGTTATGCAAAAGTCGTTCACAATGAATACTTCTGGAGACATTCCCAGAAAATTCGAGATATACATTTCATTTCTCATGACAATATCTTAAACATATGATATTTTAATCAAAATCGTTAGAGCCATTTTTGAGAAAATTAAAATTTTCGAAAAATGTCCCATATAAAGGGTAATCTGGGGTGGGGGGATTTTCTTGAAAACCTTCGTGTCGCATCTCTGGAAGATACTGAACCTAAATACCAAGTTTGGTGTTTATCCGACTGTTCGTTTCTGAGTTATGCTGTTCACAGACACACACACGGACATGTTTCCAAAAAAGCTTTTTTTGGATTCAGGGGGTCTCAAAACATATATTTCCGGTGAAATCTCGGTATGGAATTTTTGGGTGGAATACAATACTTCCCCTACTTACTATATGTAGTAGAGAAAGCAAAAAAATGTGGGCTAACGGAATGTCGCGAAGTAATGAAAATGTGGTAGCTGAAGTGGTTGATTCGAGTTTAGTCGCGCAGATCCTACAGCTACGCACTGCTACGCTCCCTCTGCTCTCCTAAAAACATTGCTCAGCTACGTTTTACGTCTTAGGGCCCTCAATGTTGCAATGCTGGCAGCAGAATCCCGACTGCAACACTCCCATGATGCTACCTACTCGCATACGGCCATTATTTTGTAATTTTTACTTACTCTCTAGCGAGAGGAGCATTTGCCTTCCACCTAAAAATTC
Organism: Deroplatys truncata; assembly: GCA_030765065.1. NCBI lineage: Eukaryota > Metazoa > Arthropoda > Insecta > Mantodea > Mantidae > Deroplatys > Deroplatys truncata. The sequence continues at coordinate 38,944,571 of CM060980.1, forward strand.
AATATCGAGGTTTCGCCGTAAATACACGTTTTAAGGTGTCCTGAAAAAAAATAGATAAATGGTACGTCCGCGCACGCGCGCGCGTGTGAGAGAGAGAGAGAGAGAGAGAGAGAGATAGCCAGGCAGAGAAAACACCTTAAGTCAAAACGAAAAGTTGGTCAAACACCATGATTGGCAATTTAAATTCAGCATCTTCCAAGGATGCGACACAAAGATTTCCAAGAAAGTCCTCCTAACTATCCTTTATTTAAAACATTTTCCCTTTTTTCTCTCAAAAATGGTTATAACCACTTTTATTAAAATATCTTATGTTTAAGAAGACCATGAGGCACATCAGAGCCTTCTTTCTTTCTTCCTTCCTTTCTTTCTTTCTTTCTTTCTTTCTTTGTAAATGGTAGTGATAAATACTTTTGCCCCAGGTGCTCACAATTTTTCGATGGCTTTGAAAGGTAACACCCCTAAGTTATACACGTAATATCTTCTGCTTACCTGCCATGTACTGTGTACCTGTATACAACTTACAATAAGCAGCAGAAGCGATAAATTTGTTACTCTAACGAATTCTCTGTGTCTGGCATGAATGTATAATAATTATAATAATATCTACACTTCATGGCAAGATACGAGTAGTTCGGCATATCTTTCTCTGCTTAAACTACAGCTCAAAATGCGTATTCGTGTAGCAGGCACCTAGATCGTGCGTCATTATTTCACTTGTGTTGTAAAGTTTCAAGTAATCCAACACCAGTGTGCGTTTTACTGGTGCAGTTGGACGTCCGACTAATGGTGCTCTTATTGGAGTGGATAATAATAATAATAATAATAATAATAATAATAATAATAATAATAATAATAATAATATAATTTGTCATGAACTGTAAGTGATTTGAATCCACCAAGGCTGGCAGCGCAGACATATCATCTCTCACCTGTTTTCATTAAACAAGGTTAGTTTTAGTCTTTCAATGTTATATTTAGCATATGTGTAGCAAAGGTATGTTACCTTGTCCCTTATTTAAGCAAATAATGTAATTGAGTTTAAGGAAGATGGAAGTTACGAATACTGAAAACATATGACTGGCTCCGAACAGGATCATGGTTAAGAGACGTATTAATTATATATTAATGGTACGTAATGAGAACCACAAGCTCTACGGAGGGCAGGGAATAATTCTAACAAGTAAAAATTCTCACGGTCCCGCCATGAGTCGAATCCGATGCCTCTGGTTAATCAATGAAGCATGAGTGTCCAACAAATTAAAAAGTGTAACATCCATTTCCTGGACCACTTTTATTAACAAAGCGCAATAAATGCGACACAGCATGACGCTTGACGTACTAGAACCAATTTTCTTGATATTGATGAATATGTCTAGCATTTTATGGGTTGCTTTCACAGTTATTGAGTTTTACACATTAATGCTAAGCGCTTAAACAGAAAAGAGGCTATCCTTGGATGTTATTGAAGATGTAGATCCTGAAAAACTTAATATTAACGGCTTTAGAGGTTATTTTACAGTTTCATAATGTTGCAAACAAACTGCTGTTCAGCACTGTTCAAATTTAGTGCAGCATTAAAGACTTGTTATTCTCTTCAGTATTCCGTTTCAATGAACGAGTAGTGGGAGCTTTAATCATTCTGAACTTTTGCATCAACGAACTTCCTGAAGTTTTCTTGCATATCATCGTCCTCTTCCTAACAGGTGATAGTCCTACAAAGACTGTTCCGGCTTACAGAACATTTTCCCGCCATCTATCTCTTCACAAGGACGGCCTAGTGATATTTTCCCAGTGATTGGTCTGTATTCAAGATCGCTCGGGGGATCCTGTTTCTGGGCATACGCTTGACGTACTAGAACCAATTTTCTTAATATTGATGAATTTACTGCATGGCAGGTTCCATTCGCAGTTATTGTAGAATGTCTTTGTTTCGTTGATGGTTCTATTTCGGCGCATAAACTTCATTTCACTGGCAGTAATTTTGTATTTATCACATTTTCGTACGGTCCAAGCTTCGCTGACGTAACCGAAGACAGGTCTTGCCAAGGTCGGGTGCGGGCTGAGGAAGGTTTCATTACACTGTTGATAGTGCCAATAGATTTCTTGAATTTAAAGATGTTTTTATATATCTAGATAGGGTAAAAAAGAAAGATTAAAGCCAAGGTAATTATATTCATTAACCTTTCTGAAATGTCATTTATAAAAATGTACCTTGCCATAGAATGCCATTACTTTTGTATTCGCTATGGATATTTCCAAGTGATATTTATCAACTATTAATGTTAAATTATACATTGATCGTTGTAAATCACCTTCTGAAGTGGCTAGCAAGACCAAACCAATTGCAAAAAAAAAAAAAAAAAAATAAAAAAAAATAACATCTAGTTGCAAATGTCGATTTATAGTTATATGACCATGCCTTTGTTTCTAATTTCTCGTATTATTGCATTCACAAATATTGAATATAAGAGGCGAGAGAGAACATCCTTGTTTGACACCGGTAAACATGTTTAACTGATCAGAGATTTCATCATAATTTTAAGAAATGAAAGTTTCTTGGTACAGATTTAAAATATTATCAGTTATTTGCTCTGGGATATTATCAAGTTTTAATATTTCTATAAATTTATTGCGGTTTATATGGTCAAACGCTTTTTCTTTTTAAACCAATAAATGATATATGTGCTTCTATATTAAATTCTCGGTGTTACTCTGTCAAAAGCCTCATTGTAAAGTATCCATCACGACAACTATCTTAGATCCATTTTGCTCTGTTCCCAAAAGTCTTCATAATATCTGTTTAATTTACTTTTGATCATGTTGGACAAACGTTTTACAACCGGTATTTAGTAAACTACTTCCTCTATGAGTACTGCCTATCTTAATTATATTCTCTATAATTTCTTACATATAGCACATGAAACTATTTGTTTCACATCCAGAATCCTCCCAGTCACAGTCAAGTCCAGGTGGCGCAAGTTTTTGAGGGCATGTAGTTACTACGATTGGTACATTGGGGGGGGGGTTAATTGCTTTATACTGCTTTTCTTTCAAAGCGAAATCAGTCTTTGACAGAAAAAGCTCCAACCTACAAACAGAAATGTGTGTTCATCGCTACCAAATACATCCAAAGCAACAAGTTAAACGTACATGAATATAATCCAGCTCTTGCATAATTGCAATATTCGATCACTTGAAATTAATAATGGTTCTAACGTACCGAGAAATGACCAGAAAGGTTGGTCGGACGCTGCATTTCTGTCTTGAGGCAGCATTTTTAACACTTAAATGATATCAATCTAATTATGTAATATAAAAATAATAACAGCCCGCCTTAAGGCAATATGTGTATAATATAGAATACAAAATGTATTTAACAGTCATTGTATTATGCTTATATTATTATGTACGTGTATAATAATGTTATGTGAATGTATTACGTAATTTAACAATATAGGAGCTGTGAGAATAGAAGCAAGCTACTTTCCGTAACAAACAAAATTATAAAGTAGAAGCCGAAAGTTGCTAATAATGAGGTAACCTTGAGACAACAATAAATTAGAAAAGTTTAATAATGCTACTAATAATTCTTGGAACATTAATGTAATCTTTAAAACAGTCTATAAATAGCCAATCAACAACTAGAAAAACTTTAAGTTAAATAAAAGTATTCTATTGGAGTAGGATTAGCCAATCAGAGACTTGAAATAAAGGAAATTTACAAATTCAGGCGGCAGACGCTACAAGATTACGTACCCGATCGGTACGATACAGGTTCAATGTGAGACGTGAAAAGTTATTGCGGCGAGAATAATATAAAGTTTACGTGTTAAAAGGTTTAATTAACAAAAATCTCACAGCTCCACGGTAGGATATATCAATGAAGTGTTATTTAATCGTGTGAAGGATTAATAAACAAAGTACAATACAATTTGAATTTGTGTAAGCCTTGTTCTTTAGCCACACCAGCCCTGCTAAGAGATACAGGTTCTGAAAATTACTACCGACGCAACCGAGGTATACATATATAATATTTAAATAAACATTATAATACAAAGCTGATTTTTAAACGTGGGGCGAAGGCCACCGGAAAGTTTGTATCCTACGTGGGGCAACACAACTTCTTCAGCCTCCACCCACACTATACACATCATGAGCAGAATGCAGCAATGGGGGCACCATATGGTCAGCATGTCGCCTCCACCGGCATCTTAAACGCGGTTTGCGAAATAAAAAAGCTGATGTGTTGCACTCACATGACTTTCCCTACTCTTGTACAAACTATTTTCACAAACGCTTATTCTCCATATGCTTCATGTTAATCGAGATATCGAGATGTTAATCTTATTGCTAATTTTCTTGAAGATGCAATGGGAATCGGTAGGCTTTAAGCGATAGTCAAATATGTTAAGTGCTGGTTACTATGTGCAGCATTCCATTCTCTTTGCATGTTCAGGACGTAAAAAAGAATAGCTAATTCCCATTTGAGAAAAAGTATAAGTATTGGAAAATTCAAACAAATAACAAGGAATATCTCGGAAATGGTTCACTGGACAAAAAAAAACCTATATGACGTTTTTTGACGTATAAAACGTGTTATTTTAACAAAATATACATTTTTTGTGTAGTAAAATTTTATCTATCTCTTACGGTTTACCAGTTATGCAAAAGCCATTCACAATGAAGAGGGCTTTCTGGGGACATTCCAGAAAATTCAAGATATACATTTCATTTATCATGAAAATATCTTAAACATGTGATATTTAAATCAAAATCGTTCGAGTCATTTTTGAGAAAATAAAAATTTTCGAAAAATGTTCAATGTAAAGGGTGGTCTGGGGTGGGTGATTTACTTGAAAATGTTCGTGTCACATCTTTGAATGATACTGAACCTAAATAGCTTTCGTTTTTGGGTTACGCTGTTCACAGACAGACAGACACACAGACAGACACACACACACACACACACACACACACACACACACACACACACACACACGGACCTTTTTCTAAAAATGCTTTATTTGGCTTCAGGGCGCCTCAAAATGTGTATTTCCGGTGAAATCTCGGTGTCGAATTTTTGGGTGGAATACAATACTTCCCCTACTTACTATACTAGTAGAGAAAGTAGAAATGGCTACTTCCCATCAGGCAGCTCGAACTGGTCCCCAAGGAATTCTCAAGGCCGAGTACACCCCGTAACACACCATCCGGCAGAGCAAAACTCCGCACGAAGCACCCGGAATCGAACTTTGATCCTCACACCGCAAACGACAGCGCTACCGTTCCTAGAGCTTTTACAGGTACCTATATCTGTTCAAGAAAGTAAGGAAATACATATCTCCTTTAGTTTTCAACTAGAAAATTCTCTTATTGTACGACCAAGCCGAACACGATATAGTAACATCAAACCGTGAACCAAGCAACTTACTTTAAAAACTTCCGAAAATAAATTCCGTTCATCACTATCGTTGTTTTACCTAATGATGCATTCGCGGTTTCTGATTCAAAACAACGCAAAAGTGTAAAACTATCAACCAAAGATAAGACAAGTCTTGAGTGAAAATTATAATCAGTGATCTGTTGCAATTTATCAAACAGATCTTATCTTTGCCCCTTGCACGACGGGAAAGTTGTATACATTCTTTCTCTTCTTTATCTTAATAAACTCTTGGGTCAGCAGCCATCGATGTAACCTTTGGTCTCGATAAAGCGATAAAACATAATATACTATATACCAAGAATCTCAATAAAAGAATTTCATAATTAAACATCTAAGATATGTCCTGTAATATATTGACATTCCAGAGTCACAAAATTACACCTAAGGTAGATAGGAAAATCTGACAGATAACTCTTAGGATCTGCTATCCTCTTTTTCTCCGTTTTCCACACCATGCCAAAGTATTAACAGATTGGAAATCTATAGAGGTCAGGAACACATTACGTTTCAAGCATGTAATTATAACGCACAAAGGGCGTTTTGGGTCCAGATGGCTATGCTTAGAAAGCCATTTACGTCCTGCTTTTTCGGGATACCTAAAGAGGAATATAACTCCTGATATTCGCGATGCAGTTTTGTATGTGTTAAAGTTTTACCCACCCCAAACATACAAACTTTTACTTTCTCCACCACGTACCTAGGTAGAAAAGGCATTGCACTCCACCCAAAAATTCGATACCCAGATTTCACCAAAAATATATTTTGAGGCCCCCTAAAACAAAACCCATTTTAGAAAGATATTTTTATGCGAGAGAGAGAGAGAGAGAGAAAAGAGCTTAACCCCAAAACAAGATGTCCAATAAATACCAAAACTTTCAAAGATACATGACGTTTTGAAGAAAATATTCCTATCCTAATCTACACTTTAAATAGAATATTTTTCCAATTCTTTTTTTTTCCCCTCAAAAATGGTTCAAACGATTTTTATTAAAATATAATATATTTTAGATATTTACATCCCAAATAAAACGTATATCTTGAATTTTATGGGAATACCCTATGAAGTCCTCTTCATTCGGAAGGAACTTTGTATAACTGGTAAACCATAAGAGATAGATAAAAACGTACCACAAAAATATAGAGCTCTTTAAAACACAGAATTTATTTCACATAATTCTCTGACGTTACCTGTTTCCGAAATATACATTGTTATTGGTTTGCATTTTTCAATATTTTGTTATTTTTTCAAAGCGCTACCGTTCTTCAGTGTTTCTCGCAATGTCGTGGAAAGTGAGTGAAATTTCTACTCCAGTAATGACCAGCTTTAAAACATCTGAGTATAGATTCGGATTCCTGTATACTCCTCATACCTTCAACGAAATGTGTAATTAAACTATTTCTGCAAAGTTTTATCTTTAACATGAAGCATGAGGGATGATAAGAAACTAAGGTTACAAAGCCTACAGTGAAACGTGTATACTTTATTTCATGCAACCAATACGGCCAACTGATAGTACATACATTAGGTTATTTTTCGACATCGGTTTAGGCATTTGTCGCTTCGTGGAATCAAGTTTGAATATTCCTTCCTGGTAAAAATCCTGTTCTTGCGCGTTCAGTCACGTTGTCGCGAAGCGTTTCACCTACACGTCTGAAGCGAATTGTCGCCCTCCTAGGTGCTCCTTCAAGTGAGGAAAAAGGTGAAAGTCGCCTGGAGCGAGGTCCGGACTGTAGAAAGGGTAGTCGATGATGTCCCAGCGAAACTACTTCAACAGTATGAGGTCGCGCATTGTCGTGAAGGAAGATGACGCCCTCGGTGAGAAATCCTGGCCGTTTCCTCCTGATTGCTTCGCACAATCTTGTCAGGGTCTCGCAATATCGGCCAGCGGTCACTGTAGGTCTTTTTTTCAAAAAGTCCACGAGTATAACACCGGCGCTGCCCCAAAACACTGCGGCCATCACCTTCCCGGCAGATGGCGCCACCTTAAGCTTTGTCTTTGGAGAGGAGGGGTGTTTCCACTCCATTGATGACCGCTTATTTCTGGGGTGTAGTGGTGGATCCATGTCTCGTCACCCATGATAATGTGGTAAAGAAAACTGTTCCCTTCCGCGGAGAACCGTTGCAAAATTTGCAGACTTGCCTCCATGCTTTTCTCCTTGTGTTGTTTGGACTTCGTAGAACCCATCGGGTTCTGCAGAATATAGTGAACAATATGGCGAATGCTTCCGAACGACATTCCCAATTCCACCGTCATAGGCCGTAATGTGATCCTCCTGTTGTCTTGAATCTGCTCCTCCACGCATGCTGTGTTCAAATCTGTTGATGCCGTGCTGGGTCGGCCCTGCGATCCTCGCCGGTGACGTTTTCTCTACCGGCCGCAAACTTTCGACACCATCCATCGACAAGTTCACGCGACATTACAATCTCTCCGTAAAACTCACAACTGCCGGTGAATTTCAGCCCCGGTTACATGTTTCGCCCAGAGAAATCAAATAACGGGGCAGATTTCTTCGCGAGACCAGTTTTCCAAAAGAATCCCAATTGTGTTTACCTACAACTAGCTCTGTAGGTGGCGGGTGGCTGAAGTTCTGCACAGTTGCCAACCGCATGTATTTGAATTACCCTAATTGATTTATAACGGACGAAACTTGATGCAGTAATTTGTATCACAAATTACTTAAATGTAAATAATGATTGTAATATGAATATGCATTTTTATGTGACATTGATTTCAGATGTTTATTAATTGTAATTATTATTGGGAAATAAGTTTATTTGGCCTTACTGAAACTGTCAATAATAGCGCAATAATGCAGCGAGGGGGGTGAGCTGTTTATCATTATTGGAAACGAGGAAGTTACGTAATGTTGGCGCGTTTTTTCCGTTTAGAACCTTCTGGAATATTTTCTCCCTAAAGCATATGTATTCATAATTTTCATTGGATATTAAAATAGACGCTAATGTTGGCGCGTTTTATTAGCCAATTGCAGTTCAGTTATAATCTTTAGGCGTATCTGGATGAAGGAGTATAAATAGGGTAGGTTAGAGGTAGTTTGAGGCCAGTTCATCAAAATTCTTTGTACACTACACGTCGTCTTCAGTTCGTCAGTTTGTCAAAATATTTGTATGAGATACGTCGGCTATAGATTCACAAGTTACGAAAAATCTAAAGTGTTGTAAAGTTAATAATACACAAAGTTGAAGTACGCGAATTAAAAGTGATAAGTAAGAAGTTTTTATAACAGTTTCAGTTTGGCGAGTGTTAAGATCAATGTATAAATGTGATAGTTAACGTGTTCGACAATAAATGTGTAAAACAAATTTCATCAGTGTAATTTTTGGATAAAAGATTCCTTTCCGTTTACACAACCTGTATAGATATACGTGCTCAAGCCAACAGGATAATAACTAGCCGGAGGACATTTGAAATAAAATCAAACAAAAGCTAATACTGCCGCAAATTGCTAACACTAGATGGAGCTACAAACCGAACAAATGAATGACGTCACAAGATGGCTTCAACACGTGATGTAAACAAACATACACAAACATTTGTAAGTAATACACTCCCAAATTGGCTCCCAAACGTGGGGCTCGACAAATTAAATAAAAATACCACTAATACACTCGCAAACTTCAGGAATATTGGCCTTGTAATCTTAGTTTCTGATCACCCCTCGTGGGTAGAAAAATAAGTTTTCGTAAGAATACTTTGGGAAGCTACACAAAAATAAAGAATAGTAGGTAGAGAAAGTCATGTGAATATAACAAGATATTTTCACGAAATTTCAACTTTATACAAGTAGCAAGTAATCATACGAAACAAACATGAGAAAAAACGGAACACTTACAGCGATGAAATAGAACTGCATGCCAGAATGCTATTTGAAGAAAGGTTCTTGTATTTAATTAGGTATTTATATAAAATAGAAAATACGAAAAATGTGTAGCTCTTTTTAAAACCTCCGATAAAGTAGAAAGTACATTCCCAATTAAAAATAATAGTGTATTTATGATTTATTTGCTTGTAATAACGTTTTTCGTGGTGGTTATGTACATATGAGGTTAGCTAGTTAACTATATTAGCGCTGTTTTCAAAATAGTGTAATTTATTAATTTATGTTTGGAAACATAACACATGAAAATAATCATTACAGTATCAACTGTAGTTAGAGCTTCTATAAACATGTTTTTTTATCATAAAGATGTTATGATTGTTATTTGCAGTAAGCTATCAACTTATCAGTATATCAGCTGTCCTACCAAGCGTTGGACAGGTGAATTTTTTTTAAACAAATTCAAATAACCTTTTTATTTAATTTATCCCCAAATTCTGCTTTTTAAACACGTAATCTATAAGTACATTGATTTAGAAGAGCTTTTGCATTGAACTCCTTTTGTTCCTTAGAATTGTGATATTTGTAATAACGAACCCAAAAATATAATAGAAATACTTAAAAAAAATCGTAGAAAAATCCCGGCAATTGTATTTCCAGTATCCTTAACCACCTTTTGACAATCTTTCATATTTTAGAAATGTAAAGTAATTATGCAGTTGGCTCAATACATGTTTGAATAGGTGAAATGGTTGAAAATTTTGAACTGCCATACCTTCAATTCATTAACGCAAATGGCCCAAAATTCTTGGATTGAAGAAGAATTTAGGCTCCTAACGTCAACATTTAACGAAAGAAGAGTGGTAAAACTGGCGGATATAAAGAACCGTTGCTCTCACTTTTTAAAAGCTTTGGAAATACAAACAGCTGTAATTACAGAGTAGAAATATATTTTCAATCGTGAGTTATAACTGCTGTACAACTTTACTCTCCTTATACATTTATAATAAATTATCCCATCGATAATGAACTTGAGCGTAAAGAAAACAAAGCAGGCTTACTTGCTTAACGCATATTAAAGCGTTGCTGCATCCAGAGTACTTCACTAATGCACCTGTAGTGTTGAAATAAATATTTTTCAGTGCTACACAAATCTAAGCATGTGAATGAAATAAAAACTGAAGAAAAATCAAATGTATGTTGTAAACTTACAAACAGTATCCAATATTTTTGCTTGGTTCTTACATCAAGAATTCTTTTGGAAGCTTTTAACGTCCCTTTAACAATCCAGAGATGATAAAGGGTGTATAGTGCTCAACGAGCTCCTGGACCACTGAGCTGTGTTGTTCATCTTATGAGGACAAGGGAACTTCCCAGAAAACTATATCCAGGTAACTCAGCTGAGCCGAGACTCAAATGGTTAGAATTCCAGCTTCCGAATTAGAAGATAGGCATGGTACGCTTCGCATTGTGATTGCTTGTGATAGGATACACACCTCTTTGGTTTTACTTTTAGACGCATTCTTACAACTATTGTTACACCAATATATTTGAGTTCATAGTATCCAGGCCGTGTAAACCCTTTAGCGTAAATACTTAACAATTTATAAGTTGAAAAATGGAAATGGGAAGTGTCATCATTATTTGGACATGAGGCTAACCCAAGAAATACGAATATATCTGTCTGTAATTGACAGATCAATTTAAAAAAAATCTGATGTGTTACACTCACATGACTTTCTCTACTCTTGTACAAACTATTTTTACAAACGCTTATTCTCCATATGCTTCATGTTAATCGAGATATCGAGATGTTAATGTTATTGTTAATTTTCTTGTAGATGCAAGGGGAATATGGTAGGCTTTAAGCGATAGTCAAATATTTTAACGCTGGTTGCTATGTGGCGCATTCCATTCTCTTTGTAGGTCCAGGACATAAAAAAAATCTGATGTGTTACACTCACATAACTTTCTCTACTCTTGTACAACCTAATTTTACAAACGCCTATTCTCCATATGCTTCATGTTAATCGAGATATCGAGATGTCAATCTTATTGGTAATTTTCTTGTAGATGCAAGGAAAATATGGTAGCTTTTAAGCGATAGTGAAATATTTTAACGCTGGTTGCTATGTGACGCATTCCATTTTCCTTGCATGTCCAGGACATAAAAAAAAATGAATAACGCATTTGAGAAAAAGTATAAGTATTGGAAAATTTAAGGAAATAACAAGCAATATCTCGAAAACGGTTCACTCAACAAAAGAAATGTATATGACATAAGTTGTGTATTTTAACGCGATCTACATTTTTTGTGTAGTAAAATTTTGTCTATCTCTTATGATTTACCAGTTATGCAAAAGTCGTTCACAATGAAGAATACTTTTGGAGACATTCCCAGAAAATTCGAGATATACATTTCATTTCTCATGACATTACCCTAAACATATGATATTTTCATCAAAATCGTTAGCCATTTTTGAGAAAATTAAAATTTTCGAAAAATCTTCCATGTAAAGGGTAGTCTGGGGTGGGGGGATTTTCTTGAAAACCTTCGTGTCGCATCTCTGGAAGATACTGAACCTAAATACCAAGTTTGGTGCTTATCCGATTGTTCGTTTTTGAGTTATGCTGTTCACAGACACACACACACACACACGGACATGTTTCCAAAAATGCTTTTTTTGGATTCAGGAGGTCTCAAAACGTGTATTTCCGGTGAAATCTCGGTATCAATTTTTGGGTGGAATGCAATACTTCCCCTACTTACTATACGTAGTAGAGAAAGTAAAAAATGAATAACGAATTTCCATTTGAGAAAAAGTATTGACAAATTTAAGGGAATAACAAGCAATATCTCGAAAATGGTTCACTCAACAAAAAAAATGCTTATCACATAAATTGTGTATTATAACGCGATCTACGTTTTTTTGTGTAGTAACATTTTGTCATCTCTTATGGTTTACCAGTTATGCAAAAGTCGTTCACAATGAAGAATACTTTTGGAGACATTCCCAGAAAATTCGATATATACATTTCATTTGTCATGAAAATAACTTAAACATATGATATTTTAATCAAAATCGTTAGAGCCATTTTTGAGAAAATTAAAATTTTCGAAAAATGTTCCATATAAAGGGTAATCTGGGGTGGGGGGATTTTCTTGAAAACCTTCGTGTCGCATCTCTGGAAGATACTGAACCTAAATACCAAGTTTGGTGTTTATCCGACTGTTCGTTTCTGAGTTATGCTGTTCACAGACACACACACGGACATGTTTCAAAAAATGCTTTTTTTGGATTCAGGGGGTCTCAAAACATATATTTCCGGTGAAATCTCGGTATCGAATTTTTGGGTGGAATACAATACTTCCCCTACTTACTATACGTAGTTGAAAAGTAAATTTATATATATATATATATATATATACTTATATATATTGATATATATATATATATACTTATATATATTATACATACATAGAGTAAAACCTGCCTTCAACGGACCCTTGTTAAACGGAAATCTGTCTTAAACCGAAATATTTCATGGTCCCATGAATTTTGCTGTGAAAAACATGCTAAATTCCCTTTATTAAGCGAAAACTGTCTTATGCGGACAACGGAAATCAAAGCACGCCTTTTAACGGAAACTTTCCAGTTCCTAGTGCAGGAGGGGGTTGCGCTAATGGTGGTCCGAATATTGAGGAACCTGTCACACTCATGCTTCACTGCATAGTTAACAATAAGCACGGCTGATTGTCTTTTATTGTTGTCTCTTCCCTTTCCATTTCCTGCTCTAATGACTTGTCAGCTCTAAGCAGTACACCTCTAAACTTGGGAAAATTGTGCTAATGGAAAAATAAAGAGAGAACTTAAGAAAACTGAAAACCAGGACATTAATGAAATAGTGTGGGAGTGGTTCGTTAATGTTAGGGCAAAAATCACCGCATATCGGGGCCTATGTTACAGGAATATGCTAAAAAGGTAGCTGAAAAACTGGGTAAGACTGAATTCAAAGCATCTAATGAATGGTTGGAGAGTTCCGCAAAAGACATCAGATCATTTTTAACCAACCTTGTGGTGAATAGAATGACGTCAATATTGAAACCATCGCTGATTGGATTGCTAAACTACCTGCAATATTCGAAGGATACGACCCTGAAAACATAGCAAACGACGACGAGACGGGACTATTCTTCCGCGAATAAATAATTGCTTAAAACGTGAGAACAAGTGTATGTTTATGGTTTAATTTTGTTAATAGCCTAGGCCTACTTTCGTTAAACGGAAATGTTTTTAACGTAAATGTTCGAGAGTCCCGTTCAATTTCGCTGAAGACAAGTTTTACTATATACCAGTTGAGTCACCTGCGCCTATTTATTTTTGAATTTATGCAACGTGCCAAACGACATATGTGACTTACGCCTTTCTTGAATGCCTTTTAATGGCTAATTTGCGTAACACTTTATAGAGGGATACATAACGCAGTGCATAAGGGTTTTACGGGACAGAATGCAATCGCTATGTATGTCGATGCAAAAAACATCCCACCCTGACACTGAGAGCCGCAGTAGCAATTTTAGTCAATTTTTACAAACTTTTATTCTTTAACATACATCCATGCACCCCTCTGAAAACGCCCCTGAAGGAACAACCTATCACATGCATCGGTTGACAAAACCATTTGTAAACATAATAGCAGATCTACGCAGTGCGACCAATTGGTTTTAAGCCGTTAGTCAATGTACAGCCTTGTCAAAAAAATGCAAAGTATTAGGTAGATAATTTCTCTTATTTCACAAACTATGGCGTATTTCAGATCATACAATAATTGTAATGTCTGATGAAGTTTATTTGTTTGAATTAAAACTACCAAACTGAGCTCAAAACACTGTATGACGCTGCAAAAAGCGTGTAAAGATTCGAGGTGGGGTCTAGTTCTGTGATTACTAATTCGTATAGGAACCTCAGCTCGCAAGGTAGCATTGGCCAAATGGTATTATCGTGGTTGCTTTAACACTGTGCCACTTTAATTCGGGTTCAAATCCTTCGGGTGAATTTCAAACTTTTTATTACGTTTTGTTTTATCTCTTTCGGCCTATAATTTGATATTATAATATAAATAACATTTTGATAACATTATAAGTGTGTACAAAATAGAATAATTGTCATGTTTTCCTCATGTTTTCCACCGCAAAGCCCAAAACATATACGGGCACACTCATACGTGAAGAATGCAGGCAGATTACACCGCGCATGTTACAGCATGCAAGGAGGTCTCTCCGGCAACGTACACAAATGTGCATTGATGAAGATGGTCGTCTTTTTTAACGTTTACTTCCTTGATGAAATCCACGCTCTTTATTCTGTTTGCCCGTGAACTTAGCACATTTACAACTGCTTTGTCAATAGAAGTGAAACATAAGGTTTAAACATGAAACAAAAACTGTTATATTTAATATCGTCGATAGGCGCCCAAGAGAATGAACGCTAACAACGTAACACGGTTTACAACACCAGATACGGTACAGATTATTAGGGTAAACATTATACACAATTATCTGATTGTAATTCTTATGTCTTTGGCTCACAAGAAAGCCAGTAACAAAAATAAATAAACTGGTACACTAAAATACAGAAAATAAACACGAGAGGAAAAAAACTAAAACAATTTTATGTTTGTATCAGATTCAACCTCCGAAGCTAACCTATGCTTCACCATATTCCGGCAGCTAAACCACTCGGCCAGAACCCACGTAGTTTATCCCGCTCTTCGGGAAAACGTTCCTCTGTCTCTTTGCAACCATTATATCCATGAAACGCCGTCTTTTTAAAGGTTTTCGCAGCTCTTTGGTTCTCATTCAGGCCTTTAATCATTAATGGGGATTGCGTATAGTAACAAATAGAAGGGCAGAGCTACAATAAGTTTGTTTGCTAAAAGGGACAATGTTTTACCATTAGAATATAAACTGCGGGTTGCATAGATACGAATATCTAGGGGCAGCTGACTCACCTGGTATATCTGATGTGTTGCTCACATGACTTTCTCTACGCACTCTTATACAAACTATTCTTAAAAGGCTTATTCTTTTATCTAATTCTGTTAATTAAGATTAACGTTTGCACAAATGTTCTTATTGCATATTTCCTTGTGGTTACAAGGGAATTAGGGGAATGTATCAGGCTTTTAAGCGATAGTCAAATCTTTTAAGAATGGATTGATGTGATGTTTTTGAAATTCCGTTCTAGCTGGCCAAGAGGGGAAGAGAAATAATGGCTTCCCATTTGAGAAAAATGTAAGCATTTGAAAATTCAAACTAATAACAAGGAATATCTCGGAAATGGTTAATAAACAAAAAATCACATAAATCGTATGCTTTAACGAGATCTACATTGTTTTGTATGGCAAGGTTTTATCGATCTGTTACGGTTTACCAGTTATGCAAAAGTCATTCAGAATGAACACTTCAGAGGCTATTCCCAGAAAATTCAAGATTTACTCGTACATTCATTTGTTATGAAAATATCTTAACATAAGGGATTTTAACAAAATCGTTAGAGCCATCTTTTAATCAAAATTTTCGAAAAATTTCCCATGTAAAGGATAGTTTGGGATGGGGAGAATTTTCTTGAAAATCTTCGTGTCGCATCCTTGGAAGGTGCTGAACTTAAATACCAAGTTTGTTATTTAACCGACTTTTCGTTTTAGAGTCCTGCGGTTTACAGAAACACATGGACGGGCCTTTTTCTAAAAGTGCTTTTTCTTTTGGTTTACGAGGCCTCGAAACATATATTTGCGGTTAAATCTCGACATCGAATTTTTGGATGAAATACAACACTTCCCCTATTTACTATAAGTAGCAGAGAAAGTAAAAATACTGTATTGTCAGTATAAATGCTTATCTCTCTCTCTCTCTTTAAATTTTTACAATAATTATATTTTTGCAGTTTTCCAGAAAAAATATTAACTTTAAAAAAAATTTTCCTTAATAAAGGGCAAACTTATCACATCTTTAGGTCCCGTTTTCTCCGAAAAGAATTGAAGCAGAGAGCTGTCACTTTTACTATATATAAAAGTATTCTGTCATGTACCACTGATTTAAGGAAATTAGAAATGTCTGTTTCTAACATTTTCTCTACGTGAAGAAAAGTAACCAAAATCTATTCCTGAATTTTTAAACAAAATCCTCAGTTTATAAAAATATGTTGGACTTAACAGTATAACTTTAGTTCAGGGGCTGTAATAGATTATCTCACATAAGTGTACGAAATTTCAGCCTTGGAGTGTTTAAAGGTTTTGCGAAAAGCGAATATGTTTGGAAAAATGTCGTTTTGAGATAATCCAGTTGAAAATTAAATTCATAGGTTTGACTAACATTAGTGCACTCCAAGAAAGCATTATGATTAACTGCATCCTGGCTGCCTACTGATTCGCAATCCTGTGCCTTTTGACCTGGGACTGCTTAGATGAAGCCTGTGATATCCTTTTAACACATAACACTAAGTGGGGGCTTTTGAAGTGACGCACTCTATTTAAATGTTCTTTTTAAATTATTTTAAGTGTTTCAATTGACCAATGGCCATATATATTCTAAATCAGAATATTTTTCCATTAAAAATACAAAAGGCCAAATTTTGTCATATTACACTTTCCAATTCTCCTAAAAACTACGAAAGTATGCAGTTATGTAATTTACTTTTGCACAGAATGCTGATGTCATTTGTTAGATCACGCCGTGTGCACACTATGAACCTGTACGGAAAAACAGCAGCATTATTAGTGTGTAAACACACACCTATACGAAAGCACCTTGAACTGCTAAGACGTTAATTGATATAAACGAGAACGTTTAATCTAGGCAGAACGATTTAAACATTAGAGTAGGTCGGTGCTGTAATTATGCCGAGGGCTCGGAGAGAATGAAGAAATTACACTAAGATTCAAAGATCTGTGTCAAGAACAACGATATGCTATTAACACTGGTAAGTACATGAGAATATTCCACAAAATTATGGTGATGTACAAGTTACTTACTAGTGAAACTTGTAAAGTATGGAATATACATTCCTGTTTGAAGCAGTATTTTTAACACTTGAATAATTTCAACTGTATTATATAATATATATATAAATTCAATAACAGCCCGCCATGAAGCAATATGTATGTAATAATTTTTAAAATGTATGTAACAGTAATTGCATAAGCTTAAATTATTGTAAACATATTTAATAATGTTATGTGAATGCATTTATGTAATTTAATAATGTAAGAGCTGTGAAAATAATAAGTTTAAAGTTGCTAACAATGAGGTAACAATGAGGTAACCTTGAGGCAAAAATGAGTTTGAGTGTTTAAATGTTACTAATCATGATTAGAGCAACGATAATGTAAATTTTGTGACAGTTTAAAATTATTAATCAACAGCTAGAAAAAGCTTTAATTAAATGCAGGTATTCTATTGGACTAGGATTAGGCAATCAGAGACTTGAAATACAAAAAGTTAAAAGTTTATACGGTTGGAATATGTTCAGTTGCTGCAGACCTTGGTAGTGACCGGATGAAAGATGTGTTCTCTAAAGAAATATTACGTATTCGTGTGCAACGAAAATTAAGTATACGTGATAACAAAATCCAAATATTAAGGAATCTTACAGCTCTTAATATCAGTGTAGTGCTTTTTAATTTGTGCCAAGGATTAATAAAAAGAAGTGAATTTAAAACTTAAAATCTGTGTAAGCCTACATTCTTGTCGTACCACGCCCTGATTAAGAGAAACTTGTCTCTAAAGTAAGACTGACGCAGCCGAGGCAAACATAAACATAAATACTATCTATAGAAGCAGTTTAATAACAAAATTAAATAATGTTTTTAAACTTGGAGTGTAATAAACAAACTCCTTCAGAAACTCCAAGAACAGTATGTACTTCACGTTTGGCTCCCATACGTGGGGCAGAAAAACAAACACTTTCTCAATTACGTAACAAACAATCCATTTCAAATTAACGCCCAACGCGTGGTGCAAACTCCAAGGTAAAGACAATAACACTTCAAGTTGGCTTCCCAAGCGCGTGGCTAACAACAACAGTAAAACTTCAACAACAATAAACTCCAAAAGTTGAAGAACATATCTTCATGATCCATGAAAGAATAAAGGAATCTTATACATTATTAGTGACTAATTGTGAAACATCATTCCAACAAACAATCTACGTCATAATATATGACTTTAGTTTTACACTTCATCATTTCACTTCTCAACTTCACTTCTTCAAATTTGATCGTAGAGCCATATTTTAAGGTTATTGCACATTTAAGGTGCGTAGTGAAACATTGAATTACTTAATCCTGGAATATTATTTTAGTTGACTCCTTTCATAATGCAAAGAGAAAAATTACTTTATATTTTGTCATTGGTCCAACGCTTTGTGTAGTGATCCGGTTTCGTGCCATGGAATGCTCATGGATTCGAGCTCTCATCGGACTAAGGATTTTTCGGCCCATGACTGGGCACCCCAGCATCGTGAAGAATTTGAGGAGTTGCGACTTTACGAAATTGAATTTGATTCTTATATAAATCCTCAAAACGAATTATTCATTCATTCATTATCTGTTTACCCTCCTCTTATTTAGGACTTACACCCCCCAGGACTTACAAGCGGGTGCCTGGGGTCAGAGGCCCGTCGAGGAGCAGACACTCATGGATCAGACAGAGCATCCAGGATGGGTGATCAGCCCGATGCCTGGTATGGGATGAAGGAAGGAGATGAAACGAAATGTTGGTGAAATGGATGAAAGGAAAGGTGATGATGGAGCAATTGGTGGAATGAATGGCGGGGGAAACCGGAGAACCCGGAGAAAACCCGCCCAGACGCCGCTTCGTCCACCACAAATCCCACGTGCAATCCCTGGGATTGAACCCGGGTCGCCTCGGTGGGAGGCGAGCGGTCTAACCACTCGGCCACGGCGCCGCCCTCAAAACGAATTAACTCCATATAATATTCGACTACTGAATCAAGAAATACCTAAGAGAGGCTTCTGTTGAAAATATATTTTGTATACAAAGTAAAGGGATGAAGGAGAGTAAATTAATTTCTAAGCCTATTCATACTACTATTCATGAGGATGTGTAACGATTTGTGAGTAGCACGGTGTTGACATTTCCGGTATCGGTTGCATGGTCACCGAACTCTGCCTGCACATGTGCGCGTGAGACCAACAATGGAGTTGGTAGGCCATGGCCCAACAAGCGCTCTATTGCCGAAAATTATATTAAATACAAATTTTGTCATCAACGAGTCTCATCTGGGACCTGTGAAAATAATCCGCAGTAATTCAACAGATTAGTCATACGATTCCCCTAATATCAGGAGCTACCTATTTATGAAACTTGCTGCGAAATTATAAACTTTGGAACTTAATTGAAGTGTCAAAAGAGAATAAATTATTTCTCTTGCAAAGATATAGAAACAAGCAAAAATGAACAGTTAGATGCATATATTTGCATTCAATATCAAACAAGTGCGATTCCACTTGCATTGCACTTAGGACTGGTCGGTTACACGACTTCAGAAAAAATCTTGGAATAGTTAAACTTGGAAAACCATAACTAGGTTAAAAATTAGGCGATGAGTTATACTACATATTTATTTCTTAAGAGAATTCCACTCTCAGCAGATTTAAAACTAATGTTGGGTATATTACAACTGATTTACAGACAGCACGATATGTACTCATGGTTGAAGTTTTCGAAACGTCTATAAACATTTACATTTGTTTTGCAATCATCTTTTCCTAAACTGTTATTTTGCTTTTATTTGAAATGTTTGTTGTGCTATGAAGTAATGTTATGAGTGCTTCCAAGTGTATTCGGAGGCAAAATTATAATTCTGAGAATACATTAATGTTGTTAACTTGTATGTAAAAAATTAAGGCACGTGGTGGAAAACAAAAAGACGTTGTGACTTGCTACAGTACAGGATTGTATAATTAAACAGCTGTTGCCATAAAACGTTGAGTAGCTTAGCAGAAGCATGATTCTTTGAAGAGGCGAGGAATTTTGCAACAAGAAAACAAATACAGATACAACGCCAACGTTTCTGCAAAGTCGCAATTCATGCTGATAATATTACTTTCATATTTTGAATTTGCCAATACCTGATCTCTTTCTTTACATCGCAGTACATCGTTTTGGAAGTTCCTAAACTGTATTTGTGTTATATCTTAGGTAGCAATTAAGCTATTTCGTAAAACTATGGATTGTGCGAATATTCAAGGAACACTATTCTGCTTTTAATAACTTGATTTTGTATAAATTTACCCACCTGCCTGCCAATGCTCCATATCGATGAAGTCCAACACACTCAGTGGATATCCTTTCAAACCTGAATTTCACGAGGAATTCATTATCGCCGTTATATTTGCTTATTGGGTTACCTCGTCGAACTGCATTTTGCTTTCAGAAGCATATTAAGAAATTGGCTAATACTATCGGATAAATTTGGGTTCAATACCCAAGTGGGAGTTTTCCTTGGTTAACCCCTGATAAGCTCTGTTCCAATACAGAAGATACTACAGAGATTGGGAATCTACCTGCAAATCGGTCGGAGAGGACGTGTTAGCTAACCTCTCGTCTGTAGTGCCGTTGCGTTGTTCTTGTGCTTCGTGATGTGTAATTGTGAAACTGGCCAAGTATGCATTATGCCCTCAACACCGTGTACACTACCCTGGATTATTCTGAATGTATGCCACCGCATTTCTCTAGCTAGCCACGTGTGCCACCATCGTCTTTGCCTTTTCAAGAGAATCATTCACCCACTACTCCTGTCTTGCAATCATCATTTGCAAGCCCTGATTTAGAGCCGTTAAACCGAGTTCTACGTGCCCACAAGCAGATATCTTCACTTTCCCAGTAAGAAACAGACCACATTTACTTCATGTGCTATCCAGAAGTATACAGTGAACCTCGTGGACGTCCATAACAAATGTGCTTCATTAAAGCCCATGGAGGACAATGTTGATATCTCGCCTCAATTTGCACCTTTAGAAACAATTCATGTTCCACCTATCTTTCACACGAGATTAACTACCAAGCAATTTTTGCAGATCTGCGTCATGTAACGAATAGTGAATTTACCACCACGGATAAACATCCTATGCAATTGTGTGCTGTTGAACTAGAATACAGATCAGGCTAAGAGAATCTTTAATCACAAGTACATCATTCTTTAGTTTCTGTGAAATGTCGCTGTCGATATCTGAATGCAACTCAGTGAACTACTAAACTACTACACTAGTAGGTGTCAACAGTCCGGCCACACAAAAGCTTTTTTCGCCTTAACCCCGTATGTGTACAGTGTTTGCAGTCTACCTGTACCAAACCTAAATAGGCAGAACCTCGGTGTGTAAACTAAAAAGCCCTCATGCAGCTAACCTTAGGGCTGCCATTATTATTATTATTATTATTATTATTATTATTATTATTATTATTATTATTATTTAAATCTCAAAACTAAACCTCCTAGTATTCCATCTCACTGGAGGCTAAATTCTGCACACCTCCGTGAGCTTAATTCTCCGCCTGCGGAATGGCCTCATAACTGTACCCCTCGATCCTTTCCCCCCAATCAGGAACCAAATGATTCTTCTTCCCCCAATCGTTTTCCCTTCACTGGCTTGGAGACTATGTTGATTAATGCACTCAATCCTACCTTTCCATATTAAATCATTTTTAATAACTTTATTTCATGGTCTTTCGCAAATTGAATAACTTTGTACAACGCCAGTTCTCTCAGCTCACTTTTTGCAAATGGAATGCCAACTGCTTAAATTCAAAGGCGAAATACCTTCACTGAATTTGTATTTCGTCATAATTATCTCAGGAAAAAAATCACTCTCTCGGGTTTCCGTGTTTATAGAGAGATCCTAACGCCGGACGTACTTCTGAAGGCGCAACCATTATTTGTCAAACAATGGTTAGTGCATTATAGTACATATTTACCCAATCTGACCAGCTTGTAGGCCTACGGAATTAAACTCGGCCAATGCAATTATCAAGAGATATTCATTATTGCAAATTATAGGTCCCCTCGGTTTCCTTGAATAAACAAGACTGTAGCTTCTCTTTTCTGCCCCGTGACTTGGTGACTTCGATAGCAAGTATGTGCACTGGGGCTGTCCTGTAACCATCCAGCAGGAAGACGTCTACTCTCTGAAGCTGACCGCTAGGGCATTTTAGCTCTGATGGATACTACCTATTACTCCTACAATCCTGTCATCTTACCAGACATTTTAGATGTGGCACTTCTGAAGAACATTAGTCAACCTTTACATAGTACTCTGTTGCTGAGATGGATTTTCATCATTGTCCAATCATTTCCAAATTTCACGGTTCATCAAGTTTCGTTTACCCCTCGATCTTATTCAAGGAGCTGTAAATGGGGCTTGTTTTCAACGGTGGCTGAACTTCGAACTACCGGCTGCCCATTGTCCGCATACATCTTCTTATATTGACATTGCAGTCATACATTTGTTTACTTACTTCGGTGACAGCTGTTAACATTAAGCCTCGTTTTTGCGGGACTGCTCCGAAACATCCAGCACTTCCCTCGTGTATCGTAGCACTCTTAAAAGTCAAATATAAAGCGTGAAGGGAATGAAAATCTCAGACTGCCTTAGCAGAGCCTGCGATTAAACCAATTAATTCGTTAAACCTGGCAAGCTCTGGATGAACATCGTTATGCAGCATCTCAATACCACCTGTCGAACGTTTCTCCAGAAATCGTACGAGTATTTCGAGAACCTACTATCGTACCATCATTGAAGTTCAAAGATCATGTGTATGAACATGAAGCTGCAAAATCTGAGCTCTTCGCAGATATTTTCAAAATAGGTACATTCACTCCCGCAGTCAACGCTAAATTCACTCAGGAGACTGAAAATGCGATTGCCATCTATTAGACAGTCCCCGAACAGATTCGCTGCACTTCGACTCGAGAACTGCTCTGGCTTCTTCATAAATTTCTATTCAAGAAAGCTTGAGCACTACCTTCTCCTTAATATTGTCTTAAAACATTTTACCGCAAAAACTCCATCTTTAATAATGCTTTTCGACTCAGATATGTTCCTCGCTCATTGGAAACATGCTGAGGTTAACGTACTTCCCCAACCTACTCCCGCCCTCTTTGCCCTCTAGTTACGTATAATAAACCTGTTCTCTACTCTTTACAAGCTTTTTGAGGTAGTTATCCAAAACAGACTGAAGAAAATGTTAACGGACAATGCTGTGATACTGCCACAACAATTTGATTACGGCAACACCCATCAACTTCTACGGTTAACTGAGAGTACTGCACGGCATTGAGAGCTCAAACAACACACAGTGGCAGCATTGTTGGACTTCCAAGAAGCCCCTGATCGAGAATGCCACACGGACGTCTGCTTTATAAACCCCAAGCCGGATTATCTATCGAGTGATTGCAAGCTTCCTCTCGCACCGCACTCTTCAGGAACAAGTTGGTTCTACTCAATCTACTGTGGGGCCGGCAAATTCTGGAGTGCCTCAGTTTTCCATTGTGGCACTTGTGTTATTCAATACTCTCACCAGTGATATTCTGAACTTGCCACATACTCATGTCGCAATGTATGCTGGTATAGCCGTCTTTCTTTCTCATTATGACCTTAATATTGCAATTACATGATTAAAGATGTCCCTCAATACTCTGGTGTCTTGGATTCACTACTGGAATATTACTTAAACCACAAAAGATTTGAAATTATGTTCACATTATGTCCACGTTCCACCTCTTATCTTGCAATCCGCCTCCATATTCTGGAAGCGTGCAAATGGCAGTATTACAAACATGAGCGTCCATTTCGATCGTCGTTTGACCTCGTACTCTCATATATATTCCATATTAAACTTGGCTTACTTCAGATGGCGCAAATTGTACCCTATTCTCAACGCAAGTCATCCGTGCGGGTACAGAGTAGTTCTCTTTTGTACCAAGTCTTTACTTCGTCCATTACTTAGATATGCCAATCCAATCTGTGACGGAGCTGCTGCTGCATGATTCCTCGTCTAAAGGTGTTCAAAGTTTTATGACTCATATTGAATGTCGCTCAGTTGCATGAATTCAGTACCATCTTTACATACATTAGTTCTCGGTTCATTCATTCTTTCATGAACAACCATTACGATGCATGACCTTACGATACACCCCAATGTTTATTACTGTTAGATTTAAGTTGTTTTCCATAATTATATGCTCCAAACTGCAATTGAAATAATAAAACTTTACCACCTTGGAACTGTTCGAAAAATTTTCATTGTGATTATTTCATACCTTATATTGAACAACCTTTTTCAACGTTTTTAAAATAGGAAATACCTGCAAACGCTTTCAGTTTTTCAAGTTTATATATATTTTAAGTTATTATTATATTGTTATATCCTTGTGCTTACAACTGTTCAAACTGTATGCTTTTAACAAAAATGACCTGTTTTTTTATTATTTCATAATTATTTATTCACCAATTTTTCCACCTTTAACTGTCGCCTTGAAGACGCTGCGTTGGCAGTTTTTAATAACGCGCACTCCCATAGAAGGTGATCTACCTTTTGTGCTCCATCACCGCAAAAGCATTCTTTTAAACTCAATTAAATCTAGAAAAAGGGGTTGAAAAAGTGTATGAATGTAAAAATTCTAAAAGTTCGAAACATTTATATTAAAGTAAAAATAAAACATCTAAAGATGCCGAAAACATGTACAAATGTCGGAAAACACACAATAGTGTGGGAACCAGGAACAACATTTGGTGAAGTGAAAAAGGTTAAACATTGCAAAATTGTGAAAAATAATTTAAAAGCTTTCTTTCTTATTGCTTTTGGTGCCATATGGCCCTCTGCGCTTGACCTCCGTTCTTCTTCTTATTTATCTTGTTAATGCCTTTGCTTCTGGATCTGTGTAGCACATCATAGTGCTAAACGATTCCATAATAAATAAATAAACCAAATAATAATACAAAGTTTAGCGTTTAACTGCAGATCAACTCTTAACATTTTAAGATTCTGTTAAAATAGTGTAGTATTTGAAATAGTACCTATGTTAATGAGAATAGAGCAATGTCATAGGAAGTAGAAAAATCTCATCGCATAAAATCACTTATTTAAACACATTGGTGAACTAAGATGAAACTAGTGCAGAAGGTGAAACTAGTGGAGAATTTCAAATACTATATCAACGAGAATACAAGAATTGGCATAGGAAAACCATGATCTCATTAAAAAAAATCACTTATTTACAGCGATGTGTGAACTAGCTACAAAAATTATTACTATACTTGAGATACATGCCAAGGTGACTCTTAAAATCACTTAACCATTTGGTTCATCTATAAATTCTTGTATAGAGTAATAGCCTCTGTTGCACAAATATCCTGTAAGAGAAGACTTTAATCACCAGACGACAATTTTAATCTGCTTGGGAGAGCATTAAACACTAATAAGAACTTTAAACATTACAATCAAGTAAAATGTGCTACAGATAGACAAACTGAAACACGCTTTCTTAACATCAGTAGTGAGGCAGTATTTTATATCACAACACTGTGGATGCCAGTGATTGTAGTGTAAATTAACATTATTGTATGACAATGATTTGAGATGTTTGTTAATTATAAGCATTGTTAGGAAATAAGTTTACACGGCCTCACTGAAACTGACAATAGGAGCGGGTAACAATGAGCGAGGGGGTGAGTTGTTTATCAATTAGAAGGGACAAACAAATGACGTCAGAGTAGCGCGCTTTTCTTTAGAAATGGAGGGAATATTTTCCTTAGAGCATATGTGTTCATAATTTTGATTGAATATAAAAATAGACGCTAATGTTGGCACGCTTTATTAACCAATAGCAGCTCTGTTATAATGTTTAGGCATATCGGGGTGAGGGAGTATAAATGCTGAAGCCAGAGACAGGTATCGCACAGTTTAAGAGAATCATTCACGCGTTACACGTCGCACAGTTCAACAGAATCATTCACGGGTTACACGTTACGCAATTCTACAAATCTCTCGCGTCGTAAAGTTAGTTACAAAAATGTAAAATACTCGAATTAATAATGCGCGGCAAATAAATGATTGCAGTTACATTCGAAAATATAACAGTTTCAGTCGGGCGTGTATCAAAAGTAAATCTGTGAAATTAACTAAGTATGACACCAATAAAAGTATAAAAACAAATTCTTTTATCAGTGTTATCTTTTAGTAACAACTCCTTTCCGTTTACACACCCTGTTCAAGAGATTTGCTCGACTGAGTAATAATAGCTAGCCGGAGGACAAAGAACCCAAAATTCAAAAATAGTAAAACAATAATAGGCCTTCAGCAAATAAGATAACACGAAAGATACCGCGACAGTAGCTCCAGAAACAGAAATCCGGAAAGAGAGTTAGATGGCCGTGTAAGTTACAAAATAGCACTTGAATAAAACTGCAAAATCTGTATGCAGCTTGTCGGAAGGCAAATTTGTTAAACAATGGTTGGAAATCGCGCTATAGACGAAAGCATGGGCGTACATAGTATGCCCAGTTACGTAAATTTATAAAAAAAAATGTAAACTGTGAATTGCAAAGAACAAATCAACTATTCACAAAACTTTATGATTCGAATGAAACATTCAATTAGACAATACATTAATCCAAATGTGTTTGGTGCAGAGATATAAAACTGAATAACCGAAAAAAAAAACACAGGTTAATACTAACAGAAGCTAAACACAATGTTCCTTATACCGGAATAAATCAAAATGCTTCTTTTTTTATAGCTTTGTCAAGGTTGGCAATGTAAATTGCACAAATCTTTGTTTTCTTTTTTTCACTAAAGTTTTTGCAATAAGAGATACTGGTGGAGCTCCAATGCCGGTTACATAAACTAATTTGAAACTTAAGATGAGCCTCTCTCTCCGTTGTACCCCTCCGTTTCTACATTTAACTGCAAAATCAATTGGCAAAAATCACAGAGAAGTTTCTCTACACCTTGTGTGCTTATTGACGCTTCTTAAATGTTTACTCGTGTTACAAATGTTCGTGCTTCAAAGAGGCCTTAACTGGTTTACCTGCACCATGGGCGAAGGTAGAACACGTACCCACGAGTTAATGCTTGAACCCGGGTATTTGCTCGAGTGCTAGCTCAGGCTGAAATGGTACGGTCATAATTTTCAATCGTGTATTCTAAAAAAAATCTGATGTGTTACACTCACATGACTTTCTCTACTCTTGTACAAACTATTTTTACAAACTCTTATTCTCCATCTATTTCATATTAATCGAGATAAACATTTGCAGAAACTATCTTTTGATATGCAAAGAGAATTACATTTTACACATGGCGACCAGTTCTAAAAATATTTGACTATCGCTTAAGGCGTACTATGTTCCCCTTGTTTTGTATTTGCAAGAGCAATATAGAAATACAGTAGCCTTTAAGCATAGACATATCTCTTAATAGCTGGTCGCTATGTGCAGCACCATTCTCTTTGCCACAAATTAATACTCTTTGCATATCCAAGACAAAAAAATGAATAACTAATTCCCATTTGAGGAAATAAGTATTGAAAAATTTAAGGGAATAACAAGCAATATCTCGAAAATGGTTCACGCAACGAAAAAATGTATAGGACATAAATTGTGTATTTTAAATCGATCTACATTTTTTGTGTAGTAAAATTTTGTCTGTCTCTTATGGTTTACCAGTTATGCAAAAGTCGTTCACAATGAAGAATACTTTTGGAGACATTCCCAGAAAATTCTAGATATATATTTTGTCATGAAAATATCTTAAATATATGATATTTTAATCAAAATCGTTAGAGCCACGTTTGAGAAAATTAAAATTTTCGAAAAATGTTCCATGTAAAGGGTAATCTGGGATTGGGGGATTTTCTTGAAAACCTTCGTGTCATATCTCTGGAAGATACTGAACCTAAATACCAAGTTTAGTGTTTATCCGACTGTTCGTTTCTGAGTTATGCTGTTCACAGACACACACACGGACATGTTTCCAAAAAACAAAACATGTATTTCCGGTGAAATCTCGGTATCGAATTTTTAGGTGGAATACAATACTTCCCCTACTTACTATACGTAGTAGAGAAAGTAAAAATAAATACTGCACCAATTTCTGAGATTGGATCGTGTTTTGAAATAACTGAAAACGTGAGATAAAAAAAATGGTAACCAGTGGAACAAAATAGGCATGAATTCGGGAATTTTAAGATATAATGGTTTTCCTTCTACGAAATTTAATTTTCCAGAGCATAATGTCCATTACAAATTCAAGGGCGATCCCAGAAATGGTAAATTTTCTCATTTATTGTTTTTGGGGTGCTTTTCTACTGTTACCTTTCAGATGCCAATATAAAACCATTCTAGGAATCTTCTTTTTGACATTTTCATTACAAGATCGTATTAAAGCAAACTTTTTATTTGTTTTCCTGCCTGTGCCTGCCTGTCGCGTCGTTCTGAGGACATGAATTGAGTCCCTATTCATGTCTTTCTTTCTTTCTTTCTTTCTTTCTTTCGAGTTCCCTATAGTTAGACGCCGTATTTTATAAAGACCAACGTGTAACCACCGCACTTGACTGCTGATATTTCGACTTGGAATCCTGCTAACTCGGCTCCTCAGGTAAGGACTTTCTACTGATCATGTAAACATAACATCCAGCTCTAAGTTACTCGTTCACTATGGAAACTGATGCTGGGTGCATTGCATGCGATTTCATGTCGTGCGACAAGAGACACGATCTGAAAGTACATTGAGGTAAATGGAAGATTTATGCAACACGTCGCATGGTCCTTCAACTCGCACGACATATACAACGCCCGCATGACCTCAATATGCATGGGTGTATATAGGCCTGCATTATGCATTGATATTTTAATCAAAATATCGAAAAATGTTCCATATTAAGGGTAGACTGCGGTGAGGGATTTTCTTGAAAATCTTCGTGTCTAATCCTTAGAAGATACTAAACTCAAATACCAAATGTGGTATTTATCCGACTTTTCGTTTCTGAGTTATGCTGTTGTTCAAAGACAAACACAGGGACAGGTTTCTAAAAATGCTTTATTTGGATTCAGGGCCCTCAAAACATGTATTTACGGTGAAATCTCGGTATATAATTACTTTCTCTACTACGTATAGCAGGTAGGGGAAGTATTGTACTACACCCAAAAATTCGATACCGAGATTTCACCGGAAATACATGTTTTGAGACCCCCTGAATCCAAAAAAAAGAAGCATTTTTGGTAGCATGTCCGTGTGTGTGTGTGAACAGCATAACTCAGAAACGAACAGTCGGATAAACACCAAACTTGGTATTTAGGTTCAGTATCTTCCAGAGATGCGACACGAAGGTTTTCAAGAAAATTCCCCCACCCCAGATTACCCTTTACATGGAACATTTTTCGAAAATTTTAATTTTTCTCAAAAATGGCTCCTACGATTTTGATTAAAATATCATATGCTTAAGATATTTTCATGACAAATGAAATGTATATCTCGAATTTTCTGGGAATGTCTCCAAAAGTATTCTTCATTGTGAACGACTTTTGCATAACTGGTAAACCATAAGAGATGACAAAATGTTACTACACAAAAAACGTAGATCGCATTAAAATACACAATTTATGTGATATGCATTTTTTTGTTGAGTGAACCATTTTCGAGATATTGCTTGTTATTCCCTTAAATTTTCCAATACTTATACTTTTTCTCAAATGGGAATTCGTTATTCATTTTTTTTTCCTGGTAATGCAAAGAGAATGGAATACTGCACATAGCAACCAGCTCTTAAAATATTTGACTATCGCTTAAAGCCTAGCAATTCCCCTTGCATCTACAAGAAAATTATCAATAAGATTAACATCTCGATTAACATGAAGCATATGGACAATAAGAGTTTGTAAAAATAGTTTGTACAAGAGTAGAGAAAGTCATGTGCGTGTAACACATCAGATTTTTTTAAAATACAGTCAACTGAAAAAAATCATTGTCACAGCCGGAATTTGAACACGGTTCTCCCATTCTCCGTGCGGTTGCTCATACAATTGAGCTACTGAAACAATCTGCCGGTGAGACATTGAATTCCCCAATTGACTCAAGTTGTTTCCCAGAACAGACCACCAAGGCATCTCACTCGAGATGACAAACTCTAACCATTGAGCTACTGTGACAACCGCACGGAGAGCGGGAGAACCGAGTTCAAATCCCAGCTGTGACATTGAATTTTTCAGTTGACTCTATTAAAAAGTTGCCAAGACCAGCCTAAGTTGTGTAAAAAGTATAATTAATTTCAATTAATTATATATAATAATTTATGTGTTTATTTAATGTTACGTACCTACCAAATGTGTTTTGTCCTGCATACAGTAAACACAGAAAAACAAAGCAATTCTTCAATACAACATTTTCCAAAATTTATTTTACACCGTTTTTAAAATGCTCACACAATTTGCCTTATTGTGATGGAGAGAGAAGAAATGTTAAAACATGTGGGACCATCTTCAGGTTATTAAGGGATGTTGAATGTTGCTATATTGTAGTGCTTCTTTATTTCGTTACGATATGCTTGATGGTCAAGGTCCGCTGGCATGGTTAACACTTCGTGGCGTTTCCTACATGTGAACCTGGCGTGTCCAATGTGTTGTCTTGTTATTGTTGTTTGGTAACAGCGCTTTAAATTAATAATTACAGTGTCTGATGATTACTTAGTAGATGTTAAAAGTAGTGGCTCATGAGTTGGATGTTCACAAAGTTTTAGATTCAGATAGCCCTGAAAATGAGAAATAGCATCTGCTGCATAATAGTTATGATTATGAACAACTGCAGCCGACCCAATAATAATAAACAACTTGTCTGGCGAAAGAAAGGGTTGTTTTCTGAATGTCTATTGTTGTGTACATCAGCGTTTTGGGGCAAGAACGAAGACACGTGTAAATTAACTTGTAGTTGAGCGTATGGATGGTATGGAGCTCCTACATTTGTATTATGTGCTTCCTGAGGCAAGTATGTTTACAACGTATAACAATTTAGTTAAATGATTTTAAATTTTCTATGCTCAGTAAGGCCGAGCACACAGATCTTCGGTCTCCCTCCTCTTTTCTTTGCCGCTCAGTCTATTTAAAACAGGGAAAATGGTGCATTCCACCCAAAATTTAATATCAAATAAAAATGTAGGTTTCTCTTCTTTATTACGAAAAATAAAGAGAGGGAGAGAGAGAGAGAGAAACAGAGACTGCCTAATAAATATCAAGCATTCAATAATTCAGGCATCTTTTAAGTGTACAAGGCCATTTTCAGTTAATTTTCCCGCGCCAATAATCGCCTATATGGAGAACGGTTCACTATAATCTCTGGTGATTTGGATTAAAAAGGGTTTACTGCTTAGTACATTTAAAACAGAGAAAGCGATGTATTACACCCAAAAATTCTATATAAAAATTATCGTTTTAAGTCCCTTTAAGCATGAAAAAGAAAAGAGAGGGAGAGGGTTTGAGAGAGAGAGGAAGGGAGGCAGAGGGTTTGAGAGAGAGAGGAAGGGAGGCAGAGGGTTTGAGAGAAAGAGAGGGAGGCAGAGGGTTTGAGAGAAAGAGAGGGAGGGAGAGGGTTTGAGAGAAAGAGAGGGAGGGAGAGGGTTTGAGAGAAAGAGAAGGAGGGAGAGGGTTTGAGAGAGAGAGGTAGAGGGTTTGAGAGAGAGAAAGAGAGAGAGGGTTTGAGAGAAAGAGAGTGAGCTTAACAAATATCAAGTGCTCAATAAATAATTCATGCATCTCGTATTAAGTATGCAAGGCCAACATTTTCAGTTAATTTTCATGCGCCAAACAATCGCCTACATGGAAAAAGGTTCGTTATCACCTCTGATTTAGGTTAAAAAGGCTAAGATATCGTATGAGGAATACAAGGTACATTTTTAATTTTATATAAATTACTTATGAAGTTCTCTCTGTTCCCATTGGGAAACACCAGGGAAAATGCAGACGTTATTAAAATACACAACTTCTGCAAATACTTTTTGTAAAATCATCTATTTCCAAGATATTTTATGTTCATTTAAAGGTTGATATACACTTTGAAATGTTAAATGATAGTTCTTGCCTGTCTGAGCATACAAATCGTGTGTAACATCGATCTGCTTTTTAAACATTATTTCCTAAATGAACCCTTTTGTGAATATTTACGACTATTTCATTCATGACTCCAAATGGAAGATAATGACCAATCATGTTTGAAAGAATGTTTTTCAACCAATCACGTTCCCGATTCACTCAAACTTTATCGAAATCTCTTTACCACCTCCTTATTTGATAAATATAGCTCTTCCATTTTCAATATTCTGAACAGGTCAGAGTATTATCTACACTGCAACTAAATGAAGAACACCATTCCGACACTACACAATTTAAGAAACAATATGCCCACTACCTCATCAACATTAAACATTACAAACAATGAACAAATTCCTTCCAGTTCCTATAAATTTAATAACTCTGTATTGAATAATTGTATTTTTAAATGTTTGTTGTAATAACAAAATCGTAGCCTATAAATGTTGGTTATTGCACCCTTACAACATTGCATGCCTACTTCTAGTTTTCCACGCCATATGGCAGTATATAATATTAAATGATCAAGTTGCACTGAACAAACAAGTGTGACCACTTGATTCTGGTTTCTTTTAAAACAACACCGTTTACATTGCAGGTACATTTATTTTATGAGTATTATAATAATCATAATTTTCTGGTAAATCACATCATTTTATTCACGGAATACACCTGGCAAATGCTACTCTTTGATTTCCAAATCCTTTAGATAATTCCTCTCGTCACTTCGTGACTCGCGAATTTATCGACGATTTAGATACCACTCGTGACAGCTATGGTAAATAGAAAGTAGACAGAAAAATAAGCAATGTACGAATACTTTTAGAATAACCATGAAACCATGAAACCATGGTTACCATAACCGTAATCTATACCATACCATAATCGTTACGGTTATGCGTCAGCTTCTTTTCTCGCATTCAAACAATTACAATAATTTCCTTAAAGTGCTCTAATTTGAGTTTGAATACTCCGTAAGAGGCACCTTGAAAAGCAATTTAGTAACTGCACTTTGCGATATTTAGAACTTGCCCTTGGGCAGAAAACTATGATTGATTGTCCTAAGATATGGAATTCTCAGACAAGTTTACGTAACATAAATGACGTCAAGAGCGAAACCAGTAATTTTCTTTGCTAACAATTTTGGTAGCCAGGTAAACATGCCTGCCTGTTTCTTCGTCTCCTATTCAAACATGTAAACCCCGTTTATTTTCCTATGATAAAATGAATGGATTTAGAAACGTTCTTCTCTTACATTGAGCAAAAATTTCTTCTGGTTCCATTTGCCATTTTTCTCTTTGATGTACATTACCTCAGGATTTTTTCTTTCTTTTTTTGATTTCCCATATTATTCAGCATTTGGATACTATGCCATTGCTAGTATTCAACATTACCACGATAACCCCGCTTTTGTCATGAACATGTGAGAAATCAGAATGGGTAAAGGAAAAACTACGATGCACCTTTGTAATCGCTGTCCAGCACATTCAATCACTCATAACTTTTTGCCTCCTCTATTCTTCTCTCTTCGTCTCTGCATGTGAAATAATCACCTTGATTTTTTTTTTTAATATCTAAGTCATATCGGTTACGTTACCACAATTGCTCATTGGCAATGATGTTCACTCGTTTACAACTGAGATAATCTGTGGGTTAGTTTACTTGGTCTTTCTATATATATATATATATATATATATATATATATATATATATATATATATATATATATTAAATTCAAAAACATTAATTACACTCTTACGCTCTCACTCATACTTCCAAGCTCTAGAGAACACAGGAAATAGTCCTGATAAAGAAAAAAATCCCATTCTCCAGCAGGGAATCGAACCCAGGACCTCTGGATTTGGAAGCTTGCATACCTAAATCAGACCACAGAGGCAGTTATCTGAATCTGGTACCTTCTTCCACTCCGAATATTTCTCCGTTTCTCCTATTCCTTCCAGTGCATACTCTAGCAATACTTTCTTTTCAATCACTGGCCGCATTTTCCGCTCCTCCGTTGCCTATTCTTTCTCATTATTAGTTACTCTGTGTGTCCATATCACACACACTATTCTTCACATTCACATGTAATGCGCTCGCCTCATCACGAGGTTAAATTCGCCTTACACAATGCGATACTCCATAGAAAGCACTTCCCTAATATTTTCTTCTAGATAACAGAGATGTTCAGTTTAGCACTTACATCTCCCTTTGCCATTGTTATACTGTATTTAACTTCTTGATAGTAGTTAAACTTCCTTAAAGTAAATACCGAAGTCTTAAGCTCTTTGTTACCAACACTCATCTCCAAATTCCAAGTGTGTCGTCTTTGCTTTTCCAGTAACCATAGTCCTTGTCTTTTTTGCATTCACCTTAATCCTGTGAGCCTAACAGTTGTCATTTTATCTCAATTAGCACGTTTCTTAGGATCAGCATCAGCAAACCGTATACATTTTAGTCCTGCTTCCCTTATTCTGGTAACAATTCTCCAGGTAGACATCAGGTTAGGTAATAGGGGCATCCCTGTCATATACCTTGCGCTTTTCTGCTTTCTTCTTAAATATCTTTTCCACTCCTGGCCATGATAAGTCGGACGCTATAGCCGTATATGTTGCACGCCCTAAAACCCTATAGTACCATCACTATTCTGATAAGTTGCTTCACCACGATCACGTAAGTCATAGCATAAAGAGGTTTCTTCTTTGCTTTACACGTACATTTAAGTGGCTCTTTTTGGGATTCCAACAACTTTGTTGATTTCCGTTCCTTATTCCCTTAGGTGTCAGCTCTACTTCTTTTAACAAAGTTGTAAATTCTTTCTCATCTCTGATAGTTGTTTTCTGGACAACTTTCTGACTCATATAATTCGGCATTTCCGTCCACATTCTAAATAATATTTCTCCATTACTTCATTGTTGCTTTCGTCTTCTACTAGGCACCTTGCATTCCAGTTTTTCTTTGTGGAGTCTAAATATTTTAGTTTACAGCAAATTAAACCGTATCTTCCACCTTTTTTTCTTCTATAGTCTCTATTTCTTAAAAATTTTGCTCCAATGGTTCTTTCGCCTTATCACTTTCTCTTCTTAGTTCACTGCTTAGTTATTAATTTCTCTACCATGTACATAATAGGTCGAGAAGATATAGCATTCCATCCAAAAATTTGATACCGAGATTTAACAGGAAATACACATTTGGGGCTCCCTGAATAAAAAAAATTAGAAAAAATGTGAGAGAGAGAGAGAGAGAGAGTGTGTGTGTGTGTGCGCGCGCGTGTGTGTGTATGTATGTACAGTCATAACTCAAAAACGAAAAGTGGAATAATTACGAAACATGGTATTTAGCTTC
The DNA here is from genome assembly GCA_030765065.1 of Deroplatys truncata. Lineage (NCBI taxonomy): Eukaryota > Metazoa > Arthropoda > Insecta > Mantodea > Mantidae > Deroplatys > Deroplatys truncata. The sequence goes on from CM060980.1 coordinate 38,980,353, forward strand.
AGTACCTTCCAAGATACGACGCGACGATTTTCAAGAAATTCCCCCACTCCAAACTACCCTTTACAATTTTTTATTTTCTCAAAAACGGCTATAACGATTTTGGTTAAAATATCATATATTAAATATATTTACATTACAAATAAAATGTGTATCTTGAGTTCTCTGGCAATAGCCTATGAAGTCCACTTCATTCGGGATGAATTTTGTATAATCTTTTATAACTGGTAAACGTTAAGCGACAGACGAAAACGTATCACACAAAAAATGTAGATCTCTTTAAAACACACAATTTATTTCAAATAACTTTTTGGGGCCTTAGCCATTTCCAAGATATCCGTTATTAATGGTTCGAATTGTTGGATACTTTATTCATTCTTTTCAAGTCCTTCGATATTCAGTTGTTCATCGCGATTGCATACAGAGCATGGAATTTTAAGGCCTTTACATAGCGTCCAGCTCTTAAACATTTCACTATCGCTATTACCTTTGTATCTTAACGAAATGTGTAATGTAGCTAATTCCGGAAAAGTTTATGTCGATTAAAATGAAGTAGGTAGCAAAATAAACCTTAACAAGAATAATTTTTATACCCACTAGTAAGCGAAAGAGGGTAGAGACAGCCATGTGAATGTAACACATATTTTTACTTTCTCTACTACGTATGGTAAGTAGGGGAAGTATTGCATTCTACTCAAAAATTCGATACCAAGATTTCACCGGAAATACATGTTTTGAGGCCTCCTGACTCCAAAAAGAGTATTTTTGGAAACATGTCCGTGTGTGTGTCTGTGAACAGCACAACTCAGAAACGAACAGTTGGATAAACACCAAACATGGTATTTAGGTTCAGTATCTTCCAGAGATGCGACACGAAGGTTTTCAAGAAAATCCCCCACCCCAGATAACCCTTTATATGGAAAATTTTTCGAAAATTTTTATTTTCTCAAAAACTGCTCTAAGGATTTTGATTAAAGTATCATATGTTTAAGACATTTTTATGGCAAATATAATGTATATCTTGAATTTTCTGGGAATGTCTCCAAAAGTATTCTTCATTGTGAACGACTTTTGCATAACTGGTAAACCATAAGAAATAGACAAAAGTTTATTACACAAAAAATGTAGATCGCGTTAAAATACAATTTATGTCATATACATTTTTTTTTTTTTTTTTTTTTTTTTGTTGAGTGAACCAATTTCGAGATATTGCTTGTTATTCCCTTAAATTTTCCAATACTTATACTTTTTCTCAAATGGGAATTCGTTATTCATTTTTTTTGTCCTGGTAATGGAAAGAGAATGGAATACTCGACATAGCAATCAGCTCTTAAAATATTTGAGTATCGCTTAAAACCAACCAATTCCCCTTGCATTTACAAGAAAATTAGCAATAAGATTAATATCTCGATATCTCGATTAACATGAACCATATGGAGAATAAGCGTTTGTAAAAATAGTTTGTACAAGAGTAGAGAAAGTCATGTGAGTGTAACACATCAGATGTTTTCTGGTAATATCCAATGTATTACTTTCTTTACTACGTATAGTAAGTAGGGGAAGTATTGTATTCCACCCAAAAATTCGATACTGAGATTTCACCGGAAATACATGTTTTGAGACCCCCTGAATCCAAAAAAAGCATTTTTAGAAACATGTCCGTGTGTGTGTCTGTCTGTCTGTGAACAGCATAACTCAGAAACGAACAGTCGGATAAACACCAAACTTGGTATTTAGGTTCAGTATCTTCCAGAGATGCGACACGAAGGTTTTCAAGAAAATCCCCCACCCCAGGTTACCCTTTACATGGGACATTTTTCGAAAATTTTAATCTTCTCAAAAATGGCTCTAAGGATTTTGATTAAAATGTCACATGTTTAAGATATTTTCATGACAAATGAAATGTATATCTCGAATTTTCTGGGAATGTCTCCAAAAGTACTCTTCATTGTGAACGACTTTTGCATAACTGTTAAATCATAAGAGATAGACAAAATGCTACTACACAAAAAATGTAGATCGCGTTAAAATACACAATTTACGTCAAATACATTTTTTTTTTTGAGTGAACCATTTTCGAGATATTGCTCGTTATTCCCCCCTTAAGTTTTCCAATACTTTTTCTCAAATGGGAATTCGTTATTCATTTTTTTATGTCCTGGACATGCAAAGAGAATGGAATGCGCCACATAGCAACCAGCGTTAAAAGAGTTGTCTATCGCTTATAACCTACCATATTCCCCTTGCATCTACAAGAAAATTAGCAATAAGATTGACATCTCTACATCTCAATTAACATGAAGCATATGGAGAATAAGCGTTTGTAAAACTAGTTTGTACCTACAAGGGTAGAGAAAGTCATGTGAGTGTAACATATCAGATTTTTTTCTATTAAAGTAATTACTTTTGGTAACTGCTTATTAACAAATTAATTATTAATCATTCATTTACGAAAATAAGAGGTTTATGTTTATCAATTGGGAGTCCAGCATCCTACGTTCTACCGAGAGCAACCGCACCTTCGGGCGGTGTTATCCAGGTATGTTAAAACCAAGAGTTGCCCGGGAGCTCAACCTACCTCTTAGTCCATCATCAAAGCCGCTTGTCTTGTTAGGGTAAAGGAAAACCCGGAAAAAGATCTTATGCAAGCAAGTTACTCCAACTGAGATTCGAACTCGGATCCTCCATATTGGAAGGATGCAACCTCTTTATGCAACCCCCAAATCATGGAGAGGGACACTCACTGTTCGTACTCGTCACATTAACATTTCTACATTCAACTGAAAGTTCTACTTTTTACTTTCATATGCTACCATTTCCATCTATTAGAATGAAATTTAGGGCATTTTCGGAGCACAATGGGAAAAAAATCTGCAAAATAATTGTAGAAAAAAATGCACGTTTCAAAGCCTGTAGTTTTACAGGAAAAGATCACTGGAGAAAGCAATGTTTTTGGAATGTGGAATGTATTCTACCATTTTAACGTTTAAACAATCGCGCATGACATGTTGTAACGAGTGACTCCAAAGCTATTTACAAATCAATATGAAAATCAGTACATAATTTTAAACAACCTTCTTAAAATATGCTTAAAACTTCAAATCAACAGAATAAGAATGAATGAACTGGAATAGAATTGCCTTAAAGTCCATAGTTTCGGTTTTTCGGATCGCTATCCTTAAGTAACACGTCGGGAATTCGCCTGGTTTCAGAACTGATAACACACAGACCCGGAACTGTCAATGTCAACTCCGTGCAATTAGTTGCGCTGTGTGCACTACCCATCCGTGCATCCGTTGTCGTCGTGCGAAGAGACACAAAAGATGTCAGCACAAAGCCATGCATCATTTATAATCTAATTACTTCTCAACCAAAGGGGCAAGCGGCCAAGGTTGAGGCCACATCAATAAACAGTGCTATTAGCCCGCGTTTAACACCTAGCACAACTAAGAAAAACAACATACGCTATTCGGTTTTTTTCCATTCTTTTTTCTTACATCTGTGGTAATAAGTCGCAGCCACAGAGAATAACAAATGGTATATTTATTGCAAAACCTGGGATATTAGTATGCGACTGCTTTACGAAATCAAATCGTAAACATAAACATAATTTTACATTTTAGGTGTATTACTATTGTGGTGGAAGCAACGAGGTAAAATTTTAGATATTTTGGGAAATAATAAAAAAAATCGTAAAATGCTGAGTGACTCTCCGTATCAATTATCAATTGCATCAATCCGTATCAATTTATCGATCGTTAGCTTAAGTGTGAATTGTGTAGACTTGTTGATATTTCTTTATACTCTTATACCTCAAATTACAACCCTAATTGCAGCGGTGTGCCTAAAAAATGTAACATTTTGTATGTTCTCCACATAAACAAACCTTGGTTTTGAACCGAATTCACCAAAATTTAAATGAGTCGACAAATTTTGTTCAAACCAAGCATAAAATTTCTTCTCCATGCATGTTCTTTTCATCGGTTCTTTTAAATATCGTAAACTTTATGAGATTCTCCATATAAATTATTCTTTAAGTTTGTGACGATTTCATCTTAATTTAGAATAATTCCACAAATGTTAACTCGTAATGGTTAATTATTTTTACGCATTTCTCCAACTACAGTGAATTTGTACTGCAAACAAGTTCGGAAGGTGTCTAAAAAGTGTATTCATACTCTTGTATATAAAATTTCTGCATATACGTATACAGTTTTTAAGAATCCCTCATTTACACTACCTATAATCTTGTCCCAAATTTCAACAAAATTTGAAATATGTTGACAAATTCTCATGCCCTCATACGTAACACCGTAAGTGCATCGTTTAATGTATTGTTTGATGTGTAGAAAGTGGGACAGAGAGGCTAATAGGTCCCCCGCATCAGCGAAAGCGCCTAAAAAGCATCACGAATTTATAATTACCGTGATCATCATTCTTAATAAAACTAGACTAAGTTTGTGTTACAGACAACTTAACTAATAGATTTATTTGCCCTTTGACAGAATTTTGAAATGTAAGCTAGGCTAAGAGGTGTTCACTTGAAAGATATGACAAATTCATACTGCAATGCATATAAACATGAGGGAAATTTCGGTACTCTTTCGCAACATCTTAAAGTCCTTAGTTGTCAAAATTCGTGACAGTTTACCACTTTTAATGATTACGATACAGTTCTGAAGTTAAATATGATTAACAAAAGCATTTGAGCGTATTTCCGAAAGCCATTAACCACAAATGGAGATGAAATGCGATTAAAGTACAAATACGGAAACTTTCCCTCACTGATGCTGCAAACAGTAGGGACATTTTGCAGTATTTTGTGTGTATTAAATAAAAAAGTAGTATCAAAGCTATTCAGAGTTACAATAACATCATTTTATTGTACAATTTGAGGTCCCTCTATTGCCCAACTTCTTCGCAACATCTAAACATCCCCAAAAACCAGAAGTTTCTTCCTAATTGTTGGTTAAAGGAAATCTGTACACTGTCGATGAGGGTAATGCTTGTCCTAACTAAAGAAAGTGTAATGAACTTCTTAGGAAGTAAGATTCTCTAAAGAATGTAAGCAACAAAGTAGCCTAGAAAGCCATGTAAATAGAGGCCTAACTTTTGAACATCAGCTATAGGTTTAGTTTGACCGATGAATTTATTTTCATTTTTCCCCGCTGTTTTGTTTCAAATCTGTGTTCCTCAGCCCGTTTGCTGCAGCGGAAAACAACCCTAAATTTTGTTGTGCGTTCTTTGGATTTAGGGCTCTAACACATGGCAAGAAATCCAGCATCCTAGCCATATAGCTAAATGCAACAGTTCTCAACACATCACTAGTGAATTAAAAATACTAGCTCTTTTGCAAATAAAACAAATCTGATGTGTTACACTCACATGACTTTCTCTACTCTTGTACAAACTATTTTTACACACTCTTATTCTCCATCTATTTCATATTAATCGAGATAAACATTTGTAGAAACGATCTTTTGACATGCAAAGAGAATTACATTTTACACATCGCGACCAGTTCTAAAAAATTTGACTATCGCTTAAGGCGTACTATGTTCCCCTTGTTTTGTAATTGCAAGGGCAATATAGAAATACAGTAGTCTTTAAGCATCGACATATCTCTTAATAGCTGGTTGCTAGGTGCAGCACCATTCTCTTTGCCACAGATTGAAACGGCAACTCTAGGCCGAGCCCGAGAACTGTAATTATAGATAATTTATTAATTAACTTTTATTGATGTTAAATCATACTATGTAAATATCTTTTTCTCATACTGCTTGTATATTTTAAGAAGGGTGATTTAACGTTATGTATGTATCTAGGTTACTAATATTAGTAGAGTTATAAATGGTTTAATGTAAATAATTTAAGCGCTATGTTAAAATACTGTCCACGACGAAATGTTTTAGCTACAGGAATAGTGCTGTCGAAGGCAGAAAATCTAGTTTTATGACATCTCTTTGGGTCGCAGGGCCATTATTCCTACAGCGAGGGTGTAGCGCCTTTGTCCCTTTATTTGATAATTCGCCGTGACCAAGTGAAAGAGACAGATAGCTTAACGGTAAACTTGGGAAAAGCCGCGATTTATATTAAACTTGGACCAATGAGATCCCTGGAAGTTTATACGAAATAGTTAGACGCGTCGAGTGGCGCTAAAAATGGACCAATAGGAAAGGAAGCAGCCTCAGTAGCCTGCGACTATAAATGGATCTGTTTGGAGCAAATTCGGGACAGTTTTGTCATGTGTGGTCAGGGAGAGATGCTGCAGGATGTGTGAGATATCGCGCCAAAAAAGGGAATCAAGACAGTTTTAGAAACACACCTAAGATCCCCTACTCGTAAAGAGATAATAAGCATATTTAAACTTCGTGTCATATCCGCGCCGCATTTTAACAGCGGTGGACAGTATTTTACGGCGACAATACCAGTGTTGTATACTACGAGTGTTAATTAAATAAAAAAGAAACGGCAGTGTCATCTTCTCATAACCAAAGCACGTCTAGGTCTTCCTATATCACCACCCGAGATCTACGCTTTCCTTTACCGAGGATAAGTCCATGCTCCTATATTTAAAGAAAACTACTGCAGCTAGCCGAGGATAAAATTGAAGAGAACCAGCACACTGCGAACTTCTGGAACCAACGGGAGAAGCATCAAGGTAAGCCTACAGCAACGGACGGAGGAGGTGACGGCCGCAAACTGGCGCCATAACGTGGAGCTCGAAGGGAAGACCAACTCAAACGGAGGACTAGGAAACAACGAATAGAGGAAGAATCTTCAGAGGAAAGGGGCACAGCAGAACAAAATTACAACGCGAACTTCTAGTCTACTTACGTGGGACAACAAAACAGCTGAGAGCATCGCTTCTAGAAATTCACCAGGATTCGAACCCGGGACGCATCAATTAACATAGGAGAAAGTACAGGTTAGAACATTTATACAAAAACAAACAGAAAGGCATGCAGAGTAGTGAGTCAGTTTTGTGAACACATGTTATTGAGAGGGGGTAAAGTCATTACTAGGGAGGTAGAACTTGCTAACGGAACCATGAGTAGGTCAAGGGAAGGTTTGGAAGAACTGAATAGGGAGGCCATTGTCAGCATAACACCAGATGGAGAAAATATGGGTGAAGCAGAGGTAGAAGTTAGACTGGAAAGGCAACCACCGATTGAGCAGGTCATTGACGCAGGTCAGAACCAGCTGATGATATTCCTTCAACATTTGAGCACAAAGATAGACGAGATAAATAAGAATTTAGAAGGGAAATTAAATGAGCAGAGTATACAGATAGGTGAATATGTCAGAGAGGAAAACAGGAAGATGAGAGGGGAATTAGCTCAGGAGATGAGGGAATATTTAGGTGAACAGATCATCCGATTACAAAGTCAATTGAACTCCAAATTCAGTAAGCAAGGGAAAGTAGTGCAAGAAATTCAGGCAGGACAACTAGGTCTAAGAAACGATGTAGAAAAACTAAGGAAGGATGTAGAAACAGAATTAAGTGTTACCAGCTTAGCCATAAAGGAGCAATTGGATGATGACTTAAGAACTGTAAATGTTTCTTTAGAAAAAAAAAACAATCCAAACTTAGAATCTAACATCCAAAGGGAGTTCAGAGAATTTAGAACAGTGGTAGAAAAGGATTAGGGAAAGATAAATGAACTTTCGTCAAAAATAACGGAACAGCTCTCAAATCATCATGAAATTGTGAAGAGGGTTGAAGAGCATGAAAATTGTGTAAAGGAGTTAAAACGCTCTATTGGTAGACTTGGGATAAGTGTGAGACAGAGTGATGATAGCTCACATAGTGAAACTAGCACCACTTTTAGGGAGGCAAATGGAGGTCAAAGTCCAGCTGCCGACCCATATAATTTCAATTCAGGGCACCAATGTACATCTAACCATGCAAGTAATGCAAACTACCATTTATTAAATGAGATAGAGGTACCTACTTTCGAGGAAAATTCGGCTGATAATCCTAAACAATATCTAAATGACCTTGAGGAGTATTTCCGTTTAAAGCAAATTCCGGACGAGCTAAAGATGTTAATCGTTCGTAAAGGTTTACGTCAAAGGGTTCTCCAATGGGTAAGATTGACTTTGGGAGAGAATAATAATTTTTTGAGTATTTCAGAAGGGCATTTTTGAATAAGTATTGGAGTACTAATACTCAGAACCAGGTGAGATCTATCCTAGTTAATGGCAAATACGATGAACGCGGAAACCTAAGCATGGTAGATTATTTACTAACTAAAGCACAGAGTAGTAGACTAATCGAGCCACCCATAAGTGAGAGGGATTTCATCAACATGATTGTACCCCATTATCCAGAACGCATACACCATTACCTACTCATTGCGAAAACCAAATTCTATTCCCGAATTGATTGAGTTGGTATCATCATTCGAGACAAGTAGTAGGAACCACGGACAAAACTATACAGTTCGACCAATACCGGATAATGCAAGGAATGTGAACTGGAGAGGAAACGCGAGAGGGAACTATAACCCCAGAGAGAGATACTGGAACGACGTGCCTCAATCCGGGAACAGAAACTGTCAAAATAACCGTTTCAGGAGGGAAGGTGATAACCAATATCATATAAATGCTATACAAACCAGACCAAGATATAGGGGCCGTTTTAACTATAGGAGAGGCAGGAACAATGAAAACAGATCCAGGGAACATTATTTTTCTGACCGAGGGGAAAGCGATGTAGGATAGAGGTATGACGAAAATTACCCAGAAAGAAACGAAAGGAGAGAGAGACCTTCCCGGGGACATTTTAGAGGAAGCAGAGGAAACTATAGGCAAATTCAGAGAGAGGGAAATGTGGAAGAGAATAGCGGAGCACCAAATAGTGTCGATAACCCGGAAAACTAAGACGGGATCCAATCAAGAGCTCGGAGCGGCTTCTAAGCGCGCAAAACTTTCAAATAAATAGCAAATGTAAAACAGGGCTAAACAATGATTTTATATTAGGAGAACTGATGGGTAAGATTCAAAATTATTTGGAAAAGGAATAAATCAGAGGAGGATAATTAAAGCGTCAAAACGTTTAAGTCAAATAGAGAAAAATGCTTCGGTCACCGAATTAGAGATCTGTGCTGTGTATTACGCACTACAGAAATTTAGATCCTATATATATATATCTACAGAAGGTTACTATATACACAGATCATGTGAGTCTTTCATTTATGAAACGTTGTCGCCTTACGAGTATTAAATTATCTAGGTATATCCATGAGATTCTTTCGTATGATGTTGAGGTGAAACACATTCCAGGAAAAACAAATGTCTTTAGCGATTTGCTGTCTAGGTTACATAACAACAGTGAAATACCGGAGAGAATATAACCCCCTAAAAATGAAGTAACCTTAATGAGTATTGAAATACCCTTGAGTAAAAGATTGATCAAAGAATTAAAAGGAATAGGGGACCAGCAGCTACAAGATGAGAAGTTAAATAAATTAATAAAAAAGGCCCCAGAAATAGATGAAAATATCAAGGGAAACATAGGGGTAAAAGGGGGCGTGTTGTATAAACTACATGGCAGTGAAATACAGAAGTGGAAGACGTATATACCTAAGAACATGGAGAATGAACTCATAAACACGTTCCATCAAGCTCTAGCACATTCTGGCTCAGAACGCACCGTTTTAATGATCCAAGAAAATCTGTATATTCCAAAATTACATCATAAAGTAAGGAGAATAATTTCGACATGCTTACAATGTCAAAAAGCAAAGCCATTGAATATACAATACGAATACGAGACAAACTCCATACTAAGAGAAAAACCAGGCATGTTAGTGACCTTGGACTGTCATGGTGAGATGCCTTGTAGTAAATTTGGATTTAGGTATATAGTAGTGCTAATAGATGTATTTTCAAAATTCGTGAAAATTTACCCAGTCAGGAAGATTACCAGTGAAACATGCCTAAGGAAGATAATGAAGTCGTATGTTCCACAATTTGGAAAGATGAAGGCAATCTTATGTGATAATGCTTCCATATTTACCAGCCGAAAATTTGTAGACACCTTAAAAGAAAAGGAAATCACGTTGTATCATTGCTCAAAATACCACCCACAAAGCAATCCCTGCGAAAGAATAATACGGGACATTTCAGTTTATTTGAGAATTTTGGCAAATAAAAAACACAGTGATTGGGCCAATCACTACCAGCGCATCGAAAGTATTTTAAATGAAAGTGTGAGCCCTACTACCGGTTATAAGCCCATCGAGCTGATGATGGGGAAATTAATGGAAACACTTGAAGGGGAATTACCACAGACACTAGAAGCTAAAGATCCGAAAACACTAACGGAAGAAGAGATGTTTAAGAAAGCTTTTGAAAGAATGGCAAATAAGGCGCAGAAAAGAAAAGAAAAGTTTAAACGAAAGAAGCGAAAACACTGGATGATCGAATTGGGAGACTTAGTATTGGTACGGGACAAGAAAAAGTCTAGCATTCTGAACAAAAGGTATCATAGAATGGAAAATTTATTTAAAGGTCCATACCGGGTGATTAACATTTTTGGCTCGGATACATTTGAGCTACAAGAAATAAAGAATTCCAAGATCGTAGGGAGATATCATAAACAGTTGCTCAAACCGTACAAATGTTTAGAGAATGAGAAGGGTGAAGAATGTAATGAAAATAATCAGATTAGTTTTACTCGAAATGAGGTAGCAACCCTATGAACAAGTAGTAAACGTAATACACCCGATAAATAAGGATGTAAGGAAATAACTAAATACAAAATAAGTATTATGTACCAGTATGTATGTAAATAGATTTAATTTTAGAACTTAATTTGGGTATTAGCGTATTTATTTGCGTTACAAGTTATTCGTGTGCGTGAAGTGTATTGTGCGTTAGAATGCCTCTCGGAAAACCTGTTTTTAAATGGAGAGGGGGATCAACCATAGCAAAGTGTAAGAGTGAATGACCCAAATGTAAACACCACTGGTTGTAAGAACCCTTGTGAAGGAACAGGTATAGCGAAGGGTCTATGTAAACAAAACAAACCAAAAAAGTCCATAATCAGAGGAATTATTCTGGAAAAGAAAATTGTATCAAGTGCTGAAAAATTTATTCTTTTCCAGAACAGGGCAATTTGAAACGGCAACTCTAGGCCGAGCCCGAGAACTGTAATTATAGATAATTTATTAATTAACTTTTATTGATGTTAAATCATACTATGTAAATATCTTTTTCTCATACTGCTTGTATATTTTAAGAAGGGTGATTTAACGTTATGTATGTATCTAGGTTACTAATATTAGTAGAGTTATAAATGGTTTAATGTAAATAATTTAAGCGCTATGTTAAAATACTGTCCACGACGAAATGTTTTAGCTACAGGAATAGTGCTGTCGAAGGCAGAAAATCTAGTTTTATGACATCTCTTTGGGTCGCAGGGCCATTATTCCTACAGCGAGGGTGGAACGCCTTTGTCCCTTTATTTGATAATTCGCCGTGACCAAGTGAGAGGGACAGATAGCTTAACGGTAAACTTGGGAAAAGCCGCGATTTATATTACACTTGGACCAATGAGATCCCTGGAAGTTTATACGAAATAGTTAGACGCGTCGAGTGGCGCTAAAAATAGACCAATAGGAAAGGAAGCAGCCTCAGTAGCCTGCGACTATAAATGGATCTGTTTGGAGCAAATTCGGGACAGTTTTGTCATGTGTGGTCAGGGAGAGATGCTGCAGGATGCGTGAGATATCGCGCCAAAAAAGGGAATCAAGACAGTTTTAGAAACACACCTAAGATCCCCTACTCGTAAAGAGATAATAAGCATATTTAAACTTCGTGTCATATCCGCGCCGCATTTTAACAGCGGTGGACAGTATTTTACGGCGACAATACCAGTGTTGTATACTACGAGTGTTAATTAAATAAAAAGAAACGGCAGTGTCATCTTCTCATAACCAAAGCACGTCTAGGTCTTCCTATATCGCCACCCGAGATCTACGCTTTCCTTTACCGAGGATAAGTCCATGCTTCTATATAGTTTAAAGAAAACTACTGCAGCTAGCCGAGGATAAAATTGAAGAGAACCAGCACACTGCGAACTTCTGGAACCAACGGGAGAAGCATCAAGGTAAGCCTACAGCAACGGACGGAGGAGGTGACGGCCGCAAGATTAATACTCTTTGCATATCCAAGGCAAAAAATGAATCACGAATTCCCATTTGAGAAAATAAGTATTGAAAAATGTAAGGGAATAACAAGCAATATCTCGAAAATGGTTCACTCAACAACAAAAATGCATATGACATAAATTGTGTATTTTAACGCGATCTACATTTTTTGTGCAGTAAAATGTTGTCTATCTCTTATGGTTTACCACTTATGCAAAAGTCGTTCACAATAAAGAATACGTTTGGAGACATTCCCCAGAAAATTCAAGATACACATTTTATTTATCATGAAAATATCTTAAACATATGATATTTTAATCAAAATCGTTAGAGCCATTTCTGAGGATATTAAAATTTTCGAAAAATATTCCATGTAAAGGGTTATCTGGGGTGGGGAGGATTTTCTTGAAAGCCTTCCTGTCGCATCTCTGGAAGATACTGAACCTAAATACCAAGTTTGGTTTCTGAGTTATGCTGTTCACACACACACACACACACACGGACGGACGGACATGTTTTCAAAAATGCTTTTTTTGGATTCAGGGGGTCTCAAAACATATATTTCCGGTGAAATCTCGGTATCGAATTTTTGGGTGGAATACAGTACTTCCCCTACTTACTATCCGTAGTAGAGAAAGTAAAAATTGTACTGTAGATAATGTGTAATTTCTCTGGCTATTTACTGCGCAAAATGTAGGTCAATCAAAAGGCTTGCCATTAGCGTAACCTTATGCAAATACCGTGTACCATGCATTTATATTGATAAATAGTTAATAACTTTATCGTCCGGTCTTAAATATCCATGGCCAAAGCCCATTCTATAGGTTTGTATGAATATAAAGCTATATATGAACATATAGCTTTGTATAATTCCTTCCTGTATTACACATTTAATTTGCTTGTGCAATAGGTAGACTTCGGGGTGACTGCTACATGGCAACAGTCTAGCTTGTCAGAATATGCATATCCTATACTTCAGGCAGTTTCGAGTTTGCGGAAATAAATTAAGTGCAGTAGGATGTAAGTTCAAAATATAGGTATATAAGCATGTTCTTCCCGTAAGAGATATTGGAAGAAGCGTCGCTTCATTGCTTTTGTGGACGCTAGCGTCGTTGACATCAAATTCCATTCATTACCATCAAAATAGGAATTAATCCTAGACGCAATGTTTGAGTAGCAACTGTTTAATCACTGGAAATGTAGCATCGGTGCTTCCTCATAGGTGCACAGTTAAAGATAGGCTTTTGTTGGTCCACACTGCCAAAATCTATTACAGTGATCTCCATCAGAGTAGAAACTTCTACCTATGATTATGCACGCTTCCGCAGGCCAACAACATCCGAATCACACAATACATTCACCTTGTGTAAATTATATGTAAAGGAGAGATTCAGCCATTGTCAAGGTTGCGTTAGGACCGTGAAAGAGAACCAGTCACGCTAAGAGCTTACATCATCTGTGGTAACCTCGTGGAAGTTGATCTAGGCATTTGCGTGGAGAACCTTCCTGGATCTGCAACCACACGACTGGAAAATATCAAGTCGATGACTTCAGGTGCTCTTCTTCTGCTTTTTCTTTCTTCCCCCCCTTTTTAGTTTTTATTTATGGACGCTCTTTAACTACTATGGTTCTTAGCGTCCCATTCTATATTGCGCGTGAAAGACCGAACATTTTGCTCAGAGGTCTCTTTGTCAGGCTTGAGGTTCTTTACGTGCAAATCTACGACTTGGGACCACCAGTTTTAATTCCCTAACAAAGGAAATCTATGGCCCTCCGATGGGTTTGAACCCAAGCTAGTATGGTACCCCTAGACCACGGCGACTTTCTTGTTCGTCATTACTAGAGGCCGGGAACAGAAAATGTCCACGAATTTCAGCATGAACATTACTATACTCAAGTTCCGTTTTACATATTTCAGCGTATATTTTACATTTTGCACAATCTTACATCAAATAAATATTTTGCCGTGTTCTTTCCTTATTTATTTATTATAATTATTTTTTCCTTTACTTCTAAGCCTATTTGTTTTTTTCTTTAGAAATGCTAGTAATTAATTAGCAATTGAAGTAAAGATTAAATACAGAGTTGCGACGATTTAAACATTTGCTCTATATATCAATAATGAACAAAATCCATATGTATTCCCGTTTACTCATTCTATTGTTCATTTGTTTATGAAGGTACAACCTTGTTGTGTTGAGGCCACACAAGAAATCAGAGCGAAGAAAGCAAAAGACTTAGAAATGCACGAAAATCTTATCATTCAGAGAATGGAAAGGCAGTTAAGGCCAGAATTCCTATAAATTAATCTCTGTGTTTTAAAAACGTTTGAAGTGTTCACAAAATATTATGAAAACCGTGAAAGTGAAATTTCTGATCGTGACTACCTGATTAACAAATTAATAATAATTTAAAATAATGATTGTGGAGCAATAAATATGGTAAAAATAATAACCGGTGAGTGTTAAACTATTTTTCGAATCAATTGGAGAATTTAATGTCGTGTCGGCATGTTGTCATGGTAGCTCAGTGGTTAGAGCAACCGGGCGGAGACCGGGAGATCCGTGGTTCAAATCCCGGCTATGACATTGAATTTTTCAGTCATCTGATTCTACCTTTCCAACCCTGTCCAACACACGGCTTGTGTGAAAGAACAATTAATTCAAAACTATTTTTCATTTACAGCTCGAGCTTATAATGTAATTTAATCATTATTATATATTTATAATTACATACTTATCTGATATTACATATTTCGTTACGTATTTTACTACATATTTATGTACTTATTTTTTCAAAATGAGATAACATAAAAGTCCAGGCTTTAGTGTTACTTTTCATTGATAATCCATTGTTATTGGAGAGTTCATTTAACAAAGCGAACACACAAACTTTGGAATGGAGTGAAATTACTTATTTAATGTGCTTTTACTGCGTATGTGTTTTTTAATTGCTTCATTTATACAACCATTTAAATTCTGTAGTATATCGGGGGCTTTGACTTTGAGAAACAACTAGTAGAGATATCAACTGTTCTGTAATGTCATAATAAAGCACTCAGTAATTCACATCAATTCAAAACATAGTTGTTTGTCACTACTGATAAACGCGACAATTTTAGCTAAAAAATAATAAAAGTCAATAACACGTTTATACGTTTTTACAGAGGAAGGAAAATATGTTATACACTTACATGTTTCTTATGAAATGACAATGTTTCCATTACTTTAAGTATTTTTTTATGTGTCAACTGCAATGCCGGCAGCATAAAGACAAGTAAGGCGGATTTTTAAAAGTCTGACTGTAACTTTTGTGATTCGTTGTTTTACGTATTTGTTTCCAAAAATGAGGCAGTATTTTTAACACTTATATGATTTCAGTCAAATTATATAATAAAAAATATAATAACAGCCCGCCTTAAAGCAATATGTGTATTAACAATATATAAAAAGTGTATATTACAGTCATTGTATATGTTTATATTATTGTATACATGTAATAATGTTATGTGAATGTATTACGTAATTTAATAATGTAGGAGCTGTGAGAATAATAGGTTAAAAGTTGCTAACAATGAGGTAACCTTGAGGCAATAATGAGTAAGAAAGTGTAATAATGCTACTAGTCATTCTTGGAGCAACAATAATGTAATGTTTGTGACAGTTTATAAAATAGCCAATCAACAACCAGAAAAAGCTTTAGTTAAATGAAGGTATTCTATTGGGCTAGGATTAGCCAATCAGAAACTGAAATACAGAAATTTACAAATTTAAGCGATAGAAATCAAGTCAGTTGCTAGCAGACAGTGTTATAATCAGACGCGAGATGCGTCCTCGAGAAATTTAATACGTGTGCGTGTGAGACGAAAATAGTTTACGTGTTAAAAAGTGCAAGTAATTAACAAAAGAATCTCACAGCTCTCTATATCAGTGAAGTGTTATTAAAATCGTGTCAAGAATTAATAAAAAGGAGTGAATTAAAAATTATAATTTGTGTAAGCTTACATTCTTCAGCCCATTACGCCCTGTTAAGAAATTCATGTCTAAAAATAATACTGACGCAGCCAAGGCAAACATAAATATATAATATTTAAAGAAACAGCCAAAATAACAAAGTTAATATTTTTTTGACGAAGGCTACCGGAAACATTTTACCATACGTGCGGTTGCAACTACTTCAAGTTCGGCTCCCCAACAGTCGAACTACAATACAACTCCTACTTCAAATTGGCTTTACATGCGTGAAGCAACAACCTACTTCAAATTGACGCCCAAAACGTGGGGCAAATAACGTAAAGATACTATCTACTTCAAAGACTGGTAGTTTACAAGCTCTTTTGAAAATGTATTATCTGTTAAATTCTCTGCAATTGTACATACGATATATTTCGAAAGGATACGGCCGATCACCTAACTTCTCATATTGTAACATCCTAGTTTTAGTCGATCTTCCAGGTTCCTACAGATATTTTACGCGTTCTATTTTGAAAACAAATCCCACGTTTATATCTGGTAAACATAAGAGAAATTTTGAGGTTAATATCACTCCACAGTTGAAAACTAATTATAACATTCAAATTTGTATGAACATTCGAAATTTAAACCCGATCACGCTTCTTTAATGCTTCGATAGTCAAATATAGTGCAAGTAATAGCTTCAACACTTTTCGTATTGCGCTTATGCATTGGTGGTGGTTGGTGACGATTTTTTTTTTCTTTCTTTTTTACGAGATGTAAATTTCCATTCGCACATTGAACCGTATGAAAGACCACAAAAAATAAAGAAAGAAAACAGCATTATACAAACAAGCAGTAGCATGTCTTACGGCTTGACGGCGGTGGTACAAACGCCCGTTTCGACGTTCGCATCCAGTTTATCGAATTCCTATTTTTTCAACACTTTTATTACATATATAGGACCTTCAATTTTTTAACAAAATAATACTGCAATTATTTTCCATTTAGTACATATTGTATTAACATACGTAAATGAGAATCACTTTTAGTGAAAATGTTCCGCAATACCTATTGATCAACAGATGTGCTTGACTTGATTACATCATTTTAGCGCCATATACTCCTATTAAATCTAAATTGCTATTTTACTACATTCGACTCGATTTACATAAAAACAATTACCTAATTGATTAAACGTGTAGGAATTAAATATATTCTCTCATTCGGCGTGCTAATTGGTTAAATTTGCAACCGATTCAATTCACAACAAGCCACAAATGGGACACAAGCGGTGTTTTTATCTGAAAAAAGTGGCTATATACGTGTAACCGAAGTAAGGTTCCCCTTTAAACTGGTGAATCTAGACACCATTCTTAACAAGCATTGTCAATAACATGTTCGTAATATTACATTAATAAGATCGCGTCTATTCATGTTGGAAAATGGCCGATATCAATCGGTCAGCAAATGCCCTTGACTTCGCTTTTACCTACCTCTCCCGAAAAATTAGGTTAGCAAAATGCTAACCTGATAAGTGCATTTTAAACCCTCGCAACTGACCTGTACATCGTTGTAATCCATTCCAAACATTAGCTATGCATACTGTTTATATAGTTTTAAAATACTGAAGGAATAGAAGGAAATCTTCTCATGGGTTTATCACTTTTACAACGTAAATACCAAGCACCTTCTAGCAAGAAATGAAAAAAAAAGCAATGAACTTCAATCAATCATGGCTACTTTGACTAACAATTTACCGTGTGACTATTTCACTACTTTAAAAACATTCCAGAAGACGATACAGCTGTAAGAAAGCTCTAGAAAGCTGGTTTGCTGCTTAGCAAGAATTGAAAAAACAGAACTGGCTCAAGAAATCGTGCTTATGATCATACACTGCACGCAGTACAGGAATCGAAAGAACTAGATTTGGAAAAGTGTGTTACTGCCAGCTCTTAGTAAAGCTGTTCATCGAACGAGTTTTGGTTATTAATTTGCACCATTCATGTCTTTGAACACAAATGAGCTCGTGTATACGGGTAAGCTGATATACCAGCACTCGGTGTCCCGCTCTTAGTCCATTCCGTTAGGTATACCAAACGAGTATGTGTATCATTTCCTGTTCGAACGCCCTGTGTAACCAGACTCAAGAGGAAGGCTCAATTTGCTTCAGTGGCTTTTTGCCGCACGGTTGCCTTATGCACAGCCTGAGTTCGGGGGATATTCCGGTATGTAGTCGAGCGGTACAAGGGATTTTTTTTACTTTCTCTACTACGTATAGTAAGTAGGGGAAGTATTGTATTCCACCCAAAAATTCAATACCGAGATTTCACCGGAAATATATGTTTTGAGGCCCCCTGAATCCAAAAAAAGTATTTTTGGAAACATGTCCGTGTGTGTCTGTCTGTGAGCTGCATAACTCAGAAACGAACAGTCGGATAAACTCCAAACTTGGTATTTAGGTTCAGTATCTTCCAGAGATGCGACACGAATGTTTTCAAGAAAATCCCCCCACCCCAGATTACCCTTTACATGGAACATTTTTCGAAAATTTTAATTTTCTCAGAAATGGCTAACGATTTTGATTAAAATATCATATATTTAAGATACTTTCATGACAAATCAAATGTATATCGTGAATTTTCTGGGAATGTCTCCAAAAGTATTCTTCATTGTGAGCGACTTTTGCATAACCGGTAAAACATAAGAAATAGACAAAATTTTACTACACAAAAAATGCAGATCGCGTTAAAATACACAATTTATGTCATATATATATATATAATTTTTTTTGAGTGAACCATTTTCGAGATATTGTTTGTTATTCCCTTAAAGTTTCCAATACTTTTTCTCAAATGGGAGTTCGTTATTCATTTTTTTATGTCCTGGAATGCGCCAGATAGCAACCAGCTCTTAAAATTTTGACTATCGCTTAAAGCCAGCCTAGCAATTCCCCTTGCACCTACAAGAAAATTAGCAATAAGATTAACATCTCCATTAACATGAAGCATATGGAGAATAAGCGTTTGTAAAAATAGTTTGTAAAAGAGTAGAGAAAGTCATGTGAGTGTAACACATCAGATTTTTTCCCCTTAATATTAAATGTTATTAATTAGAACATTCATTTCTATCTCGTTAAAACAAAAATAATTTTAAGTGCAACCGTTGTATATAGCATTAAAGTAAAACAACTACCTTAATTTGTGTTAAAGGTTGGTAGTAGCATAATTTACTTTAATGAAGGCTGTGTAATTTCTGAAATTTAAAGAATAATCATTATTTAATGTGTTGTATTATGCATAATTTGTAATGTGTATTTAACCAAACGTGTACGCACATAGATATGAATCCCCCCTCTCACACAAATTCTAAATGAAATTGTATACATAAGGTGTATGAGATTTATTTTGGACCACATTTTAATATGTTTTGCTCAGGTGTAATGACAGAATAGAAACCAACAAAATGGAATTTGTGTTATATAATGCAGTAAAAAAATGAAACTGTTATTCATTTGCCCTAACACACTGAAGCAATACTCCTGACAACAACGTTATGATGTGAACTCTAGAATGAGCCAATGCTCGAGCGAGCAAACGTCCATTTCACACGAGAGGATATATGAACCAGAAGCTCAACCATGATTCAGTATAGTCGTTGCTGCTTTTCGAACGAGTTGGGCTCGAAGAAACAAGCGAGACTCATTACGTTCAAATGAACGAGTAAAATGCTTGCCCTTGACAGCTCTATCTCTTAGTATAAGCCCAGAACATTTTGTCTACAGCTTGGTTTATGGAACAAGGTAACCCTTCAAGTTACATAAACTCCCCAAGCTGATTAGGCTGAGTGAATCTCAAAATTCTCTATAAAACACAAAAAGAGATAAGGTTTTGGTGCGCGTTGTCCGCTTCGTAACTCTTGCCACTGTTTTCTTCAACAACACAGTGAACAACGGTTTATGGACGCATGTTTACTAAACACGTGGAACTTAAAGACATCCATCTAATGGCTGCTTGCATCAATACAGACAACACATCTTGCGCCTAGCAACTACATCGGTGTTTGCCTAATCTCAAAGAACTTACCTTCTTCAGATTTCTAGCTGTGAGACTATCTAAAGGGTAAGAAAATAGAAATAGGTCGCGTAAGCTTGAACTTCGACAAGTCCTCAGCAATGAAATACGGAAACGTCAAAGATTATGGTAGAAAGTACAGTGGAGTACCTCTTCCAACAAAAACGTGGCCAAAAATAAAAAACTGGTATATTAATTAATATCAAATTATTAAAGTTTATCAGAAAGGTGAATTTCTTTAGCACAGTATGACAACCGCACTGTTAACTAAATTCTCCACTTCAATTCTAAACGCAATAGCCGTTTGTTTAACATGCATTTGTGAATCAACGATAGCATAAAATTTCCTTTAAAAAATATAAGATAAAGTCTTGTTTTTCTATAGGTACTGATGAACTTGATTGATAAAAGAAGAAAGTATATGCTTGATTATGAAACGTTAATTTAATATCTGATAGTTTACATAAAGTTTTTGTCGTGTTATTTAAGCATTAACTTTACAGTTCTTAAATTCATGTCCCAGTATATGCTCTTGGTCTTTCCGGATAACGAAATTTACGAGTGTAATATAGGTTTCAGCAAATTACAAAACACTAAGCTTCTACATACTCGTGTGTTAGTATTTACATGAAATTTTCAACATTTTTTTGGAAATAAATTGGCCTCATTTGATGTATCTGACAATACGAATGGCTGCAACACACCATGAAGATCAATTTGTGAATCAGAAACTGCTTCCAGGACTTATAATGTCTATCTTTTCCTTTCTTCATGTTTAATCATGGGATATTATATCATATTTTATCCAACTTTTGAAGTAAAACACCCCACTTTGGGATCGGTATATCTAGATGCCGGAGGAAGGAATTTCCAACACTTACTGTTACAAAAGTTTTCCCCTCAACGTGATAATGTTCAGCTCAGAAGTGATCACACCTATGTGTTGTTTCTGAACTGCAATTATCAGTGGCTGAAATGGTAAAGATGTATAGAATCTCTTATACAAATAGTTCAAAATAGGAAGCGAAGAGAATCCAAATGAATAATTAGAAAAACCGTAGTTACCCACTACGTAGGCATGATATTCTTTTTAAATACGCCTGTGCAAGCAGATGTGAAGTGTCCAAGCGCAAAAGACGGCGAATTTTTTGTTAGGTTTAAAGTTCGTCGTACCCGCGCAATATAACTGACATTCACTGTAGTGATTTTAGTCCCGGCATTCATGGCAAGGCAACCAGGCAATACGGCCATGTTGCCAGTAACAAAATTCAGTTCTTGGTTCCAATAATGAGTCCAGTATCGATGAATAACTGCGTCCGCGTCTTACTGTTGTAGCGTGCTGTGGCATTACATTCTTCTAGGAACCACCGTGTGACTGCAGCCAAGAAATTGTTGCCAAAGATGAGGGAACGCACAACGCACGCATAGCCATTTCGTTTGCTAAGTACGATGCTCAATACAATAACAAGGGCAAAGACATGTTCCCAAAGTTGGCAAACTTCCACAGCACAGAATTGGAACACTTCCTGCTGAGACAATTTGGGTGCTATAAATGCCTAATCAAATGGGAGAAGCAGTGGGGGGATGTGACGTGAAATAAAATGTATTGAGCATGAACACTTCTGAAAAAGAGTGTTAGAGGTGTAAGTAGTATTAGTCCCGGATGAGCCAATTGTTTTAACGATAATCCTGCCGCTAGGGGCGCTGGTGTCGCTAGTGTCGGTGCGTGCGACGGCGGCGGCGGTGTGTTTGAAAAGCGCCCTGAGCGTTAGGATTATCGTTAAATCGGTTGGCTCATCCGGGACGAGTTGAAAGAATTGAGGAAGTGACGTGGAGTGTTTTGATTGGTTCGTTAATTTGGGGTGGGAGATGGAGGAAGGGAGATGGAGGAGTATGGAGGTCGCGTGATGGAGAGGAGCTGGGTGGCGAGGTGTTGTCTGTGCGGAGGTCGGTACTGAAAGAGGGGTAAAGATGGGGGGCGAGGGATAAAAAGTGTAACAGAAAGTGACGTGTGAAGTTGTGATTGGTGGGAGTAAGAAGTGATTTTATTGGTGGAAAGGAACAAATGAGAGTTGTTGATTGGTAGGAATAAGAGGGATTATGATTGGTGGAAAAGAAAAAGTTGTGGGAGTGGGGTATGTTGGAGGTGATGGGAAAGGTAAGTTTTGCTAGCAGCAAGATTTGCAAAAGCCTGTCTTGAACTGATCAGCAATTTTTGAACGTCGGATGGTAGTTTTCTTGAGTGGATAGAGAGATGGGGGCGATATGAGATGCGGTGGCGAAAATGGGGACTAGACAAGGTTGTTGAGACAAGAGGTTTAAGGACGAGGAAATTTGGAGGTTAGTGGTGAACACGGCGGTCGCAAGAGGTGGGGGTAAGGAGACGCAGTGGTGAGAATGGGAACTAAAAGAAGATGGGGGTAGCAAGAGTTTTAGAAGAGTAGATTTTGAGGTTAAAATAGTGGGAACTAAAAATGGCGGAGGGTCTGCGACAAGGAGATGCGGTGAGAACTAAACAAGATGGCGGTCGCAAGAGGAGGGTAAGGAGATTTGAGGTTACAGTACCAAAACACGAAAGGATATATTCCTACGCCAAGCAGGTCCGAAAAATAATTATGCGTGTGGTACTTACCTGTTACCGGTGTGGATGCGTCACCAAAAGCGCGGCACGCGAGGCGGAAAAATAAAAGCAAACTGTTTTTGAAAATGCTTAACCAGCTTTAAGATCAACCAACATCACTACGCACTGATATACCTAGGTTTTTAAAGCGGTACAGACACCCTTTGCAGAGGCGTAATTTAACTATACCAAAAACCTGGTACTGGACCATCGTGATGGTCGCTAGCGTACGTAGGAGCAGGGTTCTCAAGCCGGTCGAAAGCGGTCAAAAACGTGTACGACGTAGGTGTTCGCAGTAGCTGCTGTCGAGTGAACGGTCGAGGTGTGAATAAACGAGATCTGTTCTCGCCGGCAATTTGGTTCGGAGATGTGAGCAGCGGCGAGGTGTTGTCTGTGCGGAGGTCGGGACTGAAAGAGGGAAAAGATGGGGAGCGAGGGATAAAAAGTGTAACAGAAAGTGACGTGTGAAGTTGTGATTGGTGGGAATAAGAAGTGATTTTATTGGTGGAAAGGAGCAAATGAAAGTTGTTGATTGGTAAGAATAAGAGAGGTTATGATTGGTGGAAAGAAAAAGGAATGGGGTATGTTGGAGGTGATGGGAAAGGTAAGTTTTGCTAGCAACAAGATTTGCAAAAGCCTGTCGTGAACTGATCAGCAATTTTTGAACGTTGGATGGTAGTTTTCTTGAGTGGATAGAGAGATGGGGCGATATGAGATGCGGTGGCGAAAATGGGAACTAAACAAGGTGGTTGAGACAAGAGGTTTAAGGACGAGGAAATTTGGAGGTTAGTGGTGAACATGGCGGTCGCAAGAGGTGGGGGTAAGGAGACGCGGTGGTGAGAATGGGAACTAAAAGAAGATGGCGGTAGCAAGAGGTTAGAAGAGTAGATTTTGAGGTTAAAATAGCGGGAACTAAAAATGGCGGAGGGTCTGCGACAAGGAGATGCGGTGAGAACTAAACAAGATGGCGGACGCAAGAGGAGGGTAAGGAGGTTTGAGGTTACAGTACCAAAACACGAAAGGATATATTCCTACGCCAAGCAGGTCCGAAAAATAATTATGCGTGTGTTACTTACCTGTTACCGGTGTGGATGCGTCACCAAAAGCGCGGCACGCGAGGCGGAAAAATAAAAGCAAACTGTTTTTGAAAATGCTTAACCAGCTTTAAGATCAACCAACATCACTACGCACTGATATACCTAGGTTTTTAAAGCGGTACAGACACCCTTTGCAGAGGCGTAATTTAACTATACCAAAACCTGGTACTGGACCATCGTGATGGTCGCTAGCGTACGTAGGAGCAGGGTTCTCAAGCCGGTCGAAAGCGGTCAAAAACGTGTACGACGTAGGTGTTGGCAGTAGCTGCTGCCGAGGCAACCGTCGAGGTGCGAATGAACGAGATCTGTTCTTGCAGGCAATCTGGTTGAGAGATGAGAGGCGCGGTGGTAAAAATGTGAACTAAATAAGATGGCGGAGGCACGAAGTTGAGGTTAAGGAGCGGCGAGGTGTTGACTGTGCGGTGGTTGGGGTCTGAAAGAGGGGGAAAGATGGCGAACGAGGGATAAAAAGTATAACAGAAAGTGACGTGTGAAGTTGTCATTGGTGGGAATAAGAAGTGATGTTATTGGTGGAAAGGAACAAATGAAAGTTGCTGATTGGCGAGAATAAGAGAGATTATGATTGGTGGAAAGAAAAAAAGGTGTGGGAGTGGGGTATGTTGGAGGTGATGGAAAAGGCAAGTTTTGCTACCAACAACATTTGCAAAAGCCTATCCAGAACTCATCAGCAATTTTAAATAACTAGTGTTTCGGGGGTTTTCTCTGGTTGGTAGACGAATGCAAGCTGTTTCTACCATACTTATATTATTGGTCTTTTTCCTTTTTTTTTTTTAAAATGACTAGTTTTTTTTTTTTTTTTTTTTGGGAGTTTTCTGCGGATGGTAAACAAATGCAAGCTCTTTCTGCTTTTTCATAGGTTTTCCCTGGTTGGTAGGCGTTTTCTGTACTGGTTGACGAAGGCGTTTCTAATTTTGGAGGTTTTCTCAGGTTTTTAGCGGTTGTCCCTGCCCGGTAGGCAAATGATGAAGTTTTACCTTGTCGGCGCACGGATACTAGGCACGTACTGGCGCGCACACACACACACACACACACAGAGAGACAGACAGACACACAGACAGGCACACACACACGGACATGTTTCCAAAAATGCTTTTTTTTTTTTTTTTTTTTTTTTTTTTTTGATTCAGGAGGTCTGAAAACGTGTATTTCCGGTGAAATCTCGGTATCGAATTTTTGGGCGGAATGCAATACTTCCCCTACTTACTATACGTAGTAGAGAAAGTAAAAAAGTATTGAAAAATTTAAGGAAATAACAAGCAATATCTCAAAAGTGTACTATCTTGTTTTCAAGGGTTTTCCAGATCGGTAAGCGTTAGAATACTCTTAGAGCTTTTTTCAGGTCTTTTAGCGGTTGTCCCTGGCCGGTAGGCAATTGATAAAGTTTTTCTATAACGTCGTCGTTTTGGCTTGTGGCGCACGGTTCCTAGGCACGTACTCGCGCGCGCGCACACACACACACACACACACACACACACTAAAATAGTAGCGTATAAAAAAAACTGATTTGTTACACTCACATAACTTTCTCTACTCTTGTACAATCTAATTGGTAGCTTTTAAGCGATAGTCAAATATTTTAACGCTGGTTGCTATGTGGCGAATTCCATTCTGTTTGCATGTTCAGGACATAAAAAAAATGAATAAACGAATTTGAGAAAAAGTATAAGTATTGGAAAATTTAAGGAAATAACAAGCAATATCTCGAAAACGGTTCACTCAACAAAAGAAACGTATATGACATAAGTTGTGTATTTAAACGCGATCTACATTTTTTGTGTAGTAAAATTTTGTCTATCTCTTATGGTTTACCAGTTATGCAAAAAAGTCGTTCACAATGAAGAATATTTTTGGAGACATTCCCAGAAAATTCGAGATATACATTTTATTTGACATGACAATATCTTAAACATATGATGTTTTAATCAAAATCGTTAGAGCCGTTTTTGAGAAAATTAAAATTTTCGAAAAATGTTCCATGTAAAGGGTAGTCTGGGGTGGGGGGATTTTCTTGAAAACCTTCGTGTCGCATCTCTGGAAGATACTGAACCTAAATACCAAGTTTGGTGTTTATCCGACTGTTCGTTTTCGAGTTATGCTGTTCACAGACACACAGACACACAGACACACAGACAGACACACACACGGACATGTTTCCAAAAATGCTTTTTTTTTTTTGGATTCAGAGATTCTCAAAACATGTATTTCCAGTGAAATCTCGGTAACGAATTTTTGGGTGGAATGCAATACTTCCCCTACTTACTATACGTAGTAGAGAAAGTAAAAATGAATAACGCATTTGAGAAAAAGTATAAGTATTGGAAAATTTAAGGAAATAACAAGCAATATCTCGAAAATGGTTCACTCAACTAAAAAAAAATGTATATGACATAAATTGTGTATTTTAACGCGATCTACATTTTTTGTGTAGTAAAATTTTGGCTATCTCTTATGGTTTACCAGTTATGCATACTGAACCTAAATACCAAGTTTGGTGTTTATCCGACTGTTCGTTTTTGAGTTATGCTGTTCACAGACACACAGACGCACAGACAGACAGACACACAGACAGACACACACACGGACATGTTTCCAAAAATGCTTTTTTTTTTCTGGATTCAGTGATTCTCAAAACATGTATTTCCAGTGAAATCTCGGTATCGAATTTTTGGGTGGAATGCAATACTTCCCCTACTTACTATACGTAGTAGAGAAAGTAAAAATGAATAACGCATTTGAGAAAAAGTATAAGTATTGGAAAATTTAAAGGAAATAACAAGCAATATCTCGAAAAACGGTTCACTCAACAAAATAAATGTATATGGCATAAGTTGTGTATTTTAACGCGATCTACATTTTTTGTGTAGCAAACTTTTGTCTATCTCTTACGGTTTATCAGTTATGAAAAAGTCGTTCACAATGAAGAATTCTTTTGGAGACATTCCCAGAAAATTCGAGATATACATTTCATTTCTCTCGACATTATCTTAAATATATGATATTTTCATCAAAATCGTTAGAGCCATTTTTTAATACAAAGAGAACGGGATTTCACAAGTGAAACAGTACTGTGATAACGATACCACTGAAACAAAAAAAAAAATCTGATGTGTAACACTCACATGACTTTCTCAACTCTTGTACAAAGTATTTTTACAAACGCTTATTCCCCATCTAGTTCATGTTAATCGAGATAAACATTTGCAAAATCTATTTTATTGCTAATTTTCTTGTATAAAAAAAAAAATCTGATGTGTAACACTCACATGACGTTCTCTACTCTTGTACAAAGTATTTTTACAAACGCTTATGCTCCATCTAGTTCATGTTAATCGAGATAAACATTTGCAAACTCTATTTTATTGCTAATTTTCTTGTAGATGTAGGGGAAAATATATTTACAAGGGGAATATAGAAAAACAGTAGCCTTTAAGCACATACATATCTCTTAATAGCTGGTTGCTATGTGCAACACCATTCTTTTTGCCACAGATTAATACTGTTTGCATATCAAAGACAAAAAAAAAAATGAATAACGAAGTCCCATTTGAGAAAATAAATATTGGAAAATTAACAAACAATATCTCGAAAACGGTTCACTCAACAACAAAAATGTATATTACATAAGATGTGTATTTTAACGCGATCTACATTTTTTGTGTAGTAAAATTTTGTCTATCTCTTACGGTTTTTCAGTTATGAAAAAGACGTTCACAATGAAGAATACTTTTGGAGACATTCCCAGAAAATTCGAGATATACATTTCATTTCTCACGACATTATATTAAACATACGATATTTTTATCAAAATCGTTAGAGCCATTTTTTTTAATACAAAGAGAACGGGATTTCACAAGTGAAACAGTACTGTGATAACGATACCAACAAAACTAATTATTATTCACCCACTGAAACACATAAAAAAAATCTGATGTGTAACACTCACATGACTTTTCTCATCTCTTGTACAAAGTATTTTTACAAACGCTTATTCCCCATCTAGTTCATGTTAATCGAGATAAACATTTGCAAACTCTGTTTTATTGCTAATTTTGTTGTAGATGTAGGGAAAATATATTTACAAGGGGAATATAGAAAAACAGTAGCCTTTAAGCACATACATATCTCTTAATAGCTGGTTGCTATGTGCAGTACCATTCTTTTTGCCACAGATTAATACTCTTTGCATATCAAAGACAAAAAAAAAATGAATAACGAATTCCCATTTGAGAAAATAACTATTGGAAAATTTAAGTAAATAACAAGCAATATCTCGAAAACGGTTCACTCAACAATAAAGATGTATATGACATAAGTTGTGTATTTTAACG
The DNA here is from genome assembly GCA_030765065.1 of Deroplatys truncata. NCBI lineage: Eukaryota > Metazoa > Arthropoda > Insecta > Mantodea > Mantidae > Deroplatys > Deroplatys truncata. Next base: position 39,008,600 of record CM060980.1, read on the forward strand.
CGATCTACATACTTTCGTACTCACCTATAAGATATAGAGGGTAGAGGTCGTACGAACGTAGCACTTTGAGAATCTATATTCAACAGTTGGTGTTACTCCTTAGAAAGGAAGTATCTGCTGATTTTTATTTAATTCTTTACATTTTACATAACACGTATGCACTGGCACAACACAAAAGCACTACACACAATACTCAGTTTTAATATTTGCACTAATAACATCAGGAATAACTGAAGTCTGCAAACAGTCATTTCCCATGTGCAGCCTTACGTACAGAAAACGTGTGTGGCTGATCTATGTGTAAAAAGAGCCTGAGAGCGGATGTACGTCAGCGGTAAAATCTTTTAAATGCATTTTTATTGGCGATGGTAGAAATCGTGCAGTGGTGGATCGTGAAAATTCATATAAATGGATGTATCACCTCATAATAAGCCTCTATATACCAAGAATATTGAGTTTTTAAAAAGTCAGCAACTGTACCTGTGTTTCTATACGTGAACGTCAGATGGCAGCTTCGATACGTGTTCACGGAGACCTTAGTGCTAGGCAACTGTACCTCTGTTTCTATACGTGAACGGCAGATTGCAGCTTCGATACGTGTCCACGGAGACCTTAGTGCTAGGCAACTGTACCTCTGTTTCTATACATGAACGGCAGATTGCAGCTTCGATACGTGTCCACGGAGACCTTAGTGCTAGGCAACTGCACCTCTGTTTCTATACGTGAACGGCAGATTGCAGCTTCGATACGTGTCCACGGAGACCTTAGCGCTAGGCAACTGCACCTCTGTTTCTATACGTGAACGGCAGATTGCAGCTTCGATACGTGTCCACGGAGACCTTAGTGCTAGGCAACTGTACCTCTGTTTCTATACGTGAACGGCAGATTGCAGCTTCGATACGTGTCCACGGAGACCTTAGTGCTAGGCAACTGTACCTCTGTTTCTATACGTGAACGGCAGATTGCAGCTTCGATACGTGTCCACGGAGACCTTAGTGCTAGGCAACTGCACCTCTGTTTCTATACGTGAACGGCAGATTGCAGCTTCGATACGTATCCACGGAGACCTTAGTGCTAGGCAACTGCACCTCTGTTTCTATACGTGAACGGCAGATTGCAGCTTCAATACGTGTCCACGGAGACCTTAGTGCTAGGCAACTGTACCTCTGTTTCTATACGTGAACGGGAGATTGCAGCTTCGATACGTGTCCACGGAGACCTTAGTGCTAGGCAACTGCACCTCTGTTTCTATACGTGAACGTCAGATTGCAGCTTCGATACGTGTCCACGGAGACCTTAGTGCTAGGCAACTGCACCTCTGTTTCTATACGTGAACGGCAGATTGCAGCTTCGATACGTATCCACGGGGACCTTAGTGCTAGGGAACTGCACCTCTGTTTGTATACGTGAACGGCAGATTGCAGCTTCAATACGTGTACACGGAGACCTTAGTGCTAGGCAGCTGTACCTCTGTTTCTATACGTGAACGGCAGATTGCAGCTTCGATACGTGTCCACGGAGATCTTAGTGCTAGGCAGCTATACCTGTTTCTATACGTCAACGGCAGATTGCAGCTTCGATACGTGTTCACGGAGACCTTAGTGCTAGGCAACTGTACCTGTGTTTCTATACGTGTCCACGGAGACCTTAGTGCTAGACAACTGTACCTCTGTTTCTATACGTGAACGGCAGATTGCAGCTTCAATACGTGTCCACGGAGACCTTAGTGCTAGTGCTAGGCAACTATACCTCTGTTTCTATACGTGAACGGCAGATTGCAGGTTCGATACGTGTCCACGGAGATCTTAGTGCTAGGCAACTATACCTGTTTCTATACGTGAACGGCAGATTGCAGCTTCGATACGTGTCCACGGAGACCTTAGTGATAGGCAACTGTACCTGTGTTTCTATACGTGAACGTCAGATGGCAGCTTCGATACGTGTCCACGGAGACCTTAGTGTTAGGCAACTGTACCTCTGTTTCTATACGTGAACGGCAGATTGCAGCTTCGATACGTGTCCACGGAGACCTTTCGCTTCAGGTGACAAAATAACACTAGGCACTTGTGTGCCGTGGTGTAAGCCGCAATCACGGTATTGGTAGCGTGGATCTCCTTGGGGCTCTCCTCGGAGTTACCTCAACACCACGTACATGACCTGGTTCGTCACGGGTACGCAGGTCTGCACTACCACTTCCTCGGCGTTGAGCAGGCCCAGGAGGCGATCGTACCGGTACACCAGCTAGCACGTGGACATGTTATCGCGCTGTGGTGTTGCGTGTGCGAGGTATGGAAACTCAAGGACGCAAAACATGCACGACCGAGGGTTAAAAAGCAGAACAAGTAGTGACGTGGAGCGTTGTGATTGGTGTAAATAAGACGATCTCTGATAGGTGGACAAATTGAAATAACGTGATGTGATAGGCGAAAATAAAATCAAAGGTGATTGGATGAAAAATGACGAAAAGGAATTAGCGGTGAATTTGTGAACTAAGATGGCGAAGATTTTTTTTTTTTTAAAAAAAAGGATAATATAAGTACGGCAACTGTAACGGTTTACGTCAAACGCGCGCCGCGCAATGCGTCACGCCCGGGCAATAAAACAAAAATCATATTGAGCAAGATGCCCGGCGTGACGCATTGCGCGGCGCGCGTTTGCCGTAAACCGTTACAGTTGCCGTACTTATATTATCCTTTTTTTTAAAAAAAAAAAAAATCTTCGCCATCTTAGTTCACAAATTCACCGCTAATTCCTTCTCGTCATTTTTCATCCAATCACCTTTGATTTTATTTTCGCCTATCACATCACGTTATTTCAATTTGTCCACCTATCAGAGATCGTCTTATTTACACCAATCACAACGCTCCACGTCACTACTTGTTCTGCTTTTTAACCCTCGGTCGTGCATGTTTTGCGTCCTTGAGTTTCCATACCTCGCACACGCAACACCACAGCGCGATAACATGTCCACGTGCTAGCTGGTGTACCGGTACGATCGCCTCCTGGGCCTGCTCAACGCCGAGGAAGTGGTAGTGCAGACCTGCGTACCCGTGACGAACCAGGTCATGTACGTGGTGTTGAGGTAACTCCGAGGAGAGCCCCAAGGAGATCCACGCTACCAATACCGTGATTGCGGCTTACACCACGGCACACAAGTGCCTAGTGTTATTTTGTCACCTGAAGCGAAAGGTCTCCGTGGACACGTATCGAAGCTGCAATCTGCCGTTCACGTATAGAAACAGAGGTACAGTTGCCTAACACTAAGGTCTCCGTGGACACGTATCGAAGCTGCCATCTGACGTTCACGTATAGAAACACAGGTACAGTTGCCTAGCACTAAGGTCTCCGTGGACACGTATCGAAGCTGCAATCTGCCGTTCACGTATAGAAACAGGTATAGTTGCCTAGCACTAAGATCTCCGTGGACACGTATCGAACCTGCAATCTGCCGTTCACGTATAGAAACAGAGGTATAGTTGCCTAGCACTAGCACTAAGGTCTCCGTGGACACGTATTGAAGCTGCAATCTGCCGTTCACGTATAGAAACAGAGGTACAGTTGTCTAGCACTAAGGTCTCCGTGGACACGTATAGAAACACAGGTACAGTTGCCTAGCACTAAGGTCTCCGTGAACACGTATCGAAGCTGCAATCTGCCGTTGACGTATAGAAACAGGTATAGCTGCCTAGCACTAAGATCTCCGTGGACACGTATCGAAGCTGCAATCTGCCGTTCACGTATAGAAACAGAGGTACAGCTGCCTAGCACTAAGGTCTCCGTGTACACGTATTGAAGCTGCAATCTGCCGTTCACGTATACAAACAGAGGTGCAGTTCCCTAGCACTAAGGTCCCCGTGGATACGTATCGAAGCTGCAATCTGCCGTTCACGTATAGAAACAGAGGTGCAGTTGCCTAGCACTAAGGTCTCCGTGGACACGTATCGAAGCTGCAATCTGACGTTCACGTATAGAAACAGAGGTGCAGTTGCCTAGCACTAAGGTCTCCGTGGACACGTATCGAAGCTGCAATCTCCCGTTCACGTATAGAAACAGAGGTACAGTTGCCTAGCACTAAGGTCTCCGTGGACACGTATTGAAGCTGCAATCTGCCGTTCACGTATAGAAACAGAGGTGCAGTTGCCTAGCACTAAGGTCTCCGTGGATACGTATCGAAGCTGCAATCTGCCGTTCACGTATAGAAACAGAGGTGCAGTTGCCTAGCACTAAGGTCTCCGTGGACACGTATCGAAGCTGCAATCTGCCGTTCACGTATAGAAACAGAGGTACAGTTGCCTAGCACTAAGGTCTCCGTGGACACGTATCGAAGCTGCAATCTGCCGTTCACGTATAGAAACAGAGGTACAGTTGCCTAGCACTAAGGTCTCCGTGGACACGTATCGAAGCTGCAATCTGCCGTTCACGTATAGAAACAGAGGTGCAGTTGCCTAGCGCTAAGGTCTCCGTGGACACGTATCGAAGCTGCAATCTGCCGTTCACGTATAGAAACAGAGGTGCAGTTGCCTAGCACTAAGGTCTCCGTGGACACGTATCGAAGCTGCAATCTGCCGTTCACGTATAGAAACAGAGGTACAGTTGCCTAGCACTAAGGTCTCCGTGGACACGTATCGAAGCTGCAATCTGCCGTTCACGTATAGAAACAGAGGTACAGTTGCCTAGCACTAAGGTCTCCGTGAACACGTATCGAAGCTGCCATCTGACGTTCACGTATAGAAACACAGGTACAGTTGCTGACTTTTTAAAAACTCAATATTCTTGGTATATAGAGGCTTATTATGAGGTGATACATCCATTTATATGAATTTTCACGATCCACCACTGCACGATTTCTACCATCGCCAATAAAAATGCATTTAAAAGATTTTACCGCTGACGTACATCCGCTCTCAGGCTCTTTTTACACATAGATCAGCCACACACGTTTTCTGTACGTAAGGCTGCACATGGGAAATGACTGTTTGCAGACTTCAGTTATTCCTGATGTTATTAGTGCAAATATTAAAACTGAGTATTGTGTGTAGTGCTTTTGTGTTGTGCCAGTGCATACGTGTTATGTAAAATGTAAAGAATTAAATAAAAATCAGCAGATACTTCCTTTCTAAGGAGTAACACCAACTGTTGAATATAGATTCTCAAAGTGCTACGTTCGTACGACCTCTACCCTCTATATCTTATAGGTGAGTACGAAAGTATGTAGATCGCGTTAAAATACACAACTTATGTCATATACATCTTTATTGTTGAGTGAACCGTTTTCGAGATATTGCTTGTTATTTACTTAAATTTTCCAATAGTTATTTTCTCAAATGGGAATTCGTTATTCATTTTTTTTTTGTCTTTGATATGCAAAGAGTATTAATCTGTGGCAAAAAGAATGGTACTGCACATAGCAACCAGCTATTAAGAGATATGTATGTGCTTAAAGGCTACTGTTTTTCTATATTCCCCTTGTAAATATATTTTCCCTACATCTACAACAAAATTAGCAATAAAACAGAGTTTGCAAATGTTTATCTCGATTAACATGAACTAGATGGGGAATAAGCGTTTGTAAAAATACTTTGTACAAGAGATGAGAAAAGTCATGTGAGTGTTACACATCAGATTTTTTTTATGTGTTTCAGTGGGTGAATAATAATTAGTTTTGTTGGTATCGTTATCACAGTACTGTTTCACTTGTGAAATCCCGTTCTCTTTGTATTAAAAAAAATGGCTCTAACGATTTTGATAAAAATATCGTATGTTTAATATAATGTCGTGAGAAATGAAATGTATATCTCGAATTTTCTGGGAATGTCTCCAAAAGTATTCTTCATTGTGAACGTCTTTTTCATAACTGAAAAACCGTAAGAGATAGACAAAATTTTACTACACAAAAAATGTAGATCGCGTTAAAATACACATCTTATGTAATATACATTTTTGTTGTTGAGTGAACCGTTTTCGAGATATTGTTTGTTAATTTTCCAATATTTATTTTCTCAAATGGGACTTCGTTATTCATTTTTTTTTTGTCTTTGATATGCAAACAGTATTAATCTGTGGCAAAAAGAATGGTGTTGCACATAGCAACCAGCTATTAAGAGATATGTATGTGCTTAAAGGCTACTGTTTTTCTATATTCCCCTTGTAAATATATTTTCCCCTACATCTACAAGAAAATTAGCAATAAAATAGAGTTTGCAAATGTTTATCTCGATTAACATGAACTAGATGGAGCATAAGCGTTTGTAAAAATACTTTGTACAAGAGTAGAGAACGTCATGTGAGTGTTACACATCAGATTTTTTTTTTATACAAGAAAATTAGCAATAAAATAGATTTTGCAAATGTTTATCTCGATTAACATGAACTAGATGGGGAATAAGCGTTTGTAAAAATACTTTGTACAAGAGTTGAGAAAGTCATGTGAGTGTTACACATCAGATTTTTTTTTTTTGTTTCAGTGGTATCGTTATCACAGTACTGTTTCACTTGTGAAATCCCGTTCTCTTTGTATTAAAAAATGGCTCTAACGATTTTGATGAAAATATCATATATTTAAGATAATGTCGAGAGAAATGAAATGTATATCTCGAATTTTCTGGGAATGTCTCCAAAAGAATTCTTCATTGTGAACGACTTTTTCATAACTGATAAACCGTAAGAGATAGACAAAAGTTTGCTACACAAAAAATGTAGATCGCGTTAAAATACACAACTTATGCCATATACATTTATTTTGTTGAGTGAACCGTTTTTCGAGATATTGCTTGTTATTTCCTTTAAATTTTCCAATACTTATACTTTTTCTCAAATGCGTTATTCATTTTTACTTTCTCTACTACGTATAGTAAGTAGGGGAAGTATTGCATTCCACCCAAAAATTCGATACCGAGATTTCACTGGAAATACATGTTTTGAGAATCACTGAATCCAGAAAAAAAAAAAGCATTTTTGGAAACATGTCCGTGTGTGTGTCTGTCTGTGTGTCTGTGTGTCTGTGTATCTGTCTGTCTGTGCGTCTGTGTGTCTGTGAACAGCATAACTCAAAAACGAACAGTCGGATAAACACCAAACTTGGTATTTAGGTTCAGTATGCATAACTGGTAAACCATAAGAGATAGCCAAAATTTTACTACACAAAAAATGTAGATCGCGTTAAAATACACAATTTATGTCATATACATTTTTTTTTAGTTGAGTGAACCATTTTCGAGATATTGCTTGTTATTTCCTTAAATTTTCCAATACTTATACTTTTTCTCAAATGCGTTATTCATTTTTACTTTCTCTACTACGTATAGTAAGTAGGGGAAGTATTGCATTCCACCCAAAAATTCGTTACCGAGATTTCACTGGAAATACATGTTTTGAGAATCTCTGAATCCAAAAAAAAAAAAGCATTTTTGGAAACATGTCCGTGTGTGTGTCTGTCTGTGTGTCTGTGTGTCTGTGAACAGCATAACTCGAAAACGAACAGTCGGATAAACACCAAACTTGGTATTTAGGTTCAGTATCTTCCAGAGATGTGACACGAAGGTTTTCAAGAAAATCCCCCCACCCCAGACTACCCTTTACATGGAACATTTTTCGAAAATTTTAATTTTCTCAAAAACGGCTCTAACGATTTTGATTAAAACATCATATGTTTAAGATATTGTCATGTCAAATAAAATGTATATCTCGAATTTTCTGGGAATGTCTCCAAAAATATTCTTCATTGTGAACGACTTTTTTGCATAACTGGTAAACCATAAGAGATAGACAAAATTTTACTACACAAAAAATGTAGATCGCGTTAAAATACACAACTTATGTCATATACGTTTCTTTTGTTGAGTGAACCGTTTTCGAGATATTGCTTGTTATTTCCTTAAATTTTCCAATACTTATACTTTTTCTCAAATTCGTTTATTCATTTTTTTTATGTCCTGAACATGCAAACAGAATGGAATTCGCCACATAGCAACCAGCGTTAAAATATTTGACTATCGCTTAAAAGCTACCAATTAGATTGTACAAGAGTAGAGAAAGTTATGTGAGTGTAACAAATCAGTTTTTTTTATACGCTACTATTTTAGTGTGTGTGTGTGTGTGTGTGTGTGTGTGTGCGCGCGCGCGCGAGTACGTGCCTAGGAACCGTGCGCCACAAGCCAAAACGACGACGTTATAGAAAAACTTTATCAATTGCCTACCGGCCAGGGACAACCGCTAAAAAACCTGAAAAAAGCTCTAAGAGTATTCTAACGCTTACCGATCTGGAAAACCCTTGAAAACAAGATAGTACACTTTTGAGATATTGCTTGTTATTTCCTTAAATTTTTCAATACTTTTTTACTTTCTCTACTACGTATAGTAAGTAGGGGAAGTATTGCATTCCGCCCAAAAATTCGATACCGAGATTTCACCGGAAATACACGTTTTCAGACCTCCTGAATCAAAAAAAAAAAAAAAAAAAAAAAAAAAAAAAAAGCATTTTTGGAAACATGTCCGTGTGTGTGTGCCTGTCTGTGTGTCTGTCTGTCTCTCTGTGTGTGTGTGTGTGTGTGCGCGCCAGTACGTGCCTAGTATCCGTGCGCCGACAAGGTAAAACTTCATCATTTGCCTACCGGGCAGGGACAACCGCTAAAAACCTGAGAAAACCTCCAAAATTAGAAACGCCTTCGTCAACCAGTACAGAAAACGCCTACCAACCAGGGAAAACCTATGAAAAAGCAGAAAGAGCTTGCATTTGTTTACCATCCGCAGAAAACTCCCAAAAAAAAAAAAAAAAAAAAAACTAGTCATTTTAAAAAAAAAGAAGGAAAAAGACCAATAATATAAGTATGGTAGAAACAGCTTGCATTCGTCTACCAACCAGAGAAAACCCCCGAAACACTAGTTATTTAAAATTGCTGATGAGTTCTGGATAGGCTTTTGCAAATGTTGTTGGTAGCAAAACTTGCCTTTTCCATCACCTCCAACATACCCCACTCCCACACCTTTTTTCTTTCCACCAATCATAATCTCTCTTATTCTCGCCAATCAGCAACTTTCATTTGTTCCTTTCCACCAATAACATCACTTCTTATTCCCACCAATGACAACTTCACACGTCACTTTCTGTTATACTTTTTATCCCTCGTTCGCCATCTTTCCCCCTCTTTCAGACCCCAACCACCGCACAGTCAACACCTCGCCGCTCCTTAACCTCAACTTCGTGCCTCCGCCATCTTATTTAGTTCACATTTTTACCACCGCGCCTCTCATCTCTCAACCAGATTGCCTGCAAGAACAGATCTCGTTCATTCGCACCTCGACGGTTGCCTCGGCAGCAGCTACTGCCAACACCTACGTCGTACACGTTTTTGACCGCTTTCGACCGGCTTGAGAACCCTGCTCCTACGTACGCTAGCGACCATCACGATGGTCCAGTACCAGGTTTTGGTATAGTTAAATTACGCCTCTGCAAAGGGTGTCTGTACCGCTTTAAAAACCTAGGTATATCAGTGCGTAGTGATGTTGGTTGATCTTAAAGCTGGTTAAGCATTTTCAAAAACAGTTTGCTTTTATTTTTCCGCCTCGCGTGCCGCGCTTTTGGTGACGCATCCACACCGGTAACAGGTAAGTAACACACGCATAATTATTTTTCGGACCTGCTTGGCGTAGGAATATATCCTTTCGTGTTTTGGTACTGTAACCTCAAACCTCCTTACCCTCCTCTTGTGTCCGCCATCTTGTTTAGTTCTCACCGCATCTCCTTGTCGCAGACCCTCCGCCATTTTTAGTTCCCGCTATTTTAACCTCAAAATCTACTCTTCTAACCTCTTGCTACCGCCATCTTCTTTTAGTTCCCATTCTCACCACCGCGTCTCCTTACCCCCACCTCTTGCGACCGCCATGTTCACCACTAACCTCCAAATTTCCTCGTCCTTAAACCTCTTGTCTCAACCACCTTGTTTAGTTCCCATTTTCGCCACCGCATCTCATATCGCCCCATCTCTCTATCCACTCAAGAAAACTACCATCCAACGTTCAAAAATTGCTGATCAGTTCACGACAGGCTTTTGCAAATCTTGTTGCTAGCAAAACTTACCTTTCCCATCACCTCCAACATACCCCATTCCTTTTTCTTTCCACCAATCATAACCTCTCTTATTCTTACCAATCAACAACTTTCATTTGCTCCTTTCCACCAATAAAATCACTTCTTATTCCCACCAATCACAACTTCACACGTCACTTTCTGTTACACTTTTTATCCCTCGCTCCCCATCTTTTCCCTCTTTCAGTCCCGACCTCCGCACAGACAACACCTCGCCGCTGCTCACATCTCCGAACCAAATTGCCGGCGAGAACAGATCTCGTTTATTCACACCTCGACCGTTCACTCGACAGCAGCTACTGCGAACACCTACGTCGTACACGTTTTTGACCGCTTTCGACCGGCTTGAGAACCCTGCTCCTACGTACGCTAGCGACCATCACGATGGTCCAGTACCAGGTTTTTGGTATAGTTAAATTACGCCTCTGCAAAGGGTGTCTGTACCGCTTTAAAAACCTAGGTATATCAGTGCGTAGTGATGTTGGTTGATCTTAAAGCTGGTTAAGCATTTTCAAAAACAGTTTGCTTTTATTTTTCCGCCTCGCGTGCCGCGCTTTTGGTGACGCATCCACACCGGTAACAGGTAAGTACCACACGCATAATTATTTTTCGGACCTGCTTGGCGTAGGAATATATCCTTTCGTGTTTTGGTACTGTAACCTCAAATCTCCTTACCCTCCTCTTGCGACCGCCATCTTGTTTAGTTCTCACCGCATCTCCTTGTCGCAGACCCTCCGCCATTTTTAGTTCCCACTATTTTAACCTCAAAATCTACTCTTCTAAAACTCTTGCTACCCCCATCTTCTTTTAGTTCCCATTCTCACCACTGCGTCTCCTTACCCCCACCTCTTGCGACCGCCGTGTTCACCACTAACCTCCAAATTTCCTCGTCCTTAAACCTCTTGTCTCAACAACCTTGTCTAGTCCCCATTTTCGCCACCGCATCTCATATCGCCCCCATCTCTCTATCCACTCAAGAAAACTACCATCCGACGTTCAAAAATTGCTGATCAGTTCAAGACAGGCTTTTGCAAATCTTGCTGCTAGCAAAACTTACCTTTCCCATCACCTCCAACATACCCCACTCCCACAACTTTTTCTTTTCCACCAATCATAATCCCTCTTATTCCTACCAATCAACAACTCTCATTTGTTCCTTTCCACCAATAAAATCACTTCTTACTCCCACCAATCACAACTTCACACGTCACTTTCTGTTACACTTTTTATCCCTCGCCCCCCATCTTTACCCCTCTTTCAGTACCGACCTCCGCACAGACAACACCTCGCCACCCAGCTCCTCTCCATCACGCGACCTCCATACTCCTCCATCTCCCTTCCTCCATCTCCCACCCCAAATTAACGAACCAATCAAAACACTCCACGTCACTTCCTCAATTCTTTCAACTCGTCCCGGATGAGCCAACCGATTTAACGATAATCCTAACGCTCAGGGCGCTTTTCAAACACACCGCCGCCGCCGTCGCACGCACCGACACTAGCGACACCAGCGCCCCTAGCGGCAGGATTATCGTTAAATCAATTGGCTCATCCGGGACTAATACTACTGGTGTAGGTATTTGAAAACGGTGCTTAAGCGCTGGTTACGTCCACCTTATATGATTCTGGATGGCGTGAAAGTGGATAAAGTGAGGTGTTAAGGCATCGTTTGAAATACAAGTGTACTTAGTTATATAAATATGTATCTGAGAGCCAGAAAAATTTTACACGACAGAAGTTATAACGAATATTCCTACAACAACGTTTTAACATAAAGCGTTTTGGTGTTTTTAGTTAAATCTGGTTTCAACTATAGAATCTTGCATGAATTAGTTAAAACCAGTTTTGACTTACATCACTGTATAGCATTAGCTGAAAAGAGTTATTAATATAATTGTTAGGGTTCTGGATAGCTGCAGATCTACTGTTATAGGAGTGCAAGCATGCTACAAACATTTGGCACCAGAAAATACCCAAAATGTTTATAAAATGCTCCATACAAGCCTAATGTCTATATTAACTAAAGGTTTAAAACTTCCTCTTTTTCAGAAGACTATATCAAATGAAGGGTACAAGGGAAAAACAGTCAAAGTCCACTTTTTAATATTTTGCAGTAATTTAATTTGAAGTTTAAAAATGCAGCAGATTAAGCACATTAGGCATAAAGATTTTTTTTTTCTACAACAATTCTCAAGATGTTTTTCTAACAGACCCTTCTTTTGAAATTAGTGTCATGTGTTGTAGGGTCCTGTTTATTAAAATGAAAACTCAAGGTACACCTGTTTGCAAACAAAAATAATCATAGTCCACTTACTTTATAGAATGTCTTACATTATACATAACGGTTTGCCTTATAAAAATGTAAACATTTGTGGGATATTATTTAATAATATCTATAAGAGACCAAAGAAATTAATGTAATCTCTACATCAAATTACTCATTGCTAACTACGGATAATCTTGAAAACAACAATCATAGTCCACTTACTTTATACAATGGATTACATTATACATAACTGTTTGACTTAGAAAACGTAACATATAAAACACCAATGAAGTTAATTATTTTATCCCTACATCAAATTACTCATTATTATTGACTACTAGTAATCTTGAAAAATAGAGCTGAGCATTTTCAAAACAGAATTGCTTCAGGGATTGTAGGTCGTCGTAATTTGCCTTGGAGAGTGGAATTAAACTTGAATACGATGGTTTTGGCTACTTTTCAGTCTGTGCATGGCAGTTTTTGTCAACAACAGCCCAAGCTGACCAACATTTAAAACAATAAACTCTCCTGAAGTAGTACAAAATTACTCTCATTTTAAATTTATATGGACTGATTGTTTTTCCATTTCACAGAGGACTTTGATAGTTCTTCCCTGGACAGCTTTTTTCCATGCTGATTTTGTATGGACTACATGTGGTTTTTTCCATGCATGAAGCTGTTGGAATGTAGTACTACACACATAGAATCCATTGGTACCAGAATCTCAAATTCCAAAGGTGGACTTTGATTGTTTTTCCCCTGTGCCCTTCAAATACTTTTTACATTCCCTATTTGCGAGTTGTTAAAAGAATGAGCACAACTTTAAAATTATGGGGTAGCTAAAATTTTAATAAAATATTGATTCCTTACATTGAAATAGTCTATATGTAGTTTGTTATCAACCAATATGAATATCCCACCCATTTTACACGCTTTAGGTAGAGAAGGAAACAAATGTTATTTTTAGGTAACAATTACGAGTGCTCCAGCCCCCTCCCCCCAAAAAACTAGTTTTCAAATAACCGCTTCAAAATAATAGTTAATCACATCCAAAAGCATTTACAATTTAGGCATACTAGTACCAGCAAATATACTCTTTGGTTTACTGTTACTTGCCTAACTCGGATTCTTTCACATCAGGTAGCAGTTGTTCGCTCCCTTCCAGGATGGTGTTGCAACATGACTTCCTCTAATCCACTTTCAGTCCGTTGACAACATTTATAACTTAGTTAATATAATAAGAATACGAAAGAATCATTAAATAAACAAGTTTTGGTTCTATCTTTTAATAAGGTAAACAATTCACAAGCTGATTATTGAGCTCTTTTTGTAGTAGTTGTATGTAATACAATTAAATGCAGTAAACAAGCCGTCTGTGGGAATTTGAAACATAAAAGCATGAACGGTTCCAAGATCTTGCATCACATACATATATTGTCTTGCTTACAACGCAAAGGACACACTACGATCACGCATTGCTTTTGAACCAGTTATATAAATCCTTGAATGATCACGTTAGTGCCAAGATGGACTGTAATTCTGCAACTATGGTTATTTTTTGGAACTATTGTATGAGAGGAACCACACCAAATTAATAGTTACTTATTTTCCTTTTACCTCAACTTCAGAATCCTTTTTATACACTGTGTAACATTTTACACGTTCAAGAATACAAAACTTTGTTCATCCTTGACCACTTGAATGTAGTTCATGCCATAAATAAATTTTATGAAAGCTCACCCAGTTGAGATTTTTCATCTTTCCCTTCTTTGTTGAACGATGGAACCAATTCAGAAAGAAACTTTTTCCTCTTAGACATCGTAGACACTCATTACATTTCCTCAGCTGCCTAAAATATAAACGGATTATTCAAACATTAGAAACTATGATAAATCATCAAAACACCGCCAGTAGCAATTCTTTACACTAGGAGAAATCCAATACACTTCCTTTTTCAACCTAATAGGAAACTTCGGGGTTTTGGCAGTATACTTATATTTTCTAGATTTAAATCGACGCCTACTAAGGGGAGTCCAAAGGATTAGTTTCCGTTATTTGTTTAGATTTTGTAGTTTGAAAGGTATCACTTGATTATTTTGACATGATTGGTAAATTTAATACATGTTTAAAGTGGTACTATATTTGTAACTATATATTTATTGAATTATACAGTATCTGTTTCTTACGTCTTTTAAGTTCAATCGCAATATCTATAGTAAGTAGAGAAAGCATTGGATTTCACCCAAAAGTTCGATACTGGATTTCATTGGGAATACATGTTTTGAGGCTACCTGAATAAATAAATAGATAAATAAATAAAAAGCATTTTAGAAACAGGCGTGTATGTGTAAGAGAGAGAGAGGGAGGGAAGGAGATTTTTAAAAAAAATCCCCCCACATCAAAATACCCTTTATATGGACAAATTTTGTTATTTGATTAATATTTTCTCAAAAATGACTCAAACAATTTTGATTAAAACTCCATATATTCAAGATATTTTCATGGCAAATAAAATACTTATATTGAATTTTCTGCGAATAACCTGCGAAGCTCTCTTTTTCTGAATGACTTTTGTATTGGTAACCGTAGGAGATAAGACGTCTTGCTAAATAAAAAAAATGTAGATCTCGTTAATCCATACAATGTATGTCAAACTTCTTTGTGCTATGAACCATTATCGGAATATACTTTGTTATTGGTTAGAATTTTCAAATACTTACACTTCACTCAAGCGATTAGTCACTATCGTTTTTTCTCGTGATCATGCAAAGCCCATCAAATTTCAAAACCATCATATATTTTAAAAATCTGATTATCGCTTTAGCATAGGTACTGCGTCCTTCTTATACCTCCAACGAAATGTGTAATGATACAGGTATACGAATTTCTGAGTATTAAAGCCAGGATGAAAACAAATAAGGTTGAATTGTTACTGGAATTTAGATAGGAATAAACCACCTCCATTCCTGTCGTCCTCCGTGATGTAGTGGTGACCATGCTAGCCTTTAGCACCCGAGGTTGCGGGTTCAAACCCGGCTTAGGGTGATGGATTTTTTGGGCGTAAAAATCATTAGCATGGCTTCCTTAGGAAGAGAAGTAAAGCCGGTGGTCCCGTGTCGTAGATTTACGGAAAGTAAAAGAACCTCAAGCCTGATAAAGAGGCCTCTGAGCAAAATTACTGATTATTCACTCCCAATATAGAATGGGACGCTAAGGACCACAGCAGTTAAAGAGCGTCCATATATAAAACTCCATTTGATTTAATTTTTACCTCCATCCCTCGTAGTGTGCAGGCGTTTGCAGACATCACCCATGAGATCGCGTTTACCTACTCGTCAGCGACCCTTGACCGCTGTTAACATTCTTTGCGTTGTAATATGATTTGAGCGTAGATAACTTAAAGCCAAACTGCTTAAGAGTCCCTACGCCTTGAAATGAAACGTCATCTCAGTTAACAAGAAGTAGACAAAAGAATAGTTTTTATAAGAATAATTTGTAGAAGAGAAAAGAGAAAGTCCTGATAATGCAACAAAAAAAAATATTTTTCATACGAATGTTCCTTTATACTGGTAACAAAAGCTAAATGATACATTGCTTACTTATTTTTAAACCTTTTTTTTCAACAATTAAAACAAATCGTAGTATCATTCAGCGTGGCTTTTTTTTTTGTCTACACGAGATAATTTTTATAGGTGCACCATGCAAAAGTCAAATATATTCATTGGTTTCCATGTGACATAAGCATGAGTCAGAGTGGGCAGTTACTGGGGATCGAACCCGGGACCTCCTGAATGCGGGCTACAGACGTTACCGTCTGGACCATCCCTCTCGGTTCGTATTCGGGAGGTCCAGGGTTCAATTTCCGTTTACCGATTACTGTGACCTTGGGTTTTTCTTTGGTATGAATGAATATGATATAAGAATGCCTTGGAAGTCAAACAATCTGATTACAGGATTATCACATTCGGAAGAAATGATAATCGTCAACGATAATTATGTCTCCATCATTTGTTTCTGATTGTGAGAGATTCAAAACAAAATACTATAAGATTTGGTCAAGGCCATCGATTTAATTGATTTATTTTAAAAATAAAGTTTGTTTTTCCAGTGGACTTGCATTCTAATCCTGTTTATACAACATTTTATCTTTACTTTTGAGATTAAGGCTGTAGTTAGGTATTGTTCCATACCTATTGTTCCATCAGCAGTTGGTACTAATGGTAAAATATCCTCCGGTAAAGGTGGCTTTTTTAAGCAGATTTTAAGTAGAAATTACTTTTATTGTGTAAATTTTATTACAGCATTACTTTGATAGATTTTGTTTATGAAATAGCCATAACAAATATAATCAGAGGTTTTGAGCTTAGTCAGGTAAGTTCTCTCAAGATTCGATAATCACAAAATCCCTTGTGATAACAGCTATGATAACGGCTCACAAAGCTGCTAAATTTAACTCCGTTGGTTTAGGGAATTTCGACTTCCCTTTAAATATCTTTAAGTTTCATACAAAATAAGACTTAAGACTGGCAGGGTTTTATGGTACCTCAAATTCCTGTTTTGCCCAATGAGGGCTATTTCAATGAAATCCACCTATTTTTATTCAGTCACTGTTTTAAACTATTTTCGTGAAGCAATGAAATGAGTATCATAAGATGTTCAGCCCTTCAAAATCCACTGTAATGGTTTGGGCTTAGGAATGAATAACTACTGACAAAGTACTGATTTTGTTGAGATCTTGCAGATGATGTTGCTAAGTTTAAATAACAATGGAACTTCTTTCTGTTTATAAAACGGCTCTGTCTGACAAGAGGCAAAGTTTTACAACAGTTCATGAATAGAAAATACTGATTAACTATTGCTGCGTCATTAAAAAATGAAAAGTTTAGTATCCCCCTCCCAAAAAAAAGCCCAGTAAAAGTAGGTACATTAAGAGATGCAAAATCTATTGAAGTTAGTGTATGCTTTGAGGCAGTATTTTTTAACACTTAAATGATTTCAGTCTAATTATATAATATAAAATATAATAACAGCCCGCCTTAAAGCAATATGTGTATAACGTATAAAATGTATGTAACAGTCGTATTAATGTTTATATTATTGTGTACAGGTTTAATAATAGTATGTGAATGTATTAGGTAATTTAACAATATAGGACCTGTGATAATAATAGGTCAAAAGTTGCTAACAATGAGGTAACCTTGAGGCAATAATGAATTATAAAGTTTAATAATGCTACTGGTAATTCTTGGAGCAACAATAATGTAATTTTTGAGACAGTTTATAAATAGCCAATCAACAACCAGAAAAAAGCTTAAGTTAAATAAAAATATTCTATTGGAGTAGGATTAGCCAATCAGAAACTGAAATGGAGCAAAATTGTACAAATTCAGAAGTTAGTTGCTAGCAGACAGCGTTCATGACCGGACGCGAGACGCGTCCTCTAGAAGTTTAACACGTATTCAGTGTGAGACGAAAAATAGTTTACGTGTTAAAAAGTGCAAGTAATTAATAAATAATCTCACAGCTCTCTATATCAGTGAAGTGTTATTTTAATAGTGTCAAGGATTAATAAAAGGAGTGAAGTAAAACAAATTATAATTTGTGTAAGCCTACATTCTTCAGTCGCACCACCCCCTGCAAAGAGAAACATGTATCTGCAAATTAATACTGACGCAGCCGAGGCAAACCTAAATAAATAATATTTAAAGAAACATTCAAATTACAAAGTTAATTTTTTAATCTTGGAGCGAAGACCACCGAAAAGTGAACATTGGGGCGAAGGTGATACGGTTCAACTAGGCCCCGTATTTGATTTAGTTGTATATAGATTAAATAAAGATTTAAAATGTCAACTCGGCTCCGTATTTGATTTAATTGTATATAGATTAAATAAACACGTAAAATATCAACTCGGCTCAATATTTGATTTGATTGTAAATAGATTAAACAAAGATATAAAATATTGTATTTAATATTATAACTCGATAAAAAGAAAACTTTCATACGGAAACATTGCAAATTGTCTGAGGAAGTAAGGTTCGACGACCAACCCTTTTTCTTGGGACAGGAAGGGTCCGTCGGCACAAATGTATACAAAAGCGTAGAGCCATTAAAAAGGGTCTACGAGGAAAGTGCTTGTTTCTTTTCAAAGCGGAAGAAACACGAGGTTTGTACCGAGAAAAGGTTTAAAGCCATAAACATACGTGCTACAGCATAAATTAAACAAATTGAAAATAGTACCGTGGGAAGAGAAAGCTGAGCAGAACTGAAAATTTTAGCCAGTAAATGGAATGCCATAAATACAAACTGACGAATCCGAAAACAGGTGATCGTCACATGATTGAAAATAGAACGCGGAGTAGGGATGAAATCAGACATGGCGAAACTCACAAAATACTAGTAAACACACTCTTCACTCGTCGCTGCAACATGCTACATGTAATTACACTCTTCGCTAAACTCTAGGACAAGTAACTACACTTCTTCGTTGAACTTTACTAGTAACTCTTCGTTTAACCTTACAAGTAACTCTCTTAGCTGAACTCCGCGCCGTACAAGTTGAATAATATTAGACATGGCGAAACTCACAAAATACTAGTAAAGACACTCTTCACTCGTCGCTGCAACATGCTACACGTAATTATACTCTTCGTTTAAACCCTACGACAAGTAACTCTTGGCTGAACTCTGCACAGTACAAGTTAGGCCGCGGCTATGAACGCGGGGAAAACTTATTCAATACATCTTAATACTGCCGACTACAACGCATCACTAGGTCAGTCGCGGATAATTAACGAAGTGGAGGTTCGCGTTCCTGAATGCAAAATATAACAGTATAATAAAGTCAATATTCACCAGAGCTGATGGTATTATCGAAATCGATATAATTTCACCACACCCTGTAGACTTTACAGACACTGCTCAACGCTAGCCGGAAAAAGAAGAGAAATACGCATCGAGGAAGCGAACAACTCCTTATGAACAGCGTCATAAAACGCCCAACGATGAAAGCAACTTCATAAGGCGCCAACGCGTATGAATTATATCAAAGGCCACTGGAACTTGGTACCATACGTGGGGCAGTTCATCAAGTGTTCGGCTCCCCAACTGTAGAACTACAACAATACAACTTCTTCAAATTGGCTTACCATACGTGAAGCAACAAGTTTCTCAGCTTACTAGGAACACACTATCCATTCGAAACTCGGACTTCACGCTGTCTCGCTGCAAGGTTAGCTGGATAAGGTGGTGAACTTCCAAAGCGATTACGTCGTTTTTGAGGTTAGTTAGGGCGTTCGGCGTTTTGCTTGTCGCGTTGAAGGAAAGGTAATAAATAATAATAGTGAATCCGGCGACATTAGAGAGATCACTCTAGTGAGTGGCTCAACGCGTCGAGCACAAACCTGGCCGTTAAAATCTTTAATGTTCCAAAACTGCCCTAAATATCACTTTAGTCCAAAACCATTTCAGTTTCTGAGAAGCACAGCACTTAGTCAGCGGCCATTGCAATCCGAACGTATCCCCGTTTCGAAGAAGCGGAATGTTCGTATTGGTATGACTTCTCAAAACGTTGTATTCCACGCCTTTTGCATAAAGATAGAATCACGAAAACGAAGACACTTTTATTTTGCCATCACTAGTAGGTACCATATTTTGACCCAGCCTTTCAATTAGAGTCGTATTCATTAGTAAAAATATACTTAGTGCAAGTATCAGCAAACAGAGCATTAACGCCAAAAACTAATGTAATTAAATATATTTATTTAAAATTTCATAATAGTGATTTACGATCACGTTTATATTATGATAGGATTGAATATTTAGCGCATGAGCAATAGCGAAATCTGCTAATTTCCACAAGTATTATCACAAAGGTTATATACGAGTTGAATTAAAATTGAGTTTTATTTATGGACGCTCTTTAAATACTACGGTCTTTAGCGTCCCATTCCATATTGGGCGTGAAAGATCGGAAATTTTGCTCAGAGGCCTCTTTATCAGGCCTGAGGTTCTTTTACGTGCCGTAAATCTACGACACGGGACCACCGGCTTTGCTTTACTTCCCTTCCGAAGGAAGCCATGCTAAGGTTTTTACGCTCGAAAAAATTCCAACGACCTCCGCCGGGTTTGAACCGCGACCTCGGGAACTAGAAGCTAGCATGGTAACCACTACACCACGGAGGACGACTTACACGAGTTTTTTTTTAATTTTCATTGCATTATACTTATAACAATGATAGATATATGCTAAAGTCCAAAAGTTAAGCATAACTATGCTATGCAAACATGTTTTATAACTCAAGCGTTAGAATTGTATAAATCATTATGAAAATTGATAGGGTTCTCTGGGATACCATGGAGTGAAATGACAATGAACCTAGCAATTGTTTTCTATTGCAACCATAACCAAAATTAGCAAAATAAGCATCGTTCTTGAACAAACATAAAAGGGCCTTAGGGGTGTGATTACCCCTAAGGCCACACATGCCTCACAACAACGTGGTGTGGCATACTCTCTATGAGATTGGTAATTCGCTCCATTCCTCAAGAACAGTAAGTGTCCTTGGAGGAGGCTGGCGGACTGCAACTCGTCTCCCTAATGCATCTCAGGTATGCTCTCTAGGGTTCATGTCTGCAGATCTTGGTAGCCAGTCCATGCGGTGGATATCTTCAATTTCAAGAAAATCATCAACCAAGTTGTCTCTATGCGGATGTGCACTGTCATCCATGAAGATGAAGCCTGGGCCGATTGCGCCTCTAAAAGGTTTTACATTTGTTCCAGTATCTCCTCTCTGTACTCTGGCCATTGAGCATGATGCCTGCCCAACCAGAATGCCATCACCACCAAACTGACCCCCTTACACGATATTCCTGGAGCTGAATCGTGTTTCAGGTTCCCTCCAAATGAATATACGACGAGAATCGTTGTCCAAACTGAATCTGGACTCATCTGTGAAGAGCACATTGTTCCATTCATTCAGGGTCCAAATATAATGGCAATGACCGCAAAGTAATCGAGCCCTTTTTGTGGTTTCGTGTAAGCGGGAGACATACCAGTCTGGCAAAGAAACTTCTGAATCTCCGGTACACGCCTGCCGAGAAAAACGAACTCCTGAGGTAACTGCAAGTTCAACGAAAAGTTGTCTTGCAGGCATCAACTGGTTTCGCCATGCAGTTAGTAAAGGATATCCGTCCTGCTGTATTGTAACTCTTGGACTGGCCTACGATTAGCATCTCCTGCATCTTAGAACCGTCGCCAAAGCCCGGAGCTGACTCCGTGGGACACTCAAGGCTGCTGCAACTTGTTTCTGTGTCCGACTTGATTCCAGGCGTCCGATGATTCGTCCCTTTAAAACCGACTCCAATTGACGTCTTGGTACCAAATTCTCAAAACAAAGTACAAACTGTACCTTTCCAACATGCTACGAGGCAAATAAGACTCGGGCACTCTTGGTCGCAGGCTTCTGTACCACCCAATCACGAGTCTATGTTACATTGACAGCACGCTTGCTTAAACAGGCAAGGCGAGTTAGGGCCCATTCACAATGAAATGTAAGCGCAGAGTAGCATAAGCGCAAGACTTTGCATTCATGTTATTTAATGGAAGCATTCACAAAGAGTCGCGCTATGCAACGCAAGAGTTTACAAACTCCAAACTTTATGCTTGCGTTGCGTGCATAGAGGAAGAATTCTGCATTTCTTTCTCTTTACATTGCAGACGATCACGATGCGAAACTTTAGCCGTCTAATGTACATGTGTGCACTCTTCCATTAGGCCGTGCCACACAAATTGTGGGTCACCATCTCTCATTTCTCTCAAGAGGTTATGGTAACCTCCTTACTGAATCCTCTTTCATTTAGTGAATGAACCCGGCATCTGTGCCTAGATTTCTTGGATCAGGCGCAAAGAGATAATGAACATTGCATTAATATAACTTGTGCAGCTGTTCATCACATGTACTATAACTTGCTGCAGTTTCCGGAAATTATTCCGTACGCGGGAAGGAGGTATGAAATTTTAAGAAACTTATGGAATCGGGGTTGTTTAATACGCAGAGTTGATTGTGTAGTATCCTGGGTTCTTAAATTGTGTAGTAGTTATTGCTTTATCGAAAACATTGGGTTCTTCTTGGCGACCGCTTAGGTTTTGCGGAAAACTTGTCAGAAGATATTGCGAACGTAATGAAAAAGGAATATGGCTAACGGAATGTTGCAAAGCAAGGAAAATGTAGCTAAAATGGATCATTCGAGTTTAGACGCGCAGATCCTACGGCTGTTCTGTGCCTACGGCACGTCCTGTCGTCGCTCCGTAGCTGCGGCCCTTGCGGCTTAGGGCCCATGATGTTACAATTTTGGCAGAAGAATGCCAACGACAGTAACGCTAACATGATGCAAGTGCGTGTATTACATATTGATAGCGAAAGTGCTCACTACCCACATACGGAATAATGGCCCTGTTTCCATAGTACTTTCAATGCTTTGAGCAAACAGTCGTGAGGTCACTAACGCTACGTGCAAACTTATTGCGTTACGCTTACGGCTGCATTGTGAAGTGTGTTCCCTCACGCCTGCGCTTATGCTGCATTACGTTAGCGCTTACATTTCATTGTGAATGAAGTATTACACTCCGTACAACATATTTACGGCGATCGTGCAAAGTTCCCGCCTCAATCTTTCTGGTTTCCACATGTTTAACTTTTGGAACTAGTGTATAGCAACTTTCGAAGAGACGTGACAGATATGAGCAAGAACTCACTGCCTCCAAGACAGGTTTAATGATTACCAGCAATATGAAAAGCAAAAGAGATTTTAAATCTTTCTCCTACATTTGTTTCAATGCATTTATTGCGTCATTGTTTGTAGGTAGGTAACCTTTATGGCAGGTGCCATAAAGAGCCAGTTACGCATGGCTTTGACCTTCATAACAACTAGTTTATAATGCTAGGAATGCATAAAAATAGTTTTAACCGCAATACATGGAAACACCATTTAGGTATCACATAAAACTCTGCTTGACTGCTTCTGTGGTTTAGTGGTCAGTGTTCTGGCCTCTTAACCTGGCAGACGCCGGGCTGGGGCGGGTGAGTTTTTCTTCAATTAGGAATCTTTCCCTATGCTCCGCAATCTGGTAGTATGCACGCGGGAATGAATCTGTGTGCGTTCCTGTTAAAATGACAAAAAAACCAACGTTAAACAACTACAGTTCGAATTGTTTCTCATGTCAAAGTCCTCGATAACCATAGAAGTTAAGGAGAATATACAAGCAAAACAATTAAACAAAACCAACTTTTAACTGCCTAACATTGTAGCTACTTGCAGATCCGCCTCGGGCCGTTCGGCCTGTTGCACTATATTATACTTAATGACTGTTTGATACATTTTGAAGCCTATTTAGTTGGTTAGCAGTTGCTTTTAAGCGCCTAAAAATTCGAGGTCTATTGATAAGTGTTATATGAAACAGATTTTAAGAAGAAAATAAATGTAACTCGTTTCGTTCTCATCTCCGTTATAACAGACATTTACGTTTTTGCAAAACAATAATTAATGAGGCTATCTTTGCTGTCACATATTTCAGTAGTTTTCTTAAATCTGTGCGTACAGATCTGTATGCCTTAAAATTAAATTACAAATTCGTTGGTGCATTTCTACTTTAAATGCAAAACATGTGCTGTGCTACCAAAGTCTCATCAACACTACCCACACCAATGGCCGTTTCCCCCCCCCCCCCAAGTAGAGCCAGCTCGTGCTTGAGCAGATACTTAGTAGTACTGCAGCAAGGATTCGAACTAGCTAACCATCGACAGCGGAAATATGTCCGGTAAAGTTTTAATCGCATTACTTGCTTTCAGCCAATTAAGCTGATAACCAAGAACATACAGAAAAAATATTTAAAGCCACGAGTAGTACGATATGCTAGCAAGTTAAACGCAGGGTTTCGTCGAAAATAAATCTGGCCTGAAAGAGTTGTAAAAATTATCCATCATTCCTGTACCAGAATTTTGTCACAGAGGCATGCGGTGGATGATTCGTAAAGTCACTTTGAAACAATGTGGTTGAGGCAGTATTTTTAACACTTAAATAATTTCAGTCTAATTATATAATATGTAAATTCAATAACAGCCCGCCTTAAAGCAATATGTGTATGTAACAGTCATTGTAAATGTTTGTATTATTGTATACATGTAATAATGTTATGTGAATGTATTACTAATTTAATAATGTAGGAGCTGTGAGAATAATAGGTTAAAAGTTGCTAATAATGAGGTAACCTTGAGGCAATAATGAATTAGAAAGTTTAAATGTTACTTGTGATTCTTGGAAGCAATAATGTAATTTTAGTGACAGTTTATAAAATAGCCAATCAACAACCAGAAAAAGCTTTAGTTAAATGAAGGTATTCTATTGGATTAGGAATAGCCAATCAGAGACTTGAAATACAGAAATTTACAAGTTTAGGCGGTTGAAATCAATTCAGTTGCCTGCAGACAGTGTTTGTAACCGGATGCGAGATGCGTCCTCTAGAGATTGAATACGTATTCGTGCGAGACGAAAAATACGTTTACGTGTTAAAAAGTACAAGTAATTAATAAAAGAATCTCACAGCTCTATATCAGTGAAATGTTATTTAAATCGTGTCAAGCATTAATAAAAAGGAGTGAAGTAAAATTATAATCTGTGTAAGCCTACATTCTTAAGTCGCACCACAACCCTGCCAAGACATCTATGTCTCTAAAATAATTACTGACGCAGCTGAGGCAAACATAAATATATAATATTTAAAGAAACAGTTAAATTACAAAGTTAATAATTTTTTTAAACTTGGGGGCAAAGTACCCGAAAGTGCATTTGGGGCGAAGGCTACCGAAAACCGGGTACTATACATGTGGTTGCAACGAATTACAAGTTCGGTTCCCCAATAGTTGAAATATAATACAACTCCTTCAATACAAACTAGGTACTTCAAATTGACGCCCAAAGCGTGATGCAAATAACAATACAACAAAACATCTACTCCATGGTGCTAAATTAGTATGCATATTTAAAACCTCAATGGGCAAATTAATTCCTATTTGCTATTAAACATAACTTATGCATGTTTTGCATCCAAGCAATTAGTGTTGTTTCTATATTATTCACATCTAAACAACAACGCCTATATAGACAATCAACAGTCGAATAAAAACTAATTATGTTTCTACGCAGGTATTCCTATGTAGCAACAATAGAAAGAAAAGCGCACAGGTGGTGCTTATATTGGCCTTGAAAACGTATACAATTTGTTTTTCACGCACTGCACACATCAAACTCACAATACTGCATATGGTCTAAGTGACACATCAAAAGTACGCACCAGGTAACAACCAAGTGATAATCAGCTGATAGAAATTTCAAGATCAATGTTGCCGGTCTTTCAGAAGGAATTATAGTCTTCAACATTCCTGGAAAAATCTACTACTTTCGTTAAGGCAATGCAATCGTGTATCCAATTTGGTGAAAAACTATGAACAAATGGAAATTTGTTTTCTTTGTACCTTATTATTACTTTTTCTACTACGTATAGTAAGTAGGGGAAGTATTGTATTCCAACCAAAAATTCGATACCGAGATTTCACCGAAAATAGATGTTTTGAGGCACCCTGAATCCAAAAAAAGCATTTTTTGGAAACATGTCCGTGTGTGTGTGTCTGTCTGTGAACAGCATAACTCAAAAACGAACAGTCGGATAAACACCAAACTTGGTATTTAGGTTCCGTATCTTCCAGAGATGCGACACAAAGGTTTTCAAGAAAATCCGCCCACCCCAGATTACCCTTTACATGGAACATTTTTCGAAAATTTTAATTTTCTCAAAAATGGCTCTAACGATTTTGATTAAAATATCATATGTTTAAGATATTTTCATGACAAATGAAATGAATATCTCGAATTTTCTGGGAATGTCCCCAAAAGTATTCTTCATTGTGAACGACTTTTGCATAACTGGTAAACCATAAGAGACAGACAAAATTTTACTACACACAAAAATGTAGATCGCATTAAAATACACAATTTATGTCATATACATTTTTTTTGAGTGAATCATTTTCGAGATACTGCTTCTTATTCCCTTAAATTTTCCAATACTTATACTTTTTCTCAAATGGGAATTCGGTATTCCACATACTCCACATAGTAACCAGGTCTTAAAATATTTGATTATTGCTTAAAGCCTACCAATTCCCCTTGCATCTACAAGAAAATTAACAATAAGATTAACACCTCGATTAACATGAAGCATATGGAGAATAAGCGTTTGTAAAAATAGTTTGTACAAGAGTAGACAAAGTCATATGAGTGTAACACATCGGATTTTTTTTATATATTATACATTTAGTACTTTTTATGTACTAATTTCAGACAATTTAAAGATTTGTTGATAGTTAAACACTACCAAATGAATTATGCTCGGCATTTTCATTACTTAAAAGTGCTCCAAGTGTCACAATTTTTACCAACTTCCTGACATTTTCGGAACTTTAGTAATTATGTGCTTGACGTTTCTAAGATGAACTAATGGAGACGTTTTCTTTCGTATAGCCTCATCGGAAATCCGTATGTGATGTTTCAAAATATTTTTCAAAACCGACGTAAAATGTTGAGCGGGATATAATGAAATGCATATAAAAGTAATGGAATTGAGAAGAAATCTCGGAAATGAGCAGATATAGTTAATGAAATCTATATAATTGAATTTTGCCGTTTTTGCGAGAGAAAAAGTTCTTCGAATGACCCAAAAATGGCAGCCGAATGTCCGAAGCAGGTCTGTTATCAAAAACTGTCTCCTTTCATGAAAATATTAACCGTGTAACAATGCATGGATCGGATATGAATGCAATAGAAATTCATACAGATTGTGGCAAATGCCTTGGGTGACTCTGCGCCATCATTTTCAACCGTTTCCAAGAGAACCACAGAATTAAAACGTGGCTATGAAAGCTTGGTAAATAGCCAAGGGGTTGACCAAAATCTGTCACAAAACCATAATTTATCAATAAGGTGAAACATAGTTCTGAAGAATAGCCGATCAAAGGTTTCAAAATTACTGAAGCTCTGGGCATTTTAGGGAATGCATATTTCACATTTTGAGGAAAGAAATTATGCACGAAAAAATCTGAAATTATACATTCGCACGACTTCTTGTATAATGACAAAATCATACATATTCGTTACACCTACATTATATTATTCATGTCAAAAGTGATTCTCTATCCACGTTACGTTACTCACGATATATCGTCGTTTATCCGGCAAAGAGGCGTAGGCGAATAAAGAAACTCCAGATATTTTAATTACAAAGTTATCAGGCTTGGAGCTGTGAACTGGCAGCGCAGCGTATTTCTAAGTTCAATGGTGCGCTCTTGAAATAAACCTGCTGTAAACGACACCTTTTACACACTATAGTCCAACGAAAGGACGTTCGGGACACCCGGTTCGCTTACGTCTCTTTGTCGTCAGATACAAAATATTCCAAACCGGAACATTACAGCTGTTTGACGTTTACGGTGCGACGGTGAAAATGTTATATTTATTTAACATTATTGTAGCCTCACGTTGGGTAGCCAATTTGATGCGGTATTACTTATAAAGTTTGTTTACATCACGTGTTGAAGCCATCTTGTGACGTCATTCATTTGTTCGGTTCGTAGCTCCATCTAGTGTTAGCAATTTGTGGTAGTATTAGTGTTTGAAAGAATTTTAAGTTTTGTTTACTGTCCTCCGGCTAGCTATTATTTCAGTCGAACATATCTCTTGATCAGGGTTGTGTAAACGGAAAGGAATCTTTTATCCAAATATAACACTGATGAAGAAATTTGTTTTACACATTTATTGTCGAACACGTTAACTATCACATTTATACATTGATCTTAACACTCGACAAAATGAAACTGTTATAATAACTTCTTACTTATCACTTTTAATTCGCGTACTTCAACTTTGTGTATTATTAACTTTACAACACTTTAGATTTTTCGTAACTTGTGAATCTATAGCCGACGTATCTCATACAAATATTTTGACAAACTGACGAACTGAAGACGACGTGTAGTGCATAAAGAATTTTGATGAACTGAGCAACTGAAGGCGATGTGTAATGTATTGAGATTTTCGATGAACTGAGCGACTGACTAACTTTACCTCTAACCTAGCCTCTATTTATACTCCTGCATCCAGATACGCCTAAAGATTATAACTGAGCTGCAATTGGCTAATAAAACGCGCCAACATTAGCGTCTATTTTAATATCCAATGAAAATTATGAATACATATGCTTTAGGGAGAAAACATTCCAGAAGGTTCTCAACGGAAAAACGCGCCAACATTACGTAACTTCCTCGTTTCCAATAATGATAAACAGCTCACCCCCCCCTCGCTGCATTATTGCGCTATTATTGACAGTTTCAGTAAGGCCGTATAAACTTATTTCCAAATAATAATTACAATTAATAAACATCTGAAATCAATGTCACATAAAAATGCATATTTATATTACAATCATTATTTACATTTAAGTAATTTGTGATACAAATTACTGCATCATATACCCCACTAGAAACATAATTAGATATAAATATTTACAACTTGGTTGGAAATTTTATAATTGGGTTTTTAGTCTCCTAAATCTTGGAACACACGCTATCACTTTCACTTAACACTTCACACGCATTTAACACACGACATATTTTTTTTTTTTTTATCTCGCCACTACTTACTGGCTCTTGTTTAATGTGTTTAGACATTAATCTGACATTACAAAAAAAAATTAATAGCAAATATTGTACCCAGAAGTATTTAATTACTGTTACCAAATTGTTTACTTTCTTATATTGTTAACAAAAATTTATCATTTCAAGAATTTTTTTTGTTATTCTTAAACATATTTACCAAAAATATTCAACCTTTACATAAATATATTGATATCTCTTAAATCTAGACAATGTTTCACCTTTTCTGTTTGCTACATAAATATTTGTTTTTAATTATATTTACCAATTTTTGTTATTTTGTACTTTATCTTAACAATACTCTTGGAATAGTATTTACGTACTTTTAATTTAATATCATATTAAGTTTCAATCTTTGCATTCTTAATTTTCAAATGTTGTTACAGTTACTAAACATTTAATTTTTTTTTTTTTTAAACATTTCTCTTTTTTTTTTTTTTTTTTGTAATTTATTTCTCTTTTCAAATGACATATATAAATAGTTAACCCTCTTACGTTCCAATACATTTCTCTGCAAGTCATCTTTAACTATCCAGCATTTACTTTACATCTCATTGCTATTTACCCTCCTGGATCAAATTGTGTGTGGCTAAACATTACTCGTAGCCGTATCCTAACCTTCAAATTTTTGTTCATGAATAACCTCTTGTATTCATATGAAATTTCGTCCCCTGATAACATTTGAAAACAATCTAAAGTTTCCTGAATTACACATCTTTTAACAACTGTCATTTTCAATTCTTCTACTATCTCTTTAATTTGAGAGTACTCTGACAAATCTGTACTAAACTGTACTGGACTGGAGTTTTCATTTTGAACATCTTGGTACAATTTATTTCTTTGCATTACTGTCTCCTTCTGTATTTCTGATATCTCCCCTCTGAAATTAACTTGCGCCAGATTCACATCTACATTCATAACCTCTTTTATCTCTCTTAGCTCACTTGTAATGCTACTCATTCGACTACCTAACTCTGTACATTTTACATCAACACGCTCTATTTTATTATTAATCTCACTTTTTGGTTAGATATTTCCATGCTCATGTCTAACATTTTCTTTGAAACTTCACCTATTTCATTTGCTATCATTTCCTGATTTTCATTTCTCATTCTCATCATACTACTATCTAGCTCCATGAATTTCTTTTCAATCTCTTCCCTATTTTGATCTAATTTATGCTCTAATTTCTCATTACTCTTACCAATTTCTTCTCTTAATTCTTTCTTATTCTGATCTAGTTTTTGTTCTAAACTCTTACTAATATCTTCCCTCAATTCCCTATTATTCTTTTCCATATCCTGAGTTAGTTTTTCTAATTTCTCATTATTCTTTTGCATATCTTCCCTGTTTTGATCTATTTTCTTACTAAGATCTTCCCTCATTTCCCTATTATTCTTTTCCATATTCTCATTCAAATTTTTCAGCATTTCCATAATCATACTAGTATCAAGAGTAACATTTCCTGCTATTCTATTCTGACTTTCTGCACTAACATTTCCACCCTCAAATCCTAAAACGTTTGAGCTATTTTCTGTAACCTGTATTGAATTACAGCTAACTGTTACATTATCTCCCTCTATAATTATTTCTTCTGTATTATTAGTAGCCATTGTTTTCTTTATCCTACCACTCCTTAAGTACATTTGAAGGTTACAATTTTGTTTTCTAAAAAAAAATTTACGATACTCTGACCTTTGTGATGCTGTCTGTTGCTGTTACATTGATGTCCAGCTTCCTGCCCCTCTCTCCTAGATTTGTATGTCGCTTCTGCGTTGTGTTTGATGAATCTGCGTTGTTTTGTTGTCCTGTAGTTTGAATTTCCCTGTTGCCTTGTAATCTCGGAATTACGATGTCCAATCATCCGCGTAGTCTGTCGTCCCTATTGTTTCTGGAATCTGCGTCTTGTAGATCATTTCACTGCGGCATTCGTTCCACGTCCTGGTTCCTTTCCTGGTCACTCCGCCCCTTTCCTGGTCATCGTGTTCCTTTTCTGGTTACTCTGCCCCACGTTCTGGGTGCCAATTTGCAAGATGGCATAATGATTACGTAATATGTTTTTACGTAAATTATTAGAACTTGAAGATCTTATATTGTGCTGCTTTTGTTTTGTTTGGTTACATAATTTTAACTGCCCCACGTTGGGCGCCAATTTGCGACGGTGAAAATGTTATATTTATTTAACATTATTGTAGCCTCACGTTGGGTAGCCAATTTGATGCGGTATTACTTATAAAGTTTGTTTACATCACGTGTTGAAGCCATCTTGTGACGTCATTCATTTGTTCGGTTCGTAGCTCCATCTAGTGTTAGCAATTTGTGGTAGTATTAGTGTTTGAAAGAATTTTAAGTTTTGTTTACTGTCCTCCGGCTAGCTATTATTTCAGTCGAACATATCTCTTGATCAGGGTTGTGTAAACGGAAAGGAATCTTTTATCCAAATATAACACTGATGAAGAAATTTGTTTTACACATTTATTGTCGAACACGTTAACTATCACATTTATACATTGATCTTAACACTCGCCAAAATGAAACTGTTATAATAACTTCTTACTTATCACTTTTAATTCGCGTACTTCAACTTTGTGTATTATTAACTTTACAACACTTTAGATTTTTCGTAACTTGTGAATCTATAGCCGACGTATCTCATACAAATATTTTGACAAACTGACGAACTGAAGACGACGTGTAGTGCATAAAGAATTTTGATGAACTGAGCAACTGAAGGCGACGTGTAATGTATTGAGATTTTCGATGAACTGAGCGACTGACTGACTTTACCTCTAACCTAGCCTCTATTTATACTCCTGCATCCAGATACGCCTAAAGATTATAACTGAGCTGCAATTGGCTAATAAAACGCGCCAACATTAGCGTCTATTTTAATATCCAATGAAAATTATGAATACATATGCTTTAGGGAGAAAACATTCCAGAAGGTTCTCAACGGAAAAACGCGCCAACATTACGTAACTTCCTCGTTTCCAATAATGATAAACAGCTCACCCCCCCTCGCTGCATTATTGCGCTATTATTGACAGTTTCAGTAAGGCCGTATAAACTTATTTCCAAATAATAATTACAATTAATAAACATCTGAAATCAATGTCACATAAAAATGCATATTCATATTACAATCATTATTTACATTTAAGTAATTTGTGATACAAATTACTGCATCAACGGCTAGCATGCTGCTAGTAACGCTTTACACACGTTAGCATTGCAACATTTGGAAGGAATAAATTGCCTTCGCGGGAATAGCGATAATGACCTCATTTTGCAATGTGCTAAGTTAAATCATAGATTTGCTAGTAACTTGGGATGATAGTTCTATGATTGTTGTAGCAAGCGATGATATAAAAAAAAATCTGATGTGTTACGCTCAAATGACTTTCTCTACTCTTGTACAAAATATTTTTACAAACGCTTATTCTCCATATGCTTCATGTTAATCCAGATATCGAGATGTTAATCTTATTGCTAATTTTCTTGTAGATGCAAGGGGAATTGGTAGACCTTAAGCGATAGTCAAATATTTTAAGAGCTGGTTGCTATGTCGAGTATTCCATTCTCTTTGCATTACCAGGATAAAAAACACTGAATAACGAATTCCCATTTGAGAAAAAGTATAACTATTGGAAAATTTAAGGCAATAACAAGCAATATCCCGAAAATGGTTCACTCAACAAAAAAATGTATATGACATAAATTGTGTATTTTGACGCGATATACATTTTTTGTGTAGTAAAATTTTTATCTCTTATGGTTTACCAGTTATGCAAAAGTCGTTCATAATGAAGAATACTTTTGGAGACATTCCTAGAAAGTTCAAGATATACATTTCATTTGTTATGAAAGTATCTTAAATATATGATATTTTAATCAAAATCGTTAGAGCCATTTTTGAGAAAATTAAAATTTTCGAAAAATGTTCCATGTAAAAGGGTAATCTGGGGTGGGGGATTTTCTTGGAAACCTTCGTGTCGCATCTCTGGAAGATACTGAACCTAAATACCAAGTTTGGTGTTTATCCGACTGCTCGTTTCTGAGTTATGCTGTTCATTGACAGACACACAGACATGTTTCCAAAATACTTTTTTTGGATTCAGAAGACCTCAAAACATGTATTTCCGGTGAAATTTCGGTATCGAATTTTTGGGTGGAATACAATACTTCCCCTACTTACTATACGTAGTAGAGAAAGTAATAAATGGTGATGAATTAAGGAAGGGCATTAGGATCAAAATATACTAAATGTCAGAGGACTACTATGGAAACATCACTGAAGTTGATAGGCCTGAAACTGAAAAACAGAATCAGATTCCAAAGAATATTCAGCTGATCTCTTAAAGCATCAGGTAGCGGACCTAGAATTTGAGCAAAAACAAGAAACGTAGAAAGAGAAAGCAGATGCCCCGAGAAAACTGGATTAGAAATGAAAAGAAATACTAGACAGCGACTATTATGATCTCGATTGCGATTCGTCATTCATAAACTCCAATATGTTAAATGTAATGCGGCACATACTGATATTTATCCTCGATGTAAACGCTCTTGTGCTTTAATCATTTGCAGATGAATATCTGTAGAAATTATTGTTGAATAATTATATTCTAGGTTAATTATGGGTGGAATACAACACTTCTCCATACTTGTATGAGTATAACCTTCGTCCCGTCCCACCTCGCCTCGATAAAGAGTTTTTTGGCGGAAACAGTACTTCATCTAGCTATAACATATGTAATAGCGATAGCAATGGCAGTAGCTAAAACAAGAAAGGAAAACCAAACTTGTATAAATGTATATTTAGGAAAGTTATAAATTCCGAGAACCGTGCGGAGATTACATAACTGTAATGAACAAACTCTATTGCTAAATGAAGATGTAATTATAGCATATCTGTAGGTCGGTAGCATTCCTTATTATTATTATTATTATTATTATTATTATTATTATTATTATTATTATTATTATTATTATTATTATTATCACCAATAATAAGAAGAAGAACAATAATAATGTATAGCACTGTTCGAATCTTTGAAATCTTTTAACTCAGAAAGCGCGTACATACGAGATTGAGAGAATAATAACACAAGTTGACCATCTGTTGCTACTATATCATAGATCGCCTGTACCACAGAAAACAAGCATTTCCAGAGGTGTTTCTGTTACTTTATACAGAGCCTTCGTTCGGACGTGTGGCCGACCTACTAGGAGTTTGCTGACACTGGGATGCACGCTGTTTGACGGCAGAGTCAGATATTCATAGCACCTTAAATTCAAGCGAACAGGTTTCTCGTGCAATTATAATCACAATAACCACATACATAGAAGATAGTTGAAAATGACCTTGTGCGCCACACATCTCTCTCAGCTTTTAAGAGAATCTGCATTGACACTCATTTCTTCTGAAATTGCAGCAACTTTTGTCTCAGTTCTCCCAACATCTAAGGGTGTTCGATACGCTTTATTTTTAAGATCCCACATAAAGAGAAATCGCATACAGATGAAAAATACGTGCGGAGTTCTAAGAGACTATGAATGCGCCTGAATTTAAGGGACTATAAATATGACTCCGCCGGTAAACATCGTGCATTTCGGTGCCAAGCAAATTCCCGCCAGACAGACCACGCGTCCAAATGAACGTTCTGAAATATTAACACAATAAAATGTTTACAGTCATCTTGATTGTATACATTGGCGTAAGTGTTTTTTTTTTTACTAGAGTCTGATCTCATGAACTAGTTCTTAAGTCACAACTTCAACAAGTTCATTTTTTCAAGTGTGATTTCAATAATATTATATATATATATATATATATATATATATGCGCACACACTAATATAAAGAGAGAAAAACTGTATAAGTGTATGTAGGGTAATCTCAAAATTCACTCCACCAATTTTGATAATTCTTTAACCAAGCCCAATTCTTTGTAACAAACATGAACTATAAAACACTTTCTAATTTCAAATCATAAATATCTAAAAGACTAAAAATGATTTACAAACCTATGTACTACAATACAAAACATTGGAGTTAAAAAACAACAAATTTGCGAATAACGCTTTGTCTTTTGCAAAAAAAAAAAAAAATGCAAAACACACCTATCATTGTCGAGCCAGTGTGTTTACGCTTCTCTTAGCCTGAAGAAGGACTTTACATATATGGGCTATTCTGTAACGTTTTGTTAAGGCTTAACAAATTGTTAAAACCGCTAACCAATTGATCGGCATTCTGCAAGTTGTAACAAAACAAAATTTTATTAAGAATAAAGATTTGCTTGTTGAACGCAAACGCTTAGACCTTCCTGCTAACACATTTGTTAAACAACAGATTCGCATAGGCGTTTAATGCTGCTTTCCTCTTTAAGATAGAAGTTTGACATGTTAATTATAAAATATTTATTTATTTAGCGTAAAATATAAATGTTACGGATTACGCTTGAGAAAGCAATGTTCCGTGTGAGAGATTGGTAAATGATGCTCCCAACATAACTTTTAAGAGAAGGATTTTAATAGGAAAATAAATGTTGTGTAATCTCGTAACGTAATAAAAAGTGTTATTGATTTAAGAATTTTAGACTCAAATAATGGTAAATCTTGTGTTTATTGGTATGGTTCACGAATTTATTTGCTCTATTTCTAGTATAAGATTAAGAACTGAGCACTTTCGGGAGCTATAGCATAGTACAGCGATAATTTTCCTTCCCAGAATTATTAAGATAATTTCCAATCTGCTAAAAGAAGTGGCTAGCAGAAAGCTATTTATAGTTTCTTGTAACCATAGAAAACTGAGTTTATACTGATCCTCCTGGAAAAGGAATTACAGAAGGCAATCAGAGCGATAGTTTATACTAACTTAATAAATTTGCGTATGGAAATGATGGTGGTTTGTTACGTTATTTGCATCACGTTTTGGGCGTCAATTTGAAGTAGATTGTATTGAAGCAGTTGTATTATATTTCAACTGTTGGGGAGCCGAACTTGTAGTAGTTGCAACCGCACGTATAGTAAACAGCTTCCGGTAGCCTTTGCCCCAAGTTTAAAAAAAATATTAACTTTGTAATTTAACTGTTTCTTTAAATATTATATTTTATGTTTCCCTCGGCTGCGTCAGTATTATTGTTAGAGACACGTTTCTCTTAGCAGGGTTGTGGTGCGACTAAGAATGTAGGCTTACACAGATTATAATTTTACTTCACTCCTTTTATTAATGCTTGATAGGATTTATATAACACTTCACTGATAGAGAGCTGTGAGATTCTTTTATTAATTATTTGAACTTTTTAACACGTAAAATATTTTTCGTCTCACTCGAATACGTATTAAATCTCTTGAGGACACTTTTTGCGTCTGGTTAGTAACGCTGTCTGCAACCAACTGAATTGATTTCAACCGCCTAAACTTGTAAATTTCTGTATTTCAAGTCTCTGATTGGCTATTCCTAATCCAATAGAATACCTTCATTTAACTAAAGCTTTTTCTGGTTGTTGATTGGCTATTTTTATGTCACTAAAATTACATTATTGCTTCCATGAATCACAAGTAACATTTAAACTCTCAAACTCATTATTGCCTCAAGGTTACCTCATTGTTAGCAACGTTTAACCTATTATTCTCACAGCTCCTATATTATTAAATTACGTAATATATTCACATAACATTATTACACATGGATACAATAATATAAACATATACAATGACTGTAATATACACTTTTTATATATTGTTAAATACACATTACTTTAAGGCGGGCTGTTATTGAATTTATATATTATATAATTAGACTGAAATCATTTAAGTGTTAAAAATACTGCCCCAAAAAACAATCCGAAATAAAGTACTTTTGCTGTAACATTTCTCCAGGTAACACAACTAGTGCAACTAACCTTTCTTTTCACTACGACCTTCCACCTACAAATACCTAAAATAATATGGATATTATCAAATACCAATTATGCTTTCTCATTCAAATATTAAGATGCAAGAATATGTCCACAGAACTGAATTAACGCTGAACATTGCCAAATCACGAATAGAAGAATTAAGTACCCATTTATGCTTCATGGTATGCATTAACATTTAAGGAAAATCTGCACAATTGATAGTTTTTAAAAAGTATAATTAAAAGAATTAAAACCATAAAGAAAATTAGGCAATAATTGCGGATTGATATGAGATAGTGAAAACTACATCAAAACAATATAAATCGTTGTTAATTCTTTTGTCCATCTTCCCTAAACCAAAACTAGGCTCATTTTACAGAGCCACTGCCACAGCTGTTCCAACAGCTTGCCGAGTTTTCCCCATAAAAAATCTAATTATTTAGGGTCACAAGACGATGTAAGTCACTGCTTACTATTCTAAGCAATGGGCGCGAATTTTAAAAATCCACATATACTTTACATTTATCGTGTGACGTTTTCACAGCACGCTTTATCTCCATCTTGGCAAGGAAAAGTAATAAAGGTACTCAATAGTTCGTACTGCGGCGCGGGTTGCAGAGTGAAAACAAAACGTTGTCGCAGAGGGCAGGAATTTTCGATTAATCACTCTAGTGGGCTAACAAACCGCGAGAAAACAATTATCGCGATAACAAACAAGTTACAGAATACCAAACAGCGGCACATTTGTTAAGAGCGGTTCTTCAAGCTTAACAAATTATTGAAGGGGTCGGGGGCAACATTAGTGGTAACCCTCATTTTAGTAGTTTTAAGCTAGAGCCGAAATAATGTTTATCTCAATCCTGTTGTTTCTCGGTTTTTTGTATATACTTTCTTTTAATAATTAATAATAAGTAAGTTGCGCTCGAAAGAGCATTAGTTTCCATCTTATGATTTGTCTTTTATCAGTTCGATTAACGATCCTGTCCATCTTCTGCATTGTTTGTAATGGTATTGCTCACACTTTGGGTCACATATCTTGCACTCACACAAGTCACTCGGTTGGTGATATTTCTTATTTTTGCACAATTTTTGGTGAAATCCATGCGTTGCCAGGCGTATGATGGCATGTCTTTGCGATTGGTTGCTTCTGATCCACTCCCTGTTCACTATGTTGCCCCAAAGATGAGCATATTTCTTCGGGTTTTCAAATATTAATGGTATATTGTTATGCTATACTATGTACTTTTAATGAAAAACTCAAATAGACAAATAATTCACAAAATACAGTTAAGGAAAGGTATTTATATCATTAGATTAATTTCCTTTTAATATTTCAGTCCAGTAACTCTGGTACATTTTCAGTAACAGTGTGCTTTGAACAATGAAGTAAGTTGTAAAAACTTGGTATGTAAGGGAGTAATGCCTGCAGATCTTTATTTTAATTTATTTATTTTTGTCATGTAGTTTCACATACTTCTGATGAAGGTCAAAGTTGCCTCCATTACTTCTTCCTCGCCTCCGAAACGTAACAGATAGAAACTCCTGATGTACTGCATGTTTGAATGTACATAACTAAAGGATCCCTTTCTACAAACCTGAAGCAAACAACTTCTGAGAACTTCAGATTTGATCCATCGTCACAACATTTTTTGTGGTGTTTATGTTGCCTTTTAGCTCAGAAACATTGAAGAAATCCCCCATTCTCATCTGGTCACCAGAAACGTTTTGTTGATTTTTGCTATCATTCCACTGACTAGGTGTATAAACATTTGGATGACGGTACTTATGGAATTTCTACGTATTTGCAAAACCTCTGTCTGAGGGTGTGTATGACCTGAAATCAAAAAATAATGTTTCTACTTCTTTAAACACTCCCTTATTTATCATGTAATTTCATACGGCCATCATATTCCAATTTTTATTCTGTCCGGTACAGTTATCAGAGAAAATAACTAATTTGGGGCTTTGAATGCTTTACTTTTTACAATACAACTTGCAATTTCGTCACTTCCTCTTTGTGCAATAGCTTCGTCCAACGTGAACATATATCCTGTTTCTGAACCACGGTCATAGATACCGACATTATAAATCCAAAGTTTCCTGAGGTAAAATGCCAGTTCAATTGTAAGTTTAGGAGTAGGAAGGGTTTTTTGTAGGTTTAAACTTATAAATGTACATTTTCAGGGCTCTCGTTTGCCCGTTGAGTAAAATAGTCCAGCTTTGGTCTCATTGCTGCAGCTCTCCTAAGGTGAAGTTCATGCTTCAGTTTTGCTTCATTTTTCTCTTCTTTTGAGGAGTTTTCATCCATTACAAAGTGTCAAGCTGTCACGTGTTTTGCATGTATCCGATTGTGGAAGTTTGAACCAAATATTAAATTCTTCATTAAAAATTCGTCTGTACTGATCTTCACAAACTGTAGGAATTCCTTTTCCAGCACAAAATAGTAAGTAAAAGTCTTCATACAGAGAACTAATATTGAGATCACATGCCAGGCATATCAGGATAGTGAGACCTGCTGTAACGGAATTGGTACTTGGGTATAGAGCTAATGGTCAAATAACTTTTACAGCTTCTTCTGGTAGTGGTTTGGATGACTGTCACGTTTTCCCCTAAGATCATTGACAGAAGCTCCTGGTGCACCATGCTTCCACTTTTTAGCCATATTATTAACTCGGCCGACAGAATTCTGAAGCCTATGAATGGCAAGGAAAGTCAGTTTGCAAACACGTGTTTCCTCATCAAATTGGGGTTCACATGATAAGTGAAAGATATCTGACGAGGAGATTGCTCTGTTTCTTTCCATTTGACATACATTTGCATTTTTATAGGTACAGTTCAATATAACCAATTAAATAGACATTTTGTTTACCAAATCTGCCATATTCCAGAGAGCATTAAATATTGCTTCAATAACAAGTTTAACTTTTTCACTGCATCTCAATGCGCATGTACATAATTTTCCCAAAGTGCGACATGGAAAAACCTTTTTAGTTTTATTTGATTTATATTCCCTTCTTTCATTTCTTCTTTGCTTGATTTTATTTGCCTCTGCTTTTTTTTTTTGTGCAGTTATCTTCTGGGGATATCGGTGGGGTGATCTACTCGTAT
Source organism: Deroplatys truncata (assembly GCA_030765065.1). Lineage (NCBI taxonomy): Eukaryota > Metazoa > Arthropoda > Insecta > Mantodea > Mantidae > Deroplatys > Deroplatys truncata. Next base: position 39,048,721 of record CM060980.1, read on the forward strand.
AAGATGTTGATCTCTCCAAACCTTCATTCTGTAACAGAACAGAATCAGTTAAGAGGAGGAATTAATATCACTAAGGCTTAAGCATGAAGATTGTTATTAATAGGTATACCTATGTACATTTCTCCATATAATTAAACCTTAGTCAGTAAAATACAAAAATATTAACAAAGGTTATTCTAGGTTATCTTTGAACAACATAACCCTCATTTACCTCTTCTGATGAATATTCTTCACCCCACTGAATATAATATGGATCATCAACACTCCTCACTTTAAGTCTTCAGATGAGTCCATGCTGAAAATAATCTGTTTTTTGTAAATTCTTACTTGAATATCACTGTAACCAGCCATTTTGACAATGAGGGTTATGAAGCCATTAAGCTGCAATACTATCACTCGACTCTCGCGCACCATCTGTTGGAATTTTCGGCAAATAATTATTTAGGAGATACTAAAGACATGCAATAGAGTGCAGGGCATACTTAACTTAATTTCATTAAAAACGAGGGTTATCACTAGTTGTCCCGACCCCTTCAATTGTAGTCACCTTCTTAACAAGTTACAGAGTAGCCCTGATTGTCCGATATATAATATTTGTGTTGTCTGCGTTTCTATCATGTATGTCAGGTGTTTGTTTATGATCGTTCTGGATCTTTATTTGTTGTTCCTCACCTTGGGTTTTTAGGCTACACACATCATGGTTGAGGCAGTATTTTTAACACTTAAATGATTTCAGTCTAATTATATAATATAAAAATTCAATAACAACCCGCCTTAAAGCAATATGTGTAGGTAACAATATATAAAAAGTGTATATTTGAGGCAGTATTTTTAACACTTGAATAATTTCAATTAAATGATATAATATATAAATTCAATAACAGCCCGCCTTAAAAACAATATGTATGTAATAATTTGTAAAAATGTATGTAACAGTCATTGCATATGCTTATATTATTGTAAACATGTTTAATAATGTTATGTAAATGCATTACGTAATTTAATAATGTAAGAGCTGTGAGAATAGTAAGTTTAAAGTTGCTAACAATGAGGTAACCTTGAGGCAATAGCGAGTTTGAGAGTTTGAACATTACTAGTCATGATTAGGCCAGCAATAATGTAAATGTTGAGACAGTTTAAAAATACTCAATCAACAGCCAGAAAAAGCTTTAGTAAAATGCAGGTATTCTATTGGACTAGGATTAGCCAATCAGAGACTTGAAATACAGAAGTTTACGGCTTTGGACGGTTGAAATCTGTTCAGTTGCCTGCAGACCTTGATAGTAGCCGGATGGAAGATGCGTTCTCTAGAGAAATATTACGTATTCGTGTGAAACGAAAATTAAGTATACGCGTTAAAAAATGTGCAAGTATTAAATTAAAGAATCTCACAGCTCTTAATATCAGTGTAGTGCTATTTAATTTGTGTCAAGGATTAAAAAAAAGAAGTGAATTTAAACTTCAAATCTGTGTAAAGCCTACATTCTTGGTTGCACCACGTCCTGATTAAGAGAAACAAGTCTCTAAAACAAGACTGACGCAGCCGAGGCAAACATAAACAATATCTATAGAAGCAGTTTAATAATAAAGTTAATATATATTTTTTTAATCTTGGAGCATAACAAAAAAAAACTACTCTTCAAATAGGCTTTACATACGTAGTAGCATATTACGTAACAATCTTCTTCAAATTGACGCCCAAAGCGTGGTGCAAAAAACTCCATCAACAAGAAACTTTCTCAAACTGACATCCATACATGGAGCTAAATAAATAAACAACATATCTACTTCATATTACAGTCATTGTATATGTTTATATTATTGTATACATGTGTAATAATGTTATGTGAATGTATTACGTAATTTAATAATGTAGGAGCTGTGAGAATAATAGGTTAAAAGTTGCTAACAATGAGGTAACCTTGAGGCAATGAGTAAGAAAGTTTAATAATGCTACTAGTCATTATTGGAGCAACAATAATGTAATTTTTTTAGACAGTTTATAAATAGCTAATCAACAACCAGAAAAAGCTTTAGTTAAATGAAGGTATTCTATTGAAGTAGGATTAGCCAATCAGAAACTGAAATATAGCAAAATTTACAAATTTAGAAGTCAGTTGGTTGTAGACAGTGTTCCTAACCGGACGCAATATGCGTCCAGGAGAAATTTAATACGTATTCAGTGTGAGACGAAAAATAGTTTATGTGTTACAAAGTGCAAGTAATTAACAAAAAATTTCACAGCTCTCTCTCTATATCAGTGAAGTGTTATTTAAATCGTGTCAAGCATTAATAAAAGGAGTGAAGTAAAACTATAATCTGTGTAAGCCTACATTCTTCAGTCGCATCACTCCCTGCTAAGACATTCATGTCTCTAAAAATAAATACTGACGCAGCCGAGGCAAACATAAATATATAATATTTAAAGAAACAGTCAAAATTACAAAGTTAATATTTTTTAAACATTATTTTGAGGCAAAGGCCACCGGAAAGTACATTTAGGGCGAAGGCTACCGAAACTTTTTACCATACGTGCGGTTGCAATTACTTCAAGTTCGGCTCCCCAACATTCGAAGTATAATACAACTTTTTCAAACTGGCTTTCCATACGTAGCAGCAACAAACATTCTTCTTCAAATTGGCTCCCAAAGCGTGGGGCAAATAATACAACTTCTTCATGGTAAATAATATATATAATGTTTAAAATTAAAATTTACATTTTAATTTAGCAGGCTTCACTCTATTGCTTTACTCCTATTTGCACTTTCAATTTGTTGGTAGTTTTATTTTTTCCCTTTTATATTTCGGGGGGTGTCCACAATCCCTTGAACACCTCCTTTATCTGCGCCACTGACAATATAGGCAAGAACTCCAAATACCATTAATAAGAACATTGTCTCCATAGCCTACACCATCTATTTTCGATGGTTCACTAAAACCTAATAATTAAAAAGAAGAAGAAGAAGCGTACAAAGAACAACGGTTAGGAGTAAAAGCAAAACTAAACGTGTAAAGTATATTTTTCTCTCTTCCCTTGAATGAATTACTGATATTAGGTTGAAGGCGTGAGGACAACGCAACTTTATGCATACTGTTACGTCATAATGCATAGTTCCAAAACACTTCGATACGCATATTAGTCACCCACAGATTACTCTTTTATGAAAACAAAAGTTTGTAATCTTTATTTTGTAAATGCTTCCATGGTGTAAGTACTCATTTCTGCGCGCAGCCGACACTAAGTATAAATGTTGCGCAAACGCATTGCAGAAGGCTTAAAAATGACACGTTTCCTATAAAATAAGGTAATACGAAAATGTTTTCTTATAGACAATGCTCCCTATGATCGTGGAACAGTCCGCAAATGAGTCGGCTCACCAATTATTTAGTTCTCCCCAGAAGGCCAGATAGTCTTAGCTTTTGTAATTTATAACTTTCAGCTGATACTTTAACAATGACGTGCCCAAAAATTACAATTAACAATAATTTTAAAAACGGACACATAGGGGAATAAGCTTTTGCAAGAATTGTTGGTAGAAGTATATAACCATAAAGCATAGTGGCTAGAGAAAATCATGTGACTGTAACATCGGATTTTTTTTTCTTCCACCAATTTCGGATCTTGCGGGTAACAAACATTTATGGCAACGTATGGAGTAGGCACTCCTTGGACGATATGCACACCAAAGAATGAAAGGTGTGATTCTCTTCCGGTGACATCCAGGAGCTAAAAATGCATATTGCAATTGTTGTAATTCCATTATTATATAATAAACTAAAAGGAAAAACACGCTACATGCTCTTAATTAAATATTTTTGCATATTTTATGGAGTAAATTTTAGTAACACTAAAGGAAAAAAATACCTTGCATGCTTTATAATGTATGCAACCGTATGTAAAAATCCTTTTAACCAAAAGGGGTAAGCTTAGTTGTATCGCCATCTTGCTATTTTAAGTAATTTGTTCCAGTGAAAACTTTAATTCAACATTTCACAGTATTGGTCATGGAACATTCAATTAAATATGAACCATTAATGACGATGACTTTAAACAATAAGTGCGAACAAAAAGCAAAATTCAAAAACAGAAACAATTCACTTTTTAAGCATAGGCAGTTGTTTTCACCCTCCCAGCAATCAAGACCACCCACTCACAATATTCTTGCTAATTTTCATGTCAAGGCAGACCTGGGTGTACAGTAAACCTTGAATGTGAACTGGAAGGCTGTAAGATAAAATGTGAAATGATGATTTAATCCATTTGGTTGTAACACACTTCCTTCTTCTCTCAGTGCCCCAATAAAGGTGCTTCTGTGAAGACAATGAAGGCGATGTTTTTGGTTCCAGGAGCAGAAAAGATGACTGCAGCAGATAAAATGTTCTGTGTCAGTTAACTCTGGGAGAGCAACATCGTCCCCACAAGGTGTGTACATACGATATGACTGTCAACTCAAATGATAAAAACCAAAAGATTTTTACGAGGGTAATCCAGGAAGTAACGAAGGTTTGGCTTGAATAAATTCACATATATATAAAATTAACATGTCACAAATTTGAAGCTTACTTTAGTTCTCCACATAATTACCTCCGTTATTTAAACATTTGTCATATCTCACGAGCTTTAGTATTACCGTGTTATAATCTGTTGACGCCAATCCATTAACCTATATAGTCGGACACAATTTAACCAAGCAAAGAACGAGAAATGTTTGGGAAAGATTTTTGTAACTTGACTAGGGCTATGCGCGTCTTGCACGATTTTGCTGTTAACTTGATTCTTCAAATGATCTGTGAGAGTGACGGGCGTCCGGGTCGAGTTTCGTTATGCAAATTTTCTCATGTTTCTTTCATTTATTACTGTATCACCATACGCTTCCTTTAGTTGATGGTAAATTTCTGCATGTTTCAATTATCGAGCATTCAAAAATCGAATACCTCTCACCCCACAGTTCGCGGGACTTTGTATCACACGGTTCATTTTAAACAATCACAGAATGCACAATAACTTTTTCCGACTGAAATTCACACAACACCGAGAAAAGATATCGAGGAAACCGGTAGCGTTCTGCGCAGCTGGATCACCCTCGTAATATTGAATATTTGTACAGGTTTCAGAAAAGAGGTTTTTAGCATGCTGTAGTTTTAGCAAATGTAGTTTTTATGTGATATTAAGTTTTACCACCAAGGTATGCTGTATGTCTTTGACTCTACTTACAGGAGTACCATTTTAAGTCCAAATACTCTAAATTTTAGTTGTGTACAATTTTAGATGCAGTGGTTGGTGTGGTGACATTTTTTAAGTCCCTCAATGTGGTAATGTGCACATTACAGATTTAAATTCTTCATGATGTTTATTAATAATTAAATTTTATATTATTATACTTCAGTGTGGAACTAACCTGGCTAGGCCATAAGTGGCAAAAACACTTGCCTGGGCTAGGTGACATTGCCCATCTTCTGCAAAATGGGAATGGAGTGATATTACCTACACCAGATTTGAACCCAGGATTAAAGCTTTCTACCGATAAAAAATCCCCCTTAGCAGCCAGGAATTCAAATCCTTTACAAGGTGCACTGACCCGCATATCAACAGGACAGATAATTATGAACGTATATTTCTAATCTAGAAACAAAATACTGTAGGAGAAACGAAAGATACTTGCTGCCAAGCAATACTGTGAGGCTTTTGTCTTTGAGGTTTAAAATTACAGTATGGTTGCAGCGCAAGTCTTGACAAAATTCTAATATTACACTCTTAAATCACAAACAAAACATTCAAATGTGTATTGTAGCTAACCATATTTTTATTATTTAATGCAGCTCTTTGTCTGTATTGCTTTGCCTGTTTGTTCATCCATTGGCATAACTTGGGACCCAGCTTTATGATGGGGGCAAAGTAGGTGGAAATCACATACTAAAACACAGATTAAAATGCATTTAAAAGTAGTTTTCAGTAACTTTTCAAAAAAAATTAAACATTAATTGCTTTGAAAAAATTAATAATAATAATAATAATAATAATAATAATAATAATAATAATAATAATAATAATAATAATAATAATTAAAAAAACTGTTGAAAAGTATTTGGTTTGATTAACTGATTTATTTCCAGTTTTCTGCCAATTAGCACCTTTATTACTTTCTCTAACACCTACTTATAGTAAGTAGAGGAAGCATTGCACATCACTTAAAATTCTCTCTCTCTCCTCCTCCTCCTCCTCTTCTTCTTCCCTTCTCCAAAACCATAAGAAATAGACAGAATCTTACTTCACAACAAATGTAGATGTCTTTAAAACACACAATTTATTTAAATTAACTTTTTTGTGGCATCAGTTATTTCTAAGATATTCACTATTATTGGTTACAATTTTTCAACTTTTTAAAGTGCTGTCACCATTCAGTTGTTTCTTGCAATGTCATCGAAAGAGCATGGAATCTCAAAGCCAGCAAAAAAGTACCACTTTTTAAAGATTGACTATGCTTTGGCCTCCTGCATTCCCTTTACCCTTACAATGAAATGTATTTCTGCAAATATTTGTGTTGATTAACATGAAGTAGATAGAATCTCCTGTGTTCCCTTTGTGCCTACAATGTAACATATAATGAAAATATTTCTGCAAAAGGTGGTGTTGATTAACATGCAGCAGATAGAAAGATTCTCTTCACTACCAAAATTCAACAGCAAAAACATAATGAATTCAGAAGATTTAATACAGAAGATAAAATCCCTGGAACTCGAACCAGAAGACAGATTAGTTTCCTTTGATGTCACTGCACTATTTCCAAGTGTCCCTACAGATCAACTCCTGCGTCAATTAAAGAAATGGCTACAGCAGACTAACCTACTTGAAGAAGAAATAGAAGACCTCATACAACTTACCAATTTATGCATTGGACAAAATTGTTTTAGTTTCAATAAGAAGTTCTATCAACAACCAACTGGTCTAACCATGGGCAACCCACTTTCACCCTTCTTGGCAGATTTATTTATGAGCTACTTAGAAATACACATAACAACTTCCTTTCCATACATGTTTAAAGTTTGGCACAGATATGTTGACGACATCTTCGCTGTTGTCCCTAATAGGTTCATACAAGACTCCTTAGCCTTACTAAACCTACAGAACCAATCAATAAAATTCACCATAGAAATAAAAAAAAAAGAAGGCATGCTACCATTTTTAGACCTAAAAATCATCAGAGAACAAAAGAACCTAACCTTTGGCATATACAGGAAGCCAACACACTCTACTAATCACATAAAAAATAAGAGTTTCAATCCAACCACACACAAACATGCAGTACTAAACAGCCTAACACATAGACTGGTATATACCCCCTTAAATAAAAAAGAATACCAGTTAGAATACCAGCATATAGTAGACACAGCAATACATAATGGGTACAACAAAGCAACTATTGACAAAAAAATTGCAAAATTCAAACGACAGATGCACATCAGAAACACAACTAATCTCAGCCAGCAAGATAAAGAACTAAAGTTCAAGAAATTCACATACCACCCAGGAACATTTCACAAATTTAAGAAGATTTTCATGAAACATAACATCAGCCTAGCTCCACAGAACAAATTTAACATAGAGAAATTACTTTGTAACAAGTTAAAAGACCCCATTCCACAAGACAAAAAAGCTGGAATCTATAAAATCAATTGTTCAGATTGCAATAAAGTATACATTGGTAAGACAAAAAGAAACTTAGAAACTAGGCTAAAGGAGCACATGAGATGTATTAAATACAAACAAATGGACAAATCTGCAGTTTCACACCATTTTTGGATCACTAATCACAACATCAAACCCAATATTACATTAGTCAAACCAGCCAAATTTGCAGCCGAATTAGATGCATGGGAGAAGATCACCATTCTAAAACACAACACACATCTAATGAATTTTGATTTGCCGCCACCAAATCCTCTCTGGAAGTACATTTCTCCACCACAAGATGCCACCACAGGATCCAGTCCAAAAAACGGAAACACCAACAACACGGGCCAGTCGAGTTAACCTTCTGAGGATGGGAACAACGGTTTCCCGAAACATGTTAAGTGAGTAAACTTAAGTGATGTTAGTGTAACAATTTCGACTCACCTTTAAATAAAATTTCCTATCTTTCACGCCCAGTATGGAATGGGATGCTAAGAACCATAGCAGTTAAAGAGCGTCCATAAATAAAACTCAATTTAATTAAATTTACTCCACAGATAATGTATGTAAAGACAAATGCCTCCAACATTTTATTCTAAACTTTATATATAGATGGTCACAATTTAGCAACTAAGAAAACAGAATATGTAGCAAAATAAAAGAGAAATGTATCTGCATATAATGTACAACAAGTATGTGATACCAATGTCAAAATATTTTAAGAACTCTCATGTAAGAAAGTTTTGCTTTATTTCCTTTGCACTTATGTTGAAATCAAATTCATCAGCAGGGCATGCTAAATAATTTTATAAAGAGAGTGAATTGCTAGCATTAGAAATCCATGAACCAATATTTTATAATTAATATCTGAGAAGATTATTTTTCTCGATAGTCGTAGACAATACAGAAATAAAGAGAAGGTACAAAGGTTTAAATTTTCACCTACTGTGATTGTCTAAAAATTACTTAACCATACTAACAAATGATTGTTCCACCACCAAAGGGAACTTATAGGCTATGCACCATTTCCAGAAGTTGGAAAGCTGTCACAGGGAGGTTAAGGAAGCCAGACGCTCCACCAATGTTTCAAATCCTTTTGCATGAATATCAGAGGATTTTCATCTATTATTAGGAATAGTACAATTACAAAATAGTACAATACAAAAGTACAATTACATATATGAGGTAAAGGGGAAGATTCACCATAAAAATCTTCTAGATCATTCTACAAGAGTTTTATGGCTGGCACCATAGCTCAGTTGGTAGAGCACCTGCCTGCTGTGCGAGGCGTCCCAGGTTCGATGGGAATTTTTCTCTAGCCAAGATTATTTCCTATCCTCCCCAGTGTCTGGAAGTATGAATGAGAGTGTGAATGTGTGTGTGTGTGATCTAATGATTAAAACCCAAGCTTTACTAGAAACCCAATGAGAAGCAAATAGGGATATACATGGAACTTCAAAAGAAAATTGTAAAGAATGGGAGAAAGTAAACAAACTTAATTAATCATTTGAGTTTAAAAAGCTATCTGTGCAGCATAGGGTAAGACAGCTAGTAGTTTATATGACATCATACCTGTTACTGAGTTATGTAGTAGAATGAATAGTGATGAATTTGGGAGATTTATATCATAATGAGTAATATAATGAGTGTGTTAATGATTTGTACAGTTGTATAAATGGTATAGATTAGTTAACTCTTATTTGACATATACGCGATAGCATTGTGTAAACACAGTGTTCAGTGTCCTAGAGCACAGTTCTCAACGGAAAATTCAAAACATACAACAAATAAATATAAAAAATCAGGCACTAGACTGGGAATCCGAAGGTGTGACATGGAGTAACCAGCACAAATATGGAGAATATCTACTGAAGATGAGGTATGGGAAGGAAAGAAAACTGGGAGAGATTAAAAGGTTAATAAAAAAACTGGATTAGATGGCATTGCCTCATATATATCTTACATGCTGACAGAAATTAAGTTACGCATACTTTCTCTGCCATGTAACTAAAAGAGCACATATATCAGCTAAAATACATTTGCCTTTAAAGATAACCTATGCTGCCTGATTGCAAATAATATTGAATACAAAAACTAAGCTCACATCTTACATCTTGCTAACAGTATAGTTGGGTAAACTTCACAAAGCAAATTCCAGTGTCTCTCCATTTGCTATCCAAATTTACAAAGGTGAACCAAGATTCTAAGCCCCTCATTTGTTTTCTTAGTGCTTTTGTTCTAAGAAAATTATGAAATGTCCAGGACTGGGACATAATTGAGAATTATAACTGAATTCCTTTAACAATTACTGTTTTAGTCACTTTTATTTGTAATCATTACCTTTTATAAAATGTAACTTCTAATCATAATGCACTTCTTGAAATAAAATTGTAATCTTTACATTCTAATAATCATTACACTTTGACAATCAATATACAGCATCAAGAGTATGGTAACTTATTTTGAGCTCCAGTACTGAAAAGGTGTAAGCCAAGGATATGATTGTTCACCATATTGTAACCGTGGCACATATACCATAATATAACCATATATCATCATATTTCAATTACGATAAAGTGCCACAATGTTTATTATCAACTTAAAGCTCAATAATATGACTTTGCTATTTACATTAAACTATTTACCAATCAACACCTTATTCTCTTCAGACCTCAGGTCAGTGGCTTCAAGGTTGTGGCTATAGGTACAGTAGTACAGCATAAACAATTTTAAGACACATTCCCTAAAGGGGACACCTGGTTTGAGATGGTTATATTATAAACCTTTCTTCTGTTATCTTAAATATTCTTGAACTACAATGACTTTATGCAGTTGTAGTTTGCACATAGTTGACAATAGAACCAGAAGAAACATGCGTTGGCAATAGTGATGGGATGATACCACTATTTGTCAATACTCGATAACGATACTGATTTTTTAGTACCAATACTCAATACTCACTTTATAAAATTCTTTAAAGGTGATAACTTGTTCACAATTGGTTTCTTATTAGTAGTTCTCTGAGTATAAATTACATGTAACCAATTTTGTATTGCATGCTATACCTGGCGCCAATCAAGAAGGTGATTGACATTTCGCGGAGTGAGAGAGGCGACGTTGCCGCTCATCGCGACCACGTGGAGATCGTGTCGAAGGAGACTGGGTCGCACCTGCATTGTAGAGCGGAAACTATTTATATTCGTATACGAAGACAATTGTAAAATAATGAATCTACGTGCAGAGGATAGATCATGCAAGAATATATCAGTGTAAAGATCTGCGTTAACAGAAGAAACATACCTGTGAAATATTGATGCTTATTCTAATGGAAAAATATCACTGATTTCCTAATTGCTTGCATCGCTACTGCTGCTGCTCGCTGGATAGACTTATTCGGTTCCCGAGTGCGCCCAGTTTTTCATTTGGCTACTCTATCTTTGTCACTATTTTTGGACATTGTTAAATATCCATTAAACACAATTATAAATGCTCACACAACACACGCACATGCACAAATACACGAACTCAAATACACGTAACACAAGGCAAATACCATACAAATAGGACGAAGCAAAAGAACTTTTCAGTATGCAGGCAATCTCTAAACTGATACAAACACACAAGCAAGCTGGGGCTAAAAGGAAGAATTGTTTATAACTGCAGCCACAGCAGAAGATAAGACTTCAGTTCATGTTACTGCAACGGTCGCTCGCCCAGCACGTCATGCCAATCACATGTTGTTATCACAACAACGCATTTGCATCTATCGTTGCTATAGAAACGTCTTAGTTCTAATTGGTCCTTCTAATGGTTGCTATGACGACCGATGTGACGTATTCATCCCCTCCCATTAATTTAAAGCTTTCCACCACGTGGTTAGTAACTGTCAATCACCTTCTTGATTGGCGCCGAGTATAATTCCGAAATTGCTCCTGCTTGACATTCTCCAATTGGCAGCAAGTTATATATCCGCTGCTGTTAGTCAAGTATTATAATAACAATAATAATAACAACAATAATAATTTTAAAAAAAAATAACAACTTAGGAGTACATCAACTACCAACTATGTTCTGATAAACACATTGAGATAACAACAAACAAGCAATGAGCCTTATGGACATGTTAAGAAGAGTAGCAAGAATGGACTGGGGACTAGGGAATACAGTATTAAAAACTATATATAACAGAGCAATCTTGCCTACGTTAATGTATGGACTCCCAATATGGAAGGACGCACTAAGTAAACAGAAAAGCTTAAATAACGTAAAGAGAGTTCAGAGAATTATAAATGTCATGATAGCAAAAGCCTAAAAAACACTACCATACAAAGCATATTGTGTCCTAGCTGGCATCAAACCAATAGCTATCAGTATTCATGAAACAGTTCAGATATACAGAGCAATATAGTCTCGTCAATAGCCCCACAGACATAGGTACACCACTGAGTAAGGAGGAGTGGCCACATCCGGCGGAAAGAATCACTGTGGACAAAGTTGAAGAATTGAACAACTACAAAATAGAAATATTCACTGATGGCAGTAAACTCCAGGGCATGGTAGGGTCTGCTGCAGTCATCTTAAAGAATGCACAAATAATGCACATATTAAAGTCCATACTGTCCAATCACTGCTCAAATAATCAAGCAAAGATTGGAATTCTTAAAATGCTAAAAAAGGCACATCCCAAAATTAATTATAAATTTAAAATGAACTCCACAACGCCAAGAGAGATAGAAAAGATTGTTAGTTCAATGAAAAGCAAAACCTCTCGTGGGATGAAATAAGCACCAAATTGTTAAAATATTGTCTAGTAGAGTTGAGCAAACCTCTTAGTTATATATGCAATCATTCCCTTTTGTCAGGGATATTTCCGGAAAAAATTAAATACACAATCGTTAAGCCTCTATACAAGAAAGGAGATAAACACTTGGCTTCCAATTATAGGCCCATCTCTCTTTTGACAGCCTTTTCTAAAGTAATGGAAAAAGCTGTATATAATCGGGTTATAAAATATTTGGAGTTCAACAACATTCTCTCAGCATCCCAGTTCTGATTTAGGAAAACAATGTCAACAGAAAATGCAACATACATACTCACTTCTGAAGTATTAATACCTTGGATAAAAAGGAACTATCATTAGGACTATTTTGTGACTTAGCTAAGGCATTCGACAGTATAGATCACAACCTCCTGTTGCAAAAGCTAAAAGTTTATGGCTTCACTGATATCTCTATAAATTGGCTCAGATCTTTCTTAACAAATAGAATCCAGAAAACCAGAATCAATGGTTGTGATTCAGAACCAGGTGTTATTACTAAAGGTGCCACACTTTTAACTATCACTATAACTATATCACTAAAGGTGTCAAAGTTCTATACTTGGCCCTTTGTTATTTTTAATATTTATAAATGACTTACCACATTATCTTAGCAAATTTTCAATGACTGTGCTTTTTACAGATGATACCAGTGTACTTATATCTGAAAAGTTGCATCAGCAATTAAGAGATTCTGTCAATAAAGTGTTCGAACAACTTAACATTTGGTTTAAGCCAATAAGCTTTCATTAAACTATGATAAAACTAACTTTATTCAATTTCAAACAAAGTATAAACAAGTAACTGAATTAACAATCGGGTACAACAATTATACCATAAATAAGGTATCTGATACAACATTTCAAGAAGTAGATGGAGAACTCAGCTGGAGAAAACAAATAAAAATCATGCGACTAAAACTCAGCTCAGTTTGCTTTGCCATAAGAAACTTAAACAATCTGCTCAATCAAAATGCCTTAAGAACGGCATATTTTGCCTACTTTCACTCCCTGTTACGATATGGAATAATCTTCTGAGGTAATTCGGCACACAGCAAGCATTTATATTACAAAAGAAGACCATACGTATTATTTGTGGTGCTGGGTCTTGTCATTCCTGTAGGTCCTTATTCAAGACGCAAAAATTCTTACTCTTACTGGTACATTGATTCATATACATATATTCTCTTGTGACCCACATTACAACTAATTATGATACCTTCACAACGAACCTTGGTGTGCATGATCACAATACAACACACACTGGCAATTTACATAGACCAGCAAATAGCTTAAAACTGTTCCAAAAAGGATGTTACTATTCTGCAATAACCCTCCATATTGCCTAAAACTTTTAGGCAAACCTAATCAATGTAAAATCTTTAAGAAAGAGTTAAGTCTTTCTTATATACTCACTCCTCATATACTATGAGGAACTTTTTTAATAACCATGCAACATGTAAGTATTCAATACATAGGCCAGATTGCATATGATGGTGATTAACACTTATCTGTTATTGTTGTCCTATTGTAATGCATGTTGAGATGTTTACTCTTGGAATGGTGATGGTTTACAAATTTTCATCTCTTAGATAATGCATGATGTGAAGAGAGAGAAAAAAATTTTCTTGGTGTTGAATATGTTATTAGTTAAAAAAATCTGATATGTTACACTCACATGACTTTTCTCTAATATTGTACAAACTATTTTTACAAACACTTATTCTCCATATGGTTCATGTTAATCGAGATGTTAATCTTATTGCTAATTTTCTTTTAGGTGCAAGGGGAATATGGTAGGCTTTAGCGATAGTTAAATCTTTTAAGAGCTGGTTGCTATGCGGCGCATTCCATTCTCTTTGTAAGTCCAGGACATAAAAAGATTAATAACGAATTCAAGAAAAAGTATAAGTATTGGAAAATTTGAGGGAATAACAAGCAATATCTCGAAAATGGTTCACTCAACAAAAAAAAAATGTATATTACATAAATTGTGTATTTTAATGCGATCTGCATTTTTTTGTGTAGAAAAATTTTGTTTATCTCTTATGGTTCACCAATTATGCAAAAGTCGTTCACAATGAAGAATACTTTTGGAGACATTCCCAGAAAATTCAAGATATACATTTTATTTGTCATGAAAGTATCTTAAATATATGATATTTTAATCAAAATCGTTAGAGCCATTTCTGAGAAAATTAAAATTTTCGGAAAATGTTCCATGTAAAGGGTAATCTGGGGTGGGGGGATTTTCTTGAAAACCTTCATGTCGCATCTCTGGAAGATACTGAACCTAAATGCCAAGTTTGGTGTTTATCCAACTGTTCGTTTCTGAGTTATGCTGTTCACAGACACACGGATAGGTTTTCAAAAATGCTTTTTTTGGATTCAGGGGGCCTCAAAACACATATTTTCGGTGGAATCTTGGTATCAAATTTTTGGGTGGAATGCAATACTTCCCCTACTTACTATACGTAGTAGAGAAAGTAAAAAAAAAGTTCTTGTTGCTGAGTATGTTATTAATTAAACAAAAAAAATTTCTTGGTGGTGGGTATGTTATTAGTTATGCTGCATATTTCATAACTGTATGACGTGTTCAATGTCTGTGAGTATTGCTCAAGTGGGGCCAAATGAACAAACAAATAAAGCCCTAGAAACCTTAAGCAGGGATACATAATATCCAAAATAAGACATACAATAGGAAAACTGCAGGAACAAAACCAAATAGTACACTTTGGCTAGATAAAGCCCCACATTGGAAATCACGGCAATGAAATGGCAGATAAATTGGCGAAGGAAGCTGCGGCAGGAACCAGTGGAACCAGAGTATACAAAGAAACCTAAATCCTCAGTTATCACTCGGATAAAAGAAGAAGAAACTACTAAATGGCAGAACGAGTGGAACAACATAGCTAAAGGGGCCACCTGCAAGAAGTTCTTCCCATCTTTTAGAGATAGATCAAAACTTAAATGCAACATAACATCAGAATTTTCTGCAATGGCATTGGCACGCAACTGGACATGGCAAAAGCAAACCACATCTCCACCGCATTGGAATCAACATGCCCATGTTGGAAAGCAAGCAGACCATGGACCATCTCCTATACAATTGTGAAATGCAGCAACATGCAAGAAACAGTTGAAGGAAGAAATCCACAAAGATCAAGGAACATGGCCAGTACCATAGAAAGATTTTACACAAAAATATTTAAGACATTGTTAAAAATTTAAAACATTTCTTAAAAATGTCTAAGAACAATAACATACGATAAGGTCTACATGACAAGTGAACAAATTATGTATATAAAATTATGTGAAATGTATAAAATTATGTAATACTGGGTATATACAATGTAAATAGATTATGCGATGCATGTAATATTACCACAGGAATGGGGCATACGGACAAAGGAAAGAATTGAAAAAAAGAAGTTTTTTAATTAGTAATAATAATAATTGTCATCATTATTGTTGTTATCATCGTCATTATTTCTATTTCCTCACTCTGCTGAAATATTTCTTTTAAAGGATTTTCTATCCATAGAAAAACAAATACTAGCAATTCAGTTTTATTCTGCAATCTTGAAAATATGAACTAATATGTATTTCATATGAAACTCAAGCAACTAAAAATAATGTGTGTATGTGTTACACCATTCTACCACTATTCACAAGTTCTACCACATACATAACATATGTATCTTTTCATCCGATAATAAGTAATTAGCCGTATAACACTCGGAAACATAGTAAGTTTGTAATTAAGCCTCTCTACTACTCACCCACCTACATTAGCATATACATGTTTAATACAAAGGCATATTTGGCAAAATTAAAAATTTAAAGAATATGAAATGCAGAAATATAAAGGAAATAAAGATTTTCGTTTAAGAGCACGAGCATTCTTGAGAGAACAAATATTTCTATGCACTGTATTATCTCATGTCCTAAGTTCTGATTTGTTTTTGCTGCATTCACAGATTTTGATCACTGGAGTAGGTAAATGTAATGGCACAGAGTGAGTCACCAAGCCAGGTTATTGCAGAAGCGTGATTTCATGCATCAGCTACATCAGCTTCATTTGTAACTCAGTTAACGCTGCATGTTACACGAGTACCTCTACCCCTTCCTCATTCTTTTGCATGTTTTTATTTTAGACTCAAAGAGTCTATGGAATGTTGCATTCATTTACCCACAGGAAATGCAGTCCAAATCCATCAACAACTATAGCCCAGCAACTCTTTGGGGACAATGTGAGGACAATAATGTGAAGTCTCGACTCCTTTCATTTGTTATCTAGCATAAAGTTAAGCACAACAACTTTCAATAATGCAAAACTTTGATAAGGTTAAGGAATTTGCACTTAATAAAAGAATCAACGATTTCTTTAAGACTAGATTTTTTCTGAAGTCATTGTAATTATAATTTTACTGAATTACTTTTTACTTTCTCAACTATTTACCTACAGTTAACTAAAGGAAGTATTGCACTCTACCCAAAAATTTTGATACCAAGATTTCACTGGAAACATGTTTTGCAGTTCCCTGAATCAAAAAAAAGGCATTTTTAGAAAAAAGTCTGTATGTGTTGTGTGATTAGCATAATTTAAAAACAAAAAGTGTGTGAAATATGAAATTTGTATTTAAGTTAGCATCTTCCAAGGATGCAACATGAAGATTTTCAAGAAAATCTCCCCACCCCAACCCTTTACATGGAAAATGTTTCATTATTTTTTATTTTCTCAAAGGTTGCTTTAACAATTTTGATTAAAATACCATATGTTTAATATATTTGTACACCAAATAAAAATGTATGAGGGCTGATCAATAAAGACTGAGAATGATTTTTTCCTGAAGCTTTCTTGGTAGTTTCCTGTCTCTACTATAAATATTTGAAAAGATTGGGGTTTCATGGATAATTTCCATAGGCGGCAGCACTCTCATATTGGTAGGTTTGTAGTATTGCTCCGCATTGTTGACCCTACTTGAATTTCGCATACCACAAAATGGAGGTGACACGAGAGGAGTAATTTTGTTTTCGTTTAAATCATACAGCCTCTAAAACTTTCGAAAAGCTGAAGCAAGCATACGGTGAAGATGCACTACCTCGTGCAACAGTGTTTAGGCAGTTCAAGGACTTCAAAGCAGGGCGAGTCCTCTGTGCTAAGCAAGGTGGACCTGGTGTTTCGGCTTCTGCTATGACTGAAGTCAACATCAACACAGCTGCTGAGATTGTTGTTCCTTCTCACTCTACTGATACAGCAGTGTACTAAGGTCAGTATTGGCTACACTGAGGAAGCACATTGCAAGGAAACGTCCAGAACTTCATCGGAATGAGTGGCGACTTCATCACAACAACGCGCAGCCTCATGTCGCCAATCAAGTCTAGGCATTTTGCTAAATTCAACATTAACTGTGTGCGCATCTGCCTTATAGCCCAGATCTTGCCACCTGTGATTTCTTTTTATTCCCATCACTAAAGGCAAAGCTCCGAGGCATTCGATTTGAGAGCACTGAAGCAGTGCTGAAGAAAAGTGAGGCGATTCTCAAAGACCTGACAAAGAATGGCCTGCACCATGTGTTCGAGGACTGGCAAAGATGCTATAAAAAGTGCACTGAAGTAGGAGGGGACTACTTTGAAAAATAGTGTGACAACATTGAAATGGAGCAATAAATATCTGTGAAAAAAAAATCAGTCTGTCTTTATTGATCAGCCCTCGTATATCTTTAATTTTCTGGGAATAGCCTGTGAAGTCTTCATTATGAATGACTTTCGTATGATTGGAAACCATAAGAGAAAGACAAAATCTCACTACACAAAAAATGTAGATCTTGTTAAAGCACACAATATATGCCAAATACAATTTTTTGAGGTATTAACCATTTCTGAGATATTCTTTGTTATGGTTTTAATTTTCAAATACTTATATTTTTTCATGTGGAAAGTCGCTATTTATTTTTTTCTTCTGGTCAAAGAGCGCTGAAACTTCAAAGCCATCACATAGCAATCCACTTTTAAAATCTGAATATCGCCTTAACCTACTGTATCCTTCTTATACCTACAAAGAAATGTGTAATGAAAGTTTATGTCAATTAATAAGAAGTAGATAGAAGAATAAGCTTTAGTGAGAAGACTTTGTAGAAAGGTAAGTAGAAAAAGTTATATGAATGCAACACATCAGATTTTTCAATAAAATAGCTACAATTGATTAAAATACTTTGATAATTGTAATTCAAGCAAATTCTTTTTCTGTTTATCCAATTGCTGAAAATAATGTGTGATAAATGTTAAGAATTCTATCAGTTAAAAAAAACAAACAAAGAAACAAATAAAAATGAAATACAAGCATTTGAAAGCAATTTTGTAATAAAAGAATTTTGCATCAATCTTTGGTAAAGCTAATCGTGTACTTCAGAAGTTTCAAAACCAATTATAAAGGTGAAAAAGTTCAGCAATTTAAGGTTCCACAAGAGCCTTAACATTCATTGCTGACAAACTTAGATTTGTCTGTTTAGCAGTAACGTCACGTAGAACGCTTTTTTGAAACCTACTGCCTTGAAAGAGTAATTCAGTAGTAGTTCTCTAAGCACCCTGGTTAGAACAAGCAAGCTGCATTCAGCCATAAACAACATAATTTAAAATCTTCAGTTATTTTTGAGCCAGCACAAATAATAGCGGTAGAATTAACAAATAGTCTGCAGAAATTGTCCTGTATGAGTAGTGACAGCAACAGAGACTAATTTGCTTCTAATGACTAGAATACTCATTAGAGTATTTCACTTTGCACTAAGTCCTTGCATTAGGCATAGCATGTTAAAGGATCATAATATTCTCTCTTATCCTCAGAAAAACCAAAGCTAGGTAGGCAGTGCATTTAATTCTAAAAACTATGGCTCTTTATCCACAAAAAAGAATGCTTTTAAAATCAGTTCTTTTTCTATCTTTTCCAAAATATAAAATTCTCACATATTCTTGTATTGAACAAAGAAGCTGATATGGTCATGACAAAGAATGGTAGTAGGTAGTGGTGGGTTTGAGAAATGAATAATTTGATTCACATTGTACTGCAACTCAGATACAATAAAGTTATTAATATAGTTCATGACACACACACACACACACACACACAAACACACACATCATACTAATTACATAGCACTATAAATGTAGAATAATACCTTATCAACTTCCTGAATACATTTAGTGATCAAATAAACCTTTCCAAAAACAGCTGCATTATACATTTCATTATAGATACAAAGGGAAGAACAAGTGTCAAACATTTAAGAACTGGACCTATATGCTGTCTTAAAACTCTGTACTGTTTCCATGCAATCCCAAGAAAAAACTGAATGTTGACAGAACTTAAAGAGAAAGACCAAGAATTGAATAATTCAAATCTTTGATAACGGATATGTCAGAAATTACTTATGTCACAAAAAAACATTTGAAAAAACAAAACTGTGTGTTTTAAAGACATCCACATTTTTGTGTAGTATGCTTTCATCTAACGCTTAACATTTATCAGTTATATAAGATTATATAAAATATCTTCCAAATGAAGTGGACTTCACAAGCTATTCCCAGAAAATTCAATATATATATATATATATATATATATATATATATATACATATTATTTGTAATGTAAATATCTTTAATATAAGGCATTCTAATCAAAATCGTTAATGTCATTGTTTAGAAAATCAAAAATTTTGAAAGATCTTCCATGTAAGTCTGGGGTAGGGGGATTAAAAATTTGCGACAATCTTCTCTACTTGTGGCCCGCACATCTACTCCAGTATCAGCCTCAAGGCGTAGCCGAGAGATTGAGGGCCCTCAGCCTCAAAGCGTAGCCGAGGGATGTTTTTTAGAAGGAGAGGAGTGTAGCAAGTTGCGGCCGATTGAAAGATCCTCCATGTAAGGGGTAGTCTGGGTTAGGGGGATTTTCTTAAAAATCTTCGTGTCGCATCTTTGTAAGGTATTGAACCTAAATACCAAGTTTGGTATTTATCCGACTTTTCGTTTATGAGTTATGCTGTTCACAGACACACACGGACCTTTTTTCTACAAATGCTTTTGTTTTGGATTCATGGAGCCTCATAACATGTATTTCCCGTGAAATCTCGACATCGAATTTTTGGGTGGAATACAATACTTCCCCTACTTACTATACATAGTAGAAAAAGTAAAGATTTCTGAATACGTGCTTTAATATGCGTAACCTATTTAAAATGTTACGTGTTTTAAATGTTACGTGTTTTAAATGTTACAGGACTCGGCTGGGACTCAATTCAATATAAGAGAACCATAATCCAAATCCTGTAAACGCCAAGGATTATGAAGTCGTGTTATACCCAGATTAACCTCAAAATGTTATGTGATTGTGGCTGTCACTATCATGAATAACACAGGCAATTATCTAGAACTATACTCCCTTTTTGGAGAATTTCTAAGAAAAGATCACAAAAGGTTTTAATGGGGGAAAAAAGGCGTTGTACCCTTGTAAATTAACTCCAATGTAACCATAATAAATGCGCACATTCACTTACCCTACGGACTGTTCTCTCCTGGTTGATATTCTGATGCGCTTATGATGTCTAAATAGATATAATGTTCATAAACGTGTTCATATATACAGTATGCACTTAATTTATTACACATCAACATAAACCGAATTTCATTTGGCCGCACTTCCACTTGGATGTCAAGGGGCACCAACATAGCCTACGTAAGAGAAATTTTATCAGGTTCACCAACTAATTTCAGTTTAATAATGCAGCAACGTTGACAATCCATCGAGTATACCCTGAATAAATTCCAATAGTCATTATACTTTATTTTGATTGGGATTTGCATAGTCCTTATATCACACAACACTTTAGTATATGCTGAGTGTATTTCTCGGAGTCCTAACAATTTTAAAACGCTGATTAAAAATATTGCAATGGAAATGCCGTTTCTTTTTTTCTTTCAATGTCACCCGGGAAAGTTTACTAATTGTATCTCTTTTTCCTAACAGAAAATCACTTCATCGAAATTTCGGATGAGGTGGGAGAACCAGTTATGTTTAGCAATACTACTTTGCCAAGTCTGTCATAGTGGTATCCCACAACCCCCCCCCCCGTAAATTGATGCCTGATATGTTGAAGTTATAGAAATATGCTCAAAGATCAATCATCTGTATAGTGGGATGGCTTATCTATAAAAATCTGATGTGTTACATTCACGTGACTTTCCCTACTCTATTGTTTATCAGTGTGTATACAAATATTCTTTGAAAGTTGTTTTCTTTCTTCTTCATTTTAATTGATATAAACCCATGGTAACTATGAACCAGAAAAGCCGGGCCTCCCTAAAAACATTGTAACATTGTTTACAACAACAACAACAACAACAACAACAATAATAATAATAATAATAATAATAATAATAATAATAATAATAATAATAATAATAATAATAATCATCATCATCATCATCATCCTTGTACTTACCATTTTATAAATTCTGAATTGAATGAACACAGCTTATGTTGTATATAAATTGCAGTTTCTTAGATCAATCTTGCACCGGCACGATAATCATAAATGCTAGTTTCTTAGATTTGTCTTGTGTGGGTAGAAGTAAAGAAATTTACTCTCTGTGGTACCATGTTGTCATGGGCCACTCCAGAACATCTAGCGTGAAAATATGTTTAAACTGCCAGGTACCTTTACAAGGACTTATAGTTGCCTTTTCTCTGCTTCTAGCAAGCTGACCCTCATATCTCTTTTTTTCTCTCTCTCTGACTTGGATCATCTTAAAAACCATCAGCATCGCATACCTGACTTATAGTCACTAGAGCGGTAAAAGACAAAGAAACCTTTACCCACTTACTTCCGTTCTCTAAAGAATTATGTACACATCTGTAAACCTTTTGTCAATTGAAAAAAGTAATGCTGAATGGATTTGGCCAACAATAATTGTAAGTGCTATGCTGTTCCCTCTGGAGGTATATCATAACATTAACTAATTATTAATGAAGAGAACACATTTAAAGACCAAGTATCCATCAAGTCACAACTTTGTTTTGCCCTCTGGTGGCTTTAAGTATTATTTTCCAAGTTTTTCCTCATAAACAGTGGATTTGTTTCACATTTCATTAAGATTTCCAGACAGTAAAAATTCTGTATACAAAATGTGCCCATGTGTTTCGTAAAATAAGAAAACCAAAAAATGCAAGTAGGTGATTAGTTGATATTTTCCTTGTGTAAGTAGAAATTATGTAATTACAATTGGCAAGTACCTTATAACTCTGTTGAAAAAATAAGCCAGTGTAAGTATTTCCATGATCGCATTTTTATACCTGCTTTTCAACAATTCCTTTCCTGTCAGTGGGAAAAATTTATGCCCTTTTTAAGAGCATCACGGTTTTAATGAATACTAAAATATAGAGAAAATAAAAGCTCTCTAACAATTGTCATTATATTACCAGCATATTTAGGTTAACACATCCAAATTTCTACATATTGTTTTTAGCAAATTGAATCACATAGTGTATAAACAACTAACTTTTGTTATTAATTATTTTAAAAAACTTACAAAGCTATATCTCAATACAAATGTAATATAGGTTTACATAGGTACACTTTTAGCTAAAATATTCATTCATTCATTCATTATCTGTTTACCCTCCTCTTATGTAGGACTTACACCCCCCAGGACTTACAAGCGGGTGCCTGGGGTCAGAGGCCTGTCAAGGAGCAGACACTCATGGGTCAGACAGAGCATCCAGGTTGGGTGATCAGCCCGATGCCTGGTATGGGATGAAGGAAGTAGATGAAACGAAATGTTGGTGAAATGAATGAAAGGAAAGGTGATGATGGAGCAGTTGGTGGAATGAATGGCGGGGGAAACCGGAGAAAACCCGCCCAGACACCGCTTCGACCACCACAAATCCCACATGCAGGTCCCTGGGATTGAACCTGGGCGAGGCGAGCAGTCTAACCACTCGGCCACGGCGCCGCCATTTTTAACTAAAATAGCGAAGCAAAAATAAAAAAGAATGTTATTTGTACCATTGGCTCTGAAACACAATTTATTTGAACTCAGAAAGATATATGTTGGACTTATGACATTTTAAATTGTATTTTTTATAAAAACTCAAGTCATAACACAGTAAAACTAGCATAGTTTTAGTAAATCTGCAACGTTTCCCATGCTTGTGTAAATTAATTAATTAATTTGTTCATTAATGAATGAATTTCTTTTATACTTAAACACTGCAATTTCTGAGAGTACATTCTCAAATAGTCCAAATTTACATTTAACGATAAGTTATTTCAACACTATTCAATTGCTCACCCTTCTTTTGGGACCACCAACAGCCACTGACTTTGCAGAAATAATTACATTACACACTTTGTTATAGGTACAAAGGGAATAGTGATAGTCAAATGTTTAAGAATTAAACACTACGTGCTGGCCTTAAAATTCCATATTCTTTCTATGCAGTCTTGAGAAACAACTGAATATTGACAGGATTTTAAAAGATTGACAAAGTATTGAACAATTTGAGCCATTAATAATGGATATCTTGGAAATAGCTGATGCCACAAAAACAAATGAAATTATTTGAAATAAATTGAATATTTTAAAGAGGTCTACATTTGTTGCATAGTACATTTTCATCTATTGCTTAATGTTTACCATTTATACAGGATTATATAAAATTCCTTCCAAATGAAGAGGACTTCACCTGCTAATCCCAGAAAATTCAGGATATGCATTTTATTTGCCATGTAAATGTCTTCAATACACAGCATTTTAATAAAAATTGTTAGGGCCATTTTTGAGAAAATCAAAATTTTCCTAAACTTTTCTATGTAAAGGGTGGTTTGGAATGGTGGGATTTTCTTGAAAATCTTTGTGTTGCATCCTTGGAAAATGCTGAACTTAAATACTAAGTTTGGTGTTTAATCAACTTTTCATTAGTTATGCTGTTCTCTCTCCCTCTCTCTCCCCCTTTGCTCTCTCTCTCTCTCTCTCTCTCTCTCTCTCTCACACACACACACACACACACACACACACACACATCTTTTTCTAAAAAGGCATTTTTTGGCTCATAGGCCTCAATACATAATTTCCAGTAAAATCTTGACATAGAATTTTTGGGTGGATGTCATTATTATTCACAAGTTTGTTATATTAATTTCTTCTTCAGTAATTTTATATGACTATATAATAGATGCAACACTTAATTTATTTTTTTTTGTTTTAATGTTTATATATTATATTTGAAAGTACCTCAAATAATGACTTCCTTAAATGAATTTCAAATATATTTGAATCATCAGATGACTGAAAAGCAATTCAGCCTTTTTCCTGTTTAATATATGTGGTAGAGAAAGTAAAACTATTGAAAATGTGTAAAAGTTCTCTTTCAATTGTTTTAACCATTTAATAAATTGAAGAAATATTTCCAAACTGTCTAAAACTAGAAATTATAAAATCTGTATTCAATAATGGTGATAAAAACTGTATAAGCTTTCAGGCCATTAACATTAACTTCTGTGATTGGCAAGGTTTTGGAAACAATTATACTAGTTAAATTGGTTAATTTTCTGAACAAATATATAATATTTTAAATAGTCTTCAGCATGGCTTTAGAAAAGGATAAGGTAACTGTCATTACTGATCTTGCGTATAAAACTCTGGAAAAGCTTGAGAAAGGTATGAATACTGAAGATATTTATTGATTTGTCAAAGGCATTGATTGTGTTTCACACCAAATACTTGTAGATAAATTAGAATTTTATGGTATAAGAGGTAAAACGTTAAACATAATTGGGTCTTATCCATGTAACAGAAAATATTCAGCAGAAATTTATCATAAAATATGCATAAAAAATAGAAAGTTTATATCAGAATAAAGAGTAGTAACAGCTGGAGTGCTGCAAAAATCGGTTTTGATCACTTCTATACTTATTATGTAAATAATTTGCCTTGTATTACAACCAATACTCTTGTATCATATCCTAATAAAATTACAATGATTTGTTTTGAAAAATCTCAGAGTAAATTAGAGACAACTATTTCCCGCTCCTAAAACAATTTACAAACTATCTTGATAAGATAAATTTAAAAGTTCATTCTAAGAAAAATAAAATGACCCTATTTTAAGGTTTTCATGGTAATAAAGAAATAATATTCATGTTTCATGCTAATAAAAGAATAATAACCATGTTAATATGGAATAATATTTAAATAATACAAGAATTTAAGAAGTTTTTGGTTACACATCAAATAACAAGCTAACTTGGAGAACACATTTTGATTACATAGTAAAATTAACTCTAGTATGTACCTATGACTTAAGGCAACTATCTTTATAGCTAGATACAAAGATGTTAAAAAGTTTATATTATGCAACTGTATATCCCTATATACCCTATGTTATTGAATTATGGATGGAGTGGTACAAGTATTGGCAACATGAATGTGGTATTGAAATGTTTACAATATACATATACACAGGTTAGTAAACACTGAATCACGTAGTAATATATGTATTAAGAGAAAATAAAACTCTTACTGTGGTAGGTTTCTATATAGATACATATACTGCAGTATTAATCATTGCAATAGAGAAGAACAACAATGGGTTAAGTAATAGTGGTTATTATAATTATTATACTAGAGGTAAGGACTATTATAGAATTCTTGTGAATCTCATATCAACATGTAAGAATTTGTTAATCAAAGATCTGATATTATAATACTGTATGTTAAATTGCACAAAACAAAGAAATTTAAACATGAGCTTAAAACATAATTAATCATATATATACGATAGATGAATGTCATAGTTATTGTAGACATTAGAAAAAAGAGCTAAAATGTTAGTAGGTATTAAAGTACCGTACAAAGGCAAAATGGTACCTATATACTGCAATTTATTTGGAAATTATATATATATTATATTATGTATTCTATAAATATGTGCATTTTGGAAACACTGACAATGTCTGAAACTTTGTATATGAAGTCTATAGGCAACATTATTATTATTATTATTATTATTATTATTGTTGTTGTTGTTGTTGTTAATCAATGTATTTGTTTATTTGTTATTAAAATTATTGATGTGTCCAAAATTATTATCTTGATCACGAGGAAAAATGAATTTGAATCTGCACTTGCATAGTTAAATACTATGTATTACACCCATACGTGCTTATTACAAAACATTTCTGGATCTACTGGGAATGCAGTTCATTTAATAAATCAGCATTCACAATGTAATAGCTAATTTTTTCACATAATTATAATAAGCATATAAGGTAAAAGGACATGTTGAATAATACTCTAATGGATTTTAAGATGGGTATATTTTTAATTTCAGATATGAAGAAGTACTATGTGAGCAACATTTGCCTTGAAAATGGTGAACTGGATACTATTTCCGGTGCCATAGTTACAAAGGATGTTAAGGAACCTTGGAGTACAGAGTCCAAAAGTAGTACTGACATTCTCATTCAGCCAATAAAGCCCAAGTTGCTTCCCCAGGTAAATATATCAGTGGTGGCTTGTGGTATAGAAAACAGGTGAACAATCCTGTATTCAAATTTTTTCTTTCTTTTTTTGTAGACTAAGTCAATCCTCCTGTACTTTAAGGAAGCAAAACTATCTGTTGTTTGAAGGTGGATATCCGGAAAACAAAAAATCTTTAAATTTTATATTATACGATATCCCAGAGTTAATAATTTGTTTCTTTATGGAAATTTGCAATGAATTAATTGGTGGCCCAGTAATTAAAGGTCTTTCAGGTCCTCATCATTCCACCTATTAAACAGAGTTTCAAACAAAATAAACTCGACATAATTGGGCACAAAACAAAAGAGGCACAAATTTACTTGTATTCAGTATTCACACCTCATACCAATGACTATTTGTAAGTACACACGATGTAGTATTTTATTTTGTTGGAAACATAAAACAAACAAACAAATGAAAAGGGATGAACCAAGATATTCAGTGTTTGCATGCTTACACATACTCACTGATTGACACATCATCTAAAGCTCTTGCATTACAACTCACAAGCTGCTACCTGAGGGAGCAAAAGAAATACTTCAGTGTTGAGACAGAAGTTCTTCACTTCCATAGCTAGACAAGTAATAATGACATCATGTTACCATGACAACCTTTCTAAACAAGAGAAATACTGAACCCTATGTGCCGAAATATTTCACTTGCTGGAGGGTTTAGCTCTTGTCGCTGCCCCTCCCCTTGGGAGAAAGGTCCCGGGCTTGCCTTCGAAGTCTGATACAAAAGAAGAGAAAGTTGGCAACTTCAAAGTCTATTTACTAAACATTTCATAACTATTAACAAGTTTGATTGTTGCATGCTACATTTAAAGCAAATTAATAAATGGAGGAAGCAGGAAATATTCAATGAAAAATTATTCACCTACTTCACTTGGCTGGACCGCCTCTGAAGTATATGCTGTTATATTTAAGCTATTGTATAGGACTCCAAATCTAACACAAGGAATCAGTTGAATCAAAAGTACCTACCAGAGTATAACATTTTGCTACTTTCATTTCATAATTTTGGCAGGTGATATCTCTCTAAGAAGACAGTCTCACTTCATGGGAGTGAGGAAGTGACAACTCTGCCCATGCGAGTCACACTCCTCTTAACCTGAGAGGTATTACCTGTTAAGGGTCCTGTCCAAAGGGTTACATGGGGGCAGATGGGGCTCCATAACTGTGGTGGAAGTAAATCACATAAGGGAAAGGAACCCCAAAATCAAGCCACCAAAGGCCAGCCTAGCAAGTCCCATTGAGGTTATAATATTCGCACTCAAAGTACTAGAGATGAAAGCCAGACAGAGCATATTAAGAAAATGGTGTGATCATACTCTAGAAGAAACAAGCTAGAAGCCTGAAACAAGATGATGATGATGATGGTGATGATGATGATGATGATGATGATGATGATGATGATGATGATGATGATGATGATGATGATGACGACGACGACACTAGTCTGCATTTTCAAACTTTTTGTCAGATGATTTCTTAAAAGTAGGTGTTCTTGAATCAAGTTTTTATGCTGATTCCAGAAATACTTCCATTTTTTTTCTATCACGTCAGTTTTTTACACAAAATAAGAAGTAATGTTTTGACAATTTTACTAATGAGCATAGAAAAGTATTCAAATACCATTTCACACAAGGTAAGTTTTTATTCAAGAAACATTTTAAGAATATTCTCAAGAACTCCCCTAATTTATTTCATGACTACATTTTAACAAAACAAGAAGCCAAAGTGTTTCATTTAATTTTTTTCAAACTTTCTCTTCTTTGACTTCCTTCAGATGCTTGAAGATGACTGTCCCTCCTCAACATTCAACAGTAGTTGGCCATCATAGTTTCATTCCATCTCCCCTGGTACCTCCTCTCCATTTCCTTAATATCTTGGTGAAAACATTCACCCTGCTCTTCACTATAATGTCCCAGATTTTCTGGAAAGTAGTCGTTATGTGAATGCAGAAAATGCAGCTTTACACTCATGTTACAACCCATCTTCTTGAAATTTTCCAACATTGTTTCGACAATGGCCTTGTAATTAGGATCTTTGTTATTGCCTAAGAAGTTTTCAGTAACTGATCAGAAGGCGGTCCATGCTTCTATTTCTCTCTCATTCATTGCCTTCTCAAAATCTTCATGCTTCATCAATTTCTTTATTTGAGGACCAACAAAAATTCCAGCCTTTAATTTGTCTTGTGTAATGAAGGGAAATTTCTTGGAAAGGTACTTGAAGCAGGGTCTATCCTGTAGTAGAGCCCTTAAGATTGCTTCATCAAGCCCAATTTTATGTGTAGTGGTGGAAGCAATATCTTTTGTCTCTCTACAAGCGGTTCGTGCAGGATGTTTTTAGTTCCAGGCAACAAGTTTCTCTGCTGTGGCCATACTTACACACAATGTCTTTGCTTTGCCCGACTGTCCCATTCGCACAGAAAACAAGGCATTTTTGTGAACCTAGCTTGTTGTCCTAATAGTATTCCAATAACTTTGAAATCACCGCAGATACACCATTTGTGTTCCTCATATTGGATACTTGTTAAAAGTATCTGGAGGAAGAGGAACAGGCAGATCTTCTCCATGTGGAAGTGGCCTGATGACTGAAGGTATACTTGGATACAAAATGTGTTTCTTATTTTTCAAATAGCACCCCTGAACATTAACTAAACAGAAATAACAGTCTTTAAGGTGGCCTTTAGGATCCCTCCACATCATAGGAATTACAAATGTCATGCATGATTTCTTTCCTTTTATCCACAATCTTAACCTCTCAACACAATAGCGGCAAACTGTCCTTGAAGAACAGGCCTTGTCTTGGTCACCAAGTTTCGTTTTAAAATAAGCATGGTACACTTTTTTCACAAAGTCTGTTATATCAGTTCTCTGCTGAAGCACTGTATAATTTCCACAAATGTAGCAGAAAACATTTGGATTGTTCACTCACTTGCATGTAGACATAATGTATGTATAACTTCACTCACAATATAGCACTGGTAATGCAAGCCTCTGATATTAACGACAATGCCTAAATTACAAATAGCAACCAGCATTTACAGGTGTAACAACCTAAAGACTTACAAGTCTGTATTGATAAATTTCCCTTCAACAATACTCATCATCTACTGGCTCAACTCTATATTTTTGAAGTGAAATTGTGAAAAACTATATGTGATAGAAAAAAACTAAAAGCAGTTCTGAAATCAGCATAAAAACGTGAGTCAGAATCGCTTATTAGTTTTCAGTCATCCGATATCAGGCAGACTAGTGTAATAATAAGATATTTTTTCCTAATATTTATATAACTGATTTTTAATTAATGAAAACATGTTTTGGGAGCTAACCACTCCTATTCTCAGTTTCAAGTCAACTGTCAGTGTTGCTCCTTGTGGTTGTCATACTTCTCTCTGGTGGCAGCCAAAGCAACTATTCCAGTGTAGATATTTGGAAAATGAATGATTAAGTACATTTTAATGATTATTTACTCTGCATATTGCTGAATCCTATAACCAAGCATGTATACATCTCAAGAACAGGTGAATGTTATACCTTTTACAACATTCAGCACCACATTACTGATGACATTAAACAAAGAAATGCTAACAGTATTGTATTGTTGAGTATCAGCAATAGAATACTGTACCTTAAGGTTAAAATATCAATAAAGCATATACTGATGGTGCATAATTTTATAACAGTGTATCTGTTGGAAGTTTAAGCATTTAAATGAAATAGTAACAGGGATGAAAATGAAATTACTGGACTTCTTCTTTCTTCTAAAAGTCTCAACTCTTTTATGGTAGTTACAGAGTTCCATGTTTGTAAACTTCAAATTATGTGGATCTCTTTGTCATAAAGCATGGTAACAAGGCTCAATTAATTTAGTAATTATAATTTTCCATGGTATTTTTATTTTGGTTGTCAGTGTCATTCTGTGTAATTGTTAAATGGGTCAGTATTTGGTCAGTTTTGGAAAGTTAGATACATATGTCAGGAGGTGCTGCATTATAAAAGTTTCAGGTGTTACATTTTAGAATGTATCAAATGAAACCACTGCATATTATTTAAATGCAGATGTAATGGGTTTAAAGATTTGAATTTAAAGCATTAATGAGAGATAGTATGGAGGGGAAGAAAGAGTGAAACTTGATTGTCTGCTGATTACCTTGTTCTGGGTGTAAACATCAGCAGCAGGTCAGGAGCTGCATTTTACAAAAGTGTGATGAATTGCATCTTCTGATTGGCTAATTATATAAAGTTATATATATGAACTGTTACACTTAGAAAATAATTTCTTTAGCAACTTTATCTTTAGTTTGTCCATAGAAATTTACCTGCAGAGTAAATGTGCTAAATCCCAGAATGAGGACCATTAAGCAAAATAGAATAAAGAGCTTTTAATCTTTTTTATCTTACTTTCTTTTAGACTTTCAATAGTTTTGTATGTAGATTTATCATAGTAACAGATACATACTTACTTTTAAGGCATTGAAAAGAAACAGTTTAGGGAACACTCTACTTATTTGCTTAACTATTTATATCAGCAAGAATTAATTAAATAAATTTCATTTAAAAATATCTTGAAGTTGCATTTCTTATACTTAAGTCAAATGTAATTAAGGTGTTTTATATTTTTCAGCTTTCAGCAGCAGTGTTGGCATGCTGGGTGAATTTAGCCAGTGGTGCCAGCTTGGGCTATGCTACACCTGCCTTACCATCACTACAAAATCCAGCTTCAAAAGTGCATATAACAGAAAATCAAGGATCTTGGGTGGCATCGCTGGTAATGCTTGGTGCATTAGGTGGTGGTGTACTAGCTGGACCCTGTATTTCATTAGGAAGGCGGCGAGCACTTTGGCTTGCTGCATTTCCTTTAGTACTTGCCTGGATATTAATAGCACTTGCCCCCAATGTGTGGGCCCTATATGTGGCACATATAGTACTTGGAACATGTCTTGGTGTAATATGTGATGCATCACAACTGTATGTTAGTGAAACAGCCTGTGCACAGTGGCGAGGATCATTAGGATGTATACCAGTTCTCATGTTTAATATTGGTATCCTGGTCTGTTACACAGCAGGAGCATGGCTCAGTTGGGAAAAACTTGCCATTTTTGGAGGTGCTCTAACAGTGCCATCTTTACTATTTCCATTAGTGTTTCCAGAATCTCCAAGCTTTCTTGTAGCCAAAGGACGTACAAAGGAAGCCATTTTAGCACTGCAGTGGTTACGTGGAGCAAGTTATGATATAACCTCTGAATATCAGGTACCTAGCATATTTAAAGGTTAAATGTTTACATCTCAGCAAATTTTGAACAGAATACAAGTCTGCTTATGCTAACAGAAATTTCACAATGTTACCATGAAACTTACAGATTAGCGTTTAGACATGTTTTCAAGCATTAGAAGTCGAATTTGGGACACGTTTGCCTCACTTACTCAGTAATTTATACAGGAAATTCTTTCAAAAGCTTTCACTTCCATCATCAGCTGTAGGTCAACTGGCAACACTGGTGTCGTCTTAATTCTGGTCTCTGGTAGATGATGTAATGAATTTGTTATACATGTCCGGAGATGGGATTTAAAAGTTCATAACTCTGTGTTTGTGTTGTTGGATAAAAAATCTTCTTCCATATGGCAAGTCCTAGAGGATGGTTTACTTCTTTTAGTAGTTCAGCGTTTTTGTCTATTTCATGGTTGGTTTTCCAAAAGTGTCCTGTAATGGCTGATTTGTCTGTCTGTTTATATTTTATGTTCAAGATATGTTCTTTGGTGTGGATGCTTATGTTGTGCTTGGTTTTTCTGAAGTATACTTTATTGCATTCTTGGCAGTTAATCTTGTAAAACCTAGGTTTGAAAGATTTTGGTACCTGATCTTTGGGAGGTGCTCTCAACAAGTTTTTGAAGTTGAACTCCTGTTGAGAGCACCTCCCAAACATCAGGTACCAAAAACTTTCAAACCTGGGATTTACAAGATTAACTTCCAAGAATGCAATAAAGCATACATCAGAAAAAACCAAGCGTAATATAAACATCTGCACCAAAGAACATATAAAAGAATAAAATATAAACAGATAGACAAATCAGCCATCACAGCATACTCTTGAGAAACCAACCATGAAATAGACACAAACTTTGAATTATTAAAAGAAGTAAACCATCCTCTAGAACTCACTGTATGGGAGGAAGATTTTTATCCAAAAACTCAAATACAGAGTTATGAACTTTAGAAATATCACTTCCAGACATCTATACCATATTCATCACACCATCTACCAGAGCCACCAGTTGACCTACAGCTGATGATGGAAGCAAAAGCTTCTGAAACATGTCCTGTATAAATTACAGAGCAAGTGAAGCAAATGTGCTCCAAATTTGACTCCTAATGCTTAAATACTGAATTTTGGCTTCCCTGTTATT
The DNA here is from genome assembly GCA_030765065.1 of Deroplatys truncata. Taxonomy (NCBI): domain Eukaryota; kingdom Metazoa; phylum Arthropoda; class Insecta; order Mantodea; family Mantidae; genus Deroplatys; species Deroplatys truncata. The sequence goes on from CM060980.1 coordinate 39,082,197, forward strand.
AAGCTTCTAAAAATTGATTTAGAAATGTGTTATCTAATATTTGAAGCTTACTCTCTTAATACTGAATGTTGCAATTAAAAGTGTCACACTTTCCATTTTCACCTTATTTACAATGCCTTGAAAAATTTAGTAACAAGTTTTTTCCTATCTACCACTGGGGCAGCTCGTACAAAGAGCTGGTGAGCTTTTACATTCCCACTTTGAAAAACAATAAGAAATAATATTTTGTACGGTAGCTTTTAGGTGAGCTTTTATATTTTTGTTTGATGGATTCCATTATTTTCTTACATGGCTAAGACTATATCCTCTTACTGGAAGCATCTTCTTTTAACGTAGACAAGAAACTGAACAAAATTTGGCTGCCTCAGGGGGCTGCAGTGATAGATTTTAAAAGCTGCATTTGGGGTGGAATAGCAGGGATGAGGCAGGAAATTAGTTACAGTTTTAAATAGCGCATATGACTGCAGTAACCTGATATTGGAGAGGTAGATGAAGCCTTTCTTACTCTTTGGCCCTCATACCTTAGTAACAATCTTAATGACTGTAATGTCACATCAAATTTATTCTTTACTCTCTTAAAACTAAATGATAGATATTTGCTCAGATTTCAAAAAGTACTGTCATAGAAGACTAGACTTAATACAACTGATTAATATAATCTTCTACCTTACTATTATACTTCCATTCAAAAATAATTGCTTTGCATGAGAGTACTTTTGACTTAGCATGTAAACAAGGATATACTTGTATTCTGTTTTACAGAATTTCTGTATGACCATCCATCAGTCACTCAGGGTACCACATGTTTCTACAGTGTGGCAACTTTAGTAAGTTGATGGAAGTATGAACATTTGGGAACTTCAAGAAATAATTTTCATCTAGTCTTTCCTAGTGGGCAAGATCAACATGAAGTTACAAGATAGTTCATACTTGAGTTAAACCTTATTTTAACTTTTTCCAGTCAAGTAGCGCATATGTGAGGAAGTTTAGCAGTAAATTATCTTCTCTCGTAAATACTTCTAGATAATTAGGTGTTTTTTCTAGAAGTATTTACGAGAGAAGATAATTTACTGCTAAACTTCCTCACATATGCGCTACTTGACTGGAAAAAAGCCAGCTTGTGTATGAAATTATGATGATGAGCGATTATCACAAAGTTGATGATGGAAATTTATGATAAGAAGCTGTTGTTCTGTGGATTTGAACAAAAAATGTTTATCACATATACTAAATGTTAGGGAAAGAATTATTTATATTGATATTAGTAGGATTGATTTTCATTATTTTTGTAATGGTATGAGTAGCATTTTGTACTTTATTATAATGAGTTTTAGGTATTTTTTGTTTCCCTTGCCTCTTTTCTGTTAGCAGCTAAGTTTTAGCCAAACATTCTGCAAAGTAACATTTTAAAATAGGAAAGTCTGCTGCAGCAACCCTAGTTCATGAGCTGCCCCATAATTAACTTCTTGAACTACGCATGGAATTATGTAAGAGAGAAACTGGATGGTAAATGTGGAATTCTGCTCATTCAACAATCTACATACATTCTGTCAACATTTGCTGAGAAGTTGCATGAAAACTGATTTGGAGATAATGCATGTCACATGTACAGTACATGGCAGTGATCAAAATCAAAACTCAAACTTACACTTAATAGATAATACAAGAGCAGTGGCTGAGGGAGCTGCCCCTGAAAATGCAACCATCAAGGAGCATTTAACAACAGCACTAGCTCCTTACCACCATTCATCTTAAAATAATGTGGGATGCATATGTTGTCCCTAGTGTGAGTCTCCTTGACTCTTTTGGACCTTTATATAATTTATATAAATAAATAATAATTTTTTTTTGCTAATTCCTAAGGAAAATTGAATTAAGTATTTATTGTGCTAAGAGTTTTACAAATTTGATTGTCTACTGCATTTTGACCCTGGTCACTTATTCAGAAGACAATCACTACAGTTTATTTACATTTTACACATTCTTGTCACTAAATTATCTTGCTCTTTTTTCAGTTTTCTTTTTCATGTCCCATTTCCACTTTTTTTTCCTTTTCACTTTTCATTTATTGATTTCTTAACCATCACACATTCACTATAGTTTTCCATTCAAAGTAAGATGCACTACTTCTTACTTTTCTCTTTCCACTGTCCAAAGCCATTTATTTTTTACTTTACACAAAAACTGTCCAATGTTTCTAGCGTCCTTGTATATCATTTCAATTATAAGTGTATTTCTATCCCCCTTCAACCACTTCTTAATAAAAAATTCTTTTCTCCAATTTTCTGTTCTTTGGCACTTAAATACTATGTGTTCAAAGTAACTATTTATGCTTTTCATTGTATGTTTGTAGCATAGATAATTGGTTTCAACAAGTTTAGTTCAGAGTTCTGAGAAACATAATTCATAAAGTTGTTTGATTATTATATCTCCACTTCTTATTATCCTGTTACTTATTGGCCAAGAGAAGAAAAACATTTATTACTCAGAGAACGAAAATGAAGCTGCTTGCTTTAGCAAGTTGCCATATGAGACAGTTTACCATATCAATATATATAATGTTGTAGTTGTGGTTTATGGGTTGAAATAAAACATACTTTTGTGAATATTACTGTTTAATTACCACTTGCAACTATACACTGTTACACAACCTTTCTAGAGAACCATTACAATTGTTCATTTGGCAGCAACCCATATTACCAACCCAACTCTACAACACCTCCCCATCAAGGAGCAAAACAATCTGATTAAACATTACTCAAGCAAATTAAATCTAACATTAGAAATGGAGCCTTTGTGGTGCTTTGATAGGGTAGCCACTTCTTCTTGAAACACACACTGGTTGGTTAACATTGACAATTTGAGCATCTAACATTGGAGGGTAATTGGGCACTACATCTGGAGTGTTATTAGGATGTTCAGGCACATTCACATCAAGCAAAAGGTTTTTATTGGTAAGCTGAGGAGCACTTTTGGTTTTCTTGAGCTGTATTGCATTACGACGCACTACATTACCAGTTGAGTCTTTTACCCTGTAAGAACGGGCGCTGGGATGAAGGCCAATGATCAGTCCTTTCTCCCATAATTCACCATGCTTTGGTCATAGAGCTACCATCTCCCCTTTTGCCTGCTTGATACTTTGCTGTATGATCATAACAGTTTTTCATGTGTTGATTTTTAGTCATCAACGCTTTAACAACTACAGCTGGGCTGATTATTTTAGGTTTGAGTAATTGTATGTAACAGGTACTTTGGTACTAACTGCCTGTTGAAAAGCAACTGAGATGGGGACAATCTAGTCTTGGGAGGGGAGTATTTGTTTATTCTCGATGAAGATTTCTATAGTCAGCTTTAAACTCAACTCCCTTTTTGAGGATTAGTTTACAAATCTTTACTCCCATTTCAACAAGATCGTTTGATTGGGAGTAATGGGGACTGGTAGTCCACAGCTCAGCTTCATTATCCTTAAAGTATTTGTGGCATTCAAAGGAGCTGAATGGCACGTAGTCTGCAAACAACACTCTGGGAAAACCATGAGTGTTCAAAACATTCTGCAATGCATCAATTACAGCAGATGCAGTTTTACTTCTGAGTGCATGTAATTCAATCCACTTAGAATACTTGTCTATGACAACAAAATAGCTTTTGACAGAGAAATCAAGTATATATACACTTGCTTTTCATAAGGAAGTTGTGGAAGTGGGTATGGATGTAGAGGTTGCATGAAATTGGCAGGGCAAAATTTTTCACAGATTTCACATTTTTTAATATACTCCACTATTTGCGATGATATAAATGGCCAATAGAAGAGCTGCCTTGTTTTGTCTTTAGTTTTAGTTTCACCTGCATGACCTTCATGTAATAGAAACAATGCATAAGGCCTAAGGCTCACAGGTACAATTATCTTATCCTTAAAGAATAGTACACATTCTTCTACATATAGGTTGGTCTTGAATTTATGAAAAATTTGAGTTATCAGTAATGATTTAAAGTCAGGCTAACCATGCTTACAGAAAGACATGATTTGTGACAAAGCTGGATCACTACTGTTGCTTTCTGAAACTGAGATAAGCATTCAGATGTCATGGGGAATTGAGCACTAACTGAGTGTACAACTTCTGTCATTTCAGGATCACCCTTTACTTGTTCTGAAAGATATGATCTTGACAAATGATCTGTAAAATGCATAAGCTTGCCTGGGAGATAAGTTACTGTGTTCCGCTCACGAAAATGTGCCTGTAAGGAATGTGGTAACATCAGCAACTCTAGCACTATCTGAGAAAGATTACAGCTCTACTTTCAACATATCAACAAGGCTTAAGACCTCTTAAAAAACATACCTTTGTGCTAGCAATGCTGAATAACCAGTTGCTTTTGTTTGCCTTCTTCACCAAAATTTTAACATTAGCAACTATTTCTTGGGATTGACTATGTAGAGTTCTTCCTTTCTTACTGGGCAATGTAAATAACTTTATAAATCACTAGAAAACACTTACACTCTGCTCTGAGTGAAACACGCTGGAATACTAATGTTGCATGTTTTTAATGTAGATAGTAGATCTACCATTGTGAAGTGCCACATGGTACTGTCCACCCTCACTCTTGTGGAGAGTAGAACACCCCACAAACATTTTCCCATCAGAGCCCAACTTTAACCTCAAGTGCTGAAGGCGCACTGAAGCAATCTGGTGCACTGGTTTTAACATTACACTCACAAGTGGCTTGTGATCAGTTTGTATCAGGACAGGCTTACCATATATGTGGTAATGGGCTTTGGATGTTGCAAAATAAACAGGAAGCAGTTCTTTCTCTATTTGAGAATAATTGATTTCAGCTGCTGTCAAAGACCTTGAAGCTATATGTACTGGCTGCAGTCCCTGTGGACCTTCCTAGAACAACGTGAAACCTAGGCAACTTTGAGATGCATCACGTTGTATTACAAGTTTTGCTTTAGAATTAAAATTAGCCAGAACAGGTGCATTACACACTAAATACTTAACTGTTCAAAAGCATTTTCATGAATTGGAAGCCACTGCCAGCTTGCATCAGATTTCAGCAATTGACATAGAGGGGCACAGACTGTAGACATGTAAGAAATATAATTTCAGACAAAGTTGACTATTCCTAGAGTTCTCTGTAGCTCTTTGCAATTAGTGGGAGGAGATATATTCACTAGTGCTTTAACTCTCGGGTCAGGAGTCATGCCCACTTTCGAAAACATTTGACCTACATAGTTTGTATTATTATTATTATTATTATTATTATTATTATTATTATTATTATTATTGTTTGCTATTATTAAGCTTTACACCTTTAGATTTGGCTCACTGGATGAGTTGCTCAACACAAGCATCATGCTCAGCTTCTGTGACATCTGTACAGAGTATGTCATCGAAAAATACAACTACTCCTGGAATTCAACAAAATTATCTTTAATCACTTTTTGGAATACTTCAGGGGCATTGGAAATACCATATTGCCTTCTCGGGTATTTTCTAGCAGTCAAATGGGGTAGAAAAGCAGCATTTGTAGGTGGACTCCTCATAGAAGAGTATCTGATGGAAGCTCTCTTTTAAATCAAATACAGAATAATACTCTTTGCCTACAGGCTTTTCAGACAACTGTTCAAGATTGGGATCTCATGAAGATCTCTTATACAGCTTTGTTTAAGGCTGTTGGGTTAAGACAGAGTCTCAGTTTACCTGTTGATTTTTCTATGATTACAATATTACTCACCCAGTACTTTGCATCTATTTTGCTGACTTTTTCAATAATACCATGCTTTTCTAACCTATCAAGTTCAGATTTCAGTGTAGGTTTAATAGAGCATGGAACTCTTCTAGGAGGGTTACATACAGGATCAGTGTTATCTCTAACCTTAATACTACACATTTGAGAGACAGCCCAAACCACCACACACATCCTTGTTTGCTTCAATTAATAATTACTTGGCATCTTTTGTACACTGTGTACTCTTTTGACAAGATTGAAGCTTATACAAAATGGCAAATCCAGTAGTGGAGTACTGTCTGAATCTATAATTATAAACTCTGCATACTGACACATCTTTTTCACAGTACACCACATATGTACAGTTCCTACTACAGGAATAATAGTACCAACCCAAACTTCTATTTTCAAGGTGGAAGGGAAGACTTTAAACTGCTGGTCTAGAGATTTGAGCAATTTTAGAGGAATAATATTCATCTCCAACCATGGGACTAGCTTAATACAAACAAGCTTATTCTCTATCAGAATACTTACTCTCCAATCATTTTTAGGTTCATTTGAATTTATGCTATGCAGTATCACAATACAAAGACTCTTCACTTGACTCTGAACCTTGCACAGTTCTTACTTTCCTCACTTTATGCACTTTACAAGCTACAGCAAAATGATTGAAAATTCCACATTTAGCACACTTCTCCCCAAATGCTGGACATGCCCTAGCTTTGTGAGTGTATGACATATGCGACAATTAAATTCACCGTCACTTGGCACTTTCTGGGATGCTTGTTTGGCACTAGTTTGAGCAGCTCTAGGACCCTTAGATTTGGATTTAGATTTCTTCTTATCGTGCACCATATTCACACTGGCACTGGGGTTTAGTTGACATTCTGGTGTTACTGCCTTGATGGTGTCTGCCTGTTGTCGACTAAGCTCCACTGAATGACAGTAGTTAGCAACTTTTGTCTAGAGTCTTGTTCTCTATGCATAGCAGTGCCTCTGTTACACTCTTGTCTCGGATACCCTTGATAATCTGGAAGATGAGCATATTTTCATCCTGGGGGGGGGGGGGGGTAATAGTCAAATGGCTGGGATCCTGCACTTTTACCGGTGATATTTGAGCATTTTCTGATTCCCCTCCATGCAAGATAGTTCGCCCACCACTGAAGTGGCCCAGGAAGGGATAGGTCACATGGTCAGAGGTCCTGGAGGAGTAAGCCTTAGCCATTGTGGAGAGGGAAAAGAATCTAAATTTGCAACAATGTAATGGATCTATCATTGTTTGACACTTCCCTTTTTTTAAACAATTCATTGTTTTAAAGGAAGGGTCAAAGAAAGAAAAGTTGTATGTGAAAGGAATATACTGTAATTTATTTATTTTAAAGCAATGGGGCAAGGGAAGGATAGTTTGCACATGAAAGGAATACAGTTTATTTTACTTTAAAGCAACGGGGTAAGAGAAGGATAGTTTGCATGTAAAAGGAATACAGTTTATTTTATTTTAAGGAATGAGACATGGGAAGGATAGTTTGCACGTGGAAGGAATACAGTTTATTTTATTTTAAAGAAACGGGACATGGGAAGGATAGTTTGCACATGGAAGGAATACAGTTTAGTTTATTTTGAAGTAATGGATCACAGGAAGGATCGTTTGCATGTGAAAGGAATGGGGCAAGGAAAAGATAGTTTGTCTATGAAATGAATAACGTTTATTTTATTTAAAAGGATTAGGGCAAAGAAAGGATAGTGTGCATGTTTTATTTCAAAGGATTGGGGCAAGGAAAGATAGTTTGTGTGAAAGGAATACAGTGGAGAAATTAAATGTGTTGGGGCGATCATGTGGTCGAATGATTATGATGGATAGTCATGTGGTAGGATAGGAGACAGTGGTGGGGGTGCCTTCTTGTTCGGAAGGTAATTGGAAAATGCTGGATATGGCGAGTAAGTGTGGGGTCCCGACAATTTCACTATCCAGGGGTACAGGCTTCACCTATACACAATATTTTATGAGACATCTGAATCCATGAGGTAATGGTCAAAATTCTCTCCTGCTTTGACAAAGTCCATGAAAATTGAATTGTTCAAAGAAAGATCGACTTTTGGGAGACACAAAATTTGTGTATGCCTCTGCAACTTTGGTATAGATTAGCTTATCTGCATCCCCAAGTCAAAAGTATCAAAAAGTGCTCTGCCCTGGGAACCCAACATATTTTTCAACAGAATGCCTTCAACTTGTCATGCCTTCATCTTGTTCTGTTGCAAAGCGGTAATTCTTGAAATCACCAAGGAAAATCTGCCAGTGAGCAGATGAACTCTCCAGATCCACACTTGCTGGTAACTTCACTAAAGGCATACCAATTTGTACCACCATGTTGAGGTTATGATATGTCTATGACAAGACATAATAAATTGCTGGCGGTAAGTTTTGCTGCACATTTACAGGAGTATGAATCTGTACTCTTTTGTGCCAGATCCATTAAGAAAATTTGAGGTAGAGGTACAAAAGTACTGAAAACTGAAGTAGTATTAATGTTACAATGTTTTTAACATTAATATAGCCCCTCGTTTGGAAGCCAATTTGCGAGAGCAAATATGTGTTTTTACTTCACGCGTATTTGCGAGAGAACTTGCTTTACGTAATGTCTTTTTTTTTTGTTGTCGAGCCCCACGTTGTGGAGTCAAATTATGCGACGGAAAAATATTATAATGTTTTGCCATTATTATAGCACCACGTTTGGAAGCCAATTTGTAACGGTATTACAAATAATGTTGTGTGTTTACTTCACGCGTTGCCATCTTGTGACGTCACTCCTTGTTTGGTTCGTAGCTCCCTCTGGCGTAGCAATTTGTATCAATTAGTTTCTGAAAGAATTTAAGGTTATGTATATTGTCCTCCGGCTAGCTATCATCTTATCTTGGTAGAACTTGTATCTCTTGCAGGGTGTGAATCGGAAAGGAATCTTTTATCCAGAAATTATACTGACGAAGAAATTGGTTTTATAATTTTTATTGCCAAACACGTTCACAAACACTTTTACAAATTGATTTAGATACTCGCCAAACTGAAACTGTTTGTAATAACTTCTCACTTTTAACTCACGTACTTCGACTTTGTGTATATTTAACTGTATAATATTTTAGATTCTCGTAATTCTGCTGCGCGTAACTTATGACGAAATGAAGGACTGACTGGCGACATGTAGTGTACTGAGAATTCCGTTGAACTGGGGGACAAGCTACCTCGAACCTACACTATTTATAGGCCTGCATCAAGATACGCCTAAAGATTATAAATGAACTGCTATTGGCTAATAAAACGCGCCAACATTAGCGTCTATTCTAATATCCAATGAAAACCACTAATACATATTACTTTAGGAAATGTTCTAGAAGCTTCTACCGAAACCGCGCGAAACATTACGTAACTTCCTGGTTCCCGGTAATGATAAACAACTCACCCCATTGCTGCATTATTGCGTTATTGTTGACAGTTTCAGTAAAGCCGTATATTATTATTTACCAATAATAATTACAATTAATAAACCTCTGAAATCAATGTTACATAAAAATACATATTCATATTACAATCATTAATTACATTTAAGTAATTTGTGATACAAATTACCGTATCATATTACAAATAATGTTGTGTGTTTACTTCACGCGTTGCCATCTTGTGACGTCACTCCTTGTTTGGTTCGTAGCTCCCTCTGGCGTAGCAATTTGTATCAATTAGTTTCTGAAAGAATTTAAGGTTATGTATATTGTCATCCGGCTAGCTGTTTAGGTCGACATTTAACTCTTGCAGGGTGTGAATCGGAAAGGAATCTTTTATCCAGAAATGATACTGATGAAGAAATTGGTTTTATAACTTTTATTGTCGAACACGTTCACTAACACTTTTTACATATGAATCTGGATACTCGCCAAACTGAAACTGTTTGTAATAACTTCTTACTTATCACTTTTAACTCGCATACTTCAACTTTATGTAATTTTTTAAATGTATAATACTTTATAATAATTCTCGTAATTCTGCTGCGTGTAACTTGGCGAAATGAATGAACTGAGAAACCGACGTGTTGTGTGTTGAGAATTTTGTTGAACTGGAGGCAAGCTCCCTCGGGCCTGGCTTATTTATACGCTTGCCTCAAGATACGCCTAAAGATTATAAATGAACTGCTATTGGCTAATAAAACGCGCCAACATTAGCGTCTATTCTAATATCCAATGAAAACCACTAATACATATTACTTTAGGAAATGTTCTAGAAGCTTCTACCGAAACCGCGCGAAACATTACGTAACTTCCTGGTTCCCGGTAATGATAAACAACTCACCCCATTGCTGCATTATTGCGTTATTGTTGACAGTTTCAGTAAAGCCGTATATTATTATTTACCAATAATAATTACAATTAATAAACCTCTGAAATCAATGTTACATAAAAATACATATTCATATTACAATCATTAATTACATTTAAGTAATTTGTGATACAAATTACCGTATCATATTACAAATAATGTTGTGTGTTTACTTCACGCGTTGCCATCTTGTGACGTCACTCCTTGTTTGGTTCGTAGCTCCCTCTGGCGTAGCAATTTGTATCAATTAGTTTCTGAAAGAATTTAAGGTTATGTATATTGTCATCCGGCTAGCTGTTTAGGTCGACATTTAACTCTTGCAGGGTGTGAATCGGAAAGGAATCTTTTATCCAGAAATGATACTGATGAAGAAATTGGTTTTATAACTTTTATTGTCGAACACGTTCACTAACACTTTTTACATATGAATCTGGATACTCGCCAAACTGAAACTGTTTGTAATAACTTCTTACTTATCACTTTTAACTCGCATACTTCAACTTTATGTAATTTTTTAAATGTATAATACTTTATAATAATTCTCGTAATTCTGCTGCGTGTAACTTGGCGAAATGAATGAACTGAGAAACCGACGTGTTGTGTGTTGAGAATTTTGTTGAACTGGAGGCAAGCTCCCTCGGGCCTGGCTTATTTATACGCTTGCCTCAAGATACGCCTAAAGATTATAAATGAACTGCTATTGGCTAATAAAACGCGCCAACATTAGCGTCTATTCTAATATCCAATGAAAACCACTAATACATATTACTTTAGGATATGTTCTAGAAGCTTCTACCGAAACCGCGCGAAACATTACGTAACTTCCTGGTTCCCGGTAATGATAAACAACTCACCCCATTGCTGCATTATTGCATTATTGTTGACAGTTTCAGTAAAGCCGTATATTATTATTTACCAATAATAATTACAATTAATAAACCTCTGAAATCAATGTTACATAAAAATACATATTCATATTACAATCATTAATTACATTTAAGTAATTTGTGATACAAATTACCGTATCAAAACATAGCCCAGCTCTGCAACATATAATTTACATAATTTCATTTTATAAATCACCCACATAGGTGATTACATAATTACTCTTGATATAGTGTCTATGTTTTATAGATGTGATGATGAATATTTGATACCGAATCACTAATTATATTGGCCATTATGGGAAACATCTGTTGTTTATGTAGACCTAATTTATATAAAAAGTTAAATACAAATGCACCAAATAGGGGACCTTGAACATGAAAATTATGCTGACCTAATTGAGATTTTAATTTTTGTTTCAGGAAAGGAATACAACTTTCATAAATGGTTTTTTTTATCCACTTTTTTGGCTTGCTCACAATTTTTTCAACCTAATGTTGGATCCAAGATGTAAGCTTCACATGATTCCTTTTTAAAAGCTATAATATCAACAAAACAGATCCATCACCATCTAGTGCATGTACTTCTTCAAAGCACTCAAATTCCTTTATTTACAACATGTGATAAGTGTGTTTGACTTTGTGAGCCTTCAGTTAACAAGGAGGTAGTTGAACACACAGTTTCCGAGTACATGACTTGATATTTCATTCTCCTTTATTCATCTCCTACATTACAAATAACACATTGCAAAATTTTTCTGAAGAATTTCTCTTAAATAATACTTTACATATAAAACTGATATCTTGAGTTTTATGTAATTAGCCACTAGAATCAGCCACTTCCGCTGCATTTTATATAACAGAGAAATCATAAACATAGGCAATAAGGGTGGATCCAGGATTTCTGTGAGGGGGGGACCCACACCGGGTAGTTTGGGAGTCCTCCATTGAACATTTTTAAAAATTTAGCTCTCAAAATTTAGGAAATAGAATAAATTTGGAGGTACATATCCTAAAAGGGGCAAAATAAATAATACTATATCTATTTTCCAATGTGAAAACCTATATCAAGAGAACAAAGATTATGTTCACTAATCTGTTTCTGTTTAGAGGACGATGATGGCCATGACGTAATCCCAACTTGTGTAGGCTCTTGGACTGCATTTGAAGATGTTTCATTGCTTGTGGAGAAAAATCATTGTTCAATCTCTTCTTCTTAATTGTGAAATGATCCATTTTGTAAGACACAAACCACGCAAAAAAGCAAATGTAATTGTCATGTAATGACGGAATGGCACAATCATCAGAATCATGGCACTGTTATGGTTTTAACCGTTGCCCTCACTATTGCGTATGCATCCCACACCCTGACACCCTCTTGTAGACTTGGGTAGGTCCAATCATAAGCTACACATGTCAGGTTAGACAAAAGACTACACTATCAATAAAATTCAAGTGGCACCGCACACTAACTTCACTCCTACAAGATAAATACCTTGAACGCATTTCGAGGACACCAGTCTTCGAAACGCATTCAAGGTAATCATCTTGTAAGAGTGAAGTTAGAGTGTGGTGCCACATGAATAATTACTTCACTGTGTTTCCCATTAAGTGTTATGTTAAGACTACACTATTTATTTTTTATACCATACGTAAATAAATTTTACTTAAGTTTATATTTATTTTACTAATATTGTGTCCAGTTTTTTAAAACTTTATTATGTTGCAGCATGTATATTTTATTAATGTTTTGCTTGGTGAAGAGGGGGTGTGCACCCCCCTCTGGATCTGCCCTTGATAGACAAAAACCCACGAAGAAGAATGTAGTTCCCATTAAAATATAGTTTATGTGAAATAAAAATGCTTTTGGCACTTATTATTTCTAAAAACTCACATAATATGCACTAGGTACATCTACAGTTTTAAATGTTCAATAGGTTTAGCTAACAATTAACTTGCTGTTTAAACAGTTTATTGTTCTCTCAATCTCCTGCTTTTACTGTAGTGTTACCTACTTAAAACCATTACTATAAACATTTACTATGATTAGAAAGAGCTAGATAGAAAAATAAGCTTTGTTATGAATAAACTATAGAATAATTATGAAAATAAATTTGATGCATAGAAAAAGTTATGTGACTGCCATATCTGTTTTTCTTTTTGTTTAAGTTCCACTCATGATCACTCATCTGTCAGTGAGTTTTAAAATGATAAATTAAATTAATGAAGTAACACAAATGGGCTATAGACCTTTTATGCTTTATGTTGTCTTTTCAGGTAAGGGTAAATTCCACAAAAGCTTCCCTTAGCAACCTGTTTCAATCGTATATTTTGAATACTTTTTTACTTTTTATTATCTTCGGATAATTTATATCTTGAATTCTTGACATACACTATGTCTTAAAAAGATGATGATTAAGAAGATGACAATGATCACAAGTACTGCACAAATTAGAATTTAGCAAATATAAAGTATTAAGGTAAACATTTTCTGTTCCAGGAATTACTCAGCTGTGAAAAAGGCCCCAACTTGCTTGAAAGGTTGAAAGGTCTTGGAGATCGTGACACACTGCGTCCCCTACTTCTTACAAGTGCTGTTCGTGCTCTAAGTCGTTTCTGTGGTCTACGTGCAATACTTTCCTATACACAAAGCATTCTAGTTAGCTCACAGTCTAGCCTTGATGCAGGTGTTGCCACGGTGATAACTGGTGCTGTCCAGCTGTTAGCAACTCTAATTGCATGTTTCATTTTGGACAAATTGGGTAGAAGAAAACTGCTCATGGCATCACAGGTAAAAAAACAGAACAAAAACACGTTGATATTGTAATGAAAAGAAGCTAGAAACAGTGATGTGTATTGAATTTATTTAAAGGTGAGTCGGAATTGTAACACTAACATCACTTAAGTTTACTCACTTAACATGTTTCGGGAAACCGTTGTTCCCATCCTCAGAAGGTTATCACGACTGGCCCGTGTTGTTGGTGTTTCCGTTTTTTGGACTGGATACTGTGGTGGCATCTTGTGGTGGAGAAATGTACTTCCAGAGAGGATTTGGTGGCGGCAAATCAAAATTCATTAGATGTGTGTTGTGTTTTAGAATGGTGATCTTCTCCCATGCATCTAATTCGGCTGCAAATTTGGCTGGTTTGACTAATGTAATATTGGGTTTGATGTTGTGATTAGTGATCCAAAAATGGTGTGAAACTGCAGATTTGTCCATTTGTTTGTATTTAATACATCTCATGTGCTCCTTTAGCCTAGTTTCTAGGTTTCTTTTTGTCTTACCTATGTATACTTTATTGCAATCTGAACAATTGATTTTATAGATTCCAGCTTTTTTGTCTTGTGGAATGGGGTCTTTTAACTTGTTACAAAGTAATTTCTCTATGTTAAATTTGTTCTGTGGAGCTAGGCTGATGTTATGTTTCATGAAAATCTTCTTAAATTTGTGAAAAGTTCCTGGGTGGTATGTGAATTTCTTGAACTTTAGCTCTTTATCTTGCTGGCTGAGATTTGTTGTGTTTCTGATGTGCATCTGTCGTTTGAATTTTGCAATTTTTTTGTCAATAGTTGTTTTGTTGTACCCATTATGTATTGCTGTGTCTACTATATGCTGGTATTCTAACTGGTATTCTTTTTTATTTAAGGGGGTATATACCAGTCTATGTGTTAGGCTGTTTAGTACTGCATGTTTGTGTGTGGTTGGATTGAAACTCTTATTTTTTATGTAATTAGTAGAGTGTGTTGGCTTCCTGTATATGCCAAAAGTTAGGTTCTTTTGTTCTCTGATGATTTTTAGGTCTAAAAATGGTAGCATGCCTTCTTTTTCTATTTCTATAGTGAATTTTATTGATTGGTTCTGTAGGTTTAGTAAGGCTAAGGAGTCTTGTATGAATCTGTTAGGGACAACAGCGAAGATGTCGAAGATACGCCGGAAGCAACATTCATATAAACCTAACCTAAAAAATGAAAAAACGACGTCATACCCAGACGTAATTAATCTTTCAAATGTAACTTTCACCAAAGCAGAATTATCGGTATTAAACCTTGGCCTAAAAACATGTGTTGGCTACACAAAAACAACCGATGAAATAGTCGCAGACATTGAGATTGCTACTTACAACCTAAATGAAAATAGTAAAACCACTATAAAAAAAGAATGTGAAATGGTTCTCCAAGAAATACAAGCAGATAAACATAACAATTTCCCAACCAAACATGTGATCAAAACATTAAAATCAAAACCAGTAGTATACACAAAAGCTGACAAGGGAAATAAACTAGTTGTACTGCAAAAAGATGATTATATTGCCAGAGTAGAAAATATGCTGCAACAAGAAAATTACATACAAATTCAAGAAGACCCATTAAAATTACATTTAAAAGCATTCAATCAAACCATCCAGGAAAGCAAAACTATAACAGACACTGATAAATCTAGATTAAAACCAGATCACCCCACTTTACCAAGAATGTATGCTCTACCTAAAATACACAAACCGGGTAATAAGATGAGACCAATCGTCAGCAATATTGATTCTCCTACCTACAAACTGGCAAAATGGTTAGTACAGAGATTCTCTTCACTACCAAAATTCAATAGCAAAAACATAATGAATTCAGAAGACTTAATACAGAAGATAAAATCCCTGGAACTCGAACCAGAAGACAGATTAGTTTCCTTTGATGTCACTGCACTATTTCCAAGTGTTCCTACAGATCAACTCCTGTGTCAATTAAAGAAATGGCTACAGCAGACTAACCTACTTGAAGAAGAAATAGAAGACCTCATACAACTTACCAATTTATGCATTGCACAAAATTGTTTTAGTTTCAATAAGAAGTTCTATCAACAACCAACTGGTCTAACCATGGGCAACCCACTTTCACCCTTCTTGGCAGATTTATTTATGAGCTACTTAGAAACACACATAACAACTTCCTTTCCATACATGTTTAAAGTTTGGCACAGATATGTTGACGACATCTTCGCTGTTGTCCCTAACAGATTCATACAAGACTCCTTAGCCTTACTAAACCTACAGAACCAATCAATAAAATTCACTATAGAAATAGAAAAAGAAGGCATGCTACCATTTTTAGACCTAAAAATCATCAGAGAACAAAAGAACCTAACTCTTGGCATATACAGGAAGCCAACACACTCTACTAATTACATAAAAAATAAGAGTTTCAATCCAACCACACACAAACATGCAGTACTAAACAGCCTAACACATAGACTGGTATATACCCCCTTAAATAAAAAAGAATACCAGTTAGAATACCAGCATATAGTAGACACAGCAATACATAATGGGTACAACAAAACAACTATTGACAAAAAAATTGCAAAATTCAAACGACAGATGCACATCAGAAACACAACAAATCTCAGCCAGCAAGATAAAGAGCTAAAGTTCAAGAAATTCACATACCACCCAGGAACTTTTCACAAATTTAAGAAGATTTTCATGAAACATAACATCAGCCTAGCTCCACAGAACAAATTTAACATAGAGAAATTACTTTGTAACAAGTTAAAAGACCCCATTCCACAAGACAAAAAAGCTGGAATCTATAAAATCAATTGTTCAGATTGCAATAAAGTATACATAGGTAAGACAAAAAGAAGCCTAGAAACTAGGCTAAAGGAGCACATGAGATGTATTAAATACAAACAAATGGACAAATCTGCAGTTTCACACCATTTTTGGATCACTAATCACAACATCAAACCCAATATTACATTAGTCAAACCAGCCAAATTTGCAGCCGAATTAGATGCATGGGAGAAGATCACCATTCTAAAACACAACACACATCTAATGAATTTTGATTTGCCGCCACCAAATCCTCTCTGGAAGTACATTTCTCCACCACAAGATGCCACCACAGTATCCAGTCCAAAAAACGGAAACACCAACAACACGGGCCAGTCGTGATAACCTTCTGAGGATGGGAACAACGGTTTCCCGAAACATGTTAAGTGAGTAAACTTAAGTGATGTTAGTGTTACAATTCCGACTCACCTTTAAATAAAGAACAAAAACACTTTGTTTGTATAGCTATTTAAATTACTTAAAAAATAAATCATATTAATCAGATACTATCAAATCACATAAATTTTCCTATGAAGAATTGCGTGTTTCTTGTTTCTTTTAATTGTAGTTGTAATTTTATTAAGAATGTGCTACTGAACACAGCCCAAGATTATCACTATCATCATCATTGATATTATTATTAAAGTATTTTATGACTTAAGCCACATATTAGAATAGAGAGATCAAATCCCACGTTTCATAGGCGCTGCAGCCTTTCTATTCAGGAATGTTACCTAATGCGTGTGTTGAAGCCACTTTGCTAGTAAAAAGATATGTTGAACAGGAGCTGTGAGAAAGGCACGGGAGAAGAAACCTTTTAAAACCAGTCCTGTTGGTGGTCATCTAATGTAATAGTTATTGATTTTCTATTTATTAAGGGTGCCAAAAAGATGACCCAAATGTTACTCAAACATAGCCATCATCTCTGTTGATGTTGTCTGGATTTATATAATCACATAGAGTATGCAATGGATATCCTTAATACAGTTATGCAAAGGGCAGGAGAGCAAATGAAAACAAAAAAGAGGGTTTACATAAATGATAAGGACTGGTTTAGGGTATCAAAAAGACAAGTAAAACAACTGTTGGTTAGGTGGAGGGAATTAGGTGATAGAAAATCTAGGAACGATTATATGCAAGGGAGGAATTCACATAATTTATTGTTAGAACAAAAGAAAAGGGATGGGGAGAAAGTAATCAAAGGAATTTGATACAGTGCCTAAATGAAAATAATGTTAATAACGTATGGCAGGTTCTTAAGTTGACCTATAATAAATGTGTAACTAAACCCAATATTGAGCCAGGACAATGGATGGAGTATTTTGAAACATTATATGGGGAAGACAGGAGTATAGGAATTATGGGATTTCTGGAAATAGGGAATGTTTTTGGATGGTGAAATTAAGGAATGAGGAAATAATAAAACAAGTTAACTTACTGAAGAAAAATAAAGCTACTGGAATTGATGGCATCCCAACAGAGTTTCTTAAGGAGTGGTGTATTGAAACAGGAAGAGTGAAAATTTTATTAGATTTATTTAATGTAATTATTAGAAAGGGTTATGTACCTAAACAATGGAGGGAAGCTATCATCCATCCTATATATAAAGGCAAGGGTAATGTCAATAAACCTAATAACTACAGAGGTATTGCATTACTATCTAACATAGGATAACTTTTTGCGGGAATTTTGGCAGTAGACTACAAATTTGGGTTGAAGAATATAATATCCTTTTGGAATTCCAGATAGGCTTTCGCAAGGGAAGGAGAACAACTGATAATTTATTTATTATAAAGACATTATCAGACAAATATTTAAAAGAAAAAAGGGATAAATTGTATATGGCTTTTGTAGACTTACAGAAAGCTTATGACCGAATTGAGTTACAACTTCTGTGCCATAAATTAGTGTGTAAGGGAGTAAGTCAGCAATTGGTGAATATTCTTAAAGCACTGTATTTTGAGAACATCTTCTGTATAAGGGTGGAGACAGGCTTGTAACAAGAGAAATTCAACAAAAGAAAGGCCTCAGGCAAGGATGTAAGTTAAGCCCAGTTTTATTTAATTTATACATGATGTCTTACTAGAAATTGGAAGGAATAATAACTGTGAAACCAGTAATTAACAACATCCAAATCCCAGAACTTCTTTTTGCAGATGACCTAGTGGTAGGATCTATTACACTAAATGGTTTAAAACAATCATTACAAGCAACTGATTATATTGTAAAGACTGGAGGTTAAAAGTGAATCAAGAGAAAACACATATTGTGGTATTCAAAAAGGGGGGAAAATTAAGCAAATATGAAAAGTGGAAGGGAGAGAATAAAGATTACAGGGTGGTGTGTGACTGTCATTTATTTAGGAGTAAAAATAGATGGAGGTAATAAATGGGAAAAACAAAAGAAGTTTGCATTGACAAAAGGTAAAGGGGCGATGGCAGCAATTAGAAGCTGCAAATACAGAGTATCTAATATAAATGTTAAATGGCTGGAAAAAGTTTATGAGATGGTTGTGGAGGCAAAAATGATGTATGGTATAGAAATATGGGGATTAGATAGAGGCATGGTTTATATTTTGTTACTGTGGCTACTACACAGGCTATCATCGTCTATATAATTTTTGAAGGTTAGGGAATGCTCTGTCAAGGCTGACCATACTTTCCAGTTATTTTCTGCCCCTGTGTATTCATTTAATCTGCACTTAACACTGCATTTAGCCTGCCCTGCCACAGCTTGTCACATGCACAGGGAATACCCACAGAAGAAAGTGAAGGCTGAGTTATCTTTGAATGTGGGAATATGCAAGCTGATTTTATTCAAAGGCTTGAAATATCTTGTAATACCATGTTTTCTGAGAACTCATGCAATTCATTTGCATGTATGGGAGCATTGTCATGTGTTTTGGATCTTTTTTGACTGACATATTTCCTTTTTCTGCCAATGTTTCTGCTTTTTAGTTGTCTGTATATTAATGCACTCCCTCTTCAGCAGCATCTTTTTAACAGCAAGTGGCTTCAACACACACCCATCAGGTGATAGATCCCTGAAGAAGAAGATTGCAATGACTTTGAAACATAGACTTAATCTCATTAATCTTTAATATGTAGCATTAAGCCATAAAATACTTCATTAATGGCCAATGCTATAAAACAAGATTATCATATTTATATGGGCTTAATTATATGTGGGTTCAAAGAGTGACATGTTATTAAAGGACTGGCTTTCAATCACTATAAATCTAATCTATCAGAGAGGATTCATATCGAAAAGCTAGGGAATAAACAAAACAAAAAAAAAGGGGTAGAAAGATGTGGTGGGGGGAGAGGGAGGGAGAAGTTTAAGTCAGTTTGTAGCTTAGCACTTTAAAGCATAGGGAACTTAGAGTTGCCTTCTTGGTGCAGAGCAGCAGGTATCCTGTAGATGTATAAGTATTGCACCATTTATTTTAACTTCACTGCTTTTACAAAATTCTGTAATTCAAGACTTACATTCATTTCTTTTCTTACTGTTACTTTTTTCCCTTTCTTATTTTTGAGGTAAACAACACATTTTAGCTCAACTCTCAAACAGCAACTTAAAATATTAAGTTGTCAGAAGCAGTGTAATGCAGATTTTGTTATTAGTCACTTTTTGTATTAACTTCATACATAGGCACTTGCAAAAAAGCATAAAACATATATAAAGGATATATTTGACGTATTTCTGAACCTCAGTTATAGTCAGAGCTTTAATAATTGAAGCAAACTCTTTTGAGAATGTTTTACTTAGCTTCAAGTGTGTGCTTTCTGTACTAGAATTTTAAGATATCCTGCAAATTAATCCAACCAAATACTAGGTCATTTTAAGAGGGGAACTAGCAGCCATATTTTAAAAGGGAAACCATGTATAGGCTAAATATTATACATACATGTTAGGCATCAAACAGTGATTGCAGTTATTATCTGAACTCATTTTAAAGGGTAATAAATTCTTTGTATAGCATGCATTGTTATATGCAACTGTATTCAATATTGGACTATCACAACTAAAGGCTAAAGCTTAATGTTGTTTACTTCATGATAAATAAAATAGGAGAGATTTGGTTAATTTAGCAGTAATTTATGCTACAGTTATTCCTAATGTTTACTCTATAGTAAGTAGAGGAAGTATTGTATTCCACCCAAAACTTTGATGTTGGGATTTCACCAGATATACATGATTTGAGGTCCCTGAACTGAAAAAGGTATTTTTAAAAAAAGGTGTGTGTGTGTGCGTGTGCGTGCGCGCGTGTGCGTGTGTGTGCGTGCGTGTGCAGCATAACTCAAACATGAGATCTTGGGTAAATACCAAAGTTGGTATTTAAGTTCAGCATCTTCCATGGATGGAACATGAAGGTTTTCAAGAAAATTCTCCCACCCCAATCTACCCTATACATGGAAAATGTTTTATAAATATTCCGCCTCAAAAATGGCTCTAATGATTTTAATTAAAACACCAGATGTTTAAGATATTTGCATGACAAATAAAATGTTTATCTTAAATTTTCTGTGAATAGCTTTTTAAGTGTAACTGGTAAACCATGAGATGGACAAAAGCTTACTGCATAAGAAATGTAGATGTCATTAAATCATCAATTTAAGTGAAGTAAATTTTTATGGCCTAACCATTTCCAAGATATTCATTGTTATTGGTTTGAATTTTCAAATACCTTTTCTGAAGTTCTATGTGCCATTCAATTGTTTTTCGTAGTCATGCAAAGAGGAATTTCAAAGCAGGCATGTAGCAACCTTGATTTTAAAGATTTGGCTGCGGTTACAGTCTCTTGTATCTTTCTTGTACCTACAATGAAGTATGCAATGAAACCATTTCTGCAAACATTTATCTGAATAACCTTTTTCATTCTCCAATGGTCAGCAATTTTATGGGCTATCAATAGAGAGAAGAGAAATTATAGAAAGCTAGTTAGCACATTTCTGGTGAAACCTTTGTTTGATTGTTGTATATCATATTTTGACTTAAAACTGTTTAATGAAGTTTAAAAGAGAGCTGACTATTTCAATCAGCAGAGAATGTCTCAAATTATCCACTAAATTGACCGAGATGTTAATTGACAATTGCTAAAAATTGTCAAAATAACAAGCACTACCTACTATCAGATTATCTTAGCTATTTACCAAAGTTCATGTGTCTGACACTTAGGATAATGTAATATAATCTGGTATATTTTACAGGCTATCATTTTATGTAAGATTTTGCCCACAAAGAAGGAAAAGTTTTAATTAATATTATGTAAAAGGAGAAATTATTTCTAAATTTCCTGAATCCGCTGTGATAATTTTTTGTGTTACTTTTTCTGTACTGTATTGTACTGCGTTACATTATGTGCACCAGGAAATAAGGGTAGCTGATGCCTTAAAGTACGTAAAAATGTGCAACATCTTTAAAGTCAGAGATGCCATTAGTTATTTGCTCAAAGTAATTGTAAATGAAGCATATAATGTAATTTAGTGCAAAGGTTATCAACATGAGGTTTATTGATCAAACTTTTCTCTCTTGAATACTTCCAAAAGTCACACTCATGTATGGAACTGTTGGAAGACAATGATGATAATGATGCATTCTCCTTAGAGTACATTTACTGTTTGTAATGTATGTTTTACATACATATATACATACATACATACATTACAAATTAGACACATTAGTACTATATGTGCACAATTTTCTTCTCTCCATTTATATGTCGCCTCTAACATCTGAAGCCATATTGGCAGATTTTTACATTTGGCACAATTGCTCAGCAGTAATGTTGTTCACTCATTTAAAGTTAAACTAATCTTTGGGTTAGTATTAATTTTTTTTTTGTAAACATTAAATTCACGTACACATTTACACTCTCATTCATACTTTCAGATCTATGGAAGTTAAGGAATAATCTTGCTAAAGAAAAATTCCCAATCTCCAGTTGGTAATCCAATCTGGGACCTCTGAATTTGGAGGCTAGCATGCAAATGTGCAACATTTATTGGGCACTGACTTTGCAAGGAAATGAAAATAATTTGAATGCAGAATTGCTTGGTCCACTATGAAGCTGACTGAAACCTTGGGACCAAAGGCTATGGATCTGAATACTAAAGAAAAATTGTGCATATAGTACTTACTATCTAGCATTTTCCAACTTCATCCAAATTAATCTGCATTATTATTTTCAGGCAATAATGGGGCTGTCACTTATAAGCCTAGCAAGCTATCTCTATTACAACAGTGTCCTGATTCAAACAGAGACTGTGTCTTTGGGATGGCTGCCTCTTACTGCGATATTAACATACATAGTGGCAAACTCAATGGGACTGGGCCCATTGTCAGGAATTATGATTGGAGAAATTGTACCTCAGAGACATAGAAGCATAGCCAGCTCCATTACAGGATCTATAAGTTGGCTCAGTGCATTCATTGTTACTAAGACGTTTCTTGATTTACGTGATGTTCTTCATCTCTATGGTGCCCTGTGGCTGTACAGTGGAGTTTGTGTAATAGGTGTGCCATTTGTATACTTCTGTTTACCTGAAACTAAAGGAATCTCACAATATGGAATTGAAGTACTTTTTAAACCACAAAATGCGGGTGATATGAAAAGAGGTCGGTCAAAATCAGTGGTTGTTGTGAATGTACTAGAATCAGAAACTTCTGAATGTGATGAGACAAGTGAACAAAGTATGAAATAAGTATTTAAATTATTTTTTGTGATATTATAAATAGTCTTTCACTGTTAAGTTACATTCCATGTTATTTTTATTTCAAAAGAACAAACAAATGTAATATCTACTGTAAAAAAGCATACTGATGCAATGTTATATGTTGAGTGAGAACTCTGTAAGCAGAAATGAATTTTAAATATGTTTTTCTTACTTTAATGTTATAATTTATTTAGCAAATAATTATTAAAATAGTTTATTTATTTTACAGCCTAAGACAAAAAATGAACATACAGAAGAGCTGATGTCACATTCATTTACCTTTGGGAGCTTTCATACATAGTTTTAACTACTAACTCACAAACCTCTCAACATTACAACATTCTAAAAACAAAAATAAACATAAAATTGGTGCTAATTGCAAAACAGTCACATTAAAGCTCAACTGCAGATATCTCCTCATGCTACTGGGAAGCAAGAAGATAAATATGCTAAGCATTAGCAACCAGCCAACATTCTAAAATCAGTATTTTGTTATTGTCATTTGCAACTGGCTTTGGTTTCTACTATCAAAGCCCTTTTGTTGACAAATTATTCAGGGTGAGACTTCTGTTTACTTGCAAGAGTTCATTTATCTGCTGTGTTCCTAAAACTAATCAATTGAAAACCAGGAGAAATATATATATATATATATATGCCCATAAAATGGGGTCTGTGTTTATTTCGCCATCTTAAGGAATCCTGGCTACAGTAATTACCCTGTTTAAAACGTTTTCATTGGAATCATAAGAAAAAATTATCTACAAGCAGGAAACTGTGAGAAAACATAACTTACAAATTAATTTTGAAGATTGAGAAGCTAGTAACAGTGATGTGTCATAATTTAAAATAAAGAGAGTTGAAGGTTGTTACACTACATCACTAAAATGTTCTTACTTGAACGCGTTTCGGGAGACGGTTTGCTCCCATCGTCAGCATGTTTTCAACTGATTTTGCCAGTTATTGTCTGGGGAATGTGTGGGGCTAGTGGTGTTCTCTGTTGCTGGGCTGATGAACCTCCAAAGGCTGCTGGGTGGCGACAATTCAAAATTCATTAGGTGATTCCTGTGTTTGACAATATGTATTTTTTTTCAGATGTCCAATTCATTGCTGCTGTTGATCGGTTTTAAGAGTTTTATGTTTGGAGTGATATCATGGTTTGAAGACCAGAAATGATGTGCTACTGCTGATTTATCTGGCTGCTTTTGGTAAATGCATCTCATATGCTCTTTAAGTCTTATTTCAAGATTTCTTTTGGTTCTTCCTATGTATACCAGGTTACAGTCATTACAAACAATTTGATATATACCAGCTGATTTATCGTTGGGGATAGCATCTTTTGTTCTGTTACATAGTAGTTTCTGTATATTGTGGTTATTCTGTGGAGACAGGGTGATGTTGTATTTTTTGAAAATCCTTTGAAATTTATGATGTGTCCAAGGGTGATAAGTGAATTTCCTAAATGCTTGTGGTTTTTGTTGTCTGAGTAAAGTAGTCATTTGTTGGATGTATTTCTGTCTTTAAAACTTTATCTTCTTATCTATTGTTTTTTTTCTGGTATCCATTCATAGTGGCTATGTGGATAATGTGTTGGTATTCTTTCTGGTATTCCTCTTTCTCCAATGGTATATGTACTAACCTGTTTGTAATACTATTTAAAATTGCATGTTTGTGGCTTGTAGGATTGTAGCTATTGCTTTTAGTATAATTTTCTGTGTGAGTTGGTTTTCTGTAAATGCCGAACATTAGTTTGTTGTGTGCATTATTTCTGATGATCTGATGTCTAGGTAAGGTAATTGGACATTGTTTGTAATGACTGTAACCTGGTATACATAGGAAGAACCAAAATAAATCTTGAAATAAGACTTAAAGAGCATATGAGATGCATTTGCCAAATAAATCAGCATGGTCTTCAAACCATGATATCACTTCGAACATAAAACTCTCAAAACCGATCAACAGCAGCAATGAATTGGACATCTGGGAAAAAATACATATCGTCAAACACAGGAATCACCAAATGAATTTTGAACTGCCGCCACCCAGCAGCCTTTGGAGGTTCATCAGCTCAGCACCAGAGAACACCACTAGCCACACACTTTCCCCAGACAATAACTGGCAAAATCAGTTGAAAACATGCTGACGATGGGAGCAAACCGTCTCCCGAAACACGTTCAAGTAAGAACATTTTAGTGATGTAGTGTAACAACCTTTAACTCTCTTTATTTTAAATAACTTACAAAGCTGACAATATTTATATTTAGCTTTCAATTTTAAATGACTGGCTTTGCATTTGCAGTAAGAAGTTGAAATTTGGTACTTAGAAAATGTATAAACATTTTATCTGCACATAGACACAAAGAAAATACTTTGGCAGAAAATAAAAATGTGTCACTTATATAAGCAAAAAAAAAAACCCTACCTTTAAGGGCATAAAACAACAATATATGAGTAACCTGAACCTTTGCACTCCCAAACCTTGACTAGTGAAACAGGAGTTTCCTACATTATTGTTCATTATGTGCATAAACACTAAGAGAGATCAAATGCAATTGGCTTGCATTTTCTGTAACTTCTTTAATTTTATTCTTTGTTACCTATTGTTTGCTCTTACTACTCTAAAAAAAAATTCTCCTTCATCTGAAAACTAGCTGCTAGTTTTATTTACATGTCTCTGAATTGATACGTCACATTAAGATTACTTTTGGATAATCAAGAGCTTAATGTTTTCTGCTGTTGAATTATGAAAGTTTTTATACATACATCATGATTTATAAAGTTGTAATAAAGTTGTTTCTTGTAATAATTTGCATCCTTGAATTGCGACCTCAACTAAATAGGGAAAAAATTAGATGGAAAAAGCAAAAACTCACTTATTTTTCAAGCAAAAGGGTAACATGTTTATTAGTGTCCTAAAGCATATCTTTCATCCATAATTATTGTACTTTAGAACATACAAATGCTAAGTTAAGGTAGGGCACATTAAATGAGAAGGCCTTCCTGTCCAGCCGCAACTCTTTAGAAATTATGCACATGAAACAAAAGAAAACAGGGTGAAAGTTGTTTTTTTTGGGGGGGGGGTTACTACCTGTAATACAAATCTGTGACTGATAAGTTATTTGGGTAAAATTTCTTAGTACTGTTTGGTTTTTCCTGTCATTCATACTGTCAGATGCTTCATGATCTTCATCCAAATCCCCATAATCACCCAACATGGGTTAAATATGAAAACTACTAAATTTAAGCCTTGGTATTCAAGAAGCTATCTCTCATGTCTGATCACTATGTCACTTTGCAATATCAAGATAATACAGTAATTACATTATCTAATGCCTTGAATTAGGGACAAGATTGTTCCTAGTGGAGAATTGTGAGGCTGGTAGCAAAAATCTCTAGTCTTATAACCTCTCCAGTCTAACTGAACTTTCTATACACATATGCAAATCACAACTTATTGTGAACATTTCTTTAAATGCAGGACGGCATACGTGATAAAGTCGGGTCCCTGCGCTTACCTTCCATATCCACCAAATTCCACCTTCCCCTTCACGCAACATGGTTCCCCCACCACTGCCTTATACTGCCTTACTGAAACTGACAATAATAGCGTGCAATAATGCAGCGAGGGGGTGAGCTGTTTATCATTATTGGAAACGTATTCATAATTTTCATTGGATATAAAAATAGACGCTAATGTTGGCGCATTTTATTAGCCAATTGCAGTTCAGTTATAATCTTTAGGCATATCGGTGTGTAGGAGCACCACGCACTGATACGTGAAATTGTCGGGACCCTATGCTTGCCTGCCATATCCACGTGAATGACATGCAATTTATTTTATTTCAAAGAATTGGAGCAAAGAAGGAATAGTTTGCACGCAAAAGAAATATAATTTATTACACTGTAAGGGAAGGGAGGAAGAAAGGATAGTTTACATAATGAAAGGAATAGAGTTTAATTGATTTTAAAGGAAGGGAGGAAGAAAGGAATACAGTTTATTGCACTGTAAGGGAAGGGAGGAAGAAAGGAATACAGTTTAATTGATTTTAAAGGAAGGGAGGAAGAAAGGAATGCCCATTATGGTGGGGGCTATCACGTGGTTAAGAGTAGTGGGGGCACTCTTCCCGTTCGTGCGAGTAGAATGACGGGTAAGCGCACGGTCCCGACTTTATCACTATTACCTGCAGGACTTGAGCATTTTAAAAGATCATTAGTCTGTTGTAACACATGAAACACTTTCTAGAATTCCTTGCATTCAGAGCACTATTTCAATTATTTTGTGGCTTTTCATTTATGTTGGCATTACCATAACTACATATTTGTGAAATGAAATAAAACAAATACACTCTAGAAGCTTCTCAAAAAAAAAAAAAAAAAAAGTTGTCTTTAGATACAAATTGAAGTTTGTTATTCTTTTTAATCATGCCCTCTCTTTTTTTTGGCTAAAAATTGGAAATATTTATACACAAAAAGGAAAAAAAAGGAGAGAAGTGGAAATGATCCAAGCAGCATGATTAGTTTTTGAGAGAAGTTCATGAACATGTTTCTTTTGCCACACATCAGCAAGTTTTCAGGTTTCTTGAGACATGCATTCTCATTTCCCACCCCAGCCTTGAATAGACTTGATAGCCTTTGGGATACTGAGGTTAAAGTATCATATACTTATCCAACAGCATGGCAGAGATAGCCTAGCCAGTGCTGGGCTCAGCTGTCTCTAGTTCCTTTAATATAAGCAAATATCAGTAGATGTTCTTCTGGAAAGGGCGGTCATACGGAGCTGAAGAAAATTTGAAAGTGCAGAGATACAGTGCTCCATGCCTGCCTGTAACATCTCAAGATACCATAGCAATCTACTTATATACATACTGTTCTGTTTTGTTTGAGAATGTCACAGGGCTGATTAAGTGAGGACTTCTATTTCTTTCTTTCTTTCATTTTACTTTTACTACACATAACTACGTAACTAGAAGTATTGTATACCACCAAAAATTTTATACTGAGTTACATTGCAATGCATGTTTTGAGATCCTGAACAAAACAATAAAGCATCTTCAGAAAAATGGTCTATGAACAGCATAACGAAAAAACAAAATTTCAGATCAACACCGCACTTGGTATTGACGTTGCAATATCAATACAAAGATGCAATATGATGATTTTTGAGAAACTCTCCCCTTCCCAAACTACCTTTTACTTGGAAAAATGTTAGATGTTTTCATTTTTGAAAAAATGGCTATATTATTTTTGATTAAAATACCATATGTTTAAGATATTTTCATGATAAATAGAATATATAGAGTGAATCTGTGACTATATTACAAACTTTTAGAGATGATTTATGAACAACTTTCATACAGGAGTTCATGTCCAGAAATGCTTAATAATGATAATAATTAACCACACATAGTAGGAAGAAAAGGTATTGCATTCCACCCAAGAATTTGATACCGAGATTTCACTGAAAATACATGTTTTAACACCCTCTGAATCCAAGAAAAGCGTTTTTAAAAAAGTCACAGAAAAAGTCTGTGAACAGTGTAACTCAAAAAGTAAAAATTGGATAAACACCAAACTTGGTATTTAGGTTTAGTACCTTCTAAAGATGCAACACAAAGGTTTTCAAGAAAATCCCCCACTCCAAACTGCCCTTTACATGGAGCATTTTTTGAAACTTTTTATTCTCTATAAAATGGCTCTAATGATTTTGATTAAAATACCATATATCAATGACATTTACATAACAAATAAAATTTATATTTGAATTTTCTGGGAAAAGCCTTTCAAGTACTTTTCATTCAGAAGGAATTTTCTGTAATCTAGTATGACTAGTATATGTTAATCGATAGACGAAATGTACTACACAAGAAATGTAGATCTCTTTAAATAACAAAATTTATTTCAAATTGGTCATTCTTTAAAGTCCTTTCAACATTTAGTGTTTCTTGTGATTGAATGGAAACAGAATGGAATTTTAGGGCAGCATATAGCATCCAGTTCTTAACCATTTGGCTATTGCTGTTGACTTGTATCTATAATGAAATATGTAATGTAGCTATTTCTGCAAAGGTTTAGAAATTTGGATTAAAATGAGGTAGATAGAAAAATAAATAAGCTTTAGTAAGAATAGTTTGTATACGCACTAATAAGTGATAGAAGGTAGAGAAAGTCACGTGAATGTAACACATAAATTTTTCTTATTACAAACTTTCATTTATTGAATATACTTGGTCATAACACTCACAACAATACAATTAAAATACCAACATACATTACAAGAACAGTTGGAAATAGTCACCACCAGCCTCAATACAAGCATTGCAGCACCATACCATTGATTGTACCACTCATTCACAGATTCCTAGCATATTCCTGTATCACAGACAATTAGCATCCTTGCTAATAGGTCCTCTTCCAATTTGATCAGGTGTCATAAACAAGGACTTTAAGATGCCCCATGAGAAAAAAGTCTATTGGTGTTAAATCAGGTGAACAGGCAGAGCAATGAACTGGACCACCTCTTCTGATCTACCCTACTGGAAAATGTTCATGGAGAAGAGTTTGGTCACCCCGGGGAAGTGAGCGGGTGCACCATCATGCTGCTACCTTGTCTGCTGATGAAAATCATATGGAATATCCTCCAACAGCTCAGGTATTATAATCATACCAAGAAAGTTGTGGTAACTTTGTCCATTTAAACCAGTTAGTAGTAAATATGGCCCTATCAAGTGATCATGCAGTATGTCAGTCCACACATTGACTGAAAATTGCTGTTGGTGGTTTTCTAATTATGTGAAAGTGTGGATTTCCCTCAGCCCAGACATAGCTATTCCTGCTGTCAAGTATGCCATTTCTGGTGAAGCATTACTCATCAGAAAATAGCACAGTGCTTATAAAATCAGGTTCTTGAATACACTTCTACAAAAACCACTGGCATAATTCCACTTGAGGATGATAGTCAGCTGGACTTGGTGTCTGGCCTTCTAACCATGAAAGGGTACAGACATTATCTGTGTAGAACTCTCACACTAATGACTGCAAAGAAACCATAATGTTTGCAATTAAATGCAGCTGCTCACTTACAAGATCCAACACCTGTTCCTCGAATTGAGAAGTTCTGCGAGTTCTTCCTGCACCATTTTCATTTAAGTTTTCTTGCAAACATCAGTGAAGTCTCGTAAAAATGGTACAGCCAGGTTTATCAACCGATAAAGCCTTCAAGCTTTCCATAAATGAAATGCATATCAGAAAGTTCTCTTAATGTGAATCTTTCCATGTTTACAACAATACTAACATATAAACATCACTATGCAACATCATGCCCTACATTAAAGAAGACACTACAATTTAGTAACGTTCCCTAATCACTTTAGTATGGAAAGCTTTACTCTACCAATCTGTTACAGAAAACATTCTGACAACACACACTAATGCTTGTACTTATCAAACGACAATTTCCGGACATGGGTTCCGATATGAAAGCTGTTCTTAATTGCCTCCTCTATCATCCCTAAAAGTTTGTAACATAGTCACAAAATCACCTGTATATCTTAAATTTTCTGCAAATGCATATGAAGTCTTCTTCATTCTGAAGTACTTTTGTAAGATTAGTAAACTGTAAGAGAGAGACAAAATCTTACTACACAAGAAATCTAGATTTTGTTAAACTACATAATTTATGTGAAACAAAATCTTTTTTGTCATTTTTGGGATATTCTTTGTAATCAGTTTGAATTTTCAAATACTTTTGCATTTTTTTCATGTGGTAAGTTGCTATTTGGTGGTTAGACTGCTCACCTCTCACCAAGGCAACCCAGGTTTGATCCTAGGGAACCGCATGTGGGTTTATGGTGGACAAAGCGGCATCTGGGCAGGTTTCCCCCACCATTCATTTCACAAATTCCTCCATCATCACTTTCCCTTTCATCCATTTCACCATCATTTCATATCATCTACTTTCTCACTCTCATACCACGCATTGGGCTGATCACCCATTCCGGATATTATATCTGATCCAACGTCTCTGCTCCTCGACAGGCCTCTAACCCAAGGCAACCATTTGTAAGTCCTACATACAAGGAGGGTAAACAGAGGAAGAAGAAGAAGAAAATTGCTATTCAGTTTTTCTGGTCATGCAAAGAATTTCAAAACCATCGCATAACAACCTGCTTTTTAAAAAAACCTATCGCTTTAACCTATTGTATCTTTCTTATCCTTACAATGAAATGCATAAATTTGTAATGAAAGTTTATTTCTGTATTAACAAGAAGTAGAAAGAATAAGTTTTTGTAAGAATAGTTAGAAGAGGAGTGTGTAGACAAAGTTATGTGAATAAACAAATAAGATATTTTTAATATACTGTCGCTACATCTGATTATCATTTCAGTTTCCTCTATCCCCCTACAACAAAATATGTAAAGAAACTATTTCTGCATGGATTTACCTCAGATCTCAATTAATATAAAGTAGATAGAAACATAAGCTTTTGTAAGGATAATTTGTAGAAGCCAGAAAGTCTTGTGAGTGAATGAAACACATTAGTTTTTTTTTTTTTTTTTTTTTTTAAGCACTAGTCATTTGTTTCTTCTAATCATGCAAAGAGTGGAGTTTCAAAGCCATCACATAACGATCCACTGTTTACACTCTCTGCTCTTATCTACAGTAAGTATAGAAAATATTGTATTCCACTCAAGAGTTCAATGAGATTTCATTGGAAATACACATTTTGAGCTCCAGTGAATAAAAAAAAATGTTTAGAATAAGGTCCATACAACATAACTCAAAAACGAAGTTAGTTAAACACCTAACTTGATATTTTAGTTCAGTGTCTTCCAAGGATACGACATGAAGCTATCCTTTACATGGAAAAGTTTTTATTATACCTGCTTTTCTCAAAAATGGCTCTAACAATCTTGATTAAAATACCATATCCAGTGAACCCTTATCTGACCCTAGACAGATATATGGTTTGAAATATAGGCAAGATACACTGAAACAATTAAGGTTAGGAACCCAAAACTAGCTGACTGGGTCCTCCGTGAGGAACTTTTAAAGTCTGAAGTGAAGAAAACAAATATACCTATTTTTTGAGAATAGCTGTTCTACAACCAAGAAGGCAGTAAATCACTTTGTGTCATAGTAAAACAGACAGCTGGCCAAATTGAGAAGTGTGAGGGCACTCTTCAATGAGGCCAAAGAAACTAATAATTGGATTAAGTATAAACGTGCTTTAACCAATTATAATATGGAACTGAGAAGGTCTAACAGAAAGTCCTGGAAGAGTTTCTGTTATGGTATAGATGAAATACCTACAGCAGCTTGTATCCACAAGGTACTATCTAGAAACCACTCAAATGATATTGGCTTTTAAAAAAAGCCAAATGAGAAATGCACTGAAAATCAGGAAGAAGTGACCAAGTTGTTGCTTAACACACACTTCCCAGACTCCAGTGTTATACAGGGAAGATATATTTAACATGGAAGTGATAGATACACCATCTACAAGCCGGACGAAAAGTCTGTCTGGGCAAATCTTCACTCCAAATAAAATTAAGTGTGTTATTAACTCATTTAAACCATTTAAATCAGCCGGTGGAGAGGGATTTTCCCAGCCCTTCTACAAAATGGACTGAAATGCTTAATGCCCATATAGGAAAAATGTTTTAGAGCCAGCTTTGAACTGAGCTAAATTCCTCGGTTATGGAGGGATACCAAAATGGCATTTATACCAAAGGCAGGTAGACTAAGTACTTTTCAACCTAAATCCTAATGTCCCATTAGTCTTTAGTTCATTCCTACTTAAAACTATGGAAAAGATATAGACAATCAGAGTGAATTTATAAGTAAATTTCCACTTCAATCAACACAATCTGCATATACATCAGGCAAATCTACCATCACAGTTCTATATAGCCTCATAACAAAGATTGAAAGAGCTATTAAAAATAAAAATATTGCCCTCTGCAGCTTTTTGGATAGTCGCGGCCCATTTGATAATGCATCCTATAAGTACATAAGGATGCTGCAAAGAGGAAGGGCATTACATCCATCTTTGTATAGTGGATTAAACACATGCTAGAAAGCTGCAGGATAGCTAATCTCAGAAGTTAGTCAGTCACAATTAAGGCCTATAAGGATTGCCCTCAAGGAGGGGGATTATCATCCTTACCTTGGACCATTGTGATGGATGAACTTCTAGAGAAATAACAGCAATTGGTTAGAATGCATGCACAAGGTTATGCAGATGACCTAGTAATAGTAATTAGAGGCAAGGATGAATCTGCACTTTCAGAGCTCATGCAGAAAGCCTTAAACTTAACAAATGAATGGTGCAGGAAAGAGGGTCTCTCTGTAAACCCATTAAGGACTACACTTGTACCATTTTGAAAGAGTAAGAAGCTGTTTCGCACAGCTCCAGTTCTCAATAATGTGTTGCAGTTTTCAGGGTAAGTGAAATATATCTGGGAGTCATACTTGACCAGAAGCTTACCTGGAATCTGCATCTAAGAGAGTCTCAGAGAAAGCTCTAACAGCAATGCATACTCACTGTCAACTTATAGGTAAAATTTGGAGTCTCAAATCCAGAATGATTTTATGATCTTATATAGCTATAAGAGCTATTGTCACCTATCCTGATATGGTGGCCAAAAATAGAACAAACGACAGCACAAGCACAATTATATAAAATACTATGGCTAGCCTGTCTAAGTATTACTGGCGCTATTAGTACCAGCCCAACTGCAGCCATAGAAAGACCTCAAACCTCTGCATTTATATGTTAAGAGAGAGGCTGTTACAAGTGCATTTAAACTGCAAGAATCAACTACATTTAAAGCTGGAGACATATGTGTCAATGAAAATCCTTAATGATTTCCAAAAAGATTATCTTATTGGTATTTTTGACCATACAACTGTCAAATTTAATTTTATGGGTTCATATAGAGTTGTTATGCCTAAACGCTCTAACTGGAACACCAACAGACACAAATTTGAAAAAGGAGCTCCCATCTGGTACACAGATGGATCAGTAATGAATGCAAAAGCAGTAATGGGAGTCTATGGGCCAAATTTGCCCTCTTAGAAGTTCTGAGAAAAGTGACCACCATTTTTCAAGCAGGACTACATGCAACAGAACTCTACACTCATGAGAATATAAAGAAAAATATTCAGGCCACAAAGATCTATATTTTGTCAGACAGCCAAGCAGTTTTAAAGGCTCTTAGTTTTCTTTTACTATTGAGTCAAAGCTAGTCTGTGACTGTCTACAAATCCTTAATCAACTGGCAAAAAACAAGATTGTTTTGATGTGGGTGCCAGGACATGAAGGAATCGAAGGCAATGAACTAGCAGCTGGCCTTGCCAAAAAAAGGAGCTTCTGCATCCTTCATTGGACCTGAACCATTTTGAGTCACAAAGTTTTATGTGAAAGATAAATTAAAATGATGGGAACAAAAAATCAAATTATATCTTTGGAGTTCCATTCCAAAATTGAATCATTATAAAGAATTTATAACTATATCAGCTAAAAGCTACTCACTTTAATCAACAGGAGTTGAGAACCATTGGACATTGCCTCCTGAGACACCATCCTATAGGATAGGTAAAATTAATGTGAATCTCTGTTATTTCTGTAGTAAAGAGCAAGAAACAGTGAAGTATATACTTTGCGACTGTAAATGTATTGAATGCCAAAGATTAAGGCACCTGGAATATGGATTTCCAACACAGGAGAAATCGCCTTAACTTTCCCCAGGAAAATTATTAACTTTTGAAGTATCAAATTGGACTGGAAAAAATAGATTAAGGCCGTGGCAGCCATGCCTTAAATAGTAGGTGAAGGGCTGCAGACTTTAATATACAATGATAGCCAAATTTAAACACAATAATTTAGCTAAATAATAATTATCATGTGAGACTCATAAGTTTACACAAAAATTCCTTCTGGATGGAGATGCTTGCTAATGATGTGAGTCTGCCTTCTGATAGTGTGTGACAGATCTAATTCTTTTCAAACACAAAAAAACTTCTTTCCAATAATTCACTTGTGGATGAAATTGTTTAAACTAAAGCAAATAACTTGCATGATTCCTCAAATACATCCTTATTTTCCTGGCACAATTTAAAATACTCCACTGTAGTAACAGACCTATACACCTCATCACCATATAAAATATGCAGTTCATTCTTTAAATGAACAATTCTTTGAAATGTCTTTGAATAACATCATTGTAAATTTTCAAAAGCTGAAGAAGAAAAATCTTTAACATAATTTTCAAATGTTAAGGTATCCACAAGGGCAAGAAACTGTAAACTGTCACAATCCTGAAACTTTACTTTCATTTCCACTGAAATGGAATCCAAAATTTGAAAGAATAACATCTTGAAAATTTGGAAAATTTCATCCTCTGTCAAGTTTTTATGTTCTCTTCTTTGAGTCAGATTGGTCAATTTTTTTGGTTCCTCAAATAATTCCAAAAAATATTGTCCATTTCGTTTATTGCTTATTAAATCATATGTCACCCTGATCTTTGAAATGCAGTAAGCAATGTTCAGTGATCTCTTGTGCAAAACTTCAAAAGGAATGTTTGTCAAAGTAAAAATGTCATTGAACTCTACATCCGGAAGAGTAAATTCGAAACTATTAATTTTGTTCAAATATCCCTTACTGAGCTGAATTGATCTTTTATCAGATTGTTTGCCATTCATAATATTATCAAACACTTGTTTCAATTTTTCCAATCTTCTACAATTACAGTGAGTAGTTTTGAGTTGGAACAGCACGCCGAGTTTCTGCTAAGGTTAGAATATGTCTAGCTGAAAATTAATCTAGTACCGTGTTCTTTTTGATTAAGGTGGAAAAATGAAGGAATCCCACTGATACTCACAAAGAGTATGCAACATTTGGAAATGAAATCTAAACTTTGTTGAAGCACCAAGTTTAATAGATCAGCTAAGCAATGCACAAAACCATATTCACGTGTTTTGTCTTTAATTTTCTTCTGAAGGTCATTTAAGTGATCTGGCATTACACTTGCCCCATCATAACATTGCACCACTAATTTGTTCTCGTATGAAAACTTGGACAAAACCCATCCAAAAGATTAAACAAAGCCTCAGGTGTTCCATCAGCACTAACATAATAGAATGCTAGAAAACATTTCCTCCTAACTTCACACATCTTATTATGATAGAACACTGTGATGTTTGAGTTATATCTCTATCATCAACTTCAATAGCCAAAAAGTTACTGTTTTGAATTTCATTTTTTACATCTTGTGTGTACCTACTCAGATATACAGTTTTGAATTATCATTGGAGTACCCACTGAATACGCTATTAATTTTCAAATAGATTCTGAATTTCCATTGAACTCCTCAATATTATTAAAGCAAGCAGTTCCTTGATATTTCCATGGTTTACTGAACTTACACTTTCATTGTGCCCCCTAAATCCAAGTTCTTGCTTACCTAAATATAGCATAGCATCTATAACCAGCTGGAAAAATAGTCTATTCATATGAACATTTTCATTGAATTGAACCATAAATAGCCTTGGATTTTCCTGTAGGGCATCAGAAATTGTATTACTATTCTTTCGAAAAGTGTTCAATTATAGTTTGCATTTCCGATGTTGAGCGATCTTTGAGCTGATTTATAGCTTGCATAATGTTCTTAAAATCCAAAAATATTTTCTTATTCCAGACATTATGATATTTATTGCAAAGTAAACAGGGCCAACACTAAAGTCTTTCTAAATTGGAGCTACTGCACAACCACAGTAATCCAGAAAACCAAGATGTTTTAAAATTAATATTATAGCATTTATCATTTTTTTTTCTTTTTATACAAAGATTTAATGACATGGTAGGTCTTCCAACTGTTAACATGTCTTTCTTATCCTCGTCTTTCCACCTGGAGAATGGTTGAGAAGTATATTACAAACTATGTCATTAATTGAATTTATTTCACAAACACAAACGATAACATCCACAAGCCATTGTAACAATAACAAAAGCATGACTCTTGAGTGTGATGTTGGTATATCCCTCCCCCTGGAACCTAAGCAAGCATGATTCTTTGAGAAGGACGTGAAAGATTCTCATGTGCTGAGACTATCCCAGCACATACAGGTTTAAAGTCGCAAGCAGAAAACATGTTTGTCATAGCAACCATGTAAACTTGAGGGAGAGACAGGGTTTGGCAGGCAGTATCTCTTCACATCCACTAGCAAGCAGTTGGTTAGAGATAGACAGAGCATACACTACTCTTGCCAAGTGCCATTTGCCAGCCTGTCGCCTGAGAATGCACAATCTTGTGAAGCTATGCAGACTGCAGAGAAAAAACAATGCAGAGCCCACCCTCTGGGAACAACTAGGCTGAGAATTATCAAATAAATACTGATTGCATAATTTTTTAATTTTTAAGTGCAAAGAAGGTGAAGGGACCCTTTATTCTCTTCACCCCAAAAATCACCACTGGATTAAGGGTATTCACAATAGATATTTTAGGTCACGGTGAAGAAAAGTCAGAAACCTATATGATGCACTTTACAATCTAATCTAATGTGTTTTAGACATTTGCGTGACCAAATGTATACCTTGAATCTTCTGTGATTAGCCTGTGAAGTCCTCTTCATTCTGAATGACTTTTCTATAACTGGTAAACCATAGACAGACAAAATCTAACTACACTAAAATGTAGATCTTTTGATGTACACAATTTATGTCAAAAGTTTTTGTAATATTTACCATTTCCAAGATATTCTTTATTATTGGTTTGAATTTTCAAATACTTGTACTTTTTTCAAGTGGTAACTAAGTGGCCATTCGTTTTTTTCTCATGGTCATGCAAAGAGGAAGGAATTTTAAAGCCATCACATACTGACTCGCTTTTTAAAACTGTGACCATCACTTTAGCCAGCTTTAATTTTCTTATACCTACAATGAAGTGTTTAAATTTGTAATGAAAGTTTATTTTGATTAACAAGAAGTAGATAGGACAATAGTCTTTTTTGGGATTAGTTTATAGAGGAGTGATTAGAGAAAGCTGTATGAATGCAACAAATCAGACTTTTTATAATTTTGCTCCTTTATGCATAATGCATTCTCTGTAAAATAAAAATTATCAAATGTGTTCTATGAAAATACTGGATAGCTAATATTAAAAGAGGTGAATGAATTGCTCACTTGTCACCTAATGGCAACAAATAGTATCATGTAATGGAAGAAATTGTAGCACGAGTTTTGTCAACAAATATATATTGCACGGTTTACCTTTGTTGTAGCAAACAATGTCAGAAAAATTCCAGATTATTTGCTCTGTATAGTTTTGTAAGAAAATATGCTTGCCCAAAGGATACAAGATCATTCTTTAGACTTTCAAATAATAGAGAGAAAAAGTTCCTTAAGCAACAATTTTTAGTGCAGACATACTACAAAACACTAACACACTGCATTGAAAGTGACCTCAGATTTTATACTGTTTATCCAGTGAATGCTTACTCTTTGCTTTTGCTGTCTTTTAGATCTGCCACATGGGTAAACAAATGTAAATGGGAGAATTTACAGTGAATCTTAAAAACTCAAGGTACAGAATATCTATACAAGCACAGCAGAACAGGTTCAGACTTTTCAGTTATCAATCTTCAACAATCCTAATTGCTAATATAAGCAAAAACAAGACTTTTTCATATGTTACTTCAAAGTAATTGACAAAGGTACATGTCTTTTATAGAAATATTCAATATTTTGAATTTTAAAACAGACTAAAGAGAACAGCAGTAACTTCCTTGAACTTAACAGACCCTTCTTACAAAAACTTGGGGCAAAATGCAATAAAAATCCTCAAAAATCATCATGGAAGTGAATCAGACTTGGCACTGGAGAGGCAGTTGATTCTTCATTACCAGACATAAAGTATGATTCTCCCCTGCTAGGTAGTCAGGGAGGACAGTAACAAAACCTTTCTGTGTTTATTAATTATTTCCTGGTTCAGTGCAGCTAAAATCTTATACCATATAATTTGGGGATGAATGCTATTCTGAATACTAAAAGTCCACATTAGCAGATGTTGTAAATAATGAACAATTTAATGTATAAAAAACAAAAATGGGCTCATAGTAAAAGAACAAAGGCTCATCAAAAATAGAAATGTATAATGTTATCTTACACTGGAAAGGGTATATTATAATGTGGCCTGTTAATTTGGTATTAAAAGGAGCATGGCCATCAAAAATGAGTGTACCTCAGAAGAACCATTAAACTGCAGTTACTTCTGAGAACAATCACGGTCCAGTTTTCAGCCTTTTTTTTTTTTTTTGCTTTTAATGTAAAATGCTGCACCATTATGGCTTCCAGTTGAACTTTAACATTACCAGAATACACTTAATTCAGTGAAGTTGATAATCACAGCCTTCTGCAGAATGTGAATACAAAGAAAGTCTTGGAACACAATTCTGACTCACTGAAAAGCCTACGAGCCATGGGCTTCCTTGCAGTGAGGATTTTAAGTAACACTTTAAATACACATGAAACAGTCAAATACATAGTTAACTGTCTAAGTTAGAAATTATGTTTTATTATAGTAGTGTGCTAGTGTCATATATTTAAAGATGTTGATCATTCTTAATTTGGATGTTTAGCACTTATTTGAGTTGTTTAAATTTAGCTTCCTCAGAATACCCCAGTGATGATATTACATCAATACAGATAGCAAGTAAAAAACCACAGTAAAATTTTCAAAATGTGTTTCCCTATCAATGCTTGTCTTCTTCTATGTCAGCTGTGCTCTGATGCATTTAAAAAACACAGTATTATTTCTAAAATAAATGCTGGAGTAAAAGGATAGTGTGCCCCATTAACATTTCAGTTTGTAATGAGCACGTCCAATGCTCATTGATAAATATTTCAGTGGTAAATAGTTATATGAAGAATCTGATGCAAAAAATTGCCACAAGAAACAACACAATTCATTAT
The DNA here is from genome assembly GCA_030765065.1 of Deroplatys truncata. Classification (NCBI taxonomy): domain Eukaryota; kingdom Metazoa; phylum Arthropoda; class Insecta; order Mantodea; family Mantidae; genus Deroplatys; species Deroplatys truncata. Next base: position 39,122,459 of record CM060980.1, read on the forward strand.
GAAGGTTGCTGAAGTCATGCATGATATAGGCTTATAATAATTGAATTTCAAATACAGTAATTTTGTTCTTAAATTTCTACTCCAAACATACCTGTGATAAACTTGTAATTAGTAATAATTTAATCTCTTATTAAAATAACAAAGCAGTTTTTCCTTATTCATCTATTTGTTTTAATTCAGCTACCATTTATGACAAGCAGTGTGTATGCATTTACTCCTATAAATGAAATTTCATGGGAAAGGAAATAAAGCCTAAATTTAGGGTACCTCCTTGGCACTTGCTGTTTAATGTTACTAGATAGTAACATTGTCATTGCTTACAATAAGAAACAGGCAAGCTTTCCAGTATTGGCTTTAGAGTGTATTTGGAATTATTATGATAATCATGGACCAGTGCATGGAGTTTCTGAAAGTACATGAGCAAAGCAATACAATTTTCCTGATGCTGTGCTATAACCCTTTCTGTTACGTAACTCTTCAAGTTTTAATTTCTCTTCAATTCCCTTCAGTGATTGCTTTTGCATTTTTTATTTTTACTTTTTCTACTTCTTACCACCCAAAAATTTTATACTGAGATTTCACTGCAAATACATGTTTTGAGGCCCCATAATAAAAAATTTAGAAAAAGGTCCATGTATATGTGTGTCCGTGAACAGCATCAACAAAAAAGTTAGTTAAATACCAAACTTGTTCAGCATCCTCTAAGGACGCGATGCAAAGATTTTCTAGAATCCCCCCACCTCTGACTACCTTTACATGGGAAAATTTTGGTTGTTTTAGTTTTTAAAAAATGGCACCAGGAATTTTTATTAAAACAGCATATGTTTAAAATAATTGCATGATGAATAAAATGTATATCTTGAATTTTCTGGGAATAGCCTGTGAAGTCCTCTTCATTCTTATCTCGTTAAATTACAAAATCAAATAGTTTTTTTTGTGGCATTAACCATTTCCAAAATATTCTTTACTATAGGTTTTAATTCTCAAGTGCTTAAAACTTTTTTAACTGCAAAATTGCTATTCATTTTTTTTCTCATGATCATGCAAAGAGAATGGAATTTCAAAGCCATCACATAGCAAATAGTTCTTAAAAGATATGACTATTGCTTAAGACTATTGTATTCCCTTATTATCGTTTCACCTGCATGGAAATATATAATAAAACCATTTCTGCAAATGTTTGTTTTGATTAATATGAAGTAGATAGAAAAATAGGCTTTTGAAAGAAGTTTGTTGAAGAAAGGTAGAGAAGGTCATGTGAATGTAATACATAATAATTTTTTTTCACTACCTACCCTATAATGACTACCCTGAACTAAAAGTCATGGAACACAACCATGCAAGTTCTGCTTATCTTCTCAGAGGTGTATCAGAAACCTATCACCAATATGCATGCAATAACACAATGTTTTGGTGGGTTGTAAAGCAGTGCAAGACAGCCAAGCTAAAAATGTGTATACTTCTACTGACTGAGTATGAATCTTTCAGAAAACACGTTTGAAACGAATATTTCAGTAAATGACTAACTCAAATCTGTACATGCACAGAGTTAATAGTTCCAAGTAGATCTAGGAAACTCAGGTGTAAAATTTTTACTTTCTCTACTATGTATAGTAAGTAGGGGAAGTATTGCATTCCACCCAAAAACTTGATACCGAGATTTCACATGTTTTGAGGTGCACTGAATGCATATAAAGCAGTTTTGGAAACATGTCCGTGTGTGTGTCTATCTGTGAACAGCATTACTCAGAAATGAACAATTGGATAAACACCAAACTTGGTATTTAGGTTCAGTATCTTCCAGAGATGTGACACGAAGGTTTTCAAGAAAATCCCCCCACCCCAGATTACCCTTTACATGGAACATTTTTCGAAAATTTTAATTTTCTCAAAAATGGCTCTAACGATTTTGATTACAATATCATATATTTAAGATACTTTCATGACAAATGAAATGTATATCTTGAACTTTCTGGGAATGTCTCCAAAAGTATTCTTCATTGTGAAGACTTTTGCATAACAGGTAAACCATAAGAGATAAACAAAATTTTACTACACAAAAATGTATGCGTTAAAATACACAATTTATGTCATATACATTTTTTTTTGTTGAGTGAACCATTTTTGAGATATTGCTTGTTATTCCCTTAAATTTTCTAATACTTATACTTTTTCTCAAATGGGAATTCATTATTAATTTTTTTTTGTCCTGGTAATGCAAAGGGAATGGAATACTCCACATAGCAACCAGTTCTTATATTATTTGACTATTGCTTAAAGCCTACCAATTCCCCTTGCATCTACAAGAAAATTAGCAATAAGATTAACATCTCAATTAACATGAAGCATATGGAGAATAAGCGTTTGTAAAAATAGTTTGTACAAGAGTAGAAAAAGTCATATGAGTGTAACACATCAGATTTTTTACCTGCTATTAGCAAATCTCTTTAGTAGCCTGAATCTATGGTTTCATAAACCAACCATATGATAGTCTAAAAGTTAACTAATTCAACTAAAACTTATCTGGATAAACCTGAATTTCTGAGTTAGTGCAATTACACAAAGCTATTGGTTATCTCTGTATTATAACTCAAAAAGTCCCTCATTTAAGCTCAATTTTTGAAGATTTAGAAGCTTGTAACAGTGATGTGTCATAATTTAAAATAGAGAGTTGAGGGTTGTTACACTACATCACTATGATATTCTTACTTGAACGCGTTTCGGGAGACGGCTTGTTCCCATCGTCAGCATTTTCTCTCAACTGATTTTTGCCGGTCATCGTCTGGGGGATGTGTGTGGTTTGTGGTGTTCTCTGGTGCTGGGCTGATGAACCTCCAAAGGCTGTTGGGTGGCGGCAGTTCAAAATTCATTAGGTGATTCTTGTGTTTGACAATATGTATTTTTTCCCAGATGTCCAATTCATTGCTGCTGTTGATCGGTTTTAAGAGTTTTATGTTTGGAGTGATATCATGGTTTGAAGACCAGAAATATGTGCTACTGCTGATTTATCTTGCTGCTTTTGGTAAATGCATCTCATATGCTCTTTAAGTCTTATTTCAAGATTTCTTTTTGTTCTTCCTATATATACCAGGTTACATTCATTACAATCAATTTGATATATACCAGCTGATTTATCGTTGGAGATAGGATCTTTTGTTCTGTTGCATAGTAGTTTCTGTATGTTGTGGTTATTCTGTGGAGACAGGATGATGTTGTATTTTTTGAAAATCCTTTGAAATTTATGATGTGTCCAAGGGTGATAAGTGAATTTTCTATATGCTTGTGGTTTTTGTTGTCTGAGTAACGTAGTCATTTGTTGGATGTATTTCTGTCTTTCAAACCTTTTTATCTTCTTATCTATTGTTTTTTTCTGGTATCCATTCATAGTGGCTATGTTGATAATGTGTTGGTATTCTTTCTGGTATTCCTCTTTCTCCATTGGTATATGTACTAACCTGTTTGTAATACTATTTAAAATTGCATGTTTGTGCCTTGTAGGATTGTAGCTATTATTTTTAATATAGTTTTCTGTGTGCGTTGGTTTTCTGTAAATGCCAAACGTTAGTTTGTTGTGTGCATTATTTCTGATGATCCTGATGTCTAGGTAAGGTAATTGGCCATTTTCTTCTTTTTCCATTGTGAATTTTATAGATATTTTTTGTAAATTTAATAATTTCAAAGCATCCTCTGAAAGTTTTTTTGGAACAATAGCAAAAATATCATCTACATACCTATACCAGGTTTTGAATAGATGTGGGAAAGATTTAGTAATATGGGATTCAAAATGGCTCATATATAGTTCTGCTAAAAATGGTGAAAGGGGGTTTCCCATAGTTAGGCCTGAGGTTTGTTTAAAGATTTTGTGATGGAATGAAAAGAAATTCTGGTCCAGACATAATTTTGTTAGTTTCAGGTAATCTTCTGTTTGTGCTCTAGGTGTGCCATTGTTTAATATCCAATTTTCTAGGAGTGGTAATAATTCTTCTTTTGGTATGCTTGGGAAGAGTGCAGTGACATCAAATGATACCATCATGTCTGTGGGTGATATATTTATATTTGAAAGGTGACTGGTTAATTCTAAAGAATTTTTTATGCTAAGACTTTTGAACATAGGCATGGAGTTGAAGGTATTTGAAAGCCATTTTGCTAGTTTATATGTGGGAGAGTTTATGTTATTCACTATGGGCCTCATTTTGTTGCCGAGTTTGTGTATTTTTGGTAGTGCATATAACCTAGGTATGATGGGAAAATCTGGTTTAATTCTGGATTTTTCGGCTTTTGTTAATGTTTTGGTTTCTATCAATGTATTTTGGAGTGACTTGGTGCATTCTTTTAATGGATTTTTGCTGATTTCTATGTACTCTGGGTTATGTAGTAGTTGCATAACTCTAGATTCATAATCTTCTTGGTCTAATATCACTAATGTGTTTCCTTTGTCTGCTTTGGTGTATACTACAGGTTTTGACTTTAGAGATTTGATAAAAAAAAAGTCCCTCATTTGCAATAGGAATAGGTTTATGTGAGCGCATGAAGTAACTGAGCTTAAAATTATGTACATTTCTGTAGTATTTCATTACTCATTGCTTCAATAATGGACTTATAGGACAGAAATAGAACTTTTGATTTTGATATGCTCATGTTATTTGGAGAATTTGATCCTTCGCTTCATACTACTTCCAGTTTTAATTCATATTATAACACACAAATGAGCTTGTAGTGCTAATGCTATCCAAAATACATTTCAAGGACTGAAGGAAAACATCAACATGGCATGAATTGCCAGAATTCAAACTCAGGCCCACACCATACCAATAAAGAACTGTATATGTTTATACTTAACAACCAGGAAACGCATTCAAGTATCTGTGCTCTTCATGATTCAGATTTTTTAAATTAAGCAATGTGAGCAGTAGTGGAGTCCTGTTGAAAGTATGATTGCTGGCATTCAATGTCTGTTGATGGTTGTAAAAATAGTTTTCATATGTTGTTTCAGTATTTTGACCAATGATAATAGCCTAAAAACCCTTATTGTGTATGCCTTCAGAACACACCACTTAACAATTTTTACTTTCTCTAATACGTATAGTAAGTAGGGGAAGTATTGTATTCCACCCAAAAATTGGATACCAAGATTTCACTGGAAATATATGTTTTGAGCCCCCTGAATCCAAAAAAAGCATTTTGGAAAACATGTCCATGTGTGTGTCTGTCTGTGAACAGCATAACTCAGAAACGAACAGTCGGATAAACACCAAACTTGGTATTTAGGTTCAGTATCTTCCAGAGATGCAACACGAAGGTTTTCAAGAAAATACCCCCACCCCAGATTACCCTTTTTATGGAAAATTTTTCGAAAATTTTAATTTTCTCAGAAATGGCTCTAATGATTTTGATTAAAATATCATATATTTAAGATACATTCATGACAAATAAAATGTATGTCTTGAATTTTCTGGGAATGTCTCCAAAAGTATTCTTCATTGTGAACGACTTTTGCATAACTGGTAAACCATAAGCGATAGACAAAAGTTTACTACACAAAAACTGTAGATCGTGTTAAAATACACAATTTATGTCATATACATTTTTTTTATTGAGTGAACCATTTTCGAGATATTGCTTGTTATCCCTTAAATTTTCCAATACTTATACTTTTTATCAAATGGGAATTCTTTGTTCATTTTTTTTTATGTCCTGGTAATGCAAAGAGAATGGAATGCTCCACATAGCAAACGGCTCTGAAAATATTTGACTATTAGAAAATTAGCAATAAGATTAACATCTCGATTAACACGAAGCATATGGAGAATAAGCGTTTGTAAAAATAGTTTGTACAAGAGTAGAGAAAGTCATGTGAGTGTAACGCATCAGATTTTTTCAGAATGGAGTAAAACTTCAAGCAAGGTCAGGTTTTTCTGCACTCCAGTATAGATTGATTTGTGAAGTAACATGACCATTCAATCTGAGCTGAGTTTCGTCTAAGAATATGATACATTCTGGATTTATTCAGCCAACAGCAATATCATCCAGCATTTAGTTACAGAACTGAACGCTAGTTGTCAGATCGTGCAGTTGCAATTCATGGACTACTGTAATTTTATAAAGTCTTAATTTAAAGGCATTTCAAATTAAAAGCTTTAAAATTGACAGGGGGACTTTTCTTTTGGGCTACTACTCACACTGCTTATGAATCACTTAGATTGACTAGGGGATTTTTGAGGGCAGAATTATTAGTACTGGGCCCTCTCATAGCTCCGATATGATACCTGGTGATTTTTATTTCTAGGAAAAATCTAAAAAACAAAGTGTATAAAAATAACCTGCATACAATAGAACTAAAATTATCACAGGAGAAATTGTGAAAAACATACCTGTGGAGATTATAGCAATCCATGGGAAATTCATATGCAGATGCTGGAAATGTATTGCTGTTGAGGGAGGTCATATTCAACATCTCATATAACACAGGTTAATGGCATCATCATCATCATCATCATCATCATCATCATCATCACTTTTCAATATAATTTTGTGCTTTTTAAATATCATTTTATGCTTCCAATAAAAACCCATTTATGCACCGAGGTGCTGCATCTCTTTTCTCCATTTCTGCCACCTTGGTTGCACAACACATGGCTGTGCTCCTATGCCCTGCAACCTAAATAACCTCTCTGTGATATAAAGATGTGGTTAATGCCATGGCAATGTGTGATTTCTATACCAGCATAATAATTACACAAGTATAGAAGTTAACAAATCTATTACCTTTGTAATGTTGTATTGAATGCTCAATTTGGAAATTTTTGTTTTAAAACACTATTACAGAATTATATTGTGTTACTAAAATCCTACATTCCAAGGTACTCTTTGTTCCCACTCTTAAAAGTTCCATATTTATCCTCTGAGCGCTTATCCAGTACCTTTCAATACAGTTCTTGGTAAATGCTGGGATAAATGAGTGATGAAGAAATTAAGTGTTAGTTGATTAAAAAAGTTATCAATTTGGGTGAGATTTTAGCACATACTGTTTAAATTTTTCTTGTGAACAGAGCTGCAAAAATGAGATGATGCAGAGTTTATTGACTTATTGATTGATAATATTGCTTTATATTATTCATGTATGAGATATTCTTAATCTTTATAAAAAAGATCTCATGGGGATATGAAAGTAGTAACAATCTGAAGAATTTAAAATAAACAGAGTTGAAGGTTGTTACACTACATCACTAAAATGTTCTTACTTGAAGGCGTTTCGGGAGGTGGTTTGCTCCCATCGTCAGCATGATGGATGATGGAGGTTCATCAGCCCAGCACCAGAGAACACCACTAGCCACACATATTCCCCAGACAATAACTGGCAAAATCAGTTAAAACATGCTGACGATGGGAGCAAACCATCTCCCGAAACATGTTCAAGTAAGAACATTTTAGTGATGTAGTGTAACAACCTTCAACTCTCTTTATTTTAAATTATGACACATCACTGTTACTAACTTCTCAATCTTCAAAATTAATTAATAATCTGAAGAACTTTATTTTAATGTACTGAGCATATTTTTCTGTTACTTAGAAAATTTATAAGTCATCATCAAAATATTTATGGACAGTGGTTGGCTGGTACCAGTTCATATACCAGTATGGGTTGTGGTGGAAACAATACATGTAAATATTAACATTTTATAATCATAAGAATGATCTTCAGCCATTTGTGTTCTATTACAGCTCCCTGATGTTATAATGAGAATATTGCAAAATATACTATAAATGTTTAAGACAACAGAACATTTTGAAAATAACAAATTACAGCTGAGGTTAAGTCATAATGTTGGTATTCCAATTTGATCAAAATACAGTCAATGTATATATATGTATATATATATATATATATGGATATGAAAATAATTTAAGTTTAGACATGTGAATTAATATTACAATTATGTGGTTCTTTACATAAATGCAAACTTAAGAAAGCTTAAAGCAAGAATAACTACACTGTACATGTTTTTTACACAGTAGTATAAATATGTAGAAGAGTTTTTAAGAATGTTGTAAATATACTGGAGTATAAATAGATAAGAACTTGCCAAACTGATGCGTCAAAATATTAAAGCAGGCCTTCTAACAGAAAAAAAAAAACAACTTGGCCCACATAACAAGGAGGTATTTGTTCCAAGCCACATCACTGTACCTTCCTTATGCTAACACACAGGGTGGTAACTCAAAGGGGAGTAGTTGCCTGCCATATTCCACCATAATGTAAATTCCTCGTCACTTTTCCGTCAGTGATAATCGCAACACTTGTTCCAACATTTCTTCTTCTTGTCTTCTCTGGCGTTCTTCTTCTTCACGTTCCCTCTGTGACAGAGCTAAAGCCATCTGTAGGTCATGATCTGAAGCTACAGGTGAGTCTGATTCTCCTCCATCAGGGCTGGCACGCAGGGCTGTGGAGGAGCCACTCTCTAAGCAACTAGCTGATAGGTTCTGCTTGTACAGATCTAAGCTGTCCTGGATTGCCCTACAATATATACATCAAGGTTTCTAAGTACATAACTTCTATTATTAGCACTAATGGGTAAAGCATGAAATCTGTATTGAATTAAAAAGAATGTTACAATCATCTTGGCAACAAAAAGTACAAAATTAAAGTATGGTGCATAGGATCATAGCTGTTGATGAGCTCAAAGGTATTAATGTAAACGTATTAACTAGCATTTACCTGTTGGTTTACGCTAAAATTAAGTGCATGGGATGCATTCTTTCAGTTCACTTACAGAAGATTGCAGCTTTTAAAGCACAACACTTGAGAACTGAATTTGCAACTACCTTAAGTGTAACTTAAGCAAGCATTATTAGATAGCTGAGCACTACTGCAAAATATAAAACTTCTAAGTAAAATAATATGCAATTTGTTTATTAGAAATAATTTTCCTTCTTTTCTTTTTTAGATTAAGTTTTCATTTATTCTTACTGATTATTGTAGTAGTGAAAATGGTGAATTTCTGCTTAATGTTTATACATTATTACATAGTTATGTTGGAAAGTCAAGTATTTTAGAGAATGACTCAACAATGTACACAATTCTTTTGACAAAGCTGATCTTTTATGATAGATACTCCTATTCATTTTGCCTGGCCCAGCATTGCATATCTTACACAGGTTTAGGTACATGCACATGTCAACTAAGCCATTTTTACAGCTGTTTGTGTGTGCGTACTATGTTTAACATACTAAACAAAGAGCTACCATAAACAAGGATAATAAAGGAGCACTTATATCCTTACCTTAATTATTCCACAATAAAATAATACAAATTAAAGGAGTTGTTTCAAAATATTCTTGTACAGACTCTTATTACACTCAGTAGAACCAGATAGCTCATCATAAACCATTATCATCTGCAAATTGCTCCAGTTAATTTTGGCAATACTTTTATCTACCAGTCATTATTGAAGGTCTAATGCCAACTTTTAACCTGTTTAGCATATATTTGGCACTGAATGTGCTTGAAATTGTTCCACTGATATGTAGATATTCCATGCTGCACTACATACCATGAGCTAATGTATTCACAGGACTCTTTGAGGTACCAAAGCATAATTTTACGGACACTCTTTCCCACCAAGATTTTTCAAGAAAATTAGGTAAAAAACGTAAAATAGAGGGGCATTTTAAAATTGCCTAGAAATGATTATGTATTCCTTATATAAATATAATTATATATGTAGCTATTTATTTTTCAATTGAGTCATTCTTTGTTTCACATCGATCAGCATAATATCAAATTTTTAAATATAGTGAACCATAAAAACATTTTTAATATATAATATGCATAAGTATAATAGAAAAGTAGAATTTTTTATCAAAACTGGAATATATCCCATGTACAGTAGAGAGAATACATACATACATACAGTGGAGCATGATCATAACATTCTATAAAAGAAATAGACAAATAAAAACATTTATTGGAAAAATCAAGAGATAAAGCCTGGAAATTAGAATGAAGGAACATGCCAGGGAGATGAATGACAAATAGATGGACAAGTCATCATCAGCACCACATTTGTACCACAAAATCAAACATGTAATAAAGCTTCTGAAATATGTAAACAAGTCTCTAGAACTGAGTATGTGGGAAAACATCTTTATTGTAAAGAATGTTAAAAAATTAATGAATTTCAATATACTGACAATAAGTGTCATCAGATTCACACTTGGATGAAAGAGGGCAACACTATGCAGACAAGAAAATCGACCATCTATACCAACACAAGTCAACCATAGTAATGATGGGAATGCCCTAAAATATGTCCATTTAATCTAAGTGGAGCTAATACATGTAATAATTGTTGATTCATTTAATAAAATATTATACCATATAACTGCTTATAAATGATCTTAAGTCACCAACAACAACAATGAAATTTTGCACTATCATGTAACACTAATCCTGTAATTGCATTTTTATTTAGGAGATCAATCAGATCGCCAAATGTTAATGCTTTGTCATCTGTTTTAGTATAGTCACCTTTTTCTGAAATAAAAGACTTAATTCCCTATGATTATATTTATATATTATCTATTATGGATAAGAATTCTCGCCTGCTTTTTGATGCAAAATGATTTACGCTCACTGCAAGAAGTCATAGCTGTATATCCGGAAAATACAAGACAGGAGGTAATATGCGAACTCTTAGCGACTGCAAGCAGTGAGAATTGTTCTGCAGAAATTATGCAATAAAGAAGAAAGAGCGAAACATAAAGAATGAAACATATTTAAGTCAAAGTTTGATGGTTTTTCTTCACTTATTAAGCTTGCTGTAATCAATATTTTAATGTAATGATATGCTAAATTTATAACAATGAAATGGAAATTAATTAAGGTGTTGCCTTTATCTGCTATACTAATCTATTCTATTAAACATTTCACAAAAATTGATCATTTGTCTAGAGAACTTATTTTAACATCATGCTATATAAATGAATAGAGGGTGTGAAAGTTCTGTTTTCAACAGCTGTGTTGTCTTCTAGTACATCACTGATTTATCACTATTCAAGTCAAAGTAATATTCTGGATAATTAGGGGGGATGAAAGCTCTCTAACAACCCTCAGAAATTAAACCTAATAATTGTTTTAAGTTCTAGAATATTTTGTTGTAAGAAGCTAAGTTAAAATTTAAAGCAAAATTTTTAATTTTTTAAATAACATACCTCTATTATGATGTACATTCTCAGTTATACAATACAAAACTCATCTAGATGTAGGATTATAAAATTCTCTGTATTCGGCAAAAGGAAGACAGGACAACATTGACATTCTTCCTATATATATATTAGCTTAAATTATACCTGTACTTTATTGGAAGTACTATAAAAATTCATTGCAGTGACATACATTTTAGCACCAAAATCTGAACAACTCAAAGGTTGTTCTGACACTAAGCATTATGCAACCGAATGAATATAATACTAACTCAGCATTTCCACTACTAACAGCAGCAGAATATTATACAGCTTCAAGCTAAATTTCAAGCTCAAAATTTAAACAGTAACAAAAAGTTTTTATTAATTATTCACCATTTTTGTCATCATCCATTAACTTTGAAGCATATTCAGAAAAATATCTAAGGTGAAAATGCAACATTAAATGTAGAAAATTGTGAATTTTAACATAGTACTTAAACTTAAAACTGCCTCCTAGCACTAAATAAATAACTAAACAAATAATAATAAAAATAATAATAGAACACACAACTAATAAATTAGAAAATATAATACGCAACCAGGATTTCAAGCATGAGAATGTTGGCATTTGAAAAATCCAGAAGTTGCATTAAACAATAGCTGCATTATTTTACAAAATGTTTATTCATGCAAATCATTTTCATTCACATAACAGTGGATTGTTTACAAGATGCAGTCTAAACTTATCCTAATGGTGGTTCTGTCACTTCAAGTAGAATAATTACTCTGGAAGAAGCATTCTTTATAAATGTACATATAATTTTTGTTTTATAATGCTCAATTTCAAGAATGTTGGGCATGCACAAGAGCACTGAGGGAAGTGAAAGAGTGAGGCTTATAAGGGAATGGAGATGGCACTCATATTGATACCGAGCTGAAACTTTTCTGGTATAAGTGACATCTCATCAGGTGGTCATACACCAAAATTCAGCTGCCCCTTTGAGCTTTTTAGTGTATGCATTTGATGCACAAACCCATAAAAATGGCATACAAATATACACTATTTCCATCCCTAAGCAATATCTTCTGGTTGCAGCAACATGTTTTGCGGCTACATTTATTTTGGTTCACTATCAGCAGCATTTTTGGGTTTGTCTCTGAGATCAGTCCTGCTTATAGAATATAAATCCAACTAATGATCTTGAATTCAAATTGCTATATTTGTTCTTCTGACAAAACAAATTTCACAAGAGAGGAAATGGGCGGTTGTTACTGATCTAACAGAAATTAATTCTGCAGATGTTGATGTCTATTTGGAGGCAATAACAGAAATACACACAGTATATGGTGACAGTAACAAGAAAATAGTTTTGTCTTTTATCTTAATTATCCAAAGAAGAAATAACTTCAAACCCAACTGATGTTACAGGTCCAACCAATGTAAAGAAATCTCCTGAATATACAAGGCCCATTGAATACAATTTAAAATGGTCAAAAATAATCCTGAACTATGTGAACACAGAAATTTCTCTTTCAGTGTGTGTGGTAAAGGACAAATTTTTGTTTCAGTCAACTAACCTTTCATTTGGGCCTAGTTAAACACAAGTGTCTTGCATGTTTGGCTGGCATGTACCACTCCCCTTCCTCGCATGACTGCTGCTGATATTTCGATATTTCCATAAAAAGGGGCAGATGAGTTTTGATACCAGAATCTTAACAGGATGTTCATTCTGCCAGTGAATTTAAATAAAGTTTCATGATGAGATACCTCTATAATAAGGAAGTAAAACTGTCAATATTGTAAAACCAAGGGAGGGTATGGAGAACAACATTCTATTTTAAATCAAACAAGGCATAAATGAGAAATGAGATCTTTGAATTCTACATGTGTATGTATTAATGCTAAAGCTTTGTTTTAGACAGGTAGCTGTATATAACCAAAATTACTGAATTCTGCCGAACATTTAGTGTATCTTGCAGAGAAGGTAGGGGAAAGAAGAGTGCACAAAAGTAATAATAGTACTTCTAAGTGCCTTCAGAATCAACATGAGTTCAACAAGTATTACTGTGAATAGAGAGTATCATTATGTTTTTATTTTTACCTATCTGATCTTACATTGCAACTTCTCAAAAATATTATTTCCATGTGACAACAATATCATGCTTGGATCTTTCTCTGTACTACTAAGCCATAATCTGGTAGGGCACTATGCATGGATTCACTATCTATAAGGGTGAAGCAGGTTGGGATTCTTCTTCTCTGTAGTGTTTTCTTCTTCACTGTTTGAGAGGCAGAAATGAAAGAACTTACCAATGGGTGAGCTCAGGAGACACAAACTAAGCACAAATGAAACTGCCCAAGTTATCACCTTACAACACATGTTAAGGGGCAGTTTTTCAATTAAAATATGTCCTTTGTGATGCAACTGAAATGCTATATTCTGTAATCATTTCAGGATAAACTTAATTTAAAACTGTTTATGAGTATCACAAAAAAGCTTCTAAGACAAAATGAATGAATGGATTTTATTTCAGCTTCTATAACTACACATTTCACACAAAAACAAATTTTGATCACAATGATACATACCATTACTCTTTCCATTTATCTAACAAATAATCTATGCTTAAAGTTGCCTCCGTGGTTGTTATGTCAGATTCGCTACCTGCCTAGAGATGAAACTGCAGCTTATAGTGACTGTGCCAATTTATTTAGATTGACATTGTAGAAAATTTATAGTTTTAAGAATTTGAAATATTTCTTTTCCATTTCTCTTCAATTTTCCCCCAGTAATTCACCAATCCTTTTGATCTCCATTATATTTCTAGTTTTCAAAGTGTTATCTTAATTATCTCTTTCTGTGACTGCAGCCATTTTGAAGGTACAAATTGGTCCCTTTATAATTTAGTTTCTTCACATTCTAAAATGTAATGCAGATCACTTTCTGTATCTCCACACAATGGACATTTATGTATGCCAATTTCGCCCACCCTCTCTACCTAATTTATTAATATTTCTATATATTTTTCCCTCCCCCAATCCTGTTTAATTTCTCTGTATAACATTAAAGTTTTCTCATACCTAATACTGCTAAAAATTTCTTGTTTATTAATATTCTGAGACATAAAATAAATAAACACATAACAATGCATTTCCTCTGCCTTACTTGTATGCTACCTGGATATTTTTGAAGTAAAAAACACATGACCTTAAAAGTTCGTTTCTTACCCATTTTCACAATGTGCCATAAAAATGTGCTTTATCTTATTAAAAGAGGCTAAGCACCAAACTAAAGCTTTTGTTAGCTACAAGATAACTCTTGTTACACAATATACAATGTGATTTTAAAGCTTCAACTGCAAATAAGGTTATGAAATTGTGATAAAACATCCCTTTCAGCTTTACAGACTTTGAGACACAATGATAAAACTTTGTTGGTAATTATGTTTTGGTAAAAGCTCTGCTGAAAATAATGAGGCAAATGTCCTATACATTCTGGTTCAGCAGAAATTAAGTATTAGTTTCAAACTCAATTTTTAACTCCTTGTATTCACAAATGCAAGGTGTTGGGGTAGGAGTTCACAAACTTAAAAGGCAGGCTTCTGGTATTAAACTATAACATTAGTTCCTCTTCCATGTTTCTCTCTAGCGAATTGTTTCATAAATAAAATGTGTTGACAGTTTGACTGCCACTATGTCAACACCCATTTATCTTTTACTTCTGAAATTAGCATAGTTAGGTAGGGCTTCAAAAGATGAATGATTAATGTCTTTACATTTTACTGCTAAAATGAGTCGTTTAGCCACAAATTTATGGTATTGAAACAGTTAGTAATATTATTTGTCCAGGAACTCTTGCTTACATAAATGGTTTTCTATGTGTCTGCTGAAATAAATTTATGGGGTTACACTTGGCAACTGTATGACAGTGATGTATGTTTAGAGAGGAAGGTCAGGCATGTTGACACAACTACCTACCTAACCACCTCACTACCTGTGCCAAGTGCCAGGTTTGTCAGTGTTTCAGATGTATTGAATGCCTACACGATTTGAAACAGAGCATTTAGAGCTATGGCAGTTTTTTCAAATCAAGAGTATCTAAATATACTGCTTACATATGGCAAACCTGAGTGCAACGTGCATGAAACTCAACGCTTGTATAGGAATAAGTTTGCTAACAGGAGAATTCCAAATCCATGATCATTTACTACAGTAAGTCAGCGAGTACAAGAGTCAGGAAGCGTGATTCTGCATCCTGAAAACCTAGATCTACAGTGCTCAAATGTGGTACTGCAGATGGAGGAAGCAATTTTGATTCTGATAGAAGAGGATCCAGGTGCTAATACCTACGATATTGCAACTAATGTTGGTGTATCAAATTGACTGTTCATAGAACATTAAGGGAACAGCTACTTTGCCCATATCATATCCAAAGAATGCAACATCTAATGCACTTTATCTCTCTTCTTTGTATTTTCAGTACTTCAAAATACGACTTTACAAGTATATAAATATACATTATCAAAGAAATATGGAGATATAAAGTAATAAAAGCTATAATTTGGTAGGGTATCATCACTGTTTACCCATTCAACGTGGGTGGAATGTTTTCAAACAGCAAGAATGAACGCCACATCCACTCCACTTTATGCTATTCCATCATATTACATTAACCTAGCATGTTTTTGTTTCCCCATCCTTCTTGCTTTCTTTTTTGACAGCATCCTTAGAGGTCTTCCCATTTGTTCCTTTTTTATCCTATAAACTACTGTTTCTGAACACCGGTAGCCTTAGCTGTTTCTTTTACTGCCTTACTAACACTCATTTTAATTGAATAATCTAACACATTCATTATTAATTTACACTTCTATTTAGTTTACCAACATTTTGTCCCTTCCTAGCCTCTCCCTCCATAACTATAACTATAAATGTTTATGTAAAATGTTAAATAAGTAATCCACATAACACTTCACAGTGTTTCATTCACTATAAACGTACACACTTCCTTACAAATGATGTTAACCTTTACTGCGCTCTGCCTCGCATTTAGTGTCTGTTAGCTGAATAGATGGATAACTTTTGTTTATCATACACAATGAAAGCAAGAAGTTACAGGATTCTGGCTTCTTTTAAAAACTGTCTCCAGCCCTCCCCAACATTTTCCTTTGCTTGGTCCCTACTGTAAATTCAATAACAAAAAAGTTTCTCATGAGCTAATTTTTCTGCTGCAGAGGTATAGAATTTTCTGAAAATATTTAATTTAAAAAATTATAACGCTCGTCTTATTAAAGACTGAGAATTCAAACTTGGAAGGTATCAGCACTCTAGTTTACTCTAGCTATGGAAAAAATATTGTTGCGTTCTATTCTTTAGTTTATTAGTTACTGCATGATAAGCATAGAAACAGCAAATATCGGACTTTTACTGAAAAATTTGTTTTCTTTAGAAATTTGTGCCCACAAAATCTATAAAGGCTACAAAAATTATATAATGATAGAGAAAAATACTCTGCATAGGATAATGTGCTCAAAGCTGAAAATTACAACAACTGAATATTTATATTAAGCTATTAACAACTTCGCAACAGTGTGAGAGTAGAAAAGGACAAAGTTAATGGCCACTTGTATGCATTGAGCTCTCAGAAAAATTGGGGGGGGGAGGTGATTTTTTATGGGGGAATGTGCCATAGCCTTTGCGGGGGAATGGGCATCCCTGTAATGGTAAAAATAAAGCCCAGAGTTGGACAGCGAAGCTGTAATGGGAAGTTTTTCCCCTTTGATAAAGCATTTATAATTATAAATTAAATGATAATGCCTTATGAATAGGGACAGGATTTTAATGCAAAACCATACTTTTACTCTGCTGTCAGAGAGTTGCTCATTTGGTATGTGAGTTAATTACTAAATTTCCAACAGTTTAAACAGTATTTTATAATGCATATAATGCATATTTTACCTCTTTTGTTAATAAACATAATATTTCAGCAGTTTGCAAATTATGCTGCATATTTTTTGTTTTATTTATTTTATCTTCACATTGTGGCATTTAGCAGGGTTTTAGGAGATTATTCCAATGTATTTGGGGGGAACATAGAAGGTATATACTACCACATGTTTATATCTCTGTCTCTTTTGTGTACATGCGTGTTGTAGTGTGACATTAAATCCAAGTATGTTACAGGCAGAACGGATTAAGAACCTGCTTGAAGGCCTTAAGCCTCTGTATGTCGAAGCTTTGTTGCCTCTTAACCTTCAGACAGTGGAGGTGATAATGAACAAAACAGTTTACCTTATGGTTTCGGTGCAATGCTCATTTAAAAACTCACAGAGAACACATTGTTGGTGTTGTGTGGCACTCCTGTGAGAACTTAGCATTGTCATTATCCTATTTTTGTCATGTCACAGTAACAGATACTCTGTATGGAGAATGCTGAAGTGTTTCCCAGCCAAATTTCTGAAGCTTATCCCTTACCAGATTGGCAGTATGGAGTGTGCTGATTGTTATCTTTTTTTAAAGTGTGAAACTGTTATTTTTACTGCCAGTCACTTGTGTAATGCTTTTTTTTTACGATCTCTTTGTCCGACTCACTCCCGTCCCTCTAGCTTTATGACCTCTTTAGATTGAGGGCATGGCTTGGCGGCAGTGCTCTCGTGACAGACCTGGCATAGCATTAGTATGAGCGAGATGGATGTTGTGTGTGTTCCTTTGTGGGAGTGAGATTGCTGCTCTTTTTACGTTTTTTGCCATAGCTTGCTATCTTTGAGAACTTGGTTCTGTATGCCATCATGGTTAATGTAAAGTAGTAAAAGTTGGCTACTTTTCAAAATTCGGTCGGTGGCAGGAATTTTCAGTGGATTCAGGAAAGATTTCTCTACTCCAGCTTATATGAAGGTAGGATCTGATTGAGCAGCTCATTTTCTTTCTTTGTTCTTTCAAAGTGAATGAGAGTAACCGTACAATTCAGAGATTATGTCCCAAGGCTATCATGACTAGTTCTGAGGTTTAACATATAGTATAACTTTGTGTGGCTATTTTATTTGTGTTTAGTTTCTCAAACTTTCTAGTTAACAATTAAGTGCATCAGGTATTACTAGATTCTAAAGAGGTGCTTGTGAATTTGAACACACATTTAAAGGATGTTAGGGCTCAGTAAACCAAGAGCTGTGTCGTGTTATATTTGTTATTTGTTAAGTTTTGGATAAAGCTACATTAATAGCCTTCATAAAAAAAGTATGTTATTTGCCCCATTTGAAAGTGGGTATATGAAAGTTTACCACTGGAGGAAATGATTCACTTTTTCTACTTTGAAACTATATTTCTTTTGGCCCTGTATTAGTGATAGGTCCGTTATAATTCGGATTCAATAACACCTGTAGTAATGGTAACTGTACTTTTCCTAACTTTAAAGTAGGGAGACCAACACTTGCACAATTGGGGAGATATAGTTTAGAAAGATACGTGATATGGGTGAAGTCTTTTTGGTGTTCGACCATCTGTCATTCCTTGGTTTGCTGAAGTATTGCCCGTTTGATTGTCCAGTGGGCGATGTTAAATTAAACTTTGCTCTGGCTTTCACTCGTGACCAGATTAATGCATTCTATTCCTTAGTGCATGTGTTTGTCATGATTTATGCTTTGCTTTAAGTGTTTTATTTTCTGTTTGTGGTTAATTTCATACATTTCCTTTTCAGTTAAATTATTTACGGAGTTGTTTCAGGGTTTGAGTTTTTGTAATTCTTTCATCAATTACTAGTATTTGTTCTATTATTCTGGTTCCTATAATTAATTATAATAGTTATTTTATAAAGGGGAGATTTATCAGTTCTAAACTTTAAAAGAATCTTGGTGTGCAATATAGTTTTTTATTAGATTACAATTTAATGACTTTGCAATAAATAAAGATGTTTAAATGTGGCCCTGAAATGACTATTTGAATCATTTGGTTTTTGTGCTTTGTTTTCTTAGTTTTTATTTTCTATGGTTGATTTCAAAGTTGTGTAATTTTGGCTTACTTTAATGTTGGATGCTAAAGTACTGTGCTTTATTTGCTATTAAATCATTTTCTGAGAATGTAAGCTTTATTATAAATTCACTTCAAGTTTGTTTGTAACATTTTGCTTTCTTTTCAAAATTAAATACTGACTTTCCTATTTAAAGGCATCATTGAGGTTTATATTTCATTTAATATGTTACTTATTCATCTAAATTTTGTTTATGGTTTCTTTAAAGCTTTGTGGTTTAGTGTATTATGCTTGATTTATTATTTCATTAGCTTGGTGTTAATATATTGTGAGTTGCTTATTTGTCTGGGGCTATGTTAATGTGTCATAGTTGATTGATGAAAATAAAGCCAGTTAATAGCTAGATTTGGTTCTGTTCTTATGCTGAGAAATTTTTCCTGGGTCCAGTTTTTGAATAGGTGATCACAATCCTCTTTAATCGAATATTTGATTTTTCCCCTATGGCATTCGTTAGGCCCGTCCTTTTTGTCTTGCCGGGGTTCCCAGCGCCTGACAAATATTCATAAGCGGCTGCATGGCTTCAATGCCTTCCCCTGCAGAATTGCCTGGTGAAGCCACTGTGAGCCATCGCAGGGGATGGGTGTTATCATGCAAAAGGAAGGATGATTCTATCCGACAGATTCCAGAAAATTTTTATTTTATGGCACATCGCAGTTTCTGCAACGAGTCTGCATAACACTGCACAGTGATTGTGGCTCCACGCTCTAAGAAGTCGAAGCAGAGGGCCCCTGCAGGTGAAAAAGCAGCTCATCATGACTTTACCGGAACTCGTATGAACAGCTTTGGCTTTCTTTGGCACCGGAAATTGACGTGTTTCCATTGTTGGCTTTGCCATTTGCTCTCGGGCTCAAAATGGTGGTACCACGTCTCTGCCCATGATGATACATGACAGAAATGCATACTCTTCCTTGTCACTGCAAATGACTCAGACATGCAGCCATTCTGTCAATCTTTTGTACCTCCGTCAGCTGATGTGGAACCCACTGCACGCAAACTTTTTGGAACTAAAGGTGATCTTTGATAATGGCATGCACTGATCCATGACTAATGCCGGCTTGAATGCCAATTTCTTCCTTTGTGATTTGTTGGTTTTCCCGGATCAGACCATCAATCACATCAGAAGTAATGCCTCGATGGGCCTGTTCTGGGTCTTGCAGTGATGTGCATCCTTAGCGGGATCTCTTCTGCCACTTGTGCACACTTGTCAGGGACATTCAGTGTTCGCCATACACAGCAGACATGCAGCGATAAATTTTACATGTTCCAGCACCAAGAAACGAACCACACCTATCTGCTCTTCTTTGCTTGCTCTATTTCCAATTCTAGATGAACACACTTTTCACCTCCAGAGCAATAAGGAAACAACTGTATGGACCTGTGCATTTTCACTATGCATTTCTTCTACCCTACAGATGGCAGTATCAATATGTAACAACAGTGTTGCCAACTTTTGCAAGGAATGCATTTTATGGCGGATGTTCGGTTTTCATTTGACTGCCCCTCATATTTCATTTGCCCCCCTTTTTTGTTTTGAGAGGATGTCAACATTGGTAGCTGAGGGAAGATGTGGCATTTTGTGGGGTTTTGGGAGATTACTCTAATTATTCGGGGGGGGGGGGACATAGCGCCCGCACGCCCGCACGCACGCACGCACATCTCCAAATGAACACTAGGTAAACTTGCAATATTTCATTTTATAATAAATGTGGCAGTATATCTTTGAATTTATGTTAAGTTTTTGAAGGCATATTCCCTTTCCTTCCTGTTCATGTAAAAGTTATGAATTTTGTAAGAATAATGCATGAATAAGTTTAGTTGCGCCATGTTCGGCCAGTTATGTAGTAAGATAATGCAAATGTGTTCCCTAAGAGTGCTCTACCCCTAAATTTGTTTGGGTTCATGACAATATTTGATTTACAAATGCAATATTTCCAAAATACGTGTCACTGAGTCAGTCTTGAAACTTGGCAACACTGATGGTAGCCCACATGCAATGTAATAAATAGCTCATGTACTTTACAAATCCCTGCCTGGTCATAGCTGTTCCCTCATGGTACAAAGGTGGCTGTTAAGTAGTTCTCGGAATTGAGTTCAAATTTTATTGTTAAGTATCTTTTAACATTTATACAAATGTAAGCTATTAATTTACACAAAAGAACGCAGTTCAATATATTTAATCGTCCTAGAAATTCAATTCCAAAAATATTCCTGCAGGTTCACAGTTCACAATTGAAACTTCAGATTATTCAATTTAGTGGTGTGGTGATAGTATATGATGAAGGCCTTTTTTAAAGTAATTGTACCAAACTAAAATGAAAACTCATATTAAATATCTCTTAAACAAACTGAACAAGAACATATATGCCTAAAGAATTTTAAGGCAAAATGTCAGCCTTCAAAAAGTTTTAATATACATTCTATAATGAAATACAGAATAATATTTTTCAGAAATTCTCCATAAGCTAAGGAAGTATTTATTAAATAACAGCAAGCCATATGCATTATATGCAATGAAAAGAAATTATGTCCATAAACCATTATTCCAAAAATGTCATATATTTATATTGGCATGTGCTTACATACTGGAAACAGTTTTATTTACAAAGAAAAATACATGTAAATTTTTAAACAAGTAATGTTCTTATATATTTTACAAGAAATAATCAGAACATTCTCTTTATCTCCACTATACCTCCGCCGCTGAAACGTTGACTTGACAGCTAGCATTTAAGTTGGTACACTCGCAAAAAAAAGATGAAAAGCTTTAACCATTTGACTTCCTAAGCCAATCACAGGGCAGCATTCTGGATGGTCGATGACAAAGTGGAAGCGGAACCAGAACTGGAAGCAGCTCTGTTGCCGGATGTAGCTATTCCCAACCACTTACTTCAGTTTGTGAATCTCTAGCATGAGTGTTGAGTTGTTCCTTGCAAGCTGCATATTGTTCATTGTTATTTATATTTGTGGTTATTGTTTAAAAGTTTTATTATTGTTCGTTTATACAGATATATATATATATATATATATATATATATTCATCTATTTTTATATATATTTCATTCCTATTATTTATTTATATAAGATTTAAGTGCGATAATGCCAATTGCCGAGTGATGATTCACAAACTGAAAATCCTTTGCACCGAGGTGTGCCACTTAATAGTCAGGCATTGGAACTATTAAGGAGGACCCGGGAATCTTTGAACAGGAAAAGGAGTACGTGTCATGGGCATCCCTCTATTCCTGCTGATAAAGCCGTACAACAACTGCAACAGCTCTTGGACTAAGCACAAGAACTGTTATTCACAAGGGAGTGAAACTCCAAGAGAAAGAGGACAAAATTCCTGAACCATCTGGAACACAGCAGGTATTTCTATCAACTCCAGGGAAGAAAAGAAAGCAGCCTCATCCAGTCACAAATCTTGATGCTTTCCAGTTAGATGCCATACGTAGGAACATTTATGCCTATTATCATAGAATGGAGTATCTGACCATACCAAAGTTACTTATATCGCTAAGAGAAGCAGAGCTGTTCAATGGGGGAAAAAGTCGCTGAAAGCAGCGCTGAAAGACATTGGTTTTTGGTACAAAACACTGAATGAAAGAAAAGTGCTGCTGGAAAAGACACACATTGTAGTGGCACGAAGCATGTTTTGCATAAAATTTTGGGCAAAGAACTCCATAAAATAGTGTGGCTGGACGAAATGTGGGTCAATGCTGGACAAGCTGTAACAAAATGCTGGACAGATGACACTCCTAACAGCTGTGGCCATCAGCCAACAGGGAAAGGAGCCTGGCTAATTGTGGCTCATGCTGGTTCTTCCAATGAGTTTATTGAAGACGGTCTACTGGTCTTCAAATCGAAGAAAACCAGAGATTACCATGAAGACATGGACCATTCTCACTTCTTGGAGTGTTCAGAAAGCTTCTGCAGACTCTGGACCGTCCAACTGTTATAGTGATGGATAACGCACCATATCACTGGGTAAAACTGGACAAGGCCCCTACCCCCAATGACAGAAAAGAAGTTATGGTAGAGTAGCTAAACGCAAGGGGTGTTACTGCAGACATGAGCATGACCAAGCTGCTTCTGTATTCCCTGGCGAAAGAAAATAAACCTATAACAGCAACTTACGTCGCAGATGAATTAGCCAGAGATGTGATGATGATGAGATGAGGTTTAAGGGTGCTCAACAGCTAAGGTTATTAGCACCCTTACAAGGTATAAAATATAAAATTTAAAAGTCAAAAAACTAAAAAACCACACACAAACCCGCTTGGTCAAAAACACAACAGACCAAATACTAAAATCTACACACTAAAATCATGATCAATAAAAGACTAAAACGTGTCAAGAACTGTAGAATGCAAGGGACATGAGAGCGCCATATGTCCGCCGGGGAGAAGAGCACCATTAAAATCGACAATATAAAACCACAAAGCCACAAGACGCTCTGCGCATCAAATGCGCAGATTAAAATTGCTGTCACTGATAAAACGTAAAAGTCATTCTACAGCATGCGCGTTGTCTGCCAAAACGTTGGCTATGCCAATAGGCAGACCCACACGAACGCGCAATGGAGCTAAAACTTGACACTCTGTTAAAATGTGATGCACCGTTAAGGGCGCATCACACTGCTCACAGAGTGGTGTGGGGTCACCACTGAGCAGGTATCTATGGCTAAAAATGCAATGTCCAATTCGTAAACGTTAAAAGTACCTCTTCCCGACGAGAAGAACGAGAAGAAGTACCCCAGACTAACGGAAGAGATTTAACCTCCCGCAACTTGTTCCCCCGGAGGGCCGTCCATGCATCCCGCCAAAGCAAGAGGATACAGCTACGTAAAATAACAAATAAATCTGACAAGGGAACAACAGAGGTAAAACATCTGGGTGATAAAATTGCCGATTTGGCAGCGGCGTCGGCAGACTCGTTTCCAGAGATGCCCACATGACCTGGAATCCACATAAAAGAGACGCTGATGCCAGAGACACCAAGTGAGTGAAGCAGGTCATGTATGCGCTGTACGAGGGGGTGGTAATTGTACAGCGCGTTAATACTCTGAAGAGCACTGAGAGAGTCGGTACAAACAACACAGTGCTGTAGGTCGTGCCGCTGAATGTATTGATAAAGACAGATTGATAAAGACTAAAATGTTCGGTGGTAAAAATCGAACATTGCCCAGGTAAACGAAAGGTAAAATTATGTCTACCAAAAACAAAGGCACACCCTACTCCCCAACATCAGTCTTAGACCCTCAGTATATATAAAATTAAAGTTCCCAAATTGCGCCCGTAGCTCTAAAAATGCTGATCTAAGAACTGAAGAATTATTAGCCAGAGAAGTGGCTAGTCATGAAGTGATTAGGTTACTGCCTTATCACTGTCACTTCAACCCTATTGAATTAGTGTGGAGCAACATTAAGGCTTATGTGAGGGAGAACAAGTCATTTACCATTACCAAGGTGGAAAGGCTTTTGTGGGAAGGTGTGGCGACGGTAGACGTGGCTTTGTGGAAGAAGAAAGTAGATTATGTGAATAAGCTAATACAAAACGCAGAACAAATAGACGGAATTATTAGTGAGTATGAACCATTAATGGTTGATGAAGAAGATGATGATGACGAAGACCATGATGCTTCTGAGGATGATGATGATGATGATGACGACGACGATGACGGGGATTTGGATGGAATTCAGCCATTGCAGTTTTAAATCCGTGAGTGAAAATAACTTTGTTATTGCATGCTTATAATTTGTTTTATTTCTCCTCATTGTAGCAGGCAAGTTTGCATTATTTTGTTTCTATATTGTCAAAAGTGCGTAATTTATTCTACATACGCTGCAATGTTTATGCAGAGTTATTTTCAATTAACAATAATAATGCAAAATAGTTATTATTCATTGACGTTTGCTACTTACGTACACTTTTTGTATGTGGCTTAGACAAGATAGACTACTGTTGTTGTTGTTTACTAGCCACTCTGGCAACGTCGCAACCATAATATAGCCAACCTTACGTGAAGCCACACAAACTGTCAAGTGCAAAGATTCAGCGCCGGGGGTATAGAACTATGCTATGCAAAAATGGAGTTTCACATTCCAGTATAGTAATATACAATTCCCTTCCTAATACTATTAAAAATATAGAAAATCTTAATAAGTTAAATCCAGCATAAAGGTTATTTTAGCAGGAACACTCTTTTTATACAGTAGATGAATACTTGAAATTTAGTAATTATCCTTATGATTTACTTATCTTGCATTATATTTTTTTCTTTATTATCTTGTATATATTTGCCATTTTATTTGACCTTATTAAGATTAATTACATTTGTATAATTATTAATTGTAAATAAGTTTTGATATATAAACTCATATAATATATTTACTTTTTGATGTATCAATGTCCTTGTACAGTATTTGATTCACAAGGATTAATAAATGGAATTGAATTGAAAATGGGTGGCAAATCTTGGTTAAAAGGGTGTTTCCTAACTCTTCAATATTGTAGATAAATTTTGATGAGTTAAATAATTAATATGGTTTCCACAATAGTTTAATTCAGAGAGAATACATAAAATTCCCTTAAATTTTTATTTTAGGGCAATGTGACATAATACTTTTTATATAGGCATATTTATGTGCATATTATGGAAATTTTCAGTGCATAAATGCATACATATTAAAGGGATTATTACAGCATAAAATTCCTGTCCCTAATGATGGAATGAGAAAAACTCCTGATACAAAAGAACAAGGATCACCTATTCAATTTTAGCCTTCCATCTGACAATGATCTAATCTAATCTACAAATACATCCAGAAGCACATCTGCAATGAAACCAGCAATCCTGTCAGCAACTCTTAGCTGATGATAGAAGCAACATGGCTTTGAAAAATGTTCGAGGTAAATAATAATAATAAAAAAAAAGTTCTTAACTTGGATTATTATTGCAACAGCAACATGCCTCACTATGTCTGTTTTGCTTATTGTTAAGAATGTAACTTTTTTCCACTCTGCTTTTGTTATAATCATCTTTGTGCACATTAGCCACTACAAGCAATGCAACTTACAAGGTAAAAGGATTATAGATGTCCAGCTTTAAACTGCAGAAAGAACTTGCTGAAATGAGCAAAAGATCTTTATCTAGGATCCAAATATTTATTTAAAAGTAAGTGATTTGCATGTACATTTGAAAATGCTGAACCACCAAATATATGACCTTTACAATAAGTCATAACTAAACAACTGGAATGAATGTTGTCATTTCTAATGCTCCCCATAAGGCCTACTTCGGAGGATACCTCATTCCACCAAGTGATAACTGAACCCATTTCTTAGATGGAGGCACCCTGCGGGTGGAATCTGTTACCTCAATGGTAGGGTGACGATGAGGATGGCGGTGGAAAGAGAGGAACTACAGCTTTTACCGTGGACTTTGAACCATGTTGGGCCTTGGGGATACTTCAAATGAACTGTAGTTAATGTTGGTAGTGCACTTGCCATTTTCCAGACAGGAAAGAGGAATAGCTTGTATATAAAGTGTTTACATTTTACACTTACAGCAACAATAAATTAATGAGAAATTCTATCCAAAATGTGTAAGGTAATTTAAAACAAATTTGTAGGTTTTTAATATAATATGTAAACATTTAGAGTGAAAATAAAACTTGAAAATTTTATTAACATAAAATGCCGTTTTTGGAAATTGCTCTAAAAATGTACTTAATTTTGACATTCAAATTCTTTTGTCACATGTGATGGTGTGAAAAGCATACCACAGTTTTTATAACATGTCTAAACTGTGATCCGTATGTGGCTCATGAATTCTGCGTGATATAGCTAATACATACACTACGTGATCAAAAGTATCTGGACACCTGGCTGAAAATGATGTACAAGTTCGGTAATGCTGGAAGTCAATATGGTGTTGGCCCACCCTTACCCTTGATGACAGCGTTCACTCTCGCAGGCATACTTTCAATCAGGTGCTGAAAGGTTTCTTGGGGAATGGCAGCCCATTCTTCACGGAGTGCAGAACTGAGGAGAGGTATTGATGTAGGTAGGTGAGGCCTGGCATGAAGTCGGCGTTCCAAAACATCCCAAAGGTGTTCTATACGATTCAAGTCAGGACTCTGTGCAGGCCAGTCCATTACAGGGATGTTATTGTTGTGTAACTGCTCTGCCAAGCCCGTGCAGTATGAACAGGTGCTTGATCGTGTTGAAAGATGCAATTGCACATCCCCGAATTGCTCTTCAACAGTGGGAAGCAAGAAGGTGCTTAAAATATCAATGTAGGTCTGCACTGTGATCATGCAAAGCAAAACAACAAGGGGTGCAAGCCCCTTCCAGGAAAAACACGACCACACCATAACACCACCACCTCCAAATTTCACTGTTGGCACTACACATGCTGGCAGATGACGTTCATCGGGCATTCACCATACCCACAGCCTGCCTCGGATCGCCCATTGTGTACAGTGATTCGTCACTCCACACAACGTTTTACCACTGTTCAATCGTGTAATGTTGACGCTCCTTACACCAAGCGAGGTGTCATTTGGCATTTTCCTGTGTAATGTATGGCTGATGAGCAGCCGCTCGACCATGGAATCCAAGGTTTCTCACCCCACGCCTAACTATCATAGTACTTGGAGTGGATCCTGATGCAGTTTGGAATTCCTGTGTGACGGTCTGGATAGATGTCTGCCTATTACTCTTTACGATCCTCTTCAAATGTCGGCAGTCTCTGTCAGTCAACAGACGAGGTCGGCCTGTACACTTTTGAGCTGTACGTGTCCCTTCACGTTTCCACTTCACTATCACATCAGAAACAGTGGCCTAGGGATGATTAGGAGTGTGGAAATCTCGTGTACAGACTTCTGACACAAGTGACACTCAATCACCTGACCAAGTTTGAAGTCCGTGAGTTCTACGGAGCATCCTATTCTGCTGTTTCACGATGTCTAATGACTACTGAGGTCGCCGATAATGAGTACCAGGCAGTAGGTGGCAGCACAATGCACCTAAGATGAAAAACGTATGTTTGTGGGGGTGTCCGGATACTTTTGATCACATAGTGTATCTATACAAGTTCAACTTAACTAATTCATCCATGTGTCCACTGTGCCAAGTCGAGAACAAAATTTAGAACATATTCAGAACTGTTCATCCACAGACTGTCACAGAAATATTCTGCAGTCTCTATTACCTAAAACTTTGGTTGATAAGCTTCAATATACAGGGTGTCTCTATAATATGGTACCACTTTTCCTAATTTATTACACAAAAACTACAAATAATACAGCTTTCAGCTTTAATATGAGATATATGTCATATTACAGAGGAACTGAAATGATTTTGTTTTCAATGTTTGATTTCACAATGACTCAATATGGGAACCATGTGTAACTCAGCATATGTCTATGCGATAAACTTTTACCACATCTTTTGGATCATATCCTGAGATACTGTGGTGGCAACTTCTTCAATCCTATGCTTGAGTTCTTTTAGATTTTGTGGTAAAGGTGGCACATACATCTTTGATGTATCCCCATAGGAAGAAGGCACAGGAAGTTAGATTGAGGATCTGAGAGACCAGTTTTCGAAACAGTTATCATTACTCCCTGCTCATCCGATTCAATGTTGAGGTACTCATTGTTCAGAAAATTATGAACGTTGCTAAGGTAATGGGGTGGGGAACCATCCTGCTGGAACAGGAAATGGTGGAAATCTTCTTGCATACTTGGGGACAACCATTGCTAATTCATATCCAGGTATACATGTTCAGTTACAGTATTTTTGGTGAAGAGGAATAGCCCATAAAGTTTCCATGATGATACTGCACAAAAAACATTCTTTTTGGGTGAATAATGCTCATATTTCACAAATTCCTAGGGATTCTGAGTACCCCACACTCAACAGTTATGTCTGTTGACTTTGCCATTTGAATGGAATGTCACTTCGTCACTAAAGATTATGAGATTCACAAAGTCATCTTCTTCCATCCATTGTTGCACTCTGATACAAAACTCACAACACTATTGTTTGTCATTTCATTTCAACTGTCGCAAGAGCTGCAGTTTTTATGGCTTCATATGCAGTCTCTTACATAGTGTCTTTCAAACTGTCACATGTGTACTTGCAGCTTCCAGGATGCTCTACGAACTGATTTTTTTAGACTTCTTATGAATGCCTCTCTCACATGGTTAATAGTCTCTTTATTCACTATAGAATTGCCACTTCTTTTTTAGGACACAAGCAACCAGTACTTAAAATTTGTCATGCCAGGCATAAATGACTTCCTGTTGGTGCTTCTTTGTTGTATTTAGTCCTGAACTTCAATTGCACTCTTATTTTTGTAAAATTCCAATACACAGAAATGTACTCTTCACCAGAAGACACCATCTTTACAAAATGTCAGCTGTAGTAAATGCAGGAACTACAAGCATTGGTAGCAAAATCCAAACAAAACCCATTTGAGTTCCTCTTTAATATGACACACATAAAAGCTGTGTAATGTTTAGTTTTTGTGTAATAAACTAAGAAAAGTGTTACTGGACTTCGAGATGCCCTGTATATTATCTACATCTATATTGTGCACTCTTGCAGAGCTTACATATACTTTACATATAAAAAAATCATCATCAGTCAGCTCTTTAAAAAGTATAAACTACAGCAATGGACTCATGTCATCAGCAATGGATGGATACATGTAATGAAGAATGAGTGAATGAAGCAGCCTTGATCATCATAGAGATACTGAGCCTACTTCTATAGTGTGGGGGTAGCATGTCCGTCTGTCTCACATTCAAAAGATACCAAGTACCAATTTCAGATGAGTTAACTGGAGTTTTTCCTAAGGTTTTGCCTTATCCTTAAAGGACAAATGTCCAATAACTCTAAGCTCTATGGATTTAAGCATCACCTCAACCATTTCGTTCATTCACTGTTCAATAAGATCTACCTGGTTAAAGGATATTAAACGTCAAGGGGGGGGGGGGTCCACCATTAAAGACTGAAATATTTATATACAACAAATTTAGGTCTCTTAATGCTCATAACATAAGTCATTAAGAAACTCCTATATTCTATCCATTCTTGTTACTCCATTTTGGAGCTTATTCTATCAACTACAGAATGTACCGCCTGTGGTGCCATATGTAGGAAGAGCGGGGCATTAAACCCTAAAAAAAAAAAAAGTACTCTTCACTTTGAGGCTGATGGGTGGACTTTAGCAGCATATTTCCCACATCTCCATTTAACAGCATGATGATGTTCCAAAGTCTGGAGAGCTTTCATTACTATATACAGCTTATTATGTTCCATCTGCATATCTAGCAATGCATTCAAATTTCCTATAAATTAAAATCTTTTCTAGTCCAATTTGGAAAGGGTTATACCTCCTTTCTCCTACCCTAGGTCATCTTACAACAACCTAGTGCAACTGCTATAATCTGCTTTGAGCTAACCTGTATGATAAAGGTCAGATTGCTGCATGAATTGTGTTGCCAGATATACAAAGTGTGATCAAAAAGTTTTTGGAATGGCTTCACAAAAATTTTACCATTGAGCTGTCTTTAATTCTTACCCAGACTGCACATGCAGTGCTCCCTCCTGATAACCATGAGAGGTCACATGACTTTCTGTGACCTTACAGTGCAGAGGTAGAAGCTCTGAAGTGAACTCATGTTTTGCAGCTGCTGCAATTTTTCTGTCTAGTGAAAATACTAGATTACAAAGAACAAACTGAATAAAACTGCAACAGAAGCCCATGAAGTATTAAGAACAGCTTATGGAGAGGAAGTAATGGGAAAAACTCAAGCATTTCAGTGGTTTTCAAAATTTAAAAGTGGTCTGGCACCAGTTAAGGATGTAGATCGTTTGAGGTGAACCTCTTCCAGCAAAACTGACAAAAATATCACTCAGGTGAGGGAAATGATATAAGAGAACTTTCTAATTCATTAGGCCTCTCCTTTGGAAGTATTCAAAGCATTTTAAAAGACGATTCGGACATGAGAAGAATTACTGCAAAGTTCGTGCCCTGCCTCCTTTCAAATGACCAAAAGGAAAGGACATGTGACTGCCTGAGCAGATCTTAAAGAATGCTTCAAAATGATCCACAGTTTATGGACAAAGTTATTACTGGTGATGAAACATGGATTTATGGGTACGATCCAGAAACAAAGCAACAATTCACAATGGCAGAGTCCATCTCCAGGCCCCAAAAGGTTTGATCCAATGTGAAGTCAATGATGTTAGTTTGTTTTTTTTTGACATTAAAGGAATTGTACTTAAGGAATTTTTACCACAGGGTCAAACAGTGAATCAAGTGTTCTACAAACAAGTGTTGTTAAGATTAAGGGAGAGTGTGCAATGCAAACGGCCAGGGAAATAGAGGACTGATGACTGGTTCCTGCATCATGACAATGCACCCGTGCACAAAGCTCTTTCTATCCGCCAATTTTTGAGTAAAAATAGAATGAATAGTGTTTTGCCATTCTGCCTATTCTCCAGATTGGTTCCAGCAGACTTTTCTTTTCCTGCAACTTAAAATGTGGCTCTAAGGACACTATTTTGAGGATATTTATCCAATGTGACTCGCAAAAGGCTCTGAACATATTTAAAGATCACTTCCAGAGGTGCTTCCAGCAGTGGTAAAAGGACTGAGACCAGTGTATCAACTCCCAAGGAGACAATGTAGAAAAGATAAATCAAAGTGATGGGTTTATGGCCTCATTCCAGAAACTTTTTGATCACACCTGTGTAACATAATAATCATGATTATGAAGAAAGTTCAGTGGCAAACAGATTTCTTCTTTAACGGATTATCCTCCTCTTTGTAGAACTTACAAGCCAATTCCCTGGGTCAGTAGCCTGTCGAGGAGTAAGCAAACTCTGGATCATAGCATATCCAGGATGGGTGATCAGTCCAATGCCTAGTATGGTGGTGAAGACGAAGGAAATGAAATGTAGTGATGAAAGTGATGATAGGAAAACTCACGGATCAAATAATCCAACCCAGCATTCCCCTAGCGACCGAGGAAAACCTGAAAAAATATTCTGTCAGATTAGTCAGCCCTTGGGGTTTGAACCCGGAACCTCCCAAATGTGGCCACAGATGTTATCATCTGAGTCATCCCGTTTGGTAGCAAATGTATTAAAAAAAGAATGCAGAGGAAAAATCTGTTCCATTTCTTTTAAACTGTCTTGGCACCTAAACATGTTTTGATATTCAAAGATATGGCATATAATGATGTGATGAAATTCCAATACAAACTAGGCTTTTTGCCAATAAATTTTATGTTCAGAGAAAAAATCTTACTATGCTAATACAGTTGAACCTCACTTATACATTCACTTTTACATTTTTTACAGATATACATTAAATGTTAATATTTAGCTCAATTATATATTTTTCAGTTATAACTTTTCACAATAATAGGTCACATTTTATGGTCCCCATATATGAAATATATTAATTTATTTACTCATTTATACGTTATGTTTATGCTATGTTAATATTTATCTTATGTATGGTTTCTGTCTACTGTAACAGTAGGAGTAACATTTTTGGAATGTATCATTGCTGTGCAGGTGTTAACAATATGGTTGGGCAAGGTTGTTCTTTCCCAGATGATACTGATGTTGAAGCAGTAGATCTAAATAATGAAACTGTTCCCAGTGTGCATGAGGCAATTCAAGCTCTAGAAATTATACAATGATTTCTATCTCAGAAATCTTAAATGAAGGCAGCATTTCTGTGATTAGTGCATATAATTGACTAGTGTACGACTGTGTGAAAAAATCAAAGAAGCAAAGAGAAATTGACAATTTTTTAAACCATTGTAAAGCACCAGTACTTTGAATTTTTTTAAATTATGAGTAAAGAATATTGGCATGCATATAAGTACTCTAAACAGTGCATTACTTTTATTATTTGTGTGTTTGGTTAATTTATTGTTTTCTTATATTAAATAATACATAATTAATTTGAGTAACAATCTGATAAAGTTTCCAATTCTATAAGAAAATTCACTTTAACATATTCTCATTTATACATTACTTTAGCCGTCTCTCTTTGAAAACTTATAACTGAGGTTATGCTGCATTCATTTGGTATATCATGTGAAATCATCACTTAAGCTATGGACATCTATACTCCTACCACCCTGTATTCATACATTCCATCAATAAGGTTGATAAAACTCCCTAACTATCCATTCTCTGTATTCTTAATCTGTGTAAGAAGTAGTTTTTTTCATTGTGTCCCAAAAGTTGAATTTTATTTGTTGAAATTGAGCTATTAGATAACTAAGTTTATTAGACAAGAAGTATAAAATACCTTTGGAGTTGTCTTTCCTCTTCTGCATGGAGATTAGGAGTAGTAGGACGTGAAGGTTTCTGGGCACGCAACGCTTCCCAAATGTCGACCTAAAAAATTTAAGTTTATTTTTATTCCACAGTCATTCTATTATATTAAGTGAATGCTAAGCAGAGGAACCATAATGTATTATTCCCATTATCACTGTTTCAACATATGCATCATCCTGTAAATAAATACAGCATCAAAAAAGCTTATTAGTACAGAGTTAAAAGAAAAATTCCCAAGAATGAACATCTGTGTATATGAAACAAAGTGTACACAGTTTGAAAAATCTGATACAGGCAAAACTAAAAGAAACATTGGCATAAGACTGAAAGAACACATGAGGAATGTTAGATGTTATTTGTTTGCTTGTTTCAGTGCTCCTCATTTGGTATCTTATGACCTTTGGGGAAACCTCATTTCACCAGGCAATGGTTGGACCCTGCGGGAAGTGTCTGGATGGAGAGGTAAGATGATGTGATGAGGATTGCAGTTGAATGAGAAGACCTACAGCTTTAAACATGAACTTTGAACCATGTTGGGCTCTGGGTTTACTTCACATGAGCTAGTCACAGATAAAGGCTTGGATAGGGTCAACTTAAAAATGACATCTTGTAGTTTGTAATTGCTTCACAGAGCCCTAACACGGAAATCAAGAATGAAACCACTGAGCTACACTGATATCCTGGAATGGTAGATATAAACAGATGGATAAGTCAGCCATAGTATATCATTTTTGGGACAGCAATCACCACATAGAGAAAAACATAAAATTGTTACTAACAAGTGAACTCTGACAATATAGAAACAAATTTTACATATAGGGAAATAAACATAATTTGTTAAATTTTAAAATGCCTAAACACCTTGTCGGCATCAAGCCAAGAGGGAGACATCTACAGACCAATTTGGACAACACTTAGTCAAACACAGCTAAAGATGGAAGCAAGTTGTCCCTTAAATATATTCTGAAAATAAACAAACCTCTTTAATGAAGCTAAATGAAAATTTTAAAAACTGAGTGTTTCTGAAAATTCTACCTAATTTTTTCATTTTTGGAATATCCAAAATAAAGCAAAAGAAGTTTTGATAAGAGCACCATCACTCCCACCTCACATATTTTAACTGTAAAAATGTACAGTAGGAGTGCCAAAGCTTTGAAATTCTGAATACTTTTCAGTTATAAGCAAAGGCTTCTCATGTAAGGAGGTAATAAACATTAAGACATTTAATTAAGTTTTGTTACATTGGTCAAATTTTGATTGATTTCTAATAACGAACAGTTGACAATAGTCATTGCTTTCTTCCCCTCCAATACTTATCAATAAGACTGGAATACTGGATGAAGACTGGACAGCAAAGATGATGATGTTGGTCCATATCCTCATAAAGGTGATGGAAAGAGCAAGTAGGAATCCTGCAATGCTGATTTAGTGTTGATGTTAAATAATCTGAAATTTACTACTGAGAATATTCTTGGTGTAGCAATTGTATTATCATGCAATTGTATTATCATATCATTATACTCGTATTATCATATAACTTTCCCAATGATTTTCAGCTGATTTTGATGCATTTTCTTCCTTAAGCTTAAAAGGTAGAATCGAACTGAAAAATTCAAACACCATGGCAGCATTTGAACCATGGTTCTTCCCTTTCATACGGGTGCTCTAACCAACTGAGCTACCATGGCAACATGCCGGCATGACACTAAATTCCCAACTGATTTGCATTTTTCCCGGTAAACCACAAAGAGATCTTAAATTCATTTTGAGAAGACACACCCTAATGCCAATTTACAATGTCATAATACTTTAGGTCTTGGGCTTCATAGTTTAACCAACTATTAGGTCAATCGAAAGTAATTCTTCTTTCACAAAGGCAATATGTAGGATAAGGTTGGAAAGGTAGAAACAGACTGAAAAATTCAATGTCATAGCTGGGATATAGCTATGTATATGGGAAATTTAATGTTGTGCCAGCATGTTGCCATGGTAGCCATGGTTGGTTAAAGTAATCACATGGAAAGCAAAAGATCCATGGTTCAAATCCTGGCTATGGCATTGAATTTTTCAGTCTGATTCTACCTTTCCAACCTTGTCCTACACACAGCTTGTGTAAAAGAACAATTAACTTCCTTAAGTTTGTTGTTGCATACAAATGCAACTATTCTTCTGATTGAATGGAATGAGTGACTTAGTTGATTTTGATATGATTGTGCTGCCTTTTTGGTTTAAAAATCACTGCTTCATTTCTTTCCACTCTGCAGTGTGCAAGGGCCCACTGAAGAACTACTTTTGTTTTTAGTTGTATCATTTGGTGGCATTCTACGATGTCAGTAAAAACATGTAGCCACCTTTTAGCAGGGTATTTTAAATTTGTTTCAGTGATATTTACTTTAAAGCACGTGGAATGTTTCAGATTTTTTGGTTTCTTCTGTTAAATGTAGATAATGTTCAATATCAAAAAGTCTATGGGACTGGTTTTTGTTATTAAAAGTTCTTTTAGGAAAAGGAGTTTTGATTTCTGTTTCACTTCTTGGACCATACATAGATATGTTAGGTTTTTAAGTTTATGTATATTTTGCTTTCTTGTAGTTATTGTGGGGTAATCTTTAATTTTCCATATTGCACAATAACTATTTTTTTCATTTCAAAATTTGTGCACAGCAATATTGGCATAATTATTTTAATAGCTCATAATATTAACAAAGGGTCTGGTTTTGTAGTTTATCAAGATTTTCCACATTTGTAGATATTAGTATTTCTCTGCAATATTTTAAAATTAGTTTAATTTACATCTTGTAAAAGTGTTGAAAGTCAATGTGGTATACCCCTAATTGTTTCCTCTGCTAGTCTTTGCAGTAATGGTAGGTTTTTTCCCTGCATTCTTACATATGTCTGTATGTTTCTTTCACATTAATTTTGCATTAAAAGTTATTCCAAAACATTTGGATTCACACACTTTCTTATTATGTGGTCCAAATTTCTTGACGTTTGAGGCGTGTCCATTAATATGACACTAGTGAAGAGCAGCAGTGCGGCATTGCCTCATATGGACAGTACGCCTTGCTACTGCTAAAACTCTAATTGCAGTCACGCAAGTGTATTTCATATTTCAGAAAAGCAACAAGTAGCTAGGATAAAAGGCGACGTTTTCTTGAACAAGTACAAAAAAGAATCTATTTTTGCGCCCAATGGTTCACCATTAATTTATAATTATCTTTCATGATATGTAAACGGAGACTTTTAGTTATAAATATGCTTGTAATAGTAATAAATCCATTGCTGTCATAGTTATTTTATATATTGTTATGTCATAGACATAATTATCACTTAATAATGTACAATTCTCCATGTCCTAAATAAATTTAAAAATAGTTATCCCTGGAGGTTTTCTAATACAACTGCAAACTCATTATGAAAATCCTTTCAAAGCCCTCTGACGCAGCTCTACAAAAACATACATGACAATTATTTAATTGAATTCTGAGTCAGTGGATACACTAAAACTTCACTTACTTTAAACCTGGGGTACTTATTTACACTCACTTTAGTGTATCCACTGACTCAAGATTCAATTAAATTATTGTTTCACTTCACTGTCTCCAACTTTTGAATAAAGCTTTTCTACCATATATGACATTTTTACTTTCTCTACTACGTATAGTAAGTAGGGGAAGTATTGCATTCCACCCAAAAATTCGATACCGAGATTTTACCGGAAATACATGTTTTGAGACCTCCTGAATCCAAAAAAAGCATTTTTGGAAACATGTCCGTGTGTGTGTGTGTGTGTGTGTCTGTGAACAGCATAACTCAAAAACGAACAGTCGGATACGCACCAAACTTGGTATTTAGGTTCAGTATCTTCCAGAGATGCGACACGAAGGTTTTCAAGAAAATCCCCCCACCCCAGACTACCCCTTACATAGAAGATTTTTCGAAAATTTTAATTTTCTCAAAAATGGCTCTAACGATTTTCATGAAAATATCATATTTATTTAAAGGTGAGTCGAAATTGTTACACTAACATCACTTAAGTTTACTCACTTAACATGTTTCGGGAAACCGTTGTTCCCAT
Organism: Deroplatys truncata; assembly: GCA_030765065.1. NCBI lineage: Eukaryota > Metazoa > Arthropoda > Insecta > Mantodea > Mantidae > Deroplatys > Deroplatys truncata. The sequence continues at coordinate 39,160,117 of CM060980.1, forward strand.
CCTCAGAAGGTTAACTCGACTGGCCCGTGTTGTTGGTGTTTCCGTTTTTTGGACTGGATCCTGTGGAGGCATCTTGTGGTGGAGAAATGTACTTCCAGAGAGGATTTGGTGGCGGCAAATCAAAATTCATTAGATGTGTGTTGTGTTTTAGAATGGTGATCTTCTCCCATGCATCTAATTCGGCTGCAAATTTGGCTGGTTTGACTAATGTAATATTGGGTTTGATGTTGTGATTAGTGATCCAAAAATGGTGTGAAACTGCAGATTTGTCCATTTGTTTGTATTTAATACATCTCATGTGCTCCTTTAGCCTAGTTTCTAAGTTTCTTTTTGTCTTACCAATGTATACTTTATTGCAATCTGAACAATTGATTTTATAGATTCCAGCTTTTTTGTCTTGTGGAATGGGGTCTTTTAACTTGTTACAAAGTAATTTCTCTATGTTAAATTTGTTCTGTGGAGCTAGGCTGATGTTATGTTTCATGAAAATCTTCTTAAATTTGTGAAATGTTCCTGGGTGGTATGTGAATTTCTTGAACTTTAGTTCTTTATCTTGCTGGCTGAGATTAGTTGTGTTTCTGATGTGCATCTGTCGTTTGAATTTTGCAATTTTTTTGTCAATAGTTGCTTTGTTGTACCCATTATGTATTGCTGTGTCTACTATATGCTGGTATTCTAGTTTTTTTTTTTTTTTTTTTTTTTTTTTTTTTTTTTTTTTTTTTTTTTTTTTTTTTAAAGCATATAGTAGACACAGCAATACATAATGGGTACAACAAAGCAACTATTGACAAAAAAATCGCAAAATTCAAACGACAGATGCACATCAGAAACACAACTAATCTCAGCCAGCAAGATAAAGAACTAAAGTTCAAGAAATTCACATACCACCCAGGAACATTTCACAAATTTAAGAAGATTTTCATGAAACATAACATCAGCCTAGCTCCACAGAACAAATTTAACATAGAGAAATTACTTTGTAACAAGTTAAAAGACCCCATTCCACAAGACAAAAAAGCTGGAATCTATAAAATCAATTGTTCAGATTGCAATAAAGTATACATTGGTAAGACAAAAAGAAACTTAGAAACTAGGCTAAAGGAGCACATGAGATGTATTAAATACAAACAAATGGACAAATCTGCAGTTTCACACCATTTTTGGATCACTAATCACAACATCAAACCCAATATTACATTAGTCAAACCAGCCAAATTTGCAGCCGAATTAGATGCATGGGAGAAGATCACCATTCTAAAACACAACACACATCTAATGAATTTTGATTTGCCGCCACCAAATCCTCTCTGGAAGTACATTTCTCCACCACAAGATGCCTCCACAGGATCCAGTCCAAAAAACGGAAACACCAACAACACGGGCCAGTCGAGTTAACCTTCTGAGGATGGGAACAACGGTTTCCCGAAACATGTTAAGTGAGTAAACTTAAGTGATGTTAGTGTAACAATTTCGACTCACCTTTAAATAAATTCAATACACATCACTGTTTCTAGCTTCTTTTCATTACAATACATACGTAAAATATCATATGTTTAAGATAATGTCATGAGAAATGAAATGTATATCTCCAATTTTCTGGGAATGTCTCCAAAAGTATTCTTCATTGTGAACGACTTTTGCATAACTGGTAAACCATAAGAGATAGACAAAATTTTACTACACAAAAAATGTAGATCGCGTTAAAATACACAACTTATGTCATATACATTTCTTTTGTTGAGTGAACCGTTTTCGAGATATTGCTTGTTATTTCCTTAAATTTTCCAATACTTATACTTTTTCTCAAATTCGTTATTCATTTTTTTTATGTCCTGGACATGCAAAGAGAATGGAATGCGCCACATAGCAACCAGCGTTAAAATATTTGACTATCGCTTAAAGGCTACCATATTTCCCTTGCATCTACAAGAAAATTACCAATAATATTGACATCTCGATATCTCGATTAACATGAAGCATATGGAGAATAAGCGTTTGTAAAAGTAGTTTGTACAAGAGTAGAGAAAGTCATGTGAGTGTAACACATCAGATTTTTTAATGAACAATGTCATGTATGGTTTTGTTTCACAGAATAATATAATTGGAAAACCAATGATTAAGTGCATTTTAATGGTTATTATGCTTATTTCTGCATAATGCCAAGTCCTAGAACCAAGCACATATTTGTTACATGACAAGAGCATGTTGTGGCTTTTACAACATTCAACACCTTGTTACTTGAAATGCACTACCAAAATAAGCCATATAAAGAATAAGCCATCTGAGAACTTTAAGCAAAGAATCAGCAACTGTCATCACATTCTCGAGGAAGCATCAACAATGAAATTCATTGCACTATTGGTGTGATAGCTCAAGGTTAAAACATGACAAAGCAAAAATACTTCTGGTATTTTACAGTCTGCTTGCTGGAAGGTTAAGCAACTCAGTTGTGAATTCAACTGTGGTGTACTCACTTCTTATAGTGATAGGCTTTGTCCTAGCATTTATAAAGTAAACTCTTTCATGAAAATGTCGCTTAGTCAGGCCAGTAGTATCAGTGATATAGCAGTAAGGTTAGGGCTGTTATCTTCAGTGTGTATAATTTCTTTAAAAAGTATGTCAACGAAAAAAACCGCAAAAATCTTAACTTCATGATATGCCAAGAATGTACAGCTGAGGCATGCTCATTAAATACATCGACTGTTTCATGTGTGTGTAGGGAAGTGAAAAAGGATATGCCATTAGCTGTTCCACTTGAATAACAAAGGATGCATAGAAAGGTATGGTCTTTATTTCTCTATATGTGTATTACATTTCTATTATTGTGTCTCTTTTTGTTTTCCTTTAAGTGAACATTACAATGGCATTTACAACAAATGCATAACGTTCTGACAAAGCAAAGTGAAGTTTGGCAACCATGTGGTTACTCTATATTGTCACGAAATGTTAAGAGATTTGTACCGCATAATTGTGTTGTACCTTCTAACCGCAATTGAGATATTTAATGGTTTCTTCCTTCATGAAAATAATTGAGAGTTTGTTTTTGTTTTTATTAAATTATTGGATGTCCAGTTCTATAATTGGATCGGGAATTATTATGCTGAGTTTAATAACGGCTGATTTTGGTTACTTGGTTTGGAGACCCACATTACTATATCATCTGCAAACATCAAGATTTTTATATTTCTTGCATGAAGTTGGGAAGGTAGTTGGAATAAGTATTGATAAGTATGGCACTAAGGACAGATGCTTGTGGTAAGCCTCCATTTGTCTTTTGATGTATGACTGTTATACCTTATGGCAATAAAGCATTGGATGATAATTCATTAAACCAGTGTAGTATTTTGCCTTGGATACCTAAAGTTTGCAGTATTTCAGGTATTTTATATCTCCAGATGGAAATGTATGTTTCTCGCAAGTCAATAAATATAGCCACGGTACCTTCCTTTTTGTTCAGGCTGTCCTTAATAACTTGGTTTAAATTTAAAGTTCATTTGTTGAATGGTGTTTTCTAAATTCAGTTTGATTGGGGAAAGCAAGTTATTAGTTTCCAGAAACCAACTTACTCTGTCAAAAGTAATCTTTTCCTAAATCTTTGCTATTATACCAGTAAGTTTTATTGGGTGGTAACTACAAAAACTTTCTGCTGGTTTATTTGATTTTAATATTATACTATTCTTGCTTTTACCAATCATCAGGAACTTTTGCATTCCAGGAAAGCTTATTTTATTTTAGCTTGTTTGCCAAGTTGTGTAATAAATTCTGTGTGTAATAAACATTGATAGCAAAGTTTAATTCACTATGTAAAATTCTTGGTTAAAATTAACACTTTTACTTTGTCTATTATGTATAGTAAGGATGTGAAGTACTGCATTCCAATAAAAAATTTGAAATCGAGATTTCACAGGAAATATATGTTTTGAGGTGACCTGAATCCAAATAAAGCATTTTTGGATACATGTCCGTGTGTGTGTGTTTGTCTGTCTGCCTGTGAACAGCATAGCTCAGAAAAGAAAAGCCGGATAAACAACAAACTTGGTACTCGAGTTTACTATCTTCCAAGAATGAGACACAAAGATTTTCAAGAAAATCTCTCCATCCCAGACTACCCTTTACAGGTACATTTTTAAAAAATTTTGATTTTCTCAAAAATGGCTTTAATGATTTTGTTTAAAATATCATATGTTTAAAATATTTTTATGGGAAATGAAATGCATATCCTGAATTTTCTCAAAAGTCCTCTTCATTCTGAATGGCTTTTCCAAAACTGGTAAACCATAAGAGATAGACAAAATGTTACTACACAAAAAATGTAAATCTCGTTAAAACATACAATTTATGTCATACTTTTTTTTTTGGGTGGAGTGAACCATATCCGAGATATTCTTGTTATTTGTATGAATTTTCCAATACTTTTTCTCAAATGGGAATTCGTTATTCGTTTTTTTATGTTCTGGACATGCAAATAGAATGGAATGCTCCACATAGCTACCAGTTCTTAAAAGATTTGACTATCGCTTAAGGCCTACCTTACACCTACAAGAAAATTAGCAATAAGATTAACATCTTGATGTCTCGGTTAACATGAAGTAGATGGGAAATAAGTGTTTGTAAAAATAGTTTGCACAAGAGTAGAGAAAGTCATGTACGGTTTTTTTATGTTAGACTGTAAATTTTATATACTCTTTAATACATAAAATAACTGATGTTATTCAGTGAATGAATGTTCTTTAATCGTGCTGATGAAAAAGTGAACAGATTCAAGTTAATGAGCAATAGAAAGCCTAAAAATTGTAATGCATGTACTATCTTTCGAGAAAGTAAATGCACACTTTTCGCAGGTGAGTATCAATCAGGCGTTCTGTGAGTAGGGGGTATGCAAATTAAATCGACCATGGTCGTAGATGTATACTGTCGTGGTTGCCATTTTAACCTGTCACTAACTTCGAAGATTTCTATGGCTATATTAAGCCAATATGGCAAAACATGAGCTAAATATCAGAAAACAAGTTGCAATTCTCTTGCTGCTGATCTATTAACTACATGGCATTGGCAAGAAAACGAAAAACACATGGAATGATGATTTTAATAGAACCAAAATCTATGTTATATATAACCCACGCACTAACCTCAGTTGCCGTAGCTCATTGGTAAATCACACGCTGTTTCAAGTGTGCCCAGGGTTCAAGGTTCAAACCCCAGGATGTGATCATACTTTTTATTCCAACTTTTTCACCCTGTAAGATGCAGTAATAAACAAATTTACAGTTCTCTTGCAGTTAAGTTATTACTACATGATAAAATCAAGATTTCATTTTTGTTTTCCATTCGTTGTTTCCACAAGTTACTTGTTTCAGGAGAAATACATTATCCATATATTTGAAATGTTTCAGAAATTAATTTATTTTACCATATGTGGCGTGGCCTCAACTATGAAGTAGCAGTGATTTAGTTTGCTTTTTAAGCACCATTATCCTTAGCTATCGCCTTCTTTTTGTTATAATAAGTGGAGTAACTATATTGTAACTAGCAATTACACAGAATATACCTTTTCAGTTTTATGCATTATACTCCATCGAATTACACAATTATGTTTGCAGCTGTAAGTTTGCTTTTCTCAAGATGAGAATTTATCAGCTTCTTGTTATTTTATCTATTAGCTTATTGTTGTAATCAGATGTAGAAAATGGCTCCATTAAAATTATCATTCAGCCTCCTCGCATTTTCTTCGAAATCATGTAGTAATAACTTAGCTGCAAGAGAACTGTAAATTCGTTTATTATTGCATCTTACAAGTGAAAAAGTTAGAATAAAAAGTATGACCATATGTTGGATCTGAACCGTGAACCCTTGGCATACTTGAAACAGCGCATATTTTACCAATGAGCTACGGCAATCTATTTTATTGTGTGGGTTATATATAGCATAGATGTTGGTTCAATTAAATTCATCATTCCACGGGTAGACCAATGCCATGTAGTTAATAGCTCAGCAGTGAGAGAACTGCAACTTGCTTTGTGATATTTAGGCCATGTTTTGCCATACTGGGTTAATATAGTCACAGAAATCTTCGAAGTGAGTGATAGGTTAAAATGGCGACCACAATAGTATAGATCTACAACCACGGTCAATTTAGTTTTCATACCCTCTATTCATGGAATGCCTGAATGATACTGACCCGTGAAAAGTGTACATTTACTTTCTTGGCAGATAGTAGCTAAGTTGTGTTAAAAATAATAATAAAAATAATATTTTATTTTGCTGTTAATGTATTTATTTTCTATTTTTTGCTTTTCATGACTGTTTGTTCTCAAATATGAATATGCTTCAGCTTATTCCCTAGACCAGAGCAATAGAAAGAAATTTGCCTCTAGAGACCTCTAAGTATGCCATGCTGAATTTGACCTTTACCTGCCACTACACCAGTCGAGACCAGTAGATACGGTGCAGTGTGTATATGAAGTTGCATTTTATGAAGTTATTTGTGTACTGAAGTGTCAGATGGGTCGGCGATTGGTGATCAACCCTGCTAATGTATTGCGATAGGTTGAGGTAAAGTTATGACAAACTCTTCTTTGTGAAGATGGTATTGGTGTAGAAGATGTATCATTCGCATGTCTTCTGATATCTAATATAGTGCAAAAATATTATCACTGGTTAGAAACGGATACTATTATAACACTAGCACATAATGATGATACTAGTGATGATAATGGTGAGCACCTCACTGCAAGCAGTAGTGATATGGCAAGGAGAAGAGACAATGGAACAGGTGAAAGTGAATTCCAATCTTCTCCTGATAAGAAGTTTAAAGTCAAAAGTGACATCACCTTGTTTGAAGACAACACACTAGAGAACATATACGATGATTATCACATCAGAGGTTACAACACATATGACAAACTCCTGAAAAGATACCCTAAACTGAAGGCTAAAAGCAATATTGAAAGCACACTGGACTATGTGGCAAAGAAAAGAGAAGGCAATACAGTTTTCAAAGGAATCATATGCTGTAGTTCAATAACATCAAGCAGTGTGTAAAGGCGAATCTTGATGAAATGCGAGAATGTGGTTCTTCTGTTCATTATTGCATTTACAACATTGGGCATTGGATGTAGCCAGACTTTACAGCGTCATTGAGATTTATTACTAACTTGAAAAAGCAGTTTAGGATAACATCATGCCATATAACTTGCTCAAGCACGAAAAGATAAGGACGACGAAGAAAAGGTGATTCAAAGAGCTCAAACATTTGTTGCTGAAGTCAATGCACATATCACGACAGAAAACATCCAAATGGGTTCTGTATGGAACTATGATCAGAGTCAGTTCAATCATGAGCTTTCTTCGAAAGAACGCTATCCATGAAAGGGGAGAGAAACATGGTCACAAAGTTACAATCATTTAACAGTGCAACGCACAGCTACACGATTGATGTTACTACATCAATGGATGGAGGATCGGCAGACAAACTCTATATATGCTTCCAAGAACCAAATGGAAAGTTTGACCCATGTGTCAAGGGAAATAGAAAAACTGTACCCTCCAAATGTCTTCATAGATGCAAGTGTGAGCGGGAAGATGATGAAAGAACATCTGAAGGCATTTTTTCTGCCAGTTTTGAATCTACATTTGACAAAGCCACTAGTACTTTGCGACTCCTGGTCTGGGCATAAGGATGAATAAGTTCTACAGAAGTTTCTGGAGGAAAAGATGTACGTTTAAAAAAAAACTACAAAGTATGCACAACCTCTGGACGTGCATTACTTCAGGCAATATAAAATATATGCCAAGAGAATAACAGACTTTCTTAAATACATTCCAGTAACATGCACTCAAAATCACATGACAGATTCATTACCATGAAATTGCATTCTGTCATTTACAATCAATGAAGTATCTGCTGAAGTATATAGACCAATGCTTCATTACGCTTGGCAGAATGCTGGTTACAATATTGGTGAACCTGTGGACAACTTCAAAAGTGTCATTGGCATGGCATTCAGCACTGATATTATAGAATGTGCAGTTACGACGTGTGATCAACTTGGTTTTCTTCAGTGTGCATTTTGTAGTCATTCATATTACTTTGAATATTTTATTGAAAGTTCTCACTTGCATTTATAGTTAAGATATCTGCATTGCATTTGGCTTCTACAATGACATCTGCAGTGACATCTAGAACACGTTTGCAGGGTTTTGCAGAAAAACAATACTCACCAGCACATTGAGAGGTATGCAAGGGTCCTGTAACCAAAATATCTTAGAGATATGTACAATTTGAGGCAGTATTTTAATGCCTAAATAATATTAATTGTATTTTTTATATAATTAAATTCAATAACAGCACACCTTAAAAACAATATGTATATAATTATTATTTATATTATATGTAAAGTCATTGTAAATAATTATTTTTGTTGTAAACGTATTTATTAATGTTATGTAAATGTTTATATACTCTAATAATGCAAAAACTGTGAGAATAATACATTTTAGGTTGTTAATAATGAGGTAATAATGTAATTTTGTGACAATAATGTGTCTGGAATTTTGAAAAGTACTGGTCATGAAAAGATCGGTAGTGACGTAAGTTTTGCTTACAGTTTGGAATTAGCCAATCAACAGTAACGAAAAGTTTTAGTTTGAATACTTAAATTCTATTGGACCAGAATTAGCCATTGAGAGACTGGCATTACCGAAGCTATAAGGTTTTTACTGTTGAAATTAGTCAGTCGCGGACATGATGTGATAGCGTGCAGATTGCAAAAATTGTGTTCTCCGCTAGTAAAATACATTAAGAATATGTAAAGTGCTCACAGTTTTCTTTTATAAAGTGTTGTGTTTTATAAATGTGCAAGTATAAAGAAATAAAAAGAAGTGAAAATTAAAAGTAAATTCTGTGACGTCTTTAATTTTTGTCATATCATGGCCTGAACAAGAACTTTTGATTCTATAGTTCGACTGAAACAGCTGAGGTAGATTTAAATAATATTACGTAAAACAAGCATCATCTTCACTACTACAAACTTTGGCATCCCAAGCATTTACCAACTTCAAAGTGTATCTTCATTATGTAACCTAAATACTTCTTCAAAAGTGTATCCCAAACGTGAAGCTAAATAATTACATAACAGCACACTTTTTTCAAATATACGTAATAATATTACGTAACCTAAAAACTATCTCAAAAATTGACGCACATACGTGGGGGCTTCTCACATCTCACATCCAGCTAAATAACTTCTTCAAAGTTGGCAACAAATACAGCAAACCTAAAAACTACTTCAATTTGAACGCAAATACTTTCCTTGTTAGAGCTCCAATTAGCATTGAGCTATGCTAAAATACATTTATTTTCCTTATGTGTTAACAAATGAGGAGTATTGAATCCAAACATGCTAATTGCATAGCAAAAAATAAATTTTTAGTAGAGTGGAAAAACTGATATCTTCTGAACTTTCAGGCACTTTTTGAAACTCCCCATTTCTAACTGTAGTGCAACATACACTCTCCTAAATGCAGTTATCGCAAAAATAACTGTTTATTTAATAGGTACTGTTTTATATTAAGAATATCTTGCAATGAGTGCACATTTTGAACCGATCAGATTAAAAATTCTTATGAGCACTAAAACAATTGCAAAATAATTGTATTTGATCACATTTTAACTGGAAATTTCAATTTCTCCACAATAAGCAGCTTTATGTCATGCTTATTCAATTTTCCATTGTGTCATATATTTCTGTGTTTCAGCTGAAAATAAAATACTGAAAATCACCTCAAAGACTTTAGCAGGCAGTCCATCGATTTTATTTGCATATAATTTAATTTAAGAAATAAATCTGAATAAACTAACAACTCATATTGCCTCATTTTTACTTCTTTACTAATCTTCATTTTCATTCTCTTTCAGTAACTCTATTGTTGTCTGCAATAGGTATTTCCTTTTGTATGTTATAATACGAGTCAGTATGCAAGTGGCTCTGTATCACAAATTCATTTTACAGATCTCTAACTGAATACATGCTGTTTTGGTTCATTCATTATGATGTGATATTGTTGAAAAGGAGAGGACAAAATATCTCAGGTTACACTGAGTTGGGTTTAAATATACACGACTCAGTGTATATTATTATTCATCACTTCACTTTATTAAGTTTCTGCATATGTTTTTACCTCATACTGTTTATCACTAACAGATGCATATGTAAGTACAGCTGGTTCTATAAACCACAAATACAGTTACTGGAACATGTACACAAAGTATTGCATAAACAGAATCTTTACTAAGACCGCATTTTATTCCATTCATCTCAGTCATTTCTGAACCAAAGACTGTATTTTAAATGAAGTTTAAGACATGGAGTGTTACTTGTAACAAATGGATTATAAAGATTAAAGATCAATTCAGCACTATTTGTATATATATATAAACAAAAATCTGGCCAGGTTACTGGTGTCTGTGGTCATGTAGCATTATTTTAATTTGTGGAAATCAACAAACAGTCTAACAATTGACAGCAATGAGTCCTTTTCTCATACCCTCCAAGATAAGAATACTATATCTCATTTTCCCTTATTTTATAGAAAACTAGCTACATTCACTAACAGTATTATTTATAAACTTTTCAGTTACCTCATCCTTTTCACTACCGGCTTCCACTAGACTTTGTTGGATAGCAAACTGCAACAGTTCATCCTCTTCTTCTATACTGAACTGTCTTCGTACTTCAGCACCTAGAAGCACAAAATCAATTGCATTAAGTAAAAAAAAAACTGCTATGTAGAGTGATTTTGAACTCGTACAGTGAAAAAAATGAAATTGAATTTTATTTATGGATGCTCTTTAACTGCTATGGTTCTTAGTGTCTCATTCTATATTGGGTGTGAATGACCAGAAATTTTGCAAGAGGCTTAAGGTTCTTTGACGTGCTGTAAATCTACAACAACAGACCACCAGCTTTACTTCCCTTCTGAAGTAAGCCATGCTAAGAATTTTTACGCCTGAAAAAAATCCATGCCCTCCGCCAGGTTTGAACCTGCAATCTTGGGAACTAGAGAAACTTGTACAGTCTTAGCAAAAGAAGACATTATGGGAATGCAAATGAAGGTTCCATTTTTCTTATCTTTAGTAAATTACACCATTTATTAGAGCAAGTCATATAGCTTATTGTTGTGTATTCATTTCTATTGATAACATTAAGGGCCGTTTTCAGAGGTTTCTCTACCCTATGTTTTATTGCTCTATAGACTGTCTAAACTTACTGTAATCATGGATGGTAAATTAGCCACATTCAAGTTAAGAGTGTGTATCATTTCTGAAACACACTGTTACATAATATGGAACATTGCTAATGTACATGCTCAGAGCTGCACTCTAGTTTTTACTAGCAGTACAAGCAATACCAGTAGGTGGTGTAACAGTCAATTGCCAACTAGAACTATAGCACAAAGTACAGCAAAAATGTTCTGATGTTCTCTGGGTTCTGAAAAAGGTGATCACTAAAGTGCTCATTGTAATGGGTTATTACAAAGAATTGGATGCAGAAAACAATAGTGATAACAAAGACAATGTTGTGTTTCACAATGCAGACACAAAAAGAAATACTACAAGGCAAAAATAACCAGGTGTATGACCTTGAGCAGCAGAGTGCCACATTTGCTTGGTATCTATTTACTAGAACCACAAAATACTAGTAACTCAGTGTACAGTAAGTAATAGAACACAAATGGATCACTCTGGGCTGGATATATCTTGATATGAAAGGTTACGTGATTAATTATGAATTTATGAGCTACTGTAATTACATGGGTAACATAATAGGAAAACATAATCTAAATGGTGGTAAACGTATTGCATATTAAGTAATTATTTACTGTAATAAAATAAACATTACCTGCTGCAATTTCCATAATGGAAAAAATTAAGAAAGAAAAGAAACTAAATTAATCACTACACTTTCTTATTAAGTAACAGCTTCTGTAACTGTAAGTGGTGCATGATAATATAACTAATTTTCTGGGGTGCGATCAATCTGTACACCTAGAAAATTTCTAAGGAGTGATTTACTCAAAATTCAAAAGTATGATGCCGATCATTTCATCAGTAGTGTTCTGTTGAATTGCACTGAAAGATGCCTCACTATTTCACTATCATCGCTACGTATTCCTATAGAAATTGTCAACCTCCCAACTTCAATAATCTATCTTTCTCCCAATAATCATCACAATTCTTTCAGTCTTCTCAGCTGCAAAAGTCTTATGGCATTTATCATCTCTCATACCTGGCAATGAATAACATTTTGCCTTCATTATAACATGATTGCAACTATTGCATCTGCAGCGAGTGCACTGCAACTGACATGCTCTTCCTCGACATGTGAATGACAAACATTGTTGATGTTGCACATATTTTCTAATATGCCTGTTTATTTGTCAAGTAGTACATGTTCTATAAATGTACACTTTTTATTTTAAAGTGGCTCTGCTTCCCATCTTATTTATGGAATCTTTTCAGTATGAAACAACACAAAGCCTTTCCCTAAATACGCCTTTTGACGAGTGTTCTTGTGCCTAATATGAATGTAAGATAAATTGCTGCAGTATTATGTGAATTTGCACATATTATTTCAAATGAGTAATACACTTAAATTAATTAGTGTTATTTCTTCCTCAGCAGAGAAACCTAAAAGATGGATTTTTATTGCACATATTCATTTCATTATCGTGTGCCTTAATGGTATTAAGCTAACTAAAGCTTAGCTCAGCAGAATTATTTCAACATATCAAAATGATGCTAGGAAATGGTTCTTGAAATACTTGTACAATAGGTTAAGATGCCTCAAAAGTCTATGTCATTATACTTCATTTCTATTTTGTAACAATTTTCTTTTCAATTGTTTTATTTCATGCCTTCAATACATGAAAGTCACAATCTAACAGAAGTAAATTTAAACTCGCACTAAGGTATTTATACTGCAAACTACACAAACCAGATTTACGACATGAAAACTCAATCCAATGTAGATAAACTGGAAGTTGCTAGTTAGACCATGCTAAGCACATCTATGAATATTGCCTGAAGGGTTCCAGCGGTATTCCTAGTAATACATTTCAGGAAGATGGAAAACTGACCAAAGTCTTGGTGCTTACTGGAAACATAATGATTATCCATTTTGCTTTTGGTTTTATTTTGGAAAAAGAAATTTATGTTTACAGGTTAGTATGTCCTAAGTTATAAATTATGGTGTTCTACTGTTGATATAAAAGCTAAGATAATTACGTTAAATTTGATAATATAGTCAGTGAAGTAATGGAAATTGTTGCTGAAATGATCTACAAAGAAAATAAGAATGCAGAAGTATGAAACAGAAGTTGGCCAGATTAAAATGTTTCCAAAAGATGAATGAAAATGCTGGGAATGATAACCATTATGTATTCAACAATCTGTTGGACTTGAGAATCACAGGATAGTTGATAAATCTTTGGGTTTATAATCAATTCACAGAAATTCAAATTAATTAAATTTAATTAAAGGAGAAGTCTTATAACTAAACATAGTTCCTAAAACTGTAAATTGGAGATAATACTATCAAAACCAATCACCTCACAATATCAGAAAGGTGGCATTCATGACACCCCCATCCCAAGAAAAATTGCCATTTAGAATAGTGTTAGTTTATTAAACCACTTCATAAAAAATTGAGAAATATATAAAATAATTTAAGAAAAAATGCACATGGAATTAAATGTTTGGAATGTGGTACATACTGGAATCTGTACTTGACTGGTATTATCCCTCATTCTTTAGCTGGATTATACAGAATAAATAACAAAATTTCACTTTTTTTTCCACTTAACCTATGACAAGCAGGGGAAGTATTGTATTGTGTACAAAAGTTCAAGATTCAGATTCCACCAAAAAAAAAAAGATTTGTTTTAAATAAAGAGGGTTGGAGGTTGTTGCACTACATCACTAAAAGGTACTTTGAACGCGTTTCGAAGAACAGTTTGCTCCCATTGCTAGCTTACTTTTGTTTAAAGTAAGTAGCTTTTAGTGATGTAGTGTAACAACCTCCAACTCTCTTTATTTTAAATTATGACACATCACTGTTACTAGCTTCTCAATCTTCAAATTACATGATTTGTTGTCCCTGAACCCCCTTCTACAAAAAAAAAAAACATTTTTAAAAGAAGTGTGTGAGAGCAGCATAACTCAAAAACAAAACGTTGAGTACATAACACACAGTATGTTTGTCCTGCATCTTTCAAGTATGTATGGCAAAGATTTTCATGAAATGGCCCTCACCACAATCAATCCTTTACCTGGAAAAATGTTCATTATTTCATTTTCCTAAAAGTATTCTAATTATTTTGATTACCAACTATCATTTGATTGAGATATTAGCATAGCAAATAATATGCATAAATGTTTATATTTCTGAAAATAGCCTCTGAAGTCCTTTTGATTCTCATTGAGTTTTATATAGCTGAGAAAACATGAGCTACACAAAATTTGAATTCTTTTCTTTTGAGAAAACAATGTATATTTTTGACATATTATAAAATAAATGTCTATCCACTCTAACTTTCTTCCAAGTCCAAGCTTCCTGGAACATGTTTTGAAAACTTGACTCCATCATCAGCATAGATACACTACTGCACTTCTTTCTGTGGCTTAGAGATGGTATTTCTTGGTAGGACATACTGTGAGATGAGGTCTCTTTTATATGGGACAGAATTGATCAAACTGTATTTATTTTTATGTATAAATAGCTTTTGCCAAATGGAGAATCCAAATGGTTTTCGAAGGGCTTTTACATGCTAGGTTTTTTCTTCAATGGATGATCTGTGGATCAAAAATTCTCTGCAACTGCCAATTTATCATTATAAACAGATCCTATACAAAATTATACTGCTATCCACTCTAAAACAGATACAAATAATTCTAGGAGAGTAAGAAAGACAAACCATAATATCGAGCAACCCAACTACACTCAGGATATATGCACTACCAACAATATACTAAGTCAACAACAAAATGTGACCAAATGTCAACACAATAAACTCAACCACATACAGTCTACAAACTGGTTACTTAAAAAATGTCTGAACATTCTCCAATGAAAATGTCTGAGCATAAACAATACTTATGACCTCATAAAGACATATAAGAATTAAAGCTACAGAAGAATTATCTACTTGTATCCTTTGACATCATTTGCTGTTGGGGAAACAGCACCAAATATCACCAAAAGACAAACTTAAAGATAAACATTGTTAAAGCAGCTACAGAGGAATACAGCTACTAACCAAACTAACTAAATACATTACATCTGTGTATTAAACTTTAAAAAAAAGAAACAAATAAAGGAAACCATAACACAAAGCAACATGAAAGAAATAAAGAAGTTAAAAGAAATTCACCTTCCACCCTTGGGCCTTCCAAAAGTTTGCTAAAATATTCACTTAATGCTGAGAAATACTTGTGACCAACATAAAGGACAGAATTCCAGCTAGAAAAACAACTGGCATTTATGAAATTAGGTATAATGATTTTGGAAAAATGCACAACGGGAAGACAAAGAGAAACACGACCACAAGGTTTAAAAAACACATAAGAAATATAAAACAAACAGACTGATAAATTGGCAGGCAGAGAATTTATTGTCCACAGATCATCAGTGAAAGGAAAAACTTAAGCTTTTAAAAGCCATTCAAAAAGTGTTGAACTGTCCATTTGGAAAAAAACTATTAATAAGTAAAACCACATACAGTTAAATTTTGATATCCTATATGAAAACAACCCTTTCCTACAGTATGTTCAGCCAGGAAATACGATCTACAAGTCACAGGAGGAGGTCCAGCATTAGCATAGGTTGATGATGGAGACAACCGTTTCTTTTACATATACCAGTAAGTTTTGAATAGAAGAGAAGCTAGAGTGGTTAAAAATTCATTCTTAGTATGCAGAATTAGGTCAATCAATGATAACTAATTCTTCTTCCACAGAAGCTGTGTAGGCTAAAGTTGGAATGGTAGACTGAAAATTTCAATGCCTTAACCAGGATTTGAACCATGTATCTTCAGCTGTTGCTCTACCAACTGACCTAACATGACAACATGCTGGCACAACATTAAATGTTCCAACTGACTCGTGCAGCATGTTGGCATGGTAGGTCAGTTGGTAGAGCAACAGCATGGAAAACTGAAGACCTGTGGTTCAAATCCTGGCTAAGGCATTGGATTTTTCAGTCTGATTTACCTTTTCAAAGATAGCCAAATTTTACTAGAGAAAACAGAGCTTATTAAAATATGTATTTTGTTTCTGAAATATATGCTGCTGCAAATTTATTTTCACCAGTTTGATATGCTGTAACATGTATGAATATGTGTGATTCTTCTTTTGTTCCTTGAATATGAGTTCAATACTAACACACACTACTTTGCGATATATGTAGACCGCAGAGCATCATTTCCACACGTAACTTAGTCCATGCTACTTAGTCTAACTGAAACGTTTTAATTAAATTTCTATAATATAAATAAAATGAAACTGAAAGAGGGGAAGGTTATGTAGTATATTAGTACTGTTAGCAAAGAAGAAAGAAATGGAATGATATGGATAAGGACAGGTGTAAGAAAAATGAAAGCATTAAGAAATGGTTTTGAACAAGGTGATTGTTACTTCTGTAGAGCAAAAGGAAATGCAGAGAATATAAAATCTGCTTGGAAAAGAACAAAGGATTATAAGGATAAAACTTCCTCACATAAAGCAGAGATATAAATACAAAAAACAGCTGCAATAATGAAGATGTTTAAAGATTTTAATAAACTAAGAAATGTTTATATAAAGTAAAAGGTGGATATGGTCATTATGAAAAAGGAAAGAGGTGAGCATTAGGCCTGGAGCCACTGTTCAAACAATTGTTTGAACCCTAGTAACCTAAATTATGTAGTACTTGTCTAGAATTAAAAATATATGAAGTTAAAGATTAAAGGTTAAAAACAGAAGCATTATTAACAGTGAAGTATTCATCATGATGTAGATTGAGTCACACTTTTTTACCCTCACCTTCACTAATTAAAAGTTAAACAGGAAACGTTTTCGAGGGCATTCGTCCTCATTGTCAGCGACTGGGTGACTAAGGGTCGCACGTGGAGAAGAGGTAAGATTTTATCCTACAAATTTCAACACAGAGCTCTGCTATGCAAAAAAGGATTTAAACAATTTCTGACATTACATACAAAAAGAAGATATGCGGCAGCGGACATCAAATTTTTAAAGCTATGCCTAAAACATGACGTTACTCCAACCTTTGTCCGAAAAACAGTAAAACACAACAGCAACCATAGACACCAGATTAAAGTAGAAAAGTGCATAATAGAGTTGGAAATTTTGAAACATTACAACATCATAAATAAAATAGATCTGGAATTATACAGCCTACACTTAAAACTAACCAAACACGTGGGAAAATTTTGAAACACGTTTACACGAAAAGTTAAATAAATTCATGACAATGAAAAATGAGAAGCTAAAAAAGAAATATCAATTAAAATCCCATCAATTTGGATATACAAAGCAACAAAAAAATTGTGCAATAAGGATCTGACCAATATAATTAACTTATCAAAACAGAAATTCTCAACCGAAGAAATGAAGCTACTCCAGAAAGGATTCAAAACTTGCATTAGTTACTCCCAGAACAAAGATGACTTTATCGCCGATTTAGAAATAGCCACACATAACCTCAAAACGGAAGACAAAATCAAAGTTAAGAATGAATGCCTAGACATAATAAAACAACTTTGGACAATACAAAACAATGACTACAATAAAATAATTAGGAGTCTAAACAAAAAGCCAGTCGTATAACTGAAAGCAGATAAAGGCAACTCTCTTGTAATCCTGGAACTGGATGACTATAACCATAGAGGTAACCAGATGTTAAATAGCCCAGACTTTAACCAGATGCATGAATGTAGTAAATAAGGCCCTCTCAGTTAACAACACCTTTACATCTGAAAAGTACATTCTTAAGTCTGCTAACCCCACCTTACCAAGATTATACTGCTTACCAAAAGTACACAAAGATGAGAATAGTATGAGACCCATTATCAATGGCATTAACTCACCTACTTACCAGATTGCTAAGTGGTTAGTAAACAAACTGAAAACCTACAAAAAGTTTGAAAATCTGGGAATTGAAAATTCCTCGGAATTAATAAACCACTTGCAAACCTACAACATTCCAAAAAACCACATAATGGTATCGTTTGATGTCAAAGCACTTTTCACTAGTATTCCCATAGAAAAAATCCCTACACTACTCAGAAAATGGTTAAATCAGACTACAATAGACTCCACAGAAATAGATGACATCATTAACCTTACAGAATTATGTACTAGACACAACTTCTTCACATTTAATCATAAATTATACAAACAATCAAAAGGACTAGCAATGGGAAGCCCACTGTCCCCATGGTGGCTCATATATAGTTCTATATATGAGCCACCTTGAAGTCCACATAGTGAAAGCTTTCCCCCACATATATAAATTTTGGCAGAGATATGTTGATGATATTTTTCCATCATGCCCCAGAAATTAACAGAAGACGCTGTGAAACTGTTGAACCTTCAGGACAACAGCATTAAATTCACAATCGAAATTGAAGAGAACAACACCTTACCCTTCCTGGACCTCATTATAACCAGAGATCAAAATAGCTTTAAATTTGGTATACATAGAAAACCCACACATGTGGACAACTACATAAAGAAAAATGGTTGCAACCCAACTTCGCACCAACTAGCCGCCTTTAGAAGTTTAATCCACCGGTTGCATAGCGTCCCCTTGAGCAAAGAAGAATTTTTAAAAGAACAACAACATATAGAAAAAATAGCAATAACTAATGGATTCAACTCAGATCTCATAAGCAACATGATAAACAAGAAGAAAAAACTCAAGGCAATTTCACATTCCACCACTCTAACACCTCTCTCAAACATAAATTGGAAATACAAGAAATTCACATACCACCCTTGGACCTTTAGAAAATTTGAACGAATCTTCAACAAATTTAACATTAGACTAGCTCCACAGAACAAATTCAGCTTGAAGAACTTACTAAACACACCTCTCAAAAATAACATCCCAAACACATTAAAATCCGGAATTTACCAGATTAGTTGTGATGAATGTAAGAAATACTACATAGGAAAAACTAAAAGAAACTTGGAAGCCAAACTTAAGGAACACCAAAGAAACATAAAACTAAAACAAATAGAGAAATCCGCTGTATCACACCATTTTTGGACAGAAAACCACAACATTGGCCAAAGTATAAAGTTGTTAAAACCCGTCACCACACCAATAGAATTGAACATCTGGGAAAAAATACACATCATCAAAAACAGCAACGTCATTAATTTTGAAATCCCGCCTGTAAGCAATGTGTTAAAACTTTGTGCCCCCAACACCAAATGGCAACAGGGTCAGAATCTGCAGGATGAGGAAGAAGAGGACATGGGAGAAAGCGACCCTTAGTCACCCAGTCGCTGACGATGAGGACAAATGTCCTCGAAAACGTTTCCTGTTTTATATAACTTTTAATTAGTGAAGGTGAGTGTAAAAAAGTATGATCAATCTACATCAATATATGAAGTATAAGAAATAAACTTAACTGAAAAAGAAAGAAATTTTAGTTAAATGAAGGGGAGGTTAAACTTACATTTCTATTTTCTCTTCTGGTTTACAAAATTAGGAACAAATATATTCTTAAATTAATCTTTTAGATTTAAAACATATTTATACAATACCTAGCTTAGTGTATGAAGCTGGTGGGAGGAAGCAGCTATCATCAACAACACATGTAACACGGTCTTCTTCTATAATTCTTGTTACTCCTGGAATTTCTTCATCCATGCCGAAGATATTTCCAAAAGTTATTCTTGCATTCAGGACATGAAACAGGGGGATTTCTGTGATCAGAGGAGAAAACTGCATAAGCTCAATAGAACAAATTATTTAATTCAGATTCAGGTCACTATAGGTAAAGACAATTTGATCAATAAGATTAAGAGGCACTGCTGACACTCAGTTTAATGAGCAGTTATCAGAATTGTCTAAGAAACAACAGAAATTCTAAAGTCAATAATTTTTCTTTCATTTATTTATTTTAGGTCACACAGCCACTAGGTCGTGAGTGTCCATGTAAAATATATATAACATTACATTGTCTATCAGTAAAAAGTATTGGAAATTACAAATGAACAATAATATTTTATGCACTAGCCAGTATTGATATTACATTACATTAGTATTATAAAAGTGCTTTAAAATAAATCAACTGAATATAGTATATAATGAAAGTTAAGTATGTTATGTGTAACCATACAATCACAACTAATGGGAAAAATATATGTCTTTTATTTGTCTATGAACAAGATACTAAAGAAACAATAATGTTCTTTAATATAGAGTCAACTGAAAAATTCAACGTCACATCCAGGATTTGAACGCGGTTCTCCTGCTCTCTGTGCGGTTGCTCTAACCATTGAGCTACTGTGACAACATGCAAGTGGGACATTGAATTCCCCAATTGACTCAAGTTGTTTCCCAGACAGACCACTAAGGCATCTCAATTGAGATGACAAACTTAGCGACAACCTGCTTATCGCAAGTGCTGAGTAAATGGGTTTTTAAGCTTTTTAATCTTTTATTGTTATTGTGTAAATTAATTGTACTTTTAATAGACCTTAGTCTGGTCTAGGCAAGTTTTTTAATATAGAGTCAACTGAAAAATTCAACACCACATACGGGATTTGAACACGGTTCTCCCACTCTCCGTGGGGTTGCCCTAACCATTGAGCTACTGTGACAACATGCCGGTGGGACATTGAATTTTCAAGGAGATGCCTTAGTGATCTGTCTGGGAAACAACTTGAGTCAATTGGGGAATTCAATGTGCCACCAGCATGTTGTCACAGTAGCTCAATGGTTAGAGCAACCGCACGGAGAGCGGGAGAACCGTGTTCAAATCCCGGCTGTGACGTTGAATTTTTCAGTTGACTCTATATTAAAAAATCTGATGTGCTACACTAGCATGACTTTCTCTACTCTTGCACAATCTATTTTTACAAACGCCTATTCTCCATATGCTTCATGTTAATCGAGATATCGAGATGTCAATCTTATTTGTAATTTTCTTGTAGATGCAAGGGGAATATGGTAGCTTTTAAGCGATAGTCAAATATTTTAACGCTGGTTGCTATGTGGCGCATTCCATTCTCTTTGCATGTCCAGGACATAAAAAAAATGAATAACGAATTCGGGAAAAAGTATAAGTATTGGAAAATTTAAGGAAATAACAAGCAATATCTCGAAAACGGTTCACTCAACAAAAGAAATGTATATGACATAAGTTGTGTATTTTAACGCGATCTACATTTTTTGTGTAGTAAAATTTTGTCTATCTCTTATGGTTTACCAGTTATGAAAAAGTCGCTCACAATGAAGAATACTTTTGGAGACATTCCCAGAAAATTCGAGATATACATTTCATTTCGCATGACATTATCTTAAACATATGATATTTTAATCAAAATCGTTAGAGCCATTTTTGAGAAAATTAAAATTTTCGAAAAATGTTCCATGTAAAGGGTAGTCTGGCGTGGGGGGATTTTCTTGAAAACCTTCGTGTCACATCTCTGGAAGATACTAAACCTAAATATCAAGTTTGGTGTTTATCCGACTGTTCGTTTTTGAGTTATGCTGTTCACAGACACACAGACACACACACACACACACACACACACACACACACACACACACACACACACGGATATGTTTCCAAAAATGCTTTTTTTGGATTCAGGAGGTCTCAAAACATGTATTTCCGGTGAAATCTCGGTATCAAATTTTTGGGTGGAATGCAATACTTCCCCTACTTACTATACGTAGTAGAGAAAGTAAAAACTTGCCTAGACCAGGCTAAGGTCTATTAAAAGTATAGTTAATTTATACAATAACATAAAAGAATAATGTTTTTATTTATGTTGTTATACTAAAAATAACTTTCTCTACTCACTCTTCACTAAACTACACTTACAAAAGCTTATTCTTCTATCCATTTCTAGTTAATCCAGATAACTTTCTTTACACATTTTGTTGTAGGATAAGATAAATACAGTAGGCTACAGCAATAGACACACTTTTTTAAAGCATGCTCCACAAGAAAAACTGAATAGTGACTTACTGCTTGTAAAAAGCATAAATATTTTAAATTCAAACCAATAACAAAGAATATCTCACAAATAGTTAATGCCACAAACATTTTTATTTTACATAAATTGTATTTTAACAAAATCTATACTTTTTGTGTAGTAGGATTTTGTCTATCTCTTACGATTTACCAATTATATAAAAGTTACAGACTGAAGAGGACTTCATGGCAACTTTCCACAAAATTAAATTTGCCATGCAAACATCTTAAATATATGTATTTTAATCATAATTATAACAGCCATTTTTGAAAAACTAAGAAATAGCAAAAATTTACCCATGTTGTAAAGGATAGTTCAAGATGGAGGGATTTTCTTGGAAATCTGTCACATCCTAGGAAGATGCTGAACTTAAATATCAAGTTTGGTATTTAATGAACTTTTCATTTTTGAGTTATGCTGTATTCTCTTTCTTACACATGCAAGCACAGTTTATGAGTTTATTTACTTTGCTTGGAAACAATATTATTTCTTTGATAATGGCTGCATCCATTATCAGTAAACTGCAAATTAGGTTTAAATGTTACCTATTTAGCCTACTTACCTATTTTGACAGGAAATCCAGCTGGGAGTTGCATCTGGATGAAGTCCTTTAGTTTGGCAAAATGGGAACTGGATATTGCCATCAGATCTACAATTGGCATTATTTGCTCCTGTAGACTTAATGGATAATTTTCACAAAGCCATAATGTTGCCTGGAAAGCAATAAGAACGCTAAAATCAGATATGGTAAATGTACCAAAGAGTGCACAGTTAAGGAATAAACTTAAATATATGGACTATTTTCAATACAAAAACAAAATCCTTTTAGGTGTGTATTCATTAATACATTGTCCACATGTTCACAAAAGAAAGATAATATTTTCATTAGACTTCTTAAAAATAAAAGAAATAAGAAATGCACACACTTTTGTTCACAAGTGCCTAAAAGTATGTAAAACATGTCCTAAAGTACACATTTAGCAAACTTCACAAATTCACCCAATACCACCCTCAAATGAAGAGCATTGTTCATGCCATCATCTCTCACATTTAATTCACTGTATCCAGGCCTCTACAATTGTCTCCTCATGCTGCTCATCACGTCCTGGACAGAAAATAATTGAGTTATCTTCAGTTTTTTCAGATGCAATCTTCTTTCTGGAACATGACACCTCTTCAGGTACAGTGTTCTTTCTGGAATAGGATGTGTCTCCAGTATTATAGAGCAATTTTCTCTTGGTCCCAGAAGATGCTTGCTTTTTATTTTTATTTGCTTTCAAAATATAATTTCATTACACCAGGTGAGTCAGCTGCCCCTAGGTGTGCAATCCACAGTTTATAGTCTAATGTGAAAACATTAACCCTTTTAGCAAACAAACTGTTATTGTAGCTCTGGCCTTCTCTTTAGTATGATACGCAACTAGCATTAATGATTAAAGGCCTGAATGAGAACCAAAGAGCTGTGAAAGCCTTAAAAAAGATGGCATTTCATTGATATAATGCTTGCAAGGAGATAAGAGGAATGTTTTCCCGAAGAGCGGGATAGACTACGTGGGTTTTGGCCGAGTGGGTAGCTGCCGGAATGTGAAGCAAAGGTTAGTTTCGTAGGTTCAAATCTGATACAAACATCAAATACTTTTGGTTCTTTTTTTTTCTCCTTGTGTTTATTTTCGTATTTTAGTGTACTAATTTAGTTATTTTTGTTATGGCTCTCCTGTGAGCCAAAGACACAAGAATTACAATCAGATAATTATGTATCATGTTTACTCTAATAATTTGTACCATATCTGCTGTTGTAAACCAGTTACGTAGTCAGCTTTCATTCTTTTGGGTGCATTTGATGATATTAAATCTAACAATTTTTGTTTCATGTTTAAACCTTTTGTTTCACTTCTTCTATTAACAAAGGAGTTGTAAATGTGCTAAGTTCATGGGTAAACAGAATAATAAATTGAATTGTTAAAGAGTGTGGATTTCATCAACAAAGTAAATGTTCAAAATGATGACCCCCTTAATCAATGCACATTGTGTACGTTGCTGGAGAGACCTTCTTGCATGCTGTAACATGCGCGGTGTAATCTCCCTGCATTCTTCATGTATGAGTGCTCGTAGATGATTTGGGCCTTGCACTTCTTCTTTGCAATGGAAAACATGGCGATTATTCTATTTTGTACACACTTGTAATGTTATCAAAACTGTTATTTATATTGTATTAAATTATAGGCCCAAAGAGATAAAACAAAAGGTAATAAAAAGTTTGAACTTAACCCGAAGGATTTGAACCCGAACTGAAGTGGCACAGTGTTGAAGCAACCATGATAATACCATTGGGCCACTGCTACCTTGCGAGTTGAGGTTCCTACACAAATTAGTAATCGCAGAACTAGACCCCATCTCGAATCTTCACATGCTTTTTGCAGCATCATCCAGTGTTTTGATCTCGGTTTGGTAGTTTTAATTCAAACAAATAAACTGCATCAGTCATTACAATTACTGTATGATCTGAAATATGCCATAGTTTGTGATATATGTGAAATTATCTACCTACCATTTTTTGACAAGGCTGTACAACGTTCACTGACGGCTTCAATCCAAATGGTCGCAATGCAGATATGCTATTTTGTTTTCAAATGGTTTTGTCAACTGATGCATGTGATAGGTTGTTCCTTCAGGGGTGTTTTCAAAGGTGTGCATGAATGCATGCTAAATAATAAAAGTTTGTAAACCTGGCTAAAAGATCTACTGCAGCTTCCAGTGCCAGGGTGGGATGTTTTTTTGTATCGACATACATAGCGATTGCATTCTGTCCTGTAAAACATTTATGCACCGACTTACCTATTCCTCCTCTATAAAGTGTTCTGCAAATCACATTAGAAGGCATAAGTCAAATATGTCGCTTAGCACATTGCATAAATTCAAAAATAAATAGGGGCAGTTGACTTTTTTTATTTTTTATTTATGGATGCTCTTTAACTAATATGGTCCTTAGCATCCCATTCTATATTGAGCGTGAAAGATCGGAAATTTTGTTCAGAGGCCTCTTTATCAGGCTTGAGGTTCTTTTACGTGCCATAAATCTACGACACGGGACCACTGGCTTTACTTCCCTTCCGAAGTAAGCCATGCCAAGGATTTTTATGCCCAAAAAAATCCATCGCCCTCTGCCGGGTTTGAACCTGCGACCTTGGGAACTAGAGGCTAGCACGGTACCACTAGTCCACGGAGGACGACCAGCTGACTCACCTGGTATATACAGGATGGACCATTTAAGTTGAGACTGTACAATATCTCCAAAACTAAGCGTTTCATTTTACATGAAACTCAAACAACTAAAAATAACAAATATTTCCATGCATTGTATTATCTTACGTCTTAAGTTCTGATTTGTTTTTGTTAAGTTCACACTGATTCAACAACTCAACTGTTCTTGCACTCGACTCGCAACTCTAGTCACTGCACCAACCCACTCTCTCAAGAGCGTTTGCTTATATATTCAGTGGAATCTTTCCATAAGGTTCTCAGAACGTTCTAGAACTATCTCAACACACTTTCTGGGAGAGGGGGGGGATAAAGCTTCTACTGTTTACCTGCTGATACCACACCTGTGTTTACACTGGCAAGTAAGCGGTATCATTGTTTACTCAGACCGCTCAGTGCCAACCTCCTGATAACCTTGGTCATAGCCGCTGCATCACAATAATTCTATTTCTCTTGTAAGCATCTCAAACAAATAATATTTTAATCACAATCTCAAGAGCCATTTTTGAGAAAATAAAAGGTAACAAAACTGTGTATATAAAGGGATGTTTATGATGGGGAAATTTCATGAAAACCTTCACCCTATATCCTTAAATGTGCCTTAAACAAATTAACACTTCACTCGTTTGAAACTAGGATTTAGTTTGTGTTAGAGCTAGCTGAGGTGATGTGCTTCTCAGAAACTGAATGGTTTTGGCCCAAAATAATATTTAGCGCCATTTTCAAGCACTGAAGTTTTGAACACATGTTGTGCTCACTGCAATATTTTCTCTCTCTCTCTCTCTCTCTCTCTCTCTCTCTCTCTCTCTCCCTCTCTCTCATTATTTCCAGTGAAATAAGAATATCAAAACTTTGGGTTCCAAATTTTTAAAAGTATGCTGTCCTTAATTTCTTACATAATAAAAATGAAAAGACAAGTGAAAAACATAGATTTCTTGTGTGTAAAAGGAAAATTCAATTCCGGAGCTTCTGGAGCAAGAATTTTAAGATAATTTAAACATGCCTTTGTTGCACCAACATGGTTTTTCTTATTTTTTTTTCTATTTCCCCCCCCCCCTAGAAAAATCCAAAGCCAAAGTTTCTGACATAACTTACATGTTACAGAAACTTTAAGAGCATTATGTCCCTGCACTTCCATGTTCCTCCTTGAGAGAACCATTGTTTTGATTCATTTAAACTGACTTTTGAAGGCATGATGAATGATATTTCTCTAATCTTTTACAGATTTACATCCTCTACTTCCTTACTGCTATTGGAACCGACCTGGAAATATGAACAAGAGAAGCCTCTAGTCTCTGATCAATGTTCAACCCTCACTGTATGTCAACTGAAATTCAAAGAGAAACTTGAATTTCTGCTCATTTAGAATTTCTCGGGAATTTCCATAATATTGCCATGACACTGCAAGTGCGTTTATGGTGCACGACTGTAACGGAAAAGTATAACAATAAACAATAATAGCTTTATTTGTTTTGTTTTTTGTTTGCCTAATGCTATTAAATTTTCCTGGGTAAAATCAGAATGCACAATTTTAAGAATCTGAGGGTAGTCGGCATGTCAAAAAATATGTGAAAACTTGCTACAATTGACTCAAAAGCTTGTCTCTCGGTATTCTGCAAAGTTTAAATTTTTTACTGTTTCTGCAATTCACAAAATTTAAGTGTCTTTAACAAAAGAATATATGGCATATATGCATGTTTCCAATTCCATACCTTGAACTTCTGTATTTTAGTATTAATTTCCTTTGGACGGCCAATGTCTCTTCCATTTAGGTCTGTATCTGCATCAAAATATTCTTCTGGTGATATATTACATGGATTACCTATGTGGCAGTATTCTTCCTAGAAAGTAATGCTTTAATTATAGTCTAGAACATCATATATATTGCAAACATGAACAAAACATTAATACTATACATACAGTAATTGTTACATAGAATGTAATTGAAGTAAGCTTTCTCTTTTAAACCAATGATATAAGGTTCCATTTGTAAGTATTAAGGTTTTATAGTAGGGTGGTTGAAGTCGTCCCAAAGCAGAGGTATTCTTAGGTTCGGCCCAGCCAGCCTGGCCCAAGCACAGAATATACTGTACCACTGGGCCCTGATTGTCTTATTTTGTTTTAAATAAAATTATTTTGCAGTTCACTACTACTACTACTACTACTACTATTATCATCAGTCCACGAAGGTTACTGGCTGTGGTGCGAAGGAACTTGGATTCAATTTCCGGTACTGGCAAGGGGATGGTTTCCCTTGCTGGGAGCATGGTAAGGGATGTGCTCAGGTTCTTGGGACCAATTGAACCCTTTAAAGAAATTATGGCAGCTGAGGTCCTGGAATCTCCATGTAGTAAGCTGTATATTGATGGCATATGGCATACCACATACCACCCATTACTACATTCTGCCCAGGATGTTCTGGGTATGAATGCATAGAGGGAGGCAGAGTTTGCTTCTGTAATTAACCACAACTGGTCACAGTGAACATTTATTTATTATTATTTTTATTACTACTGTGATCAATTGTGACAATTGTGCTAATCCAGGCATCTCAATTTCACAGGCCAAAAAGTGTGGTCAATTAATTTTTTTTTTCACCCTTATTTTCCCTTTACATGGTACTAGCCATTTTGATTAAAATACCATGTAAGACATTTACATGGCAAATAAAATGCATATGTTGAATGTGTAAAATATTTTTATTTGTCTTTATTTTCAAGCCTGAGCCCGACAAACATTTTCAAATTAAGCTGGAACCCGTCCTGTGCAGACCTCAAACTCACAATCAGCAAGTGTTTCTGGCTTCTCTTTGTTTTTACCTCTTCTTAATCAATTCACATGTAGGGCTGACAGCAAACAGAGCTTCTAAAAATAGGTTGTTTTAGGGACTTCCAATAAGATATTATGGACCTTTTAGGGACCAAAATAATTAAAGTATAGGGACCATTAAAACTAAATAAAAACATTTTTATTTTATTTTGGTGGGTTGGTGTACTGTTCCTTGTAATTTCATTCACTATATAAAAAATCTCATGTGTTACACTCACATGACTTTCTCTACTCTTGTACAAGCTCTTATTCTCCATCCATTTCATATTAATCGAGATAACCATTTGCAGAAACGATCTTTTGACATGCAAAGAGAATTACATTTTACACATAGCGTCCAGTTCTAAAAATATTTGACTATCGCTTAAGGCGTACTATGTTCCCCTTGTTTTGTATTTACAAGGGCAATATAAGCACAGACTCTTAATAGCTAGTTGCTATGTGCAGCACCATTCTCTTTACCACAGATTAATACTCTTTGCATATCCAAGACAAAAAAATGAATAACGAATTCCCATTTGAGAAAATAAGTATTGAAAAATTTAAAGGAATAACAAGCAATATCTCGAAGATGGTTCACTCAACAAAAAAAATGTATATGACATAAATTGTGTATTTTAACGCGATCTACATTTTTTGTGTAGTAACATTTTGTCTATCTCTTATGGTTTATCAGTTATGCAAAAGTCATTCACAATGAAGAATACTTTTGGAGACATTCCCAGAAAATTCAAGATATACATTTTATTTGTCATGAAAATATCTTAAACATATGATATTTTAATCAAAATCATTAGAGCCATTTTTGAGAAAATTAAAATTTTCGAAAAATGTTCCACATAATGGGTAATCTGGGGTGGAGGGATTTTCTTGAAAATCTTCGTGTCGCATCTTTGAAAGATACTGAACCTAAATACCAAGTTTGGTATTTATCCGACTTTTCGTTATTGAGTTATGCTGTTCACAGACACACATCAACACAGACATCCACATGGACCTTCTTCTAAAACTTTTTTTAAATTCAGGGGACCTCAAAACATGTATTTCTGGTGAAATCTCAGTATCAAATTTTTGGGCGGAATGCAATACTTCCCCTATTTACCATACGTAGCAGAGAAAGTAAAAATGGTAACACTACAGTACTGTTGTTATATTTGCGCTCATACTATTCCTCTTTCCACCATTTAATTTTATTATTTTTTCTCTATTTTATCAGTCTACAATATTATTTTCCAATAACTATTATTACTAATAAGTACACAAAAGATTTAAAAGGTATTACAGTACAATAACCAACATAAGTAATTATAATTTAGATTAAAAACAATTTATGCTTTACAATCTATCACAATACAGGCTCAATTCTTCTTTTGAAAAACGTCTGGCATTAACAACTTGGTTTTCTTCTTGTCTAATTTGTTCTGCACTGTCTATCTCCTTTTTTTTTTGGTAAGACACCTCTTTCTGCGCATTCAACACCCGTTTAATCATTGCCTGTGCTAACCTTGCTTTTTCCTTTAAGCTTGACTGGTCATTTTTCTGAAGTGCCGCTTTAAGTCTTTTATTAACCTCTGAGAACAACCTAAAAATTAAGACAATTTATTAGTAATGTACAGTAATAATGAAAACAAATACTTAAAAAAAAAAAAAAAAAAAAAAACAATCATTGGTTACTTCTCAGCAGTTTTTCTTTTCCCCTCTTCTTCTTGTCTCAGATTTTTTTCAGTTTCTTTTCATCTTAAAGTATGGACTTCCTTTCCTCCTCTTCATTTAATTTTGTTGCTTCCAAATCAGGCCTTCCTTTTTTCCTCTTCTAAATGCACTATATTTCTGATATGCACACCTTGCAAAGCTTAGAAGTTCCTTTGTTATAGGTACTAAATGTGGCTTACCACCGTACATCTGATTTCACAGTCAACACTGCATTCAGTGTACATTCAAACAATGAAGCTCTATCATCTAATCGTCATTCAAGTTGAAAACCTTCTCTCCACATCAAAATTTCCATGGGATACGCTAGGACAGCTTTACTACGTTAGAGACTGTAGGATACTTTGGAAACCCTAATGCATTGTTTAAAGACATAAAATGTTGCCATTAACAATCAATTCGCATTTGGGAGTTGCCACTTATATCAGGGCCCTTTTCAGTCTGGAGGAGCTTCCATTCATCAAAAACAATGTTGATATTATGTTCAATGGAAGAGCTTTGCTAACAATAAGAATGTCATGACAACTCTGATATAATTTTATTTTATTAGGCTGGAAAGCATTTCAATAATGGTTTAAGGAATGAGGACTTCCTTAGTGTGTGTTTTGCTGTAATGATGCTGTGCCTCTTTCAAGAATAGCAGTCTTTGTTTTTCAGTTACCTCTTCCAGTTCCACACTGACTTCTTCTCCAACAAATAAGTCATAGAAAAACAGAAGATTTGCTTCAGCCAGTGTATCTTTACTTATATTATCTGGAACAGTCTTACATATTCGCTCTTTTATCAGCAATTCAATTTTGTCATACAATACATGCACAAGAGGCTCTCTTATTGAAGCGATCCTGTGAAATGGCAAAATAAGTTTGCACTTGCTTTAGCAAACACTATTTCAGCTTTAATTGTAGGTAATTTCAAGAGCCTTACTATCTTTAGGTAACTAGATTTATTCATGAGAAACTTTTTTTTTCTCAACAGTATGTGTTTTAAAAAGTATCTTCAAGCATTCCACTGTTGAATATCTCGAGCAGCTGTATCTTCCAAAGCAAGCCACATTGATGGCACATGTTTTGATGAATTGATTTAAGGGAATTTTAACCTTTTTCTGGATATAGGAGTAATCCTCCCATCTTGAAGACCAGTCCTTGAAAAACCAATACATACACAAAATTGTTCTGATCCAGTGTCGCCAAGTTCCTCAAGGGCATACTGATAAATGTTATGTAGTGTATGAATGTTACAAGTCCCCAAATCTAACAATGGTTTCTTTCTTTCTTTCAAAAACTGACTTATCGTTCATAAGACTAATAACTTTCTTATTGACATTTGGCCCATCACTACCTAGCATGATAAGGTTTCTCCCAGAAAGTGATGCATTGTCCATGACATCATTTAACTTTTGTAATAAGTCGACACAGTGGCGCTTCCAATAAAAAAAGTTTGCAAATGTTTGGTCACTACTTTGAATTCATTATTAGACCAGAAACAAAATCTATGTTTGCCTGCAGCATTAATGGTTTCATCATAGCACAGACTAAATAGAACATTTTCCATTTCTTTGACAATTTGTTGGAGGAAATAAGGAGCTAAACCCTCTGTAATCATGTATATAGCTTTGGTATGACTCAAAGAAAAATCATTTAGTTCAATGAAAGGGAACATTGCATGAAACTTATTATTCAGAGCAACACAAGAGAATGGATAGTCTGAGGGAACACATTTCAGCACCCAAATGAGTTCTGCTGTAGTAGTTCTATCACATACACTATAAAGTTTTACTGTAGGCAAATCACAACTGGTAGTGCTGGAACTTGGCTTGATGGCTCTAAAGAAGAAACAGTTAATGTTAACCGAAGCTGAGAAGGTGACAAACTGTTTTGACCAACTTCTTTGTGTTTTTCGCCTTTCAAATGTTGAATTATCCTCTCAAAGCCGTTTAATACACTGGAAGTTTTAAAACAAAGCTTGCAAACATTTCACTTGAATAATTTTTTTTGAGAAGCCCAATCAGATATCTTGTAGTCATTTGGATGTGTTTTGTTAAGCCAGGAATGTTGAAAACTATCTTTCCCATGGTCTGAAAGAAAGAAAAGTTTATTAGTATACAGGTGGGGTTATTTACTATTAAATGCTATTTTTATAAATAGTAAATACATCATACTGTATCATTCTTTGATGAAGATCTTTAAGTTCTCCAGAAATAAAATGCATTATAAATAACATCATTAGCTATTGCTATCATAAGAATCTATTTATTTATTTATTTATTAATAATCATGACTGTTTTTCCTTATGTTGATTTCATTTGTTATATATAATTTATTAAGTTTTGATTCTATAATAACATTCATTACTTAATGTATTATTAACTTATGTTTGGTGTCTAACAATTATTAGAGGTTATGTTCTTTTCTCTCTCTTTCATTTTTTTATGTGTGTCCTAGATTTATTGTCCATGTACATGTATGTGTTAATGTATCTTATGTGTTACATATCATAATTCGTGTTGTGACCTATTCATATATTGTCATGTGTACCATTGGCTAGAGCTTACCTTATATTAATTTGGTAATATTTTACTGATTATTTTATGATACTATGAATTCAGTTGGGATTTCATTTTACATCTTCTTAAAGATGCAGAAGCTTTGTTAAACTGCATATGTAACAGGATGGAAGCAGCCAACCCCTTCCACGACAAAACCCCGTGGATTTTATTATGTCGTCAACTTCTGCAGGTCTACGTGCAGAATTGCATGGAGTTGTGTGGAACTTTGTTCCTGCACACATCATGTCAAATACGTTACGTTGGCTGGTTATTACAAGTCAAACGTAGGACGGTGGCACACCATATTTAGCATTAACCACTGCCATATTGAAAAACCCTTCCTGAGTAGCCCTACGCTATATAAAGAGCTGCAGATACCCATTTGAGAGCTCTTGGTTTCTGCTCTAGTTCCTGCATCTCGACACGGTGCTCCAGACCCTTCCATGTACTTGCACTGACACATTTGCGACACATCCCTCAAGGTAAAAAGTTAGGTTACTAACCCCTTCTCAACTTAATAATAATGCCAAAGATGATGATTCAGGTTAGAGAACCTTGTTATTGTAAACCAAACACTTGCCAACTGAGAATCTTAAGATACTGCTCAATACATTAACCTTGTTTAAACCAAGTTGTTGCCATTTCTCTACCATCTGTTTCCTAACCAACATCCTAAGTAGCTCGTCCCACATCACAATCCTTATGGCTGTGACAATTTGTAATGATATTTTGAATAAAAAAAATCTGAAATATGTCGGCTTGTGTTATGGCAAGTTGAAACATGATTTGTGCTCCTCAGTTTAGTATCACTGGAGCCTAAAGTTGCACCCTGTATAAGCAAACCTTGTGTAATTTATAACTTCAAGTTATAGGCCAAAATTTGAAAAAATAAAATCAAGAAAATAGTATACATAATTATGGTATACTCAGAAAAACTTACCTTATGTAATGAGTTCAGCATACACTTCTTTTTTTTTTCTTCCTCCCAAAAATAAGGAATCAACTACATCCAAACCAGTGGCAAATAGAGTCACAACACAAACTCTAAAAAGCTGTGTAAAGCCTGGTGTGTATTGGGTAGCCAGCCAACGCACGACTGTCAACTTCTTTATAGGTGGAAAAAAAATTATACAAGTCACTTTGTTTTTCATAATTTATCTTTTAGGGGCTTATGAAATAAATAGGGACTTTGAAAAGAATAGAAACCTTTAGGGACCACTGGCAGCACTGACATGCCCTGCAACCTGGTATTAGTAGGTGCACTTTGAACCAGTACACTGCTACAAGCCACTCAAAAACATCAAAGTAATATAGGAAGTTGAATTAGATTGAAAACTTCTTTGCCATAGTTGGAACTCAATCCTTGCATTTTCAATTTTCCATGATAATGTTCTACTGCCCAACTAGTGCAATTAGACACAGAATGCTCAATGAATTCCTCTCATCTGATTTATACACTCCAAGAAATCTCCACAATGATCTCAATTACTCTGAGATGCATATCTTAAAGGTGACTCTGACTTACAATACAGCAAATTTTAGTTCCAAGCTTCTAGTTAAGCACAATACACAGCTTATTTGCATGTAACTGTACTTTCATGGTTTTGTATGGTTGGAAGGTGGAATCAGATTAGGCTTGCTGGGATAATATATGTATTGAGATGAAGGGAGTTAAAAGTATATTCAGGTTTCTCTTCACAGTAGTTCCAATGCCAATGAATTTTCTTAGTCTATGAAAATCCAATGTTTTCTTCTGATTGCTTTGATTGTTTTACTTTCTCTACTGTGTATAGTAAGTAGGGGAAGTATTGTATTCCACCCAAAAATTCGATACCAAGATTTCACCAGAAATATATGTTTTGAGACCCCCTGAATCCAAAAAAACCATTTTTGGAAACATGCCCATGTGTCTATCTGTCTGTGAACAGCATAACTTAGAAACGAACATTCGGATTAGCACCAAACTTGGTATTTAGCTTCAGTATCTTCCAGAGATGCGACACAAAGGTTTTCAAGAAAATCCCCCTCACCCCAGATTATCCTTTACATGGAACATTTTTCGAAAATTTTAATTTTCTCAAAAATGGCTCTAACAATTTTGATTAAAAATCATATGTTTAAGATATTTTTATGACAAATAAAATGTATATCTTGAATTTTCTGGGAATGTCTCCAAAAGTATTTTTCATTGCGAACGACTTTTGCACAACTGGTAAACCATAAGAGATAGACAAAATTTTACTACACAAAAAATGTAGATCGTGTTAAAATACACAATTTATGTCATATACATTTTTTTGTTGTTGTTGAGTGAACCATTTTTGAGATATTGCTTGTTATTCCCTTAAATTTTCCAATATTTATACTTTTTCTCAAATGGGAATTCATTATTCATTTTTTTTGTCCTGGTAAAGCAAAGAGAATAGAATACTCCACATAGCAACCAGCTCTTAAAATATTTGACTATAGCTTAAAGCCTACCAATTCCACTTGCATCTACAAGAAAATTAGCAATAAGATTAACATCTCGATTAGCTTGAAGCATATGGAGAATAAGCGTTTGTAAAAATAGTTTGTACAAGTGTAGAGAAAGTCATGTGAGTGTAACACATCAGATTTTTTTTACCATATACTCAGAACACAAAACATATAGGGCACACACTTTAACAAATTATGTGAAACTGTTGTTAAGATATTAATTTTTTTATTCATAATTAATCACTTTTTGATATCGTAATATGAAATGCTCCATGGACCCTACAGTTTATCACATTGCTCCCATATTTTTAATTTGAACTTAGTGCACAAATATAACGAAATTCTTATGTAGGCATTCCTTAATTAGTTTAAGAAAAAATATATTTGTTTGTTTACGTGTTATTGAATTTTTCAACTTTGTTGATTTGAGTTATGGAAAATAATTTCAGATGAACTATTTCATATCTTTTAACTACTGCATAATAAGTTTTAAATCCACTATTCCTTAAGCTCTCCTGAAAATGTCAAGCTAATTAGTTAAAAACTGTGGTCCAAGGAGCATTTTGAATAGTGAAAACGCTGAAAACCAGGAATTGAGAAAAAGGAGTTTAAAGTTCCATGTGGTGCTTTACCTAAATGGTACAGGACCAATTGAATAGGGATTTGTGGCTTTAAACTTTGTTTAATACAAAAATCCATTGTGTAACACAAAAATACAAGTATACTAAAAATGCAAAAAACAAAAAACTGAAAAATTTTACAATTTTTACCACATTTTAATAATGTATTGGCTTAAGTCTATGACTGGTCAGTGCAAAAAAACCATTGAAATTAACTGTTTAGTGTAATTAACTAAAAACCCAGAATTAAAAGTGCCTGTAATACAGCAAGTCACTGTGGAGTAATTGAGATTATTTTGAAGGTTTGCCAGCATATAGAAACACATAAGCAGTTTTCAATGTGCATTTGAGTGTCTCCTCATGATAACTCAATGGTACGGTATCAGCATGGAAACTTGCAAATCCTTGGTTTAAGTACTGTAATGCCATTGCATTTTTCAAATCTGGTTCAACCTTCTAAACCTAACCTATACATGGCCATTGTGAAAGAACAATTAATAGATCAAGATATATTTTGTTCGTGTTCTTTAGAACCACTAAGAACAGAACTAAATGCTGGTTCACAATGGAATGGAATGGAAACCAGAACGAGAATGGTAAACTTAAAGTACATGTATTATGTGAGCGTTCACAGTAAATGGAAAGCTTTCCCAGGTCTAGTGAACGGAAAAGAAGACTTGGTGAAGTTTTAACTTTCTCTTTCTCATTCCTGGGCAAGGCATATTAGATCCATATTGTGCATATTAGACTGTTTACTGTAGAAATAATTCAAGATGGTTGTGATATGAAACCTCCACTAGAGCTCTCTCTACTTTCAAACTGGAAAAATGAAACCGGCAGAAATTTTAGCAAATGTGTGTCCTGACCATAGATCTTGACTCCCTAAGATCCATTGAGCATTGTTTCTTCTAGCAAAACAATCATCTATAGTTAATTTATATGCAACTCAAAACTGGCTATTGCCTGAAAAACAATAACAAAGCCTGTAGAAGTTAATAAAGACCAACAAGCAGCTTTAATGTAAGCTGCTATGAGCTTGGTAAGACTACAGGAATCAGAAACAGTAATGCATCAGTATTTAGAAAAAATATTTACACTATCAAATTTTGACATTGGTTAACCTGCATTATGTTGGCTGAATTGGATGCAGGTAAAGAATTATCATTGATTAGTTACAAAAAATGACATCCTAATGTGCAAAATCGACTTTCCATTTTGATACCAATATGCTCTTTGATATGCATTCCCAATTTTGTTACCAGGGTATTGTCAACCAAAATGTTGTATGCTGATTTACTTTGCATTCTTATTTCCATTCTGGTTACCATTCTCGGGTTATTAAGAACCAGCCTATAAACATTAATATTGTTTAACTAGAATTCTATCTTTTGTCACCAGTAAAAACAATGAAGCTTATTTAGTCATTACCGCTTATTTTCTCTCATGCCTTGCTGACTTCAACAGATTTGGCAACACACAGAAAAATAAGAAAATTGGCAACACACAGAAATCCAGATGAATGATCAACTGTGGTCTAAAATGCATTGAGGAATACTTTTTCAAGTAAAAGGCCAAGAACATGAAATTAAAAATAAATGGGTCACAAAATAGTTCTGTAACTGAGAAAAATACTAAGGGCTCTAAAACTCTATCTTATAGCATTTTGATAGTTTACTCTTATGATTACCAAATAATAAAATAATTGAATAAATAAGTAAATAAATAACAGTTTTACTCACATTGTTTGCTTCTGGAGTGGCCTGCTTTTCTTCTACTTCCGCTATACCCAAGAAAGACTGTAGAGGAGTTTTAGGTGACTTGGCTTTCACTTTGTCCGTTTCTGTTAGATGTTCTGTCCGAGTTTTGGTTACCAGTTCCACATTGCTTGCTCCAAATACTTTACATTCATATCCGTTGACAGGTTCGCTCTTATCTGATCTCCAACCCCAGATACCAGATTTATTTCTGAGGTAAAAAACCATTAACAATAACAATAAGAGCTGTTTAAAACAGTTTCTTTTATTACTTAACATTTTGCATCACCTTAGTTGACCTTTACTAACACTACTGCTCCACAACCCACTTTTTTTTAATCAGAACGTGTGATTTAAAATTTTATGAAATTAAATCTGTTCCACATTTACTTCTAATAATATGATTATAGTTTCTTTTGCTTTTTTATACAGCAAATTCTTTTATTATTTATAGGTAGCTTATCCATTTTGTGAAATGTGTTAGTTTTTTATTTTCTAAAAAATGGCTCACATATTAAAGATATTTACATGATAAATAAAATAGCCTATGAAGACCTCTTTATTTGGAAGAAATTTTATACAATCTTGTATAACTGGTAAACATTAAGCAATAGACGAAAATGTACTACACAAAAAAACGTAGTTCTCTTTAAAATAAAGTTTACTTCAAATAACCTTTTTTGTGGCATGAGCCATTTCCCTGTTATCCGTTACTAATAGTTTGATTTGTTCTTTGTCATTCTTTTTAAGTCCCATTGATTTTCAGTTGTTTCTGGCGGTTGCATGGAAACAGTATGGAATTTTAAGGCCAGCGTATAGCATCCAGTTCTTAACATTTGACTATCACTGTTCTGTTTGTACCCTAACAAAATGTGTTATGTAGCTATTTCTGCAAAGGTTCTGGATTAAAATGAAGTAGATAGAAAATAAACTTTCACAAGAATAATTTGTATACCTACTAATAAATGATAGAGGGTACAGAAAATCATGTGAATGTAACACTTAAGATTTTTTCATTATGGAGTATATTGTGAAGTACAATTTGCACTATGTACATAACTTCAGAATAAAAGTTACACACTTCCAGTAGGAAGCTGAATACATATAAATTGAGCTTTCAAGTTTGATAAATTTACAATCATCCTGCTATGCTAAAATTTTCTTAATATAATTCTGTGCTCTTGAAAGAAATTGCTTCATAGGGCTTTTTATTTCATTACTGAAGCAGGTGCAGAGATGCAAACTAATTCAAATTAATTAATTTTGTGAGTCAATTTAAAACTTATACATCACTTACATTTGAAAACAACATAGTTTTGAAACATGTCCTGAATAATTAATAAGACACGCAGTGTTACAATCGACTTTGAAAATGAATTAATCAACTGGGTATTGAAGCTTGGTATCTTCCAAAGATGTAACACAAAGATTTTTAAGAAAATTCCCCCACCCCAAATTACTCTTTACATGGAAGATTTTTTATTTTTGATTTTTTCAAAATGCATCAAATGATTTTGATTAAAATACCATAGGTTAAAGTTATTGGCATGATGAAAAAAATGTATATCTCAAGTTTTCTGGGAATAGTCTGTGAAGTCCTCTTTATTCAGAATGAATGTTGTCTAATTTTGTATAACTGATAAATCATAAGCAATAGACAAAAGCTTATTAGATAAACAATTTGAAATGCACGTACATCTCAAATTTTTTGTGGCATTAACAATTTTCATGATATTCATTGATTTTGATTTGAATTTTCCAGTTTTTTTTTCCATTTAACAACCTTTATTTGAAGTGCTATATCAAATCTTTTGTTTCTCGCAAGTCATGAAGAGGAGAATTTCAAAGCTAGAATATAGTGACCTGTTTAAAATAAAGAGAGTTGAGGGTTGTTACACTACATCACTATAATATTTATAGTGATGTAGTGTAACAACCCTCAACTCTCTTTAGTTTAAATTATGACACATCACTGTTACTAGCTTCTAAATCTTCAAAATTAGTCTATAGTGACCTGGTTTTAAAAGATCTGACTACTGTTTCAGCCTTCTGTATCTCCTTATAGCTGCATCAAAATGTGTAATGAAAGCATTTTTGCAAACATTTCTCTCTTATAACATGGAGTAAATAGAAAAATAAGCTTTCATAAGAAGTTCACAGAACAAACATAAAAACAAAGAATAGTGGGTAGAGAAAGTCAAGTGAAAGTAACACAAATTTTTACTTTCTTATCATGTACATAGTAGGTAGAGAATTGCCTTTCACTCAAAAATCTGATATTGAGATTTCACCAGAAGTACATGTTTTGAGGCCTCCTGAATCCAAAGAGAGCATTTTTAGAAAAGTGTACAAGTGTGTGTGTCTGTGAACAGCATAACTCAAAAACGAATGTCGGATAAATATCAAACTCGGTATTTATTCCAAAGGTGTGACACAAAGATTTTCAAGAAAATCCCCCCATCCCTGACCTTTACATGGAACATTTTTCGAATATGTTTATTTTCTGAAAAAATAGCTCCATCAATTTTAATTGAAATACAGTGAATTAAAGATATTGAAATGACAAAAAATGTATATCTTCAATTTTCTGGGAATAACTTGTCAAGTTCTTTGCATTCGGAAGGAAATTTATATAATCTTGCATAACTGGTAAACCTTAGGTAATAGACAAAAATATACTACACAAAAAATGTAGAGCTCTTTAAAACACACAATTTATTTAAGTATTTTTTTTGGAGTATCAGCCATTTCTGAGATATCCATTATTAATGTTCCAGCTGTTCAATACTTAGTAATTTTTTTCAAGTCCTGTGGATTTTCAGCTGTTTCTTGCGATGTCATGGAAAGAGTATGGAATTTTAAGGCCAACATATAAAGTCCAGTTCTTAAACATTTGTTGACTGTCGCTATTCCCTTTGTATCTATAACGAAATGTGTAAAGCAGCTATTTCCAGAAAGATTTATTCGATTAAAATGAAGTAGATAGGAAAATAAACTTTCATAAGAATAATTTATACATCCACTAATAAGTGATAGAGGGTAGAGAAAGTCATGTGAATTAAGATATCAGATTTTTCATAGCATTCTACCAGACAACCCAAATACAACAGCGTAAACAAAAGGAGTTTACCACGTACTCAATTACTTATGGCTTGGATGGAATTTATGGAATGGATGGTAACAATGGTTCCAGAAACATGACCTAATGTTTAAATGTATGTGTGTAAAAGCACCTGTTCCTTGGTAATGTTATTCATGGTTTCACTTTTGATCTAGACTATGTGCTTCTTCCTTTTTGGAAACAGTGACACAAAATCACTTGGGTGCAAGTAAAATACTTTATTATACTGTATGCAAGTCAGACATTGTTAAATAACCAAATGGACAGCCCAAGAGTATGAGGGTCCAAATTTATCCATTTTATATAACAGCAGAAAAACCAGGTACTATCTGCTAATTATAGAGCAATTTTTACTTTCTCTACATTTTATCTGTAGTAAGTAGAGGAAGTATTGTATTCCACCCAAAAACTTGATATGAAGATTTCACCAGAAATGCATATTTTGGGGCCCTCTGAATTAAAAAAAAAGAAAAAAAAGGCATTTTTAGATGAGGTAAAAGAGAGAGAGAGAGAGCAGCATAACTCAAAGTGAATTATTCAACACATATCAAACTTAGTATTTAAGCTTAGCAATTTCCGAAGATGTGACACAAACATTTACAAGAAAATCCTGAGTTCAAACTGTCCTTTCCATGTAAATTTCCTATTATCTTTGATTTTCTCAAATATGCCTCTAAAATTTTTTATTAAACTGCACGGCTTATATTAGCCTGACTAATAAAATCTATATTTTGAGTTTTCTGAGAATAGCCTATGAAGTTCTCTTCATTCTGAATGAATTTTGTATAATTGGTAAATCATAAGAGATAGACAAAAGCTTACCACACAAAAGTTTTATTTATTTATGGACGCACTTTAACTGCTATGGTCCTTAGCGTCCCATTCTATATTGGGCATGAAAGACGAGAAGTTTTGCTCAGAGGGCTCTTCATCAGGCTTGAAGTTCTTATACATGCGTAAATGTATGACACAGGACCACCGGCTTTACTTCTCTTCCTAAGGAAGCCATACTAAGGATTTTACGCCTGCAAAAATTCATCACCCTCCACTGGGTTTGAACCCGTGACCTTGAGTACACCTCTTTAAAACATACAATTTATGCATAATTTTCTTTTTGGCATTAACCATTTCCAAGATATTGATTATTCCTGGTTTCAATTTTCTGAGACTTCACATTTT
Organism: Deroplatys truncata; assembly: GCA_030765065.1. Classification (NCBI taxonomy): domain Eukaryota; kingdom Metazoa; phylum Arthropoda; class Insecta; order Mantodea; family Mantidae; genus Deroplatys; species Deroplatys truncata. The sequence continues at coordinate 39,201,884 of CM060980.1, forward strand.
TCTTTTTTTAAATATGAGGTCATTGTTATTTGAAAAGGTAGAATCGGACTAAAAATAGCTAGGATTGGACCATGGGTCTTTGGTTTACCATGCTGCTGCTCTAACAATCTGAGCTACCATGGCAACATGCTGGCACAACATCAAATTCTCCAACTCATACATGGCTATGTGGACCCTGGCTATGGCATTGAGTTTTTAGTCTTATTCTACCTTACCAAACTTTAGCCTACATATGGCATGTGTGAAGAACAATTACTATTGTTCATTTCTTTCTCATGTCATGCAAAGAGTAAGGAATTTCAAACGCATTACATAGCAAACCATTTTTTCAAGATCTGACTATTGCTTCAACCTCCTGTATTAACTTTGTACTTACAACAAAATGTGTAATGAAGTTATTTCTGAAAAGTTTATCTTGAGTAACACAAAGTAGATATAAAAAATATATTTTGTAAGAATATATGGTAGTGATCTTACTAGAAGTTGCAATGTGCATGACTACAATACCAGAACACAAATTAATGTATACACTCAATCACACAAAAAAAATTAGTGACAAAGATCCTAAAAACATAGGAGCAACATTATATAATAAACTACCTAGAGAACTAAAAATATTAAGATCCAACCTTTTTAAAACCAGATTAAAAGAATACCTTGTAAATAGACCCCTATACAGATTGGATGAATTCTGACGTAGATATAGATAGAGAGAGAGAGAGAGAGAGAGAGAGAGAGAGAGAGAGAGAGAGAGAGAGAGAGACCTAATGTTGGGAATGCTAGTGAATATAAACTTTTGTAAAACTGTTGTAAACTTGTTAGTACACATTGTCTTCCTTTTACCATGCTCTTAACTTGTATTTCCAAGTACACAAGCATTAAAGAATTATTATTATTATTATTATTATTATTATTATTATTATTATTGTTATGTTTTTTTTATCATGAGTTTGCCTTTTATCTTTAACAAAACATTATTGGGATCTTAAGCTATGTAGTACATTGTTCAAGAAGTGACTTATTTTGTTTTACCCTGAAGTCATCCAGTTATAGTTTCCTTAGTTCTCAATTCTAGTAGTGCTCATAGTCAGAAGCATTGTGACATTGTACATGAATATGCAAATTAATGGATGAGCCAATAGTTAACAAACTTAATTTTTACCTTTCAAAACTAATTTTGTCTGTGTCAATGTATGTCGTAACTATGGGTGTGGTAAGGCGTGTAGAGATGGTCTCTTCATTTGGCTGGAGGAACTGGAGGTCTTCTGGAGATATCATGCGCATTTGTTCCACATAAACTTGTTGTGTTTCATGGTCCACTTCCATCATAACAGCAGAATCTCCTAAGGAATTACAAGTGCAATGTTTAGTATGAGTTAAATGTAAAATGAATATCCTTGCATGTAACCAGCAATAGCATGTAAAATATGAAGCAAAAAGTATTTAAATAATCTGGTATCTCCAAAGAGAATATCCCTTGAAAATGTGAAGATTAGTAGGCAAGATGTTTAATTCTCAGGGTTTACACATTATGCAAATATTAAAAATGAAATGTACACAACTAAAGTTTACATTTAGAAATAAAAAGAATGTGCTGGAATATAGAACAGTTTCATTTTCTAACTGAAAACTTACAACTATATAACACAGAAAAGATGCATAGTCAACACTAAGTCTTATGTGTAATTTTTTAATGTTCATTTAATTGTAGTGCATTATTGCACTGTAATAATGAAATACATGTTTTCCTTTGTACAACAATTTCATATGGTCAGTGTTACACTGCAATATATGGTGACAAACTACTCTGGCCTAAGTGATACTTAAGAGGATTGATACAAGGGAAGTTTTACCTTTACAAACCAACAGGAATTATGCATGGTTCAACGAATTATCATCTAAAATAAAAATAGATTATGAACTTCACGGAAGGAAAAATGAGAGAGATAATTATTTATTTCCAGAAAAAAATGTGATTCTGTGTGTCGAAAAACACATTATAAACATAGGGAAATGTGACTTTGCTACAAATCTATAGGAGCATCAGATATTCTTATATCAATCATTGATCACTGCTTATCTGACAGTGATGTCATCAGGTTGCAGTAAACATGTGGGGTGGACACATGGTGGAGCATATTTTGTTTTTAACTCAATAAATTTATTACCTAGATCTTTGCTGATTGAATTCTCATACTTTCAACATAAAACAAGAAATTCCATGTAATATTAATCAAATATGAAGCACCTGTGCTTTTAATCAATCCTTACAAGATTATTTTTTTGACACAGTGTATAAGAAGAAATGCTTTGTGGGGTTTATCTCAAAGACCAGGTTTGGAGGACATTTTTTTTAACAAAAATCATATTTATCTACATCATCATTTTAACAACCCAGCTGATTTGTGTTGCATTACGTAAATGTAATGATGCTGATTTTTACACCAAATAAATTAAGTACAGTGCTGGCAAAAATGATTGAGGCCATTCTAAGAGCAAAAAATGTTCTATCATCATGCCCTTTTTAGTGCAGCTCACACAAATTGATATAGCTGAGTATGCTACTTGCCTGTGCATGTGTGCAAACAGAAAACTAGAAATTACATACAGCGTGTCCACAAATTCCCATTTCACAAACAAATAGGTATGGCACATAGCCATGCTCTACATGTAATAGTTTTTAAGGTTAGAGCTGTAAGAAATTAACCAATGAAAAGGCGTGATATTGCATTAAAGTTTAGTGCTATGCACTTGTTAGCCTGCTGCTGATTAATATCCATTCAGTTGCCCTGGTTACCTGGCTAAAGGTCAGCTTGATACTGCTTCTCTCCTACCCCACACTGTCCTAAATTAAGCACATCACAGGTAAGCAAGGTAGCAGGGCCAGTTCACATGGGTAGTTAGCAGCAGGAAGCTGACAAGTGCATAACGTTCTTCATCTCCATCTCCTTCTGTGGAGACCTTCAACCTCCAAGGACTTACAGGCCAATGCCTTGGGTCAGTAGTCTGTTGAAGAGCAAGTAAACTGTGGATCATAGCAGAACCAGGATGGGCAATTAGACCAATGCAGTGATGAAAGGCAAATTTGCAGATCAAATTATCCAATCCAGCATTCACCTAGCAATCGAGAAAAAGTGTAAAAAATCCTTCTGTCAGATTGGTTGGCTCCAGAAATTTGAACCAGGATCTCCCAAATGCAGGCCACAGATGTTATCTGTTGTTGTTGATCTAATGTGCAGGATTTTGATCCATCAATTTTTTGTTGCTAGCCAATATAAATTGTGTATCTTCCCATCTGGTACAGCTTTCCTCAATTCTGGGCATTCTAGGAGGTGTTCCCCATTTAAAATCTTGTCAGCATTGCAAATTTTACATGCTTTGTCATTCATAAAACCAAATTTATGTAGATGTTCCACCAGACAGTCATGTCCGGTGGCTAACCTGAAGTGAGCAACGGTTTCTTTCCTTGGGACATTTTTTATTTTTTGTACAATTTCTTTTATGTTGGAGTAATTTTTGTTAGTAATTTCCTTTTGAATATTATATTGGTATTTTTGTTCTATATTAATTTTGACTTTTTTAGTTTCATATCTAGTCCACAAGACTTTATAGGTTTTGAATATAACACTGCACCCTTTGTGGCCAGAAAGTCCGCTGTCTCGTTACCATTCACTCTCACGTGTGCTGGCATCCACAATAATATTATCTGTTGACATTTTGTTTGTAGTAATCTATAATAAGATCTCACATCCTTAATATTATAAGATTCATCTGGACTATCATATCATTATATTGCTTGAATGGCAGAAACCGAGTCTGTGAGAACGACTACTTTATTTTCTTTTATATCAGTCCTGTAGTGTATCTGTTCTAATGCTCATTGTATTGCAACAATTCACCATCAAAATTTGTGGATTGTCTAGGCAATGTAAAGTAATGTGAAAAGTATTTACAGTATATACCACCTCCCACATTATTTCTCAATTTATCTGCAGAAGTCAGATGTTATCTCCTGGCACCAATCTATGAAGCAATATTGTGTCTTTTCATTGGTTAAAATTTTATGTCTATTACTTGAGAACTACTGCAGTTAAAGATTAAGTTCCATAAATTGTTTACCTCCAATATGTCCTAAGAATAGGGTATATATACAGTATGTTTCAGAATTTGACCACACAAACTTATGGATTGCAGAGGCGTCATAAAAGTGAACTTATGGTCAGCGGGCTCAACATTCAAAGTTGCATGTAATTTATGGCACTGGATGTTAGTGAGAGATACATTGAATTAAAGTGATGCAAGCTTTGATGTACCATGCAAAATGTTCATTTATGTTTCCTTAGTGGAAAAAACTTCATCATCACTGATTATTAATTTTTAATCATATGGGCATTGTTGTTTTCCTAAACATTTGCTTCTGGCAAAGGTTCACATGCCACTGATACCAGTGTACAGAATTTGTGATTACAGGAACTAATCATATGGAAGTTATTTGCGTGTTTAGCTCAGTTGGAAAAGTGAAGGATTGTTAACTAGAGGCTAAGTGGTTTGAACTCTGTACCTCATTTATAACCTTTTTTCTATTAATTTTCTTAGAGTTCCCATAATTTAAATTTATTACATTTTAGGTCTACTGAGAATGCATTTAGATTATATTAGATTAGATTAAAAGGGGGTAGTGTAAGGTTTTTGACTTCTCAACACTGTGACCATCAACAGATCCATTGTGAATACCCTACTCTAAGTCCCATTTTAATTTAATGCTTTTAACATAGCCTATGATTTTCTTGAGTGATGTTCAAACTGTCCTGCAGTTGGAAAAGCAAACTCCTGGTGCCTTATTCTCTGCCAGGCAATTGTTTTGCATTCAAAGTATATGCCTTGTTGTTTGTTTTTCCTCTAAACAGAATCTGCACACTTTCACCTCAGCCTTGCCCATCTTGTAAAGATGATTCTTAAGAGGGCAATAAAGAGACCATTTATCATCCTCAGCTCCTGTTTGCTGAGTGTGAGGATCTTTTTCGATCTCTTTGCAGAAGGTTTAATGAACTGTTTTGCATGATTTAGCTTTGGAGCTCGTTCCCAATAGCTAGTTCTTTTCCTGTGTTCCCAGGCTTTTATCTTACCCTTGATATAGCTATCAGATACTCCACAGAATGGTTCTGGGCCAATGAATTAGCTCCTTCCTTGACTAGGTGATCTGCAATTTAATTGCCTCAATTCCTTCGTGTCCTGGCACCCACATTAAGGTAACCTTATTGTTTGCCAGTTGATTTAATATCAGCAGACAGTCCTCAACAAGCTTTGACTCAATAGTGTAAGTACTGAGGGCCTTTAGCAGTGCTTGACTGTCTGATAAAACATAGATCTTGGCACCATGAATTATTGACATTTACATGGCCATATGTTTCTATGGCATTTAACTTCAGCTTGGAATATAGTGGGTTCACTAGCTTTTGCTAGGACAAAGTTAGGCATATAAACTCCTATACTGGTTCTCCCATCCATTTTTGAGCCATTTGCATACCATACAAGTAACTCATTTCCAAAGTTAGGTCCATGTTTATTCCAACTTAGAAAATCAGTGATTTGTAACTAAAGGAATGATCTAGGTTTGGTTTAGGTGTCATCCAACCCCATAATGTAATGAGATTCTCCTCCTTAATTTCACAAAGAGTTTTCATGTGATCAGTTAGGTCACCTGGTTTGAATGTTATATTTCTTTGCAGTCTGAGGGCACTAGCTAAGGCAACTTTCCTCACCTCATATGAAGAGGTGTTATGTCTATAAGGGTCTCCATAACTGCTGTAGGACAGGTGCCTATAGCACCAATTATACTCAAACAGGCTAGCCTTTGAACTTTCTGCAGGCAGGCTATAGCTGTTTTTTGTTTTGTTTTAGGCCAACAAAATCAAAGATGCATAGTCATGGGTCTCACAATAGCAGTATATAACCAATGGATCATATAAGGCTTAAGACCCCATGTTTTGCCCAATGGCTGCAGCTTCCTAACTGTTGCCAGAGCTTTACCAAGAGTGCATTAAGTCTTAACATTAATTACAGAGATAAAATCAATTATGATATGAAAATATAATGGCATTGCATAATACTACAAATTTCTGAACATTTTTCACATCCAAAAATAGGAAAACCATTAAAGACAGCCAGCAATTAAACAGTAACAGCTGAATAAATTCTAGCATAAAATAAATTCTTATTAAAATAATTCATCACCTAGCAGCAGTAACTGTAACAACATAAATAAACAATGTGTCAGCAAGGAAGACGAAGCTGAAGATGTAATTGATGGAATACGAAATGTCTTGCTTTTAAAATTATATTTTATAAAGATAAGTAACGAATTTCACAAAATGGTGATTGTAGTAAACTATAACATTTGTGTTTGCTTAGCTGTCACTAGCTTCATTTTTACTTATCATTGTTTACTATCTCTCTCCATCCCTTTGAGTTTGTGTGGTTGAATTCTGAAACAGGCACATAGTAAGGATTATAACAAATTTTCTAGTGAAGCACAAAATCATCTTGTTAATTGGAAAAAATTAATTAACTTCCTTGCCAATCTTTAATTTTGGGCAAAAATGGAGACTGAGTTCACAAATATCACTGCCATGTCATCTATAGAAGACACCTGAAAGCCAATTAGCACAGGGTACAAAATAACATAAAAATTTATGGTATTCCATGCTTGAAAACTGAAGGCCAAGATAGAACATTACAACAATAAAAGAAAATGGTTTTTCTTTATTTCTTTTTATGCATTTACTGTGTTTAACTCACGTCTCATAAGTATAAAGGTATTTATGTTTCTCCTCCTTTTTATGACAAAACAGTAAATAAATAAATATACACACATTACAAGGAACAGAGTACCGTAGAAATACCCTACATTCAATATAATGAATGATATATGAATAATATAATTAATAAAAATAATACTTGAATCACCAGGCTTGAACATTAACCTTGCTTATGAGGCTGAATTAGTGTTCCAGCATGCTGCCTTGTTTACAATATACCAACAGAACAAATTATTCAAGTCAAAATATTGGTTTCATGACAGAGTATTTATATATTTTTGCAAAAGAATCAATGATTGAGGTACTTCCCAATCATTAGCTAACATTACAATGTAATAAATTGTTTCCTACCTTGATAACATAAGTTTAATTTGTAACAAAATTCATATCATCTTGTCAAGCCTGGTGAACTTAATGTATTTCCAAAAGACTGAAGTGATACTTATACATCTCATGATGCTCCATCATTTTTCCAGCACTTTTTAACTTTTTTAAAAAACAGGTCAAAAGGAATATACTGGCCATGACATTACATAGTACATATTTGAATTAACTCATGAGAAACAATAAAACCACTACATACTGCTTAAAATGTAGAAAAATATGAACAGCAGCAAATATTTTGTGAATGCAATTTGACAAATTGTACATCGTAATGATGTCTAAATTTTTTTTATAAAATTCATGAGAATGAAGAGGCTTCAACGTGTTTAAATAACATTTTCAATAAATGCATTTTATTTATCCTCCTGCAGCATTAAGTCACAATACTCTAATTAAAATCATTAGAGTCAGTTTTGAAAAACTAGAAGTTAACAATTTTTTTCATGTAGAGGTTTGTTTTGATGGGGGAAACTAAAAATCTTCACACTGCACTCTTAAAAAGTGATTAACTTAAATATGGAATTTGATATTTATTCAACTTTTAGTCTTCAAGTTATGCTATTCACAGACATAGTGAGAGACAGACAAATACACACTTGTTTCTAGAAATGCTGTACTTCTGCTATCTGAATATTAATATATTTTATGGATGAAATGCAATACTCCCTCTACCTTGGAACTTAAACAGTAGCAAGAGTAAGAAAGAATATTTAAAGGAAGGTTTGCGAGTCATCTTTTCATGTGAAGGAAACCTCCAGAAAAACTCTCACTCATATAACTTTTCCTATTGTAATGAAAACCAAACCTATTAGTTGAGATACAATATTTACCTTCACATCACTAGACTGCTGTTAATGTAAGAGAACACTCAATAATACTTGTACTTTTAAGGGTGTGACAAAGTCGTGGATATGCCCTTTTTATTTGTGTAAAGATCTTTGAATGACAAGGAGCCACGTGAGCTGATGCACATGTTCTACCATAGCAAAGCAGAATGGAATTATTTCTCGTGGAAAGAAATGGTATAGGTGACAAAAGTAACCTCAATGCAATAGTATACCATCAAAAGAAAAAACTTAAATCCTCAAAACAGAAACTGATGAACTTTGTGTTTTAAAATCACCAATACACAGTTTTAGGTTAAATAACCAGGATCGATACTCTTTGATATGTTTCATCCTCCAAGTCAAGTGTAATGCTGCCAAATGCTCTATGTCTTGCTCAGGGCCATCCATAAGGGAGAGGAGCAGAATGCATACATATCGGGGGCTCCAGATGGTTCTATACAATAAAATACTGCATTATTGTACTATTTGACTAAAGGGTCCCTGTCTTCATGACGAATGGAAGGGCCCACAATCATGATTTGTTAGGAGGTTCAGAATTTACATATGACCTGGATCTTGCCACTGCTCAATACTGTTTGGCCCATAAAAATTTAGGACAGCTTCAAGACCTAATGAAAGGATAACTGATAAGAAGCTATGCTTCTTTTCTTGAGCTTTTGAGCTCCTGAAGTATAAATGATGACCAACAAATGAGGAACTTCTTTGCATATTGCTTCAGACGGCTTAAACAATCTTGCATTCCAAGAACATTGAACATAGTGCAAATTATATGTACTTATAAAACTTATTTTGAACCACTTAAAAAGAGACAAATGTTGAAAGTAAAAACAATATTGTCCTCATGACAGTAAAAAACATGATTCTGTAAGTAGCCTTAGAAATCTACAAACACTTTTAACTATCGATGGATGTGGTCTGACTACATGTAGGACACATACAAACTAAAAATGGTTCTTAATAAGCACAATATTGCTAATGCTCAGGTGTAATAGGTGCAGAGAACAGGTATTTGACTTACACAAATTAAAAATTATTTTCAACTAATGACATTATATAACTATGCTTTTGAAGCAATGAATACTGGAAATTTAAAAGATTATATACACAGTGAATCAGAATAACACTGAACAAATTTCAGGAACAATCAACAGATCTGCAGACCTTATATGTTTTTAATGCAAACTAATACTGAGTTGAAAACTAATACCACTTATGTTACTTTACTAACTTGAACATGTTTCTGGAACAATTGTCCCGAACTTCAGTGAGTATTCGACTCTTCTGAAGGAACTATTTTGAGATAGGAAATATATCTTCAGTGACTTCTGGTTTCTCATTCCAGGGGAGTAATAGTAGTTATCTATGATGCAAGTGTTAAAAGGTAGAGTTTTATTTTGCAAGTAGGTATGTTTGCGAAGTGTAGCAATCCTACCAGGAAAGTAAAATCATTTTTAACATATGTGACACACACTATTTTAAGCAGCTCTGAAATTTGTAAAATAATAATAAAATAACACTAGATTGATTTTCCAGATCTATGTGCACCTATGAAAAATTGCATCGGCAGTGAGAACAACAGACTTGTACACGTGCAGCAAGACTGTAGTGTGGCATACAAATTTTAGTTTGAAGTCTTGTTCTAGTTTTAGTTCAAGTGATCTAAAAAAACATTTATGCCACTGGCAGATTAACAAACTCTGCCAAGCTCCATGTATTTAATTTTCAAAACAACACAGGAGTTGCAGTGTAATGTATCTTCCACTGTTGAACAAAACAAACTATTGATGTTTCAAATCATATGGGAAAAAATAAATATAGTTTGTAGCGTTGATATTGTAATGAAAAGAAGCTAGAAACAGTGATGTGTATTGAATTTATTTAAAGGTGAGTCGGAATTGTTACACTAACAACCTTCTGAGGATGGGAACAACGGTTTCCCGAAACATGTTAAGTGAGTAAACTTAAGTGATGTTAGTGTAACAATTCCGACTCACCTTTAAATAAATAGTTTGTAGCATTTTTCATAGCACTAATGAGGACATTTCATGCCGAAGGATAGGAAAGCATGATGAAGTAACCTCAATGTGTAGTAACAAGAATTTGGTGGGCATGCAATCCCTATAAGAAAATACTTGCACAGTTCCCTGAATATTCCTGAAAACTGTTTTATGTTACTCAAATCACTCTGTATTTAAGGAGGTTTACCACTAGAAAACACATAAAACCTTAGTGTTACCTGTGTAATAGCCTAAACAAATTGTGTACAAATAATTGATGTATTACGGAGCAAAAGCAAATCCAGCGGCATCCTCAACTGTATTATAAAAATTAAAGAGGTGCTTAACATGATAAAACTTGAATCAACAAGCAAATTTTATAAGGTAGGAATACATACAGAAAAAAAGAAGACATAAAGCATTCATTGACTATTAAAAACAACTATTTTTCAGATTTTCATAATTCTTTCACATTTGCAGACATCTTTTCTTAACATTTAATGTTGCAAATAAGTATTTAAGCTTGCAAACGCATCAGCGGATTAGGTGAAACACAATATCACAAAGCAAACCAGATTCAACAAATGAGAGCCTTATACTTGACGGTCTACTGCAGGAACTACAGAATACAGTGATAAGCAAGAAAGTAGAATAAATTTAATATATTTATCTGGCGAGGGAGATTCATCACCTGTTGGTGCTGGCTGAAGTTTGAAAATATAGCTCCTATGACAGCGTAAGACTGTGGGAGCTGAGATTGCTGTGTATAGAAAACCACAGAAAAAAAGTTGCTATGTTCAGAAAATAAACAACATTTCAATATTCTAATTACATACTTTCAGCTTAACTTAGCGTTAAATATTGTCTATAGTCTTACAACTAAAAACCTGGCAATAGTATTTCCTTGACACGTGCAATAATTCTTTCTTCCCTAAGTAGCCAAAATATAACACTTCAAGTAAATAAAAAGGGGCACGACTTATCTCACTCTTTCCTTTTTCTCTCTCTCCTCTAATACTGCACAGATGAAAGAGATTCATGGTTTGGATTAGGGAGACACTCACAGTAGCTCAATTGGCAAATGCCATAGCATGATAAGTGGAATATCCATCATGCAAATACTGACCATGACCTGCTTTCATCACATCCATCTCCTCTTTATCAATAAACTAAGATAAATCTATTCTGAGTTGAGTACTGATATCAAAAGTGCAATATTTCTCATTTTTGTATATTAAGATATTTTAGGTTGTAATACAGTTAGAGCAAACTAATGATGAAATTTTAAAAATGTTATGGGGAACTGTAGGCTCTATATCCTGCATGAAAGCAACCTACAAAATTTCAGTGTTTCACCTTTAGTAGTTTTGAAAACATTAATTTTCAATAAACTCTTCACTATTTTTTTTTGGGGGGGGATGTTCAACATTTAAAAAATGTTTCCATTCTGAAAACTTTTTTACAGTGTAAAAGAATTTCTTTACAAAACTGTGCATTATCTCATTTATGGAAGCAACAACCGTTTAATTCTAAAAAGCATCAGTTTTGGTAAAAAGTAATGATGGAAGTTTTCAAAAATTAATTTACACAGCTTTTATTTTAAAGCTTCCCAGTTTAAGTAACTGTATACTTCAATTTAATTAAAAAAAACCATCAAATTAGATACAAAGGGGAAGTTTATAACTAAATACAGTAGACCCTTGCTAATTCCAAATCGGATAAACCAAAAACTCAGTTAATCCGTAGTAGCTGCTTGGTCCCTGCCGAATTACATGGAAAAATCTACCGCTTAAACCGAATTTCGGATAATTCATACCACAAACAAAAATTTGGTCCCCTCATTACATATTTCATTGTTATTCTTCGTTTAAACCGAATATGTATGTTGTGCTGTGCACTGCGGCATTTTCATTATGCATTTCACATAATTTTTCTCAATGCTATACTTGCTGCTTATGTATCACTTCCACAGCATAATTATGATACAAGGGCGGGGAAAGAGGGGGTTAGTCAGTAGACCTCACATGGCGCACGACTTGCAACAATCCAGAGAGCTGTTTGTCTCTGCCTGTGAACAGTGAATGTTTTTTTTCTTCTTTCCCCTCCCCCTTTTACTCCATCACTCACTATGCTGCTGAAAGCGAAACGTGCTCTAATGCTCTCAAGCTGAAACAAAAACAGCAAACTTTACATATGGTTGATAGTGGAGAGAAGACCAAACACAGGTTGCAGAACACTTTCAGATTCCAAAGGTACTCTCTCATCGATTATAAGTTCAAAACAGAAAATAGAGGCAAGTCTGACAAGCTATTCATTTAGTGGCAATAGCAAGCGCATGAGACCAGGAAACATGAAGAGTTGTAGGATTCGCTGTTAGAATGGTTCCAAAACATGCGTTCTCAGCAAATTCCACTGTACGGCCACATGCTTCAAAACAGGCTCAGGAAATCTCCAAGAAAGAAGGAATTTCTGGGTTTGTGTCTCTGAGGGATGGCTATGGTGTTTTCAGAATGGGCATAAAATCAGTGCCATCATTGTCTGTGGGGAGGCACATAGAGTAAATGAAGAAGATGCCTATGAGTGGGCGTGGGAGTTTCAATCTAAGCTCTCTCATCATCACCCAATAAATGTGTTTAATATGGGTGAAGCAGGCGTTTTCTATAACTTGATGCCTGAAAAAACATTACAAGCCAAAGGCGGAAAATGCAGCAAGGAGAGACTGACGGTGGTCTTGTGTTGTAATTCAGATGGTTCTGAGAAGCTCAAACCATTATTGATTGAAAAATACAAAAATCCACGTTGTTTTAAAAATGTCAATCTGCCAAGTCAGTACGAGATTAACAATAAAGTTTGAATAACCAAATCTCTTGAAGATTCAACAACAAATGGCTGCGAGAAAGAGGAGTGTTTTGCTAACTTTGGACCACTGTTCGGCACATCAGTTCAATGACCTGGAACTTCCGAACATAGAAGTCTTCTTACTAGCTAAAACCACGAGCTGTCTGCAACCATTGGATCAAGGAATAATCGCCTCAATGAAACGTAATTACAGACGCCGACTGGTTAAGGTTGCCATTAGTGCAATAGAATTACAAGAAACAGTTCTACATTGGAATGTACTGCAAGCTATCCACAACATATCTGTTGCTTGGAATGAAGTTACAACAGACACCATAACTAACTGTTTTAAGAAGGCATGGACAGCAACTGATAATGCCGCTGAAACTGAACAGCAAACTGATGATCCACATCTGAACTTATAATGTGGATACAATTGGGATTCTGATAATGCTCTTGTACACGCTTACACCCAGTTGGTGCCCTCTTGTATCGTCATTATGGAAGAATGGACGTAGGTGGACAACATCTGTGCTGCTGAAGAACCAGTATCTGCTGATTGTTTGTTGCATTATACAACTCACTAATTCAATGAGAAAAATATTGTTCCAAATAGTACTGTTTTTAAAAAAATTATGACAAGCATTTGACAGTATACTTTCTCAATTAAACAAATGCCAAATATACTGTATACAACAGTTATTTTTACTTTTTCTTAGAGGTCATGAAAGTGGAACACCCTCATTCGTTGGTATGCATAACAAGAGAGAAAGTGAACTCAACAGTCATATTTTACCATTTCAGATAATACGGGACTATTTTTACAAAACCTTGTTAATTCAAACTTCATTAAACTGAATTGGTTATTTTTTGATCCCTTGGAATTTGGTTAAACGAGGGTCTACTGTATAAGCAAAATTGGTTATTCTGGTCCCAGTAAATAAATGTTGAGCATTGGCATGAATTTGATTGTTATAAATGAATATAAATTGTATAGTAATTATTAATTTTAACTTACTATTCAGTGAACTTGTGAGAAACTTAAGAACCAGTTTGCATTAATTGGTGAGACTAGTTGGATATCACTTCCGGATGAAGATGAAATAACTGATCTAGAATGAGCATTTAACTTTTTATGCACGTGCATGAACAGTTCTTTGATAGTTTAACCATTACCATCCTTTCTGCAGCACCCCCCCCCCCCCAAAAAAAAAAATTGTGTATTTAGAAAATATATTGGAACTTTCTTTCAGCATGAATCCTTTATAACAGATATTCATTTTCTTAAAATTCAACCATGTTAGATATAAAGAACCTAATGCTTCAAATATTGAACTGCAAAAATTATATCCAGTATTAACAAGTAAAAACGTATTTATGTGCATTTTCTGTGTTCTTTGGGAAGTAGTAATGTGGCAAGGTGAATACTTTACAATGACTGGGAATAAAACAGTTTGTAACTTGGTTCCTGTATGCTTCCTATATGCAGAACATGAAAAATTACATATAAAATAGGTTAAAAGTTTCAGATGGCAGGCAACAAATAACAGGCAATGTCCAATAACATAACTGTATAAAGAAAAACACAACCGTATACCAATATGCCTCATCCCCAATTCCTCAGTATCTCATTCATAGTGTACACAGAAATTTTTCCTAATTTTCCCTGACTTGCTTCTAACAATTTTCCTGACTCATGAAAACTCTGTGATATATTTATTAATTCATCAAACATTGCATTATGCGAGGAAGGAAAAAGAAAATGCAGCCTCCACCTTCCGTTAGCTGGCCTAATTCTCTCTCCATGTTCTTTTTCCTTTCTTTTTATTACACTTTGCTTATTTACTGAAAATATAATTATAATGATCGACACTGTAATAATAAATATAAGAATTATTATTGTAAAAGTAACTTGTAGGTAATATGTGAATGAAATAAGTATTTTCTCAAAACTAGTTCCATCTGACATGTAACAGATGATACAAAATGAGTTTTAACTGTAACAATGGTATTCCATTTTAACATCACTAAAGGAAATAAACTAGGATTGTGAGGAACAAAGTTACAATTGACTTATTAATGGAGCAATGCAGTAATATGTATATTACACTGTAGTAAAAAAATTAATAAACTATAACAATCTAATACTAATTAATAAGAAGATTTAAAGTATGCCCCGGACCAAAAGTTGTCCACAATGACAAATTAAATTATTTACTTGAGGATTAGGAGTCGAATTTGGGATACATTTGGTGCACTTGCTCTGTTATTATACAGGACATGTTTCAGAAGCTTTTGCTTCCATCTTCAAACTTAGGTCGACTGGCGGCATTGTTGTCGTCTCTGTTCTGGTGTCTTTTAGATGGTATGATGATGTGGTCGTCATCTAACAGAACCAATGCTTCCAGCCGATCTATAGCTGATGATGGAAGTGACGGTTTCTGAAACATGTCCTTATAATAACAGAGTAAGTGAAACAAGTGTGCCCCAAATTCGGCTCTTGATGTTCAAGTAATTACCACACCTTCACTGTTAAAAAGCTTCTAAGTAAATTAACTTATGTTTGTAATGTATGTAATGAAAAGTATATTCACAAAAGTTATCCTAGCTAATCAAGGTGGAATATCAGTTTTATTTTTCAAACATTTTATTAAATAGGCATACCAAAATAAGCATACTTGTTAATGTAAATGGTTAATTACATATTCACTTTTAAGAATATTCACAAAAACTGTTCTTATTTTAAAAAAAATGCTACAATAGCCTGGATTACAGCATGAAAAACCGCCCTAGTCCTTCATTGGGGAAAATTTTCCTGACTTTCCGAACTTTTTATCTATTTTCCTGACCATAATTTTTCCCCAACTTTCCAGAATGTGGACACCCTGCACATTCCTCAAAGGCCTTAGTAAGCTGGGCCTTGGTCGAACTTATCACCTGGAATATCTTCTATCACACATTCGTTCATGCAATGCATGCCAAGCTAAGCCACCTTGCCCAGCAACTTTTTTTATATTGGACCGCCCTCTGCTTAGTTCCTAACTGCTTTTTTCTTTCTCCTTGTTATTATTCCCTAATTTCTTTTATATTCAAGGAAGGGGGTGCCTGTATTTGGGTGGTCAGTACATTGGCTTCTCACCCCAGTGGTCATGGTTTTCTGGTTTGAATTTCTGACTTGTGAGGAAATTTTCTTTGATTAAGAATATCCCTTACCCTTCAATGAAAATGGAAGTATGAATGTCAGAGTGAATGAGTGTGTTTCAATGCTTGAAGTACTGAATCAACATATATAAAATACAAACATCACAATTAGTTCTGATGATGTGATCATGGTAACTAATTAGGGATATAAATGAAACAAACAGTAAATAAACAAAAATACTAAGCAGAGGATGTATGTGACCATTATATCATCCTGAACAAACAACATCTCGCCAAATGCAAAGGCCATAAAAGTGATAACTTACAGACTTTATATTGGGAAGCCAGAGGGAAAATGATGCAGATCAATTAATCCCCAGTGCCATTGGTGAACAACAGCAAGCATTATATAAGTATACTTGAATGTAGTGGCTACAAGATGTTGCTAGTATCTATTTAAAAAAATGGTACTTGGTTCCTTTATGGATAACACCAATTAATGTCAGATATTGCAATACAAATATCACTATATTCTTAAAATCCATCAGAGAGCATTTGTTGAACTATTTGAAAATCACTGCTAACTATACTGTGCATAATATTTTAATACAAATAATCAAAACCAAAGCAGAAAACTAGAGCACAACAACATATTATAAAAACAACACTTAAGAGGTTATGGCGAGCTAGTGGGAATATTGAAATTATATTCCCAATGCTATTTGGTGACAGCACTGAATTACAATTACTCAGAAGCTTTTCTCCTCAAACCTAAGTTTCAATCTTTAGCCTATGGATGATTTGTGAAAGATTATTTTCAATTAAGTGTAGAATACAATATAGCATATTTAAAATGTTTGATTGTTCAAAGTACTTACTCTGTCCTTTGAAAACATAACTTCTGTTTCCTCTCTGCCAACTAGTCTGGTCAAATCCTAACAAGGTTGTGTCAATCCGAACATTTGAGCCCTGCTTATACACTTTGTAGGTGTCACTAGGGCACATTCTGGATACCAAAGGAACTGAAACAAATTTGTCACAGGTCAATTGGATGACTAAACAACAATGTGTAGAGAATATTCTAGGATAACAACTTTTTAGAAAGTCAAACTGGACCATGTTTTTCCAGTGATGGAGTAAGAGCAGAACAGATTTTTTTAAAATAATAATACTGTTTCTCAACCAAGGGACAATGGCTTCAATTACTGACTGGATGGGGGAAATTTTTCCTTAATTGCGATTATTCCCTATCCTGCCTAGAATCCAGAAGTAAGACAAAGTGTGAATGTATAAGATTCAAATTTAAAAGTGTGCAGAAATAAAACCCAACAATGACAATCAAAATGCAAAATAAGTAAATATTATTGCAGATGAGCAATTGTTCATAGAGTCAAGACTGCCAATATGAAGTGATGTGTTAAAGGCAGCATATGTATGTAACATTCCTTTTTCTTTAAAACTTGTTTTGTTTTTTTCTTTCTTTCTTTCCTCAAGCTGAATACATTCACATTGAAAGTTAGCTCTAATCTGTAACTCAAATTTTATAAACTTGCATTACAGTCCTTGCATCAGCTGAATGAGATGACATCAAGTTAAACAATTTCTCTGTAAAAAGCATTAAAATATTTTACTAACTAGCATTTTAAGACTAGCACCTCCAGAGTTGTAAAAATTTTCACCCAATTTTATTTACAGCTTTCTTGTAATTTGTCAACTGTTCATTGATGAAGTCCTTTTTGTTTGCATACTTGTCATGAAGACTGTTTATCCATACAATTTACAAACTGTCAAATAATGCTGCCAAGACTCACGGTATTTGGCTTCAATGCAAAGCAGCTAAAAGATAGCTAGAATTCTTGTAATCAATGTTGGTTTCACGATATACTATAGCTTTCTTAATCCCATTCACAACGAAGACATAGTGTCAATATAATACAGCATAAATGCAGGAATGAGGGAAGAAAATTCACAATGCAGCCATAGCCATAGGTTTCTGGATCCCTAAATTAATGTGGAAATCTTCCAAGTACATACGTTTAAAATTGAATAACATACCAATAATATCCCAAAATGAAAATTCATTGAATCTTTATAAACAAATAGGACATAAAAAGTGTTGTATTAAGCAAGCATCAGAACAGCGTCTAGCAACAACATTGGCCAAATGGAAGAGCACCATGATTGTACAGTAGGTAGCATAAAATCTTGAATTACAATCGTGTGTTGTTCGGAAGCTAGCAATGCAAGGAGAAAGAAATGCATGCAATGCAAGCATAAAGTTTGGAGTTTGCAAACTCTTGCATTACATAACACATTGCATGACTCCATTTGAATGCTTCTGATAAATAACATGGATGCATAGTCTTGAGCTTATGCTGCATTACTTTCATTGTCAATGGGGTCTATAAGCAAATTGATGATATATCAAATAAGATTTAATTCTTTTGGATGCCTTTTTTAGTTAATTTTCAGCTGGATACCCCAAAAGTAAATCATGTCTTGTGTTTTAATTGCTGTACTTTCACACTAGCCATGTATACGGAGGGTTGCCCCACTTAAGCTCGGATGATTTTGCTTATGTTTTTTCATGGCGAGATTCCCTTTTGCCATCACCTATTGTGTTCAATGTGATTTCCACGGGCTTTAACTATGGCTCTGCAGCGCAATTTCCATTGAAGAGGGCTGCGTCTAAGAACAGGAAGGGGGATGTTAGCCCACTGCCTCTGGCAGACTTTCCAGAATCTTTCAATTGTGGTGGGATGCCGAGAAGCAAGGTGCTGTTTCAGCAGACCAAATCTGCAAAAATCCATTGGCGAGGCATATGGTGATTTCACAGGGATCCTTTTAAATGGTATCACATTGACACCCATTTCCATAGCTTTCCAGTGGTAGTAATGCTGGGAAGATTGAGAGGTGTGACTGGATGCTTTATCCATGTGCATACAAACATTTGGGGCATCCTCACCATACCACTGACGATCTCTTCATCAAAAATTGGGTCCATAACATTCCTTTGATAGTAGGGTGTATTAATTTTTACATTGTTGGCAACTCTGTGCATGCAAGTTTCCCCCGAAGCAATAACCTGCAACCATCATGAATCCCTTGGAAAACTTTTCCTTGTTCTCCCGAATAAAGTTGGAACCCCCTTTTGGCCCACTTGATGGTAATAAATGGTTTGGGTTTTTTTTGTGTCACCTAGATAAACCCATGCTTCATCTAAAGAAACCACCCATTGCCACTATTCACCTGCCAGATGGTGTTCATTGAGTTTTCTTGCATTGGTGAAGCGTTCTCTAATGTGCCACTCTTTCAAGGCGTGTCCAAGTGCTTTATGTCACCATTCTAAACCCAAATTGTTGTGTATTATCCAATAGACGGTGCCTTTGGATACTCCAATGAGGCTGGAAATGCTTCTTTGGTTGGTGGGTTTTCTTGATCACTGCTGCACTCACCTTGGTTACTACTGCTTTAGGTCGTGTTGGTTGTGACCTTTTTCTTGCTAGTTTTTGCACACATTGAGCCTCAGGTGGGAATCCATTTTTATGCAGTTGTGTTATATGCCCCACACATGACTTACTTATGGTAAGACCTTTTTGTTTGCACTTTTCCACTATCATTGAAAGGCTGTAACCGGCATCGAAAAGCCCAACAATGTACCCCTGCCACAAGTCAGCGATTGTTGAAGCCATTACGAGTAAACTTTGCCTCAGACTGGCCCAGCAGACAGCTAGCACTCGCAGTGAGCTGATGCAATAATAAGCATAAGCAGTTTGACCAATGACAGAGTGGGAGAGTGATTCAAAGTTGTCCGAGCTTAAGTGGGGCAACCCTCCGTATAGGCACTAGCACAAAGTTGGAAAGTTAAACCAGACAAATTCAATGCCACAGCATGACTCCAATTATGGCTCTCTGTTCTGATGCTCCTACCGCTTGAGTTACCATGGTGAGATAGTTCTATGCACATTAAATCTTATCATCCAATTCAAGTATCCCAGTAAACCTTGGAGGCGATCTCAAACAATAGAGATATAATAAATTACTCTACATGCAATGTGCTTTTACATATTCAGGCTCTATAGTTGAACACTATTAGGATTAATTTTGTTTGATAATTGTTCTTTCACACTGTTGTGCAGACACTGAGTTGGAAAGCTGATGTTGAAAATCATGTCTTGGACAGAAATGGGGTGACTGACACAAACGCTAATTTGCTGATACAAAGACAAATGATATTCTGGTGCTGATGACAGATCAGAAGCAGCCAGAGAAAGATTAACATTATTAAATTTAGAATTTTCCCTCTCCATATTAGCCTCATGAGAACTTCAAGCATTCCAAGGAGAGTGTAACCGGGACCAGGATATTTACTGTGTTTATTCGAATACAAGACAACCCCCATTTTATGGAACCTAATTTTGGAATTTAATAGTTGTGATTGTTTCATTGTTTTACTAAATGTTGTACATGTGATTTTCTACTCCACTACCAACACTCGCCCCATATCTGTAAAATTTAAAACATATTTTTTCCTGCTTTTTAGTAGGAAAATCTTTATGATGAATGCAAGACAACTTGTGTTTTTAACAAAATTTTGGAAAAACAAACATCATCTTGTATTCTGATAAGTGCAGTATGTCAAACTTGGCACATTCCTGATCAATTTGGAACAGTTAAGTTACTCTAAAATCTTCCTTCAATGCATATTTGTTACTCTTACTTACCCCAGCTTGTGAACTCCCACTTCATCTCCACATAAAAATCAGGAGCCTGGTGACACAAAAAGATAGATATGTAAATTGGTTAAAATTAAACAAAGAAATAGCAGTGAAATAAATTTTTAGTGACAAAATGCAAACCAGGAAACTTAGAAAATTTTTGTATAGGGTGAAGAAAAAACGGTTATGGCCAGCAAGGAGAGGAGACACGTGAGTTAGATCAATCTGTAGCAGTAGCTGTATGAAAGCTACATTGGGGGAATGTGTAGTATATCGAATTGGAATGAAAATATATAAACCTAGTGGGGTATTAAAATTGATGAATATTGCAGTATAAAATTGTTTCCTTGTTGTTTAATTGTAATTCTGTGTGGTGGGGCCCAGCCAAGAGTGTATCCGGATCTCAACCGAAGTGTTAAAACTTAGTACAAATAAATACATAAAATAAATGTAAATTGGTATTTAACTGTATAAGGTAGCTTCTCTTAAATTGCTTGCTTTGAAAAACTGCTGCAATTGAGGTATGTTAACCATATGGCTTTCTCTACCCAGTGCTAGCTCACAGATACTCCTTACATATTACAAGTTTATATATAAAGTGATTTATCTCTGCTATGTTAATCAGTATAAATGTTTGCCCAAAATGGTTTCACATAAACAACACAGAATTATTACTTGGAACATGCAGAAACAATACTCAACATTTTATATCACAACTTGGGTTTTGTCAGTGAGAAGCACAGCCTAAGGTGTAACAAAGAAACATTTCAAACATGCTATACTGCATGAAAGCCTTCCCTGTTAAAATTTAAATGTATGACAATGAATATTTTCTAAATGGATAATGCTCCAAAAGAAGTGATTGCAGAAAAACTGTGTAGAGTTTTACACTTTCTCATGCTAAGTTTTTATGGTTTCCAACATAAATAAAATTCAATGAGAATGAACAGGACTTTCCAGACTACTTACAGGAAATTTGAGAAGTGCATTTTATTTACCACACTAATACTTCCAACACATGATTTTTAATCAAAATCATTATTACCAATTTTGAGAAAATGAAAATGATATTTATCCATGTAAAAAATCTGATGTGTTACACTCACATGACTTTTCTCTACTCTTGTACAAACTATTTTTACAAACTCTTATTCTCCATCTATTTCATATTAATCGAGATAAACATTTGCAGAAACGATCTTTTGACATGCAAAGAGAATTACATTTTATACATAGCAACCAGTTCTAAAAATATTTGACTATCGCTTAAGGCGTACTATGTTCCCCTTGTTTTGTATTTGCAAGGGCAATATAGAAATAAAGTAGCCTTTAAGCATAGATATATCTCTTAATAACTGGTTGCTAGGTGCAGCACCATTCTCTTTGCATTCCAAGACAAAAAAATGAATAATGAATTCCCATTTGAGAAAATAAATATTGAAAAATTTAAGGGAATAACAAGCAATATGTCGAAAATGGTTCACTCAACAAAAAAAATGTATATGACATAAATTGTGTATTTTAACGTGATCTACATTTTTGTGTAGTAAAATTTTGTCTATCTCTTATGGTTATGCAAAAGTCGTTCGCAATGAAGAATACTTTTGGAGACATTCCCAAAAAATTCAAGATATACATTTTACTTGTCATGAAAATATCTTAAACATATTTTAATCAAAATTGTTAAAGAGCCATTTTTGAGAAAATCAAAATTTTCAAAAAATGTTCCAAGGGTAATCTGGGGTGGAGGGATTTTCTTGAAATGCTTCGTGTCGCATCTCTGGAAGATACTGAACCTAAATACCAAGTTTGGTGTTTATTCGACTGTTCGTTTCTGAGTTATGCTGTTCGCAGACACACACACAGGAACATGTTTTCAAAAATGCTTTTTTTTGGATTCAGGGGGTCTCAAAACATATATTTCCGGTGAAATCTCGGTATCGAATATTTGGGTGGAATACGTAATAGAGAAAGTAAAAATGGTTTGGGAAAGAGGGAATTTCATGAAAAATGTTGCCTTTCCTCTTTGAGAGACAATGAACTTAAATATACAAAATTTGGCTATTCACTCAAAGTTTCATTATTGAGCTATACTGTTCACATATGCAGAAGATACTTTTTTTAAACATGCTTTTTTGGGAGGGAGGGATATTTTGTTTTTGTTTCAAACTGTTTATTCTTGTGAAATCTCAGTATCATACTTTTGGTTAGAATATAATCTTTCTTCCTCCTACCACAGTGATAAAGAATAGAATAAAAGTAAGTTAAAGTAGCTTTATGCAACAAATATAATGTGGCCAACTTTTCATATAAATACGACTGCTTATGTTAGTTACTTGACATATCAAAACAGAGTAAAATATTCATTAACTTCCAAATAATATTAAAATGTTTGAAATATATTCTTAACTACAGATGACAATGCTGCAACAATTGATCATTGATTTTCGTTTTATATTTCAGTTTCTAGTATTCTTTCCCCTTATTAAATAATCAATGAATCATGCGTTCATAAAATGCAATAGTCAGAGCTAGGTAGATAAATCTAATATTTTGGTTGGAGCAAATGATTTAACAACACTCCCGTATCTATCAATGGCTTGGAATCACTATACTCATAATACATGGATATCTCTTACTATTTTATTCCAGAACACAAATATCATGCATTCTAACATATTTTCCAACACAAATTATGAATGCGGATAACATGAACAACATATTTAATGAACAAATCACAATTTTTTAAACCTGTTCATTATAAACAATTAATGTATAGACCACACCAGAGGAATTATGGATCCATTTCTGCTGCCAACATCCTGCGGCCCTAAGCCTCAAAGAGTAGCCAAGGGATGTATTTTATAAGAGGAGTGAAGCTGCTGTCGCCAAAGGCCGCAATTGCAGAGTAACAACAGTGCATAGAAGCAGGATCTGTGAAGTTTTTTTTATTTATTTATGGATACTCTTCAACTACTATGGTCCTTAGCATCCCATTCTATTTTGGGTGTGAAATTTTGCTCAGAGGCCTCTTAATCAGGCTTGAGGTTCTTTTATGTGCCACAAATCTACGACACGGGACCACCGGCTTTACTTTCCTTCTGAAGGAAACCATGCTAAGGATTTTTATGCCCGAAAAATTCATTGTCCTCCGCTGGGTTTGAACCCACGACCTTGGGAACTAGAGGTACCCCTAGACTACGGAGGAAGCCGATCTGTGAAGTGAATCCATGTTAGTGTTTTCAAATGTTGGCGACATTGATTTAGTGACTTTTTTACCAATTTTAGCGGTTTCCTGCTCAAAATAGCAGTGGTTTCTGCTGTATGAGTGTTGCTTGAAAGGGTGGGAGGGTGGAAAACATAATTTCATTTGAGCAACATCTAGTAATTCACTCCTTCCTTTAACATTCTAGGTTGTTCTACATGCACTTTTTACTGGATTTTGTAAGTATTTTTGTTGTAAAACCTTAATCAATAAATACGGGAGTGGTGCCAATAATTTTTGTGAAACCATATGTTAAGTGTGTTAGGAATTTTGTAGCGAACGTGCCAAAGTGTTATTAACTAGGGATAGGACTTTGATACCCTCAATACCTCAATGCTAGGTGATATCGTAGTGTGCCTAATGCTTTTAAATAAAACTTCAATACCTTTTCAATATTTTTAAATCATTAAGTTTTGCATTATTTAAGGTTGCTGCTTTAACTTTAAGCTAGATAAGGGATGAAAGGAGTGGAGTCTTCACATTATTGCCTTGCACGTATCCCCAGAGAGTTGCTAGACTATAGTTTTTGATAGACCTTTTTCCTGTGGGTGAATCAATGCAACATTCTATACACTCTTGTGTCTAAATGAAAACATGCAAAACAATGGGGGAAGGAGTAGAGCTGCTCATGTAACAAGCAACATTAATTGAGTTGTGAATGAAGCTGGTTTTGCTGACGCACTAAATCATATTTCTGCAATAGTCTGGCTTGGTGAATCACTCTCAGCCATTACATTTACCTATACCCCCGCCACTGTATCTTTGCACTTGACAGTTTGAGTGGCTTCGCGTAAGGTTGGCTACATTGTGGTTGCGACATTGCCAGAGTGGCTAGTAAACAACAACAGCTGATTGTTCTTTCTATCGTGTCTAAGCCGCATACAAAAGTATATGTAAGTAGCGAACGTCAATGAATAATAACTATTTCGTATCACTATTGTTAATTGAAAATAAGTGATATAAGCAGCTTTGGTATGGTCGGATAGTCCTTTCTATGATAATAGGCATAAATGTGTCTACGTATGGCGTCTAATTGGAAAGCATCAAGATTTGTGACTGGACGAGACTGCTTTCTTTTCTTCCCTGGAGTTGATAGAAATACCAATTGCATTCCAGATGGTTCAGGAATTTTGTCCTCTTTCTCTTGGAGTTTCACTCCCTTGTGAATAACAATTCTTGTGCTTAGTCCAAGAACTGCTGCAGTTCGTTGTACGGCTTTATCAGCAGGAATAGAGGGATGTCCATGAACCTTCACGTACTCCTTTTCCTGTTCAAAGAATTCCCGGGTTCTCCTTAATAATTCCAATGCCTGACTATTAAGTGGCACACCTCGGTGCAAAGGATTTTCACTTTGTGAATCATCACTCGGCGTCGTTTTTCAGACATTGCCGCACTTAAGTTTTGTTTAAATAAAATATATATGAATAAAAATAAAAAATATATATATGAATGAAATATATATATAAAATAGATAAATATATATATGTATAAACGAACAATAACAAAACTATCAAACAATAACCACAAATATAAATAACAATGAACAATATGTAGCTTGCAAAGAACAACTCGACACTCTTGCTAGAGATTCACAAACTGAAGCACGTGGTTGGCAATAGTTACATCTGGCAACAGAGCCGATTCTAGATCCGGTTCCGCTTTGTCATCGACCATCCGGAATGCTGCCTTGTGATTGGCTTAGGAAGTCAAACATTTGAAGCTTTTCACCTGTTTTTTTTTTTTGCAAGTGTACCAACTTAAACACTACTTGTCAAGTGCAACGTTACAGCGGCGGGGTTATACTTTGGTAAAGAAAATCTGTGAATCCAGCAGAAACAGTTCAAAACTTAAGTTGTGAGATAATGCAGTGCATGGAAATACTTGTCCTTTCCTTCCTTCTGTTTGTGTTTATGTAGTCAAACCTTTGTGTTAAACATGTATATGCTAATGTATAAAGGTGAGCAGTAGAGAGGCTTAATCCACAAGCTTATTATGTTTCTGAGTGTTATATGGCTAATTACTTATTACTGAATAAAAAAAAAAAAACACATGCGGCAGTTATGAATACTGTTTTAGAATGGTGTAACACACACATCATTTAGTTTCATGTAAAACATATACTAGTTTGTATTTTCAAGAATGCAGAAGAAAGAAGAATTGGTTAGAAAATCTTTTAAAAGAAAGTTTTTAGCACAAAGTATAGTTACATAAAAAGGGAAACAAAGAAATTATTTAATAATGTGCATGCCGGGACTTGAACCCCTGACCCTCAGCTTGGCGAAGCGCCGAAGCATCCTTGATTAACAATAAGGATACATAGCCTGTGGCATTATCAAGATAAAACAATTTCTGCTGATTGGAGAATGTCAAGCAGGAACAATTTCAGAATTAGTATGGGATACAAAATTGGTTACATGCATTTATACAGAAAATTAAAAATAAAAACATAATTCAGAGAACAAGCAATTGCTTTTACAGTGTTTTATAAAGTGAGTATCGAGTATCAGTGTTCAAAAATCAGTATCAGTATTGAGAAATAGTGGTATTGTTCCACCACTAATATTAACAAAACTGAAGGATGCTTATGGCCACAAATTTCCTTACAAAACTGAACTTTTTGAAGTGTTGATATTAACAAAACTGAAAGACAATTTATGATCTAGCATTTACTTCCAAAACAATTTCTGAAAGTCAAATTTCTTGGATACCACTGCATTGCAAGGAAATTCTTTCCAAGTGTATCCCAAAACTGAGATGATAGCCTGGTGGTCTGGTGGTTATCACACTAAATTCCAAATCTGGAGGTGCCAGGGTGGGAATTCTTATTTAATCAAAATTATCCCTTATCCTCCCTAGTGTGGAAGTATGAATGAATGGGACTGTTAATATGTGTGTGAATTTAATTTCATAAGCAAAAGTAATATCAACCTAATCTTAACACTATTGTAAAGCGAGTGAACATCATTGCAGATGAGCAGTTGTTCCTAAGGTAAAAAGCCGCTAATATGACTGAGATGTTAAAGGCAGCTTATAAATGGAATAGACAGAGAGAGAGAGAGAGAGAGAGAGAGAGAGAGAGAGAGAGAGAGAGAGAAAACTGAAAATAGGTAATAGCAATGTTGAATGTTTTGCACTGATGGAGGTAGCATATGATCACACTTTCATTGTAAGTCGCTAATTCAGTAAATATGAGTTATCTAGTTATAATTCACTTCTGTATTTTACTGACCAATAGGGGTAGGACAAAAATAATTTAACTGTTATTTTGGAACAATTCCGATGATGGAACTGTTTAAAAAAATAACCCTGGTTCCATTTATACAGTTCCAAAATAAGAATCCTCCAACTAATATGATTCAGCATTTTTATAATCCTTTCTGGACTATGAAAAGGTAACTGTTATCTAACAGAGGAGAGAGCCTTTAATTCCTCTATAAAAGAGGCTTAAAGGAACCAATCTGCACAATTACCTAAGGTCCCATCCCTCATTTTCCTGTGGTGCAGCTGTAGTATGCATGCCTATGCATGTTGAAGTAAAGGGAGGGGCTACTCATCAAATGAAACTGGTCACCCTGATGAATTTAGTGACTGATTCTGGTATTCTTTCTCTTCCTTACCAAATTCTCTCTTTTCAGTTCCCTATCCAGCCCTTGACTGAACCCTTGTTTTCTTCGATTCTTACGGTTGAAGCAGAAAGATTCAGTACAGATACACAGAATATATTTGACTTGCATGTTTAAGTAAAGTTATGGAATATACAGAATTGGTTCCATTTAACGTTACATTTATGTATGCATTGTGTTATTTGAATGTTTTTGATGTTAACATCATGATTGTTATTTTATATTTATTGTGGAATTATGGATTTATTTTTGTTAACCTATATTTGTGTTTGGAAATTGAATTTATTTATTTTGATAGCAGCCATGGCAAACTTTGCTTAAAACCTTATATGTGAAAAAAAATTCTGTCCAAGGGCAGTATACATGGCCATGGAATAAACAAACTTGTTTATTCCATAAAAATTTAAAGATTAGAATAATGAATGTTGCCAAGGAACTACAAATAATTTTCTTTTCTTCAGTAGTAAGCTTAGTATCTCATTAGTACTTGAACTACACAGCTGTGTATCTCATTAGTATTCCAATTGTAGTAGTGGTACTTCATCAGTAAAAAGATTAGGTCTTACCATTATATTACAAGGGTCAGTCAATAACTAATGCCTCCCACTTTTTCCTCTTATAACTTGCAAGAAACTTAAACTCTGATTACATAGCATGGAAGCCACAACACTGAGGATTAAATTGTCACTTTTCAATGTAATCCCTGTCCTTTTCCACAGTTTTAGTGCACCTTTTAGCGGAGGCATGTATTCCTGTGTGGTAAAATGCATGGTCTTGCTTCCGAAGCCACTGACACACAGATGTTTTCAAGGGCCTCCACAACTTGAAAGAGAATCCCACGATGAGCTTCCTTTAGTGGACCAAACAGATGGAAGTCTGATGGTGCTAGGTCAGGGCTGTATGGGGGACGAGGTATAACACACTCAATGTGTTTCACAATCGCTTCAGTGGTGAGATGATGTGTGTGGTTTTGCATTGCCATGCAAAAGCAGAACATCCGCCACGGTTTTTGTTAAGCAAACTCACTGAAGATGTGTTTTAAGCTTTTTGAGGGTACTGACGTATTGCACAGAATTTATTGTGCATCCCTGCTCCAAAAAATCAACAGAATCACACCCTCTGTGTCCCAAAACATGGTCGCCACCACTTTCCCTGCCAATGGCACAGTTTTGAATTTTTTCTTCCTCATTGAGTTTGTGTGATGCCATTCCATAGACTGTCTCTCTGATTCTGGTTAAAAAAAAAAAGAACTATTTTGTCCAGGAACTCTTCTCCCTCCAAATGGATGCGCTGGAAGTGTTCCCACAATATAGTTTTTCATGTCCCCTTATTGTAGTCTGTTAACATTCAGGGTACCCAATGTGAAGAAACTTTTGAGTACCTCAGTTCATGAATAATCGCCACCACACTGCCTTTACTGAGGGACATAATGTGACACAATTCATCCATTGTTACCCCGTGGTCATCTCAGCTGATTTCGTCCACTCGCTCACTGTTGCATGGAGTCACTGCAGTCGATTGCATAATTTGAGATGCTAAGTTAGTACATTCTAGAATCTTTGACTGCAGCACTATCTGAAAAATGAATTCAAATTTCTGTAATTGGTTTTTCAAAACAACAGCTTCTTCTCTTTCTTTCTTTTTTTTTAGATATCAATATTATTTTTGACAGAGACTTAAGTACATCTACATATGCATACCAAAGGGCTTTAACAGACTGATATCTCGAAGACCAACGAGTTGGGCAAAGCTTTTTTAAGGTACAAGAAGATACCAAAAGTTCCCATCTTTTAATACTATTACTGAAGAAAAGATACAACGTTTCTACTGAAATAAAAGGACTTGACTTCTTGAATTCCACATGCATCATCGTTAAGTACTAGATTTAAATTATGTGCTGCACAATGAAATATTTTGCGATTCTTTGTCTGTTGAATTTTTGGACTAACACCTTTGTATATGCCTGACATATTGGCACAACCGTCATAACCCTGACCACGGCATTTAGTTAACGAGAGTCCCTTTTCATCTATTGCACTTAATATTTCTTTTCCTATTCCTAATGCACTTTGATCTTTTATTTCACGAAAACCTAAAAGACTTTCCAGTGACATCATGTGAAACTGTAACATATCCAAATATCTGAGTTAATTGATCTCTTTTTGTAATGCCCTGTGTTGTATCTGTGATAATAGAAAAGAATGGGGCAGCTTTAATGTCATTAATAATTTCTTTTTCAAATGCACGGGATAGGACATTTATTAACTCATTTTGAATTGAAGGGCTAAAGTATTTTTGCGTGTATTTTGGTTTATTTATTAAATCACTTAATACCACATCGTACTTTGTGAGAAATTCAATAATTGCCAAAAAGTTTCCACTTTCCTTCCTATGTCCCCGAAAAGCTATATTATTGGATGCCAGTGTTAAAGTCACATTCACAATACACTCAAGTACCTGTTTCCATATGTACTCACTTTTCTTTAGTTCTGAATTCATATCTGCGTCAACTGTGTTTTCCTTACTCTACGCATGCGTTCAAATGTGCATAACTAGTTTCATGTCGCACTATACTTTTGGTTAGGCACCTCCAATCTCGAACCCCTTCTGTTCAAGCTGATGATTTCTGTCCTCCAAACAGCCAACACGTTTACAGTAAACAGAGTCATTTTTAGAGGAATAACACAACCATTCTCTCCAAATTCTTTGTCCTGCCAATGTGACCTTTTCGTAATATTTAGTGGAGAAGGGCCTGTTTTCCTGCTTAGCATCTTTGGGGAATGGGCTGACAAGGATTTTGCCTTACAAAGAACATTTTAGATTCATTATCTACATCTAATTGATAATCTGCATTATCATTTGTATAGTCTGTGATATTAATAGGCCTAATTATATTTATGGCAAGTTCGTTATAATCTTCATTTTCACTTTCACAATTTTATTGGTGTTCACTTCAGAAGCGCACTCACTTGTGACACTGCAAACTTCTGTAACTGTTGAGCTAGTACTACTACTAGGAAGAGAAAAAATATCACTTATTTTCACTAATTTGTTTGTTTCTTTTTCTAATTCATGCTTCTTCTTTCTTTTTTGTGCACCACTTAGATGTTCGTACTTAACTTTAAAAGGTTTAATTTTTCTGAAAAAGTACACAGTTAAATAGAAAAACTGAAAAAGTTAAACTTTTAACTAGTAAAGCAGAGTTTTAAAAATATCACACCACTTTCTTCGATACACCTAACTTCTCGCGAAGAAAGCTCGTCTGAAACTGAGTTGGCTGTTGACTGACTGTTATTCACCACATCTTAATGGATAATTGACATTGTTGTCGAATGAAAAGTGTGACAAAAGTTAAATGTTTAGAAAAAATGTGCATATTACAATATCAAGAACACAACACATCAATAAAGAATAATTTTCTGCCTAATGTGATATTTTGGTATTAATTTTCATTGTTGTAATTATGCGCCGCTCTTTTGTGACGACAGAGGAACATGATGCAAACCAGTATTACAAGAGAAGTCATAGTTAAGGACAAGCATTGTTAACACACACAGCTGTGCTAAACGTCAGCTAAACGTTGACCGATTCTAGGAAACCGTTTTGAATGATCTGACCATTAATTTTCTACGCAGACTGACATTAGACTTTAGTATTTATCTTATACATATTTCTGTATTTATATTTGTATATATTTTAATTTTTTATATTCCTTAATAATCTTAATAATAATAGTTTTTTTCTGAGGGCCCCTATAATACCAGGGCCTGCCCACATTGCAGGCCCTAACGTTACGCCCCTGGCTCTATGTGAACTTTCTCTGTCCCTTGCCCTTTGGCTGGTTGCTGGGGTATAAGGACTGCCCCTTGGAGGGGGGGTCATTGGACCCTGTGTGACGTGGCGTTTACAGTCTATCTGTCCGACTGCCAGGGTGTTTATATCTAGAAACTGTAGGGACCCTGTCATTGCTGCCATCACTCCTGGTTCTGGCCACCTGGTGTCTCCCTTCACCTAATCCCTCTCTCCTGGGGGCAGCCCCACAATATCCTCATTCCTGGATCAGTGCCGAATCCCCTCCGCTTCACAATGCAATGCAATATAGTTATCTCAACAACTTCTATATATTACATTTAAAATAGCTTTTGTATATAAGCTATTAACAGCTGTCCATGCCACTGTTATAATAATTACCTGTGCCATTTATCACAATTCTGGTTATTAGTTCTGAATAATGGACAAATATTGTAGTAAAAGCCATTGTGAATATATGTATTTGCAGAATACTCCATTATAAAAAGATATATAAATACAAATGTGTAGTATTATGATTATTAATTTCTTTAAAGACATTTCCTATCCTGGTGATACAAGTTCAATGAGCTGTTCCTAATATGTGTATGTGTTACTTCTCAAATAATCCAAAATCAAGCTTCACTAAATAAAAAAATCTGATGTGTTACACTCACAAGACTTTCTCTACTCTTGTACAAACTATTTTAACAAACGCTTATTCTCCAAATGCTTCATGTTAATCTTATTGCTAATTTTCTTGTAGGTGCAAGGGGAATATGGTAGACTTTAAGCGAAAGTCAAATATTTTAAGAGCTGGTTGCTATGTGCAGCATTCCATTCTCTTTGCACGTCCAGGACATAAAAAAAATGAATAACAAATTCCCATTTGAGAAAAAGTATAAGTATTGGAAAATTTAAGGGAATAACAAGCAATATGTCGAAAATGGTTCACTCAACAAAAAAAATGTATATGACATAAATTGTGTATTTTAACGCGATCTACATTGTTTGTGTAGTAAAGTTTTGTCTATCTCTTATGGTTTACCAGTTATGCAAAAGTCGTTCACAATGAAGAATACTTTTGGAGACATTCCCAGAAAATTTGAGATATTTGTCATGAAAATATCTTAAACATATGATATTTTAATCAAAATCATTAGAGCCGTTTTTGAGAAAATTAAAATTTTCGAAAAATGTTCCATGTAAAGGGTAATCTGGGATGGGGGGATTTTCTTGAAAACCTTCGTGTCGCATCTCTGGAAGATACTGAACCTAAATACCAAGTTTGGTGTTTATCTGACTGTTCGTTTCTGAGTTATGCTGTTCACAGACACACACACATGGACATGTTTCCAAAAATGCTTTTTTTGGATTCAGGGGGTCTCAAAGCATATATTTCCGGTGAAATCTCGATATCGAATTTTTAGGTGGAATACAATACTTCCCCTACTTACTATACGTAGTAGAGAAAGTAAAAATTACTGTAGAATATAATAATATTAAATAAATAAATAAATAAATAAATAAATAAATAAATAAATAAATAAATAATACAGAAAACTTTTAAGAGTATGGGGTTGCTCATAACTAGGGCCCGGATCTTTAGGTCGAATAAACCTTCATTTTAGGTTTCCTATATGCTTAAAACATATTTTTTTAGGTTTTTATTGATTTGTTTTTTGATTCGTGGGTCGTGGTGATTTTCTGGTACTTAGTTGTAAGATTTATTTTTTGGCATTGCAATAGATACATACATTCTGAAATTTTCTGGCATAAACAATTTCCTATTATCACGTAACACTTTCTTGTATGAAGAAAAGGTTCTGTCAACGGAACATGACGTCATTGGAGCATAGAACATAGATGCCAGCGCAGCAGGTTCTAGGGGTAGTTTTTCTGTATACTTTTCTCCCTGCAGTACTGAATTGATGATTTTCATATCTTCAAAAGCAGGATTTCATTGAAGAATCTTCTGCAATTTCGAAGAACATGCAATTCCCATTGGTCCAGGCATTTCTTTACTGGAAACATTGCTAATAATATCTAGAGCATCTTTCAGTGACAAAATTGTAGCTTCTGGTATAAAACAAAAATGTGTCTTAATGTATGCAAGTGACGCAGTAATTTGTATCACAAATTACTAAATGTCAGAGTGATTGTAGTGTGAATATGCATTGTTGTGTGACATTGATTTGAGATGTTTGTTGATTGTAAGCATTGTCAAGAATTGGGTTTATACGGCCTTACTGAAACTGACAATAATAGTGTGCAATAATGTAGCGAGGGGGTGAGCTGTTTATCATTATTAGAGACGAGCAAATGACGTCAGAGTGGCGTGTTTTTCTTAGAATTTGCTGGAACATTTTTCCCAGAGCATATGTTTTCGTAATTTTCATTGGATATAAATATAGACGCTAATGTTGGTGCGTTTTATTAACCAATAGCAGCTCGGTTATAATCTTTAGGCATATTGGGGCGAGGAAGGATAAATCCAGTGTCAGGGTCAAGTTTCACGTAGTTCAACGGAGGCATTCATGGAGTATACATTGCAAGCAGTTCATCAAGGTTACGTGTAGCAAATTTATGAAAAATCTCTCGTGTCGTAAAGTTAATTACACAAAAAGTTGAAGTACGCGAATTAATAATGGGCAGTAAAGAAGTTATTATAACAGTTTCAGTTTGGCGAGTGTCAAGATTAATAGGTGAAAGTGAATAATGTGTTACGACAATAAAAGTGTAAAACAAATTCTTTTATCAGTGTTATCTTTGGATAAAAACTCCTTTCTGTTTACACACCTGTACAAGATAAGTGCTTGACCAAGAAATCATAGCTAGCCGGAGGACAGTGAACCCAAAATTAAATACAATAACAGGCGCTCAGCAAAAGATAACACGAAGTGACTGCGATAAATTTTCTTTTATACGTGCGGCAAGTAAACAGTAGCATTTTCAATTACAAACATTAATAAGACTGCCACACAAGAGAAGCGGAAAGAGTGAGGCACTTGAGTGATTTCTTAGCCTTGTTTCATCCAATTCGTTGACGACATTTTTAATGTCTTTTAAGTGCTCGGCATAGTAAATGGCAGCAGACAGCCAAGTACGCTCCTCCTGACCTTCTATCAGCTGCATCCAGGTGTCACCATGTCACATGTGCTGCGTTTAACTGTAGTAACTTGAACTATCTACTGGCTATAAGCAGTGGAAATAATTTTACACTGAGTTTCAAGCCGAAAATAACATTTTCATTTCAGAAAAGGAAAAACAGCAATTTAGGTTATTTTAGGTGTCAACCCCTCACTTAGGTTTTTTTAGGTGTAATGAAATTCACATTTTCTGCTCCAGGAAGTATGAAATGAGTATATATCTTGAAATGTGTTAATTAAATACCGAGGAAAAATATAGGTTAAAACCTAAAAATCTGGGCCCTACTTATAACCATTGCAATAAAACAACTAGAGAGTGACTATAATATCACAAGGTGCGAATTTTGAATTTCAGAAGTAAAAAAATTACTTCGGCACAATACCCATCCTTTGCAAAACAAATTTTAAAAGAAATTTAAACATACCTCTTTCAGCTTCTGTAAGAGTTCTGGAATGCCACCAACTCGACTTGAATATCGCTGGTAATCCCTTCTTTCCAGCACTAGCTGCAGCAACTCTGGATCCCCAGTTGCAACTGCTTCTTGTACCACTATACAAGAACAAAAGAAGTAACAACATGAGAGTAAAGTTCATTGTTTATATTTTTTTCATCATTATGGTTAACTCGTAATAGTAAGGATCATCCTCAAATCTGTGATGTGCCTATAACACATAAATATTTTAAAAATTCAATTTCTTTTAAATAAAATAACGAGCTTTCATACAAAAGCTTAACTAAGCAGCTTTATTCTCTTGCTTACATACAAAAAAATCTGTACTATTAAGTACAATATGTTTTCTTGAGTTGAAATGCCTGTAAAGCTCTAAATAGCATTTGTCCAACATTAAAATTCATTTAGATATACCCTTTTTGGTGCAAGCTTCTATTATTGTATTAGTAGCCCTGTCTCATATCTGCTTTATACAGATTTTTTCCTAATTCTTTGAATTTTGTTTTGGGGTGGATTACTTTTACTTTCTCTACCATGCACTTGTAGGCAGAGAAGGTATTCCATTCCACCCAAAAATTTGATATTGAGATTGCACTGCAAATGCATGTTTTAAATAAAAAAAATAGTTTTAGAAAAAGGTCTAAGTGTGTATGCATGTGCGTGTGTGTGTGTGTGTGTGTGTGTGTGTGTGTGTGTGTGTGTGTGTGTGAACAGCATAACTCAAAAATGAAAAGTTGGATAAACATTAAACTTGGCATTTAGGTTCAGTACCTTCCAAAGATGTGACACAAATATTTTCAAGAAAATCCCCCACCCTAAACTTCCCTTTACATGGAACATTTTTAAAAAGTTTTAATTTTCTAAAATATAGCTGTATGATTTTGATTAAAATATTAAAGACATTTACATGATAAATAAAACGTTTATCTTGAATTGTCTGGGAATAGGCTGTGAAGCCCTCTTCATTCAGAAGGAATTCTATCTTGTGTAACAATAAACATTAAGCAATAGAGGAAAATGTACTACACAAAAAATGCACAGCTCTTTAACATACACAATTTATTTCAAATAACTTTTTTGTGGCATCAGCCATTTCTGGGATACCCATTATTAATGGTTCAAATTGTTTAATATGTAGTCATTCTTTTGTCAATTTTCAGTTGTTTCATGTGATATCATGGAAGGAGTATGGAATTTTAAATCAACATATATCATCCAGCTGTAAAACATTTTACTGTTGCTATTTCCTTTGTATCTATTATGAAATATGCAATGTAGCTGTTTCTGCAAAGGTTTATCTCAATTAAAATGAAGTGGATAGAAAAATAAACTTTCATAAAACTAGTTTGTATACTCACTAATAAATGATAAGGGTAGAGAAAGTCATGTGAATGCAATACATAAGATTTTTTCATTTCAAAATTAGTATTTTTGCAAGCCTTCTCATTTTATTAATTTTGGTTTTGGATACTGTTGGGATTCTTTACATGTATACAAATGGCTGAAGCAGATGCTGGTAACTGAAGGATGTACAAAAACAAATGGACACAATCTGAAAAAGTTACATTTAGGATTTATAAATATGGTCATGCATCTAATGTATGAAATATAAGGAGCAGGAAAAAATAATCAGCCCATCTCATCTCACTTGTTTTAAAACCAAACATTTTGAAAAAGAAATCTGCAAAAATCAATAAACATTTGACAGTTATAATTTAAATTTATTCCTTAAAAAGCCTTTCTGCCAAATAATCCAAGGAAACATTTTTCATTCTTAGATACTCATATATGAGTTTCTTTTCCCCAATACAAGTTGTGATTTTTTGTGCATACAAGCAACACTACCTTTTCTTTACACAAGTTCAAATAAATGAACTGAAATTTGCATTTTTATTGAAACAAATGCAGAGGTTTTTGCAGCAGACTGTGATTTCAGCATGCAGCAGTGTTCACATACTGCTTAGGTTGCAAAGCCAAGCTGCAACTTGCCATACTTAAATTTTAGCTGGATGCCACATTTTTAATACATTAGGTGCCAGGGTAGCACAGTGGTTTTGTTTCAATCTCATACTGGAGGTCCAGGGTTCAATTTCCGGCTCTGGGATGGCGATTTTAAGTCAGCCCTATCCACACCTTCACCTCTGACTTGCTCACATGAAGTATCCCCAAGGCCCAACGTGGTTCGGAGTCCACTGCAACAGCTGTAGGTTCTCTCATTCCCATCATCTTCATTATCACCTTACCAATGGAGGTAACGGATTTCGTCTGCTGGGTGTCTCCACCTCAGAAATGGAACCAGTCATTGCTTGGTGGAATGAGGTAAACCCTGAAGGTCACAGGCATATATGGGGAGCATTTGGAATATGTTGACAACATGAAAAATGTAGCATGAGGTTTGTTTCACATTGCTGTTTTTTTGTGTTATTCTATCTTAGTAATACCTAACTCATAGGTGTTACCTGTCCATCCTTCCCTATTTTCAGTGTTGACATTTGTTGTATGTTGTAAAAGTGTACGGGCTGACTCCAAATGACCCAAAGTGACAGCCAGCATAAGAGGACTACGTCCTCTGGCATCTCGTTTCTCCTTCTCATGCTATAAACACAAAACACAATACATTAATTTCTTTTTAATGCACCCCATTTTACTCCAGACAATGTTACATGCATGAGCAAAAGTGCTGTGATAAAAATACAATATTTCCACAGATCACCATCATGGAAAAACTGTAACTTCTAGTTTCTCACACTGCGAGTTCGAATCAGGTTTTCCTTTTTCTCTCAGAATAAATATCACATAGCTTCAGTACTTTGGGCCCATAAACTCATCTGAACATGCATTTCATGTTTTAATCGCTAATCAATATGATTTGTCCAATTTAAAGACACTAAAAAAGAAATAAAAGATCAGAAAGAAAAATCAGTTTGTATTATCCGCAGCTTTGTTAAACCCATTTTTAATTAGGATGAAGAAACACATTAAGGTTACCTACCTTTAAATGCTAAAGGGTGAACTTATATTTCAAGAATTAATAAGTAATTTTTGTTCTAAACAGATAACTACTGTTCTTGCAAAAACAGCTTGGGATAGTACCAGTAAAACATTTGACTTGGAAGAGATTGTTTCAGATTAGTGCAGGAGATCATGCTGCAGTTCATAGATGAAAATACATTGAAAGTAATAAAATACTCTCTGGGCCTTCTCTTTCAAAGGTAGCAGTTCTGTGGAAAATAAACCTTACTTGCAAACTAAGCCTTTATTTCACTCTATGATGAGTCGTCCTCTGTGGACTAGTGGTACTGTGCTAGCCTCTAGTTCCCAAGGTCGCGGGTTCAAACCCGGAGGAGGGCGATGGATTTTTTCGGGCGTAAAAATCCTTAGCACGGCTTCCTTCGGAAGGGAAGTAAAGCCGGTGGTCCTGTGTCATAGATTTATGGCACGTAAAAGAACCTCAAGCCTGATAAAGAGGCCTCTGAGCAAAATTACCGGTCTTTCACGCCCAATATAGAATGGGACGCTAAGGACCATAGTAGTTAAACAGTGTCCATAAATAAAAATTCAATTGAATTTAATTTTTAACTCTATGAGATGCAGTGTATGCTTCATGTCAGGGAGACTGTTGCAGAGAGGAAACTTATGTGAACATACAACTTGTGTTGTCTTTTCCATGATTTCTAAACTCATTATTGAGGTCAATCTTTATTCCTTTGGACATACACTGTAGCATTTTCAAACTACTTTACTACTGTGTAGTAAAAAATTTAGTAATTGTGTATTTTCTAACTCGTAGTTTAGATTATTTAATCACCAGAGGTATTAGATTAGTACATATGGTTTTGTAAAACTCTAAATCGCCATAATACAAATTGTATAAAAAAGACAACAACAACAACAACAATAATAATAATAATAATAATAATAATAATAATAATAATAATAATAAATTTAATAACAAAGTATGTATAGACAGACATATGAAGTGCATAAAACAATTAAAAATATGCATTCAAGAATATGTCAACTGAATAAAACATAGATTTAAGTAGATTCTTGACGTTTCTTTTAAACAAATTACCCTCAGTGGCTTTGATAGTCTGAAGAAGTTTATTATATTAATTTACACTTTTGTGGGAAACAAAGTTTATGCTCTTGGTTAGTCTGTGTCATTGGAGAGTTCTTGTATTTGTTAGTGATATTCACTATTAAGTTTTTAAAAATATTTTTGTTCTCATGTATGAAACAGACTGTCCCTAAAATACAAATACATGGCAGAGGTAGAATCCTTAAATCTGAGACAAGTAGTTTGCTTGCACTGTCTTGCTTAATTATTCTTATAATTCTTTATTGTAATCTAAACAACTTAATACAATTGCTAGAGGGGATCCTGTATACAACACTGAATATATATAGCCAAAATACACTAAGCATCTGAGCACTGATGCCAAAATAAGGCATCAATGTTAAACAATTTAGCCAGTAGCCTTATGGCATAACATATACAACTTAATTTGCTGGCCAGAAGTCAATATCCTCCTGTTCAAATAAGCTGGGCATCAATAACTATGCAACTATTCCTTAAAATTTAGTCGAATGACTCCCATTTATCAGTGTGTTACGAGTTTAAATTTGGAAACACAAGAGTATTTCATTTTTCAAATTACATGAGACTACAAATTAAGTGCCAACATTAATGCCATATGCTGGCTGTAGTTGCGTAAGCAGTGAGTCGATTAAACACGCATTTGCATCAAATATTGGGATACAGTCCTGACTGGCACTAGTACTTTTCAAAGTGTCAATAGTTACTCTTTATCTGTTTCCTACAAGGTGGAGTTGACTGCCTCTGTGGTCTGGTGGTTAGCATGCGAGGGGCATCCAAGACGTTTTGCAAGAAGCCTATTCATTATTGGACAAAAAACTAATACAGCTGGCAACAATTTACCTTAAGCTATCAAAATATGCATAAGTGCGGGTTTAAACTTTAATATTCATAGTCGCACAGTCTGTTGAGATCAGTCCTGTGTCAAATACCATTACAAGAGGATTCAATCATTTGAAGAAGGGCAAGGGACTTTGAAAGACAACCCTCATTCTTGCCGGCCTTGGGAAGCTGTGAACAAAAGAACAATTCAAAGAGTGAGGAACTTGGTGGAGGAAAATCAACATATTACCGTTGAAATGTTAAGTATGGAGATACAGTTAATGCTGGCAGCATTAACTGTATCCCCATGAACATTTAAAGCTGCAAAAAATCTGTGCAAAATGGGTTCCACATTCTCTAACCAATGAAGAGAAGAGGAGGGGAAAGGAATGTGCAAGGAAACTGCTAAGCATGTTTCCACCTAATGGCCCTAAACGTTTGGCAGATGTACGTACTGGTGATGAAAGCTGTTTTATTATTATACCACACCAAATAAAGTTCAGAATTGTGTCTGGGTAAATGAAAATTGATCCAAGACCAGTCGTTGTTGGAAGTGAATGTTCACTGTGTTCTTCAACTATGAAGGACCATTAGTGATTGACTGCATACCAGAAGGAATATAATGAATGGAGAATACTATGGCTCTTATGTTTTGAATCCTTTTTTGAAGAGCTAAGGCGGCAGCATCCAAAGACAAGAACTTCAAGGCTGTTGATTTTGTATGACAATGCGTCTCCTCAAAGAACAGTGGCAAACTTGAGGAAACTGGAAGCCGCTAAAGTCCAGCTGCTTGATCATCCACCCTACAGTCCCGACCTTACACCAGTCCTCCCCTAAGTCTGGAAGTATGAATCACAGTGTAAATGTGTGTCTGAAATTAATGTTTAAATAGAAAACCCAAAGGAAACAAATCCAAAGCTTAATGCCACAAAAAAAATGAATGAACACCACTACCAACAATTGTTCCAAATATAAATAAATAAAATAATAAAACAGCAGGGGTGGAGTTGACCTATGGAATATACATTCCAAATACCTTACACTGTTCCCTACTAACACTAATGTATGGAGAAACATCAATTTGCCAGCAACACCTCCAGACTGAACAGTGCATGATGTAGTCTCTATGTGTTTTTGACTGCATAAAATCCATTTAGCTGCCAATGATGACTGCATTGTGATGTATCTGATACTCTTGCCACAAACTTAGCAAATGTGCTGCCATCAAGAGCACATGGACAGATATCGGAAAGCGTTTGGAGAGACTTGGAATTTCTACACATACATGCAGTATTTATCCACTTTTGTTACTATTGTTCACTCCTATTTCTCATCATATGGCTGTGATTCACATTCTCACATTCCAAGCGGTATTTTCTTCATTCTAGCCCAGTAACTACAGGCATTTCCCTTTTGTGTCTTGCACAAGACTTTGCTGTGCACGCAAAGAAATTTCGCACATATCTGTCAGGGTTTCTGCATTAAACGTTTCTTTCAATTGTATAGATATTTTGACAGTCATTTCCTCTACTATCTGATTCTGTATACTTTGTCAGAATTTCTTTTGTGCTTTATTACATATATATAGTGTGTGTGTGTGTATGTGTGTGTGTGTACATTTTTATGAAACCTATATAATAAAGTTTAAACAAGGGGGGAGGGAAGGAGTACTTGGGCACATTCACTCAAACATAAAGTCTAATCAGCTGGGTCAGCTTATCTGTTATTTTGTATCTGCTTACTTGGTCTTGCAGAAGTTAAGCCCTTATCCCGGTGATAACTGATAAGGAGATTAAATTTCCAATATACTGAATGGGCAACAATAGATTGAACATTTTATGTTTGTATGCAATATACATTATCCTCAGATACTGTCTGGATTAATTATCAGATCATTCAGCTGGCAGTAAAATGCCTTATAATTTCATTGCCGCTTAAAAGATAGGCAAAAAAATTAAGAAAAAGAATTAAAAAAGCACATATGGAGTTTTAGTCGCATATCTGTTGTCATTTAGAGCAAAACTAGTATAAAATGCAGCATTTCTGCCACTTTAATTTCAAGGAAGAAGAGAGAAAACAGAGCAAATAAATATTAACAAAACATTATATTCATTACTTCAAAGAAATAGAGCACTACTTTTTAATCAATATCTTGTTTTAACCATGTGACATTTCTGTTAAACAGATGACATTAAAAACAAAAAGGGCATCTATGTAATGTGACTAATTCATTGTAGACATATGGGCATTGTAAGTATATGGCTTCTTTGCTTCCTCTTGGAAAGCACGTTAAAAGGCTTCTAATCTAATTCCA
Organism: Deroplatys truncata; assembly: GCA_030765065.1. Taxonomy (NCBI): domain Eukaryota; kingdom Metazoa; phylum Arthropoda; class Insecta; order Mantodea; family Mantidae; genus Deroplatys; species Deroplatys truncata. The sequence continues at coordinate 39,244,141 of CM060980.1, forward strand.
CAATGAGGAAAAGGTATAACTAATATAAAAAATTGAGCTCCTATCAAGTTGAAGTATTTAAGGAGAATACTGCCTAATCCTAGATACTGTATTGTTGTAAATATATGGAAAATTTTGTGCTTAAAAATACAAACAATGAAAGAAAATATGCTTTCAATACTTAAGCAATATTTGCTGAATATTTTCAAATGAAGAACTAGTGTTTTGTGTGCAAATTACTCGGAAAAATTTGCATACAGGTTTTACTCTTCAGTGTTTCAGACACATATACCAACACAAAAAATGCCATAAATTAAAGTTATGAGTATTATTGATATTAGACAAAATATGTACAATTATGTTTTATTAACTTTGGAAATTAAAAGCATAACTACTCTACAAAACATAGCCATATAGTTGGGGGACATACACTCAGGCAATGCTTTGCTATTATTGTAGCGACCACAAAATTCATGTTTTATTTGAGAATGGGAATGCTTCTCTATTTTCATTACTGCTTAATTATGGGAGATAGAAAAAGTAATGTATTCCATTTAAAAATTCTATATCAAGAGATACATGTTTTGAAATCCCCTGAATCCAAGAAAAAAAGTTTAGTAAATGATCTGTATACTTGCTTATATGCATGTGTTTGTGAATAATATAGCACAAACAAATTTGAATAGTATCAAACTTTGTATTCAATTCCATCATCTTTCAAGACTGCAACACAAAAAATTTGCATGAAATTCTCTTCACTCTACTACTCTTTACACAGAAAAACTTTCATTGTTTTATATTTTTTCACAAATGGCTCAAACAATTTTCATTTAAATATCATATTCTTGAGATATTGACACACAAAATAGAATGTACCGCTTAAATTTTATGTGAATAGCCTGTGAAGCCCTCTTCGTTCCGACAAATTTTGTATATATTTTGTGTAACTAGGAAACCTTATGAGGCAAAAACTTACATTTAAAAAAAATTTAGAACTTTACTAAAAATATATAATTTGTAATAAAATAACTTTCTTTGTACCATTAGCTATTTTTGAAATATACCATTTTATATGTTTTAAATATAATTGCATCATATGATAGAATATTCTTGAAAGTTTGCAATCCTTTTTTATTTTCCTACGCAAGAGCTTCAGAATATTTTCCTCCATGCTTCGGTTAAACAGCTGCACACTATTTCGGTATATTGTACATAACTACACAGTTAAAATATTTTCTGGGCAAAAATATATTGTCAATAATGTATCATGGATATAGGAATTACTTTTTGATGAACACTATAGCATGCAGGGCATGTATGGGAATTAAAGGGTAATGGAAGGCGTGAGTGTGTACCACAGACATATTTTTTAATACATCTCTACATTTTGGGTCCCTAAATGTGATGCTTAATGAGCATTCAAATGATACCAAGCTCCAAAGAATTTAGAGGTACCTAGGCAATATCTTTTTAGAATAAGCAAAGCCCTGGAAAAGCACTTATTTGTGGTTCAAATCCCAATTACGACATTGAACTTTCCAGTCTGATTCTACCTTTTCTGTATGAATTATGTTCATAATAATACGGTACTATGCATTTTGAAAGTTGAGACATGACTCAATTGTTTAAAACGCAGGTGATATGTAATTAATATTACATACTCTCTCCAAGAGCTCAAGAGAAGCAACTTAACATTTCAAAGTATATTGCTTAAAACATAGCAAAACTCGGTGATGAACAGGGAGTATTTCGGATGCAGTTAATTTCACAAAAAGATTTATCTTACACAGATTGTATATCTTTAAGGTTTCACAGTTACATACAATTCAATGAGAATGAAGAGGTAAGGTTTTCAAAGTCTGCATTTACATAATATTCAAGATGGGTACACATTTTATCCATCATTTCAGCATCTCAAACATTATATTTTATTCAGTTTTAAGAACTATTTTGAGGAAGTATGAGGGGGCTTCAAAAGGAAAGTGAATTATGGCAGGGCAAGTAACTTTTTTTGAATGATGCTCTATAATACAAAAAACACAGATGCATCACACTATTTTTTCAACATAGTCACCAAGCATCTATCAAACATGGTCTTAACGTTTTACCAATTCTTCCATCCCTTGGCAATCGAAATCTGCTGCTTGGTCATGGAGCCATTGGAGAATGCCTGTTTTAACTTTATCATTGGCAAATCTCTTTCCACCCAGATGTTGTTTGCTGAATGAATGGAAATCAAGATCTGGATTATATGCTGGATGTTTTCATATCTCCCATCGAAAATGTTGAAGCAAAGCATGTGTTGTACATACCATGAATGTGTTGCATTGTCGTGAATGAGAACAATGTCTTTGCTTAATTTACCACACCTCTTGTTCTTTACAACATTACAGTGTTGTCAGTGTCTTACAGTAAAATCAGCACTAATGGTTGTGCCCTTTGTCATAAACTCTGTGTAAACATCAAAGAAAATAGTGGTGAGGACCTTCCCTGTTGATGGCACAACTTTGAATTACTTCCTCATGGGTGAGAAAGTGTCTGCATTCCATAAATGTTCTCTTTGTTTCAACTGTGTGAAATGATCCATCTATGTCTCATCGTCCATAATGATGTGGCTTAGAAAATGATTGCCTTATACAAAGTAACATAAAAAGGTTCAGAGAAGCCATAAACCTTGCTTCTTTGTGTGCAGGTATCAGTGATTGCAGTACTCAGCATGAGCACAATTTCTGAAACTGCAGACTGTCTCAGAATGAGGGATTGAACACTGCATATTGAGATGCTCATCTGCTGTGCAATGTCTTCAATACTCAATCTGCGATTGCTGCAAATCATTTCATAAATTTTCTGGATATTGTCAGCCTTCCCAATCAGTATCATGCATGTCTGTGTGGCACTGTTCAAATTGTTGCCACCATTACACAAATGGCTGAATGCAATATTGCATTTAGGTCCATATACCACAAGAATTTCACAGTAAATCATCGTCCTCCATGGACTAGTGGTACCGTGCTAGCCTCTAGTTCCCAAGGTCGCGGGTTCAAACCCGGCAGAGGGCAATGGATTTTTTCGGGCATAAAAATCCTTAACATGGCTTCCTTCGGAAGGGAAGTAAAGCCGGTGGTCCCGTGTCGTAGATTTACAGCACGTAAAAGAACCTCAAGCCTGACAAAGAGGCCTCTGAGCAAAATTACTGGTCTTTCACGCCCAATATAGAATGGGACGCTAAGAAACACAGCAGTTAAAGAGCATCCATAAATAAAACTGTAATCTGTACAATTTTGATATTTTGTCCACAAGAATTATACGTTCCATGTATTTCCATTTTGAAGCACGTTTCCAGTAGACTCACATTCCACTCTTGCAATATGACACTTCTCTTATCAGTATCATAGCAGAATTGTCTCTGCAGGAATCTCTGAACATGAACTTTATTCTGACAATGCACACTCTTGTTGCACAGTGGTTTTAGCATCAGACGACAAGTGTAACTTGCTTTATAAATACACATCATTTTAAAAAAAAAAAAAAAATTACAACACATAGATGGAACTTCCTGAAAATTATCATCCTGCATTCTTATCAGATGCCGAACTTAAAAGAAATCTGATATTTATCTGGCTTTTTGTTTTTGAGCTAAATGAAGTTCACAGACAGATTCATACATATATTGAGCCAGTTCTAAAAAAAACACTTTTGGACACAATGGATATCCAAACATACAGTTTCAGTGAAATCTTGAATATAAAATTTTAGGGATGAATGCAGTACTTCTCCATATTAGATAAGAGACAGAGTATGTGAAAATCAAAAGTTTCTGGCAAATGTTAGTTGACAGCGCTACTGTAAAATACCAGATGAAACTGAAATTATCTGAGCTTACAAAGGACAAACAGTGAATATTGAATTTCATGAAATTTGTCAGATGTTTCAACAGGATGAATACCCATCTAAAGGGGGGGAGGGAAGGCTAACTTTTTTTATGTTACGTGTACATGAAATGTATATCATATTTGGTCTCAACAGGTGACCCATGCATTTGATAATTTTTTTTCAGTGTCACTATGAAGGCTGGGATCATAACATTAATATATGATGCATCATTCCGAACCATGATACCTACTTACTGTAGTAAGCATTGTGTTATGATATGAATGTTAGTCTTCAGTTTGTGGCCTTCAAATAAAGAATGAAGGTCAGGGGAGCATTTAAATTCTTATTGCACAAGTGTGTCATAATACTTATTTAGTCGGCTTACCCTCCTCTTATGTAGGCCTTACACCCCTAAGACTTCCAACTGCATCTAGGGTCAGAGGCCTGTCGAGAAACAGACGGATATTGAATCAGAGAATGAAGAACCCGTAACAGGGGACCGGCCCATAGCCAGGTATGGGAGTGAGGAAAATTATGATATGAAATGAAAGTGAAATAGATGAAAGGAAAGTTGATGGAGCAATCGGTGGAATGAATGGCAAGAGAACCCGAGAAAACCCATTCAGAAGCTGCTTCGTCCACAAATCCCAAATGTGGGCCCCTGGGATCGAACACAGGCTGTCCTGGGAGGTGTGCGGTCTAACCATTTGGTCACGGCACTGCCGTGTTGTAATAATCAATGCAAAATAACATTTTAGTGTATTTTTCTAGGTTTTTTAATGCATGTTTCATTATATCCATGCATTGCATTCCACCCAAAAATTCAATACCGAGATTTCACCGGAAATACATGTTTTGAGACCTCCTGAATCCAAAAAAAAGCTTTTTTGGAAACATGTCCGTGTGTGTGTCTGTGAACAGCATAACTCAGAAACGAACAGTCGGATAAACACCAAACTTGGTATTTAGGTTCAGTATCTTCCAGAGATGCGACATGAAGGTTTTCAAGAAAATCCCCCCACCCCAGATTACCCTTTACACAGAACATTTTTCCAAAATTTTAATTTTCTCAAAAATGGCTCTAACGATTTTGATTAAAATATCATATGTTTAAGATATTTTCATGACAAATGAAATGTATATCTCGAATTTTCTGGGAATGTCTCCAAAAGTATTCTCCATTGTGAACCACTTTTGCATAACTGGTAAACCATAAGAGATAGACAAAATTTTACTATGCAAAAAATGTAGATCGCGTTAAAATACACAATTTATGTCATATACATTTTTGTTGTTGAGTGAACCATTTTCGATATATTGCTTGTTATTCCCTTAAATTGTCCAATACTTATACTTTTTCCCAAATTCGTTATTCAATTTTTTTTGTCCTGGTAATGCAAAGAAAATGGAATACTCCACATAGCAACCAGCTCTTAAAATATTTGACTATAGCTTAAAGCCTACCAATTCCCCTTGCATCTACAAGAAAATTAGCAATAAGATTAACATCTCGATATCTCGATTAACATGAAGCATATGGAGAATAAGTGTTTGTAAAAATAGTTTGTACAAGAGTAGAGAAAGTCATTTGAATGTAACACATCAGATTTTATTAACACACGTTACATGCATTTTCAAATACATAAATTACTGAATTTGGCCTCAGAAAGCAACTTCAACAGAACATACCCTATATTCCTATCAAATAAAATATTAATGGCTAAGAATAACAGGATGCATGAAGATAAGATAAGATTCTCTTATCTGGGAAAGGCTTTTGACTCGTTAAACCATGGCACCTTTCTTGTCAAATTGAAATTCTGCAGCATAAAAGATAATCTAGGGCTGCTAAGATCATATTTAAATAACAGGAAACAAAGGGTGCAAATAAAAAATAATTATGAGACATGTAATCACTTCTCCAACTAGGGAACAATAAGTGTGGAGTCCCGCAAGATTCAACACTTAGCCCTCTTCTATTTTTAATTTATATAAAATGATTTACCTCCCTTAATTAAAGACAGAGCCAGTGTAGGTAATCCTTTTTGTGGATGATACTTGTGTATTACTATGCACAGCAAACATATGAGTTGGGTAATAAATTAAATTATGTACTTAACAAGATGTGTAAATAGTTTGAAGCAAGCAAACTTGCATTTAACTTTGATAAAACTAATGTAAAGAAATTCATTGCTTACAGCTCCCAAGATCTGAACACAAACTTAGGAAATAACTGAAATATTCAGCAAATAGATGTAACTAAGTTCCTGGGCTTGCAGATAGACTTGAACTGTAAATCACATATTTAATAAGCTCAGCATGTTAAATACTCTTAAGTCTCTGAGTATTTCAATGCAACAGAAACTTTTAAATGTTATAATTTGCTTATTTTCATTCATCTTGAAATACAGAAATGTTTTATGCTCTGCAAACAGCAAAAATATTTTTCAACTGCACAAAACAGCAATGAGAATAATAGTGGGAGCTCATTACAGAGTACTCACCTTTAATTTATGTTAATGTAAGTATTTTAACCATAACATATGAATATGTTTTCTCACTCACACTTTATACTAGAAATCCAGATGAATTAATAAGCATTTACAGATGCACAACTTCGATCACAGAAAATATTATTTACCACAGAGCAACAATAAACTTAACTATCAAAAAGGAACTTACTCTGAGTGTATCCAAATATTCAAATGTGTAACTAGACTCTTTTAACTTGCTGTCAGAAAAGAAGTTCTTAACTGTTTTTAAAAAATATCTATATGTAAAAACACCTATTACTCTGTGCAGGAATTCTTTGGTAACTAAGTGCAAGTTCAGAATCTTATATTGGTTTAATACATATTAGATGCTCATGTTGAGCTGAATTACATACATGAAATGTACCTAGATGATCTATATTGAAAAAGCCTTGTTCTGAAATGCATGATCTATAACTAGTTGAAAATTTTACCTGCATGGCATTTCTTATATGAACAATCTGTGATGATATTTGTGTGAAGGAAAAAAAATGCAGTAATATGACTGATGCTGGCAATTCCCTTATGACATACTCAATATCTCAGAGCTCTGCTCACTGTGGGATCTCATGTACTAAACGAACAAACAAGTAAACAAACAGGCCAAACAAACGAATATATCACTTTGGTAACATTTATTAATTTGATAGAAAATGAATCCTGATATAAAAAATATACAATGTAATGTTTGCTATGGGAGTAACACACAGGGTTAGCCAACACACAGAATTAAATGAACACAATGACATGCTATAAGCCATGGAGAATACCTCAAATGTTCGCAATTTAGCTATTGTTTTTATAAAATGAAACATCTAACCTATACATTATATGCCAAACAAGTGTGATAAACAAAACAGAGCAATACCTACTTTTATGCTAAAAACTGGAGGAAAATGCAATAAATTTCAACATCGTGTATCTTAACCATCATATTAAACCTTTTGAATACGGGTAGCCTAAAAGGCAGTATAATAAAGAAATAACCGAAGCAGAAATGTGCCTGTGTGGATAAAAACATATTTGTTTAACCTGTTGATTATAACGTGTGAGGAAACAAAATTACCATTGTGAAGACCAGCTTAGAATTCAGTTCTGCTTATACTTTATATTATAAAACTTTGAAGTGGCAAACAACAGCATAGTATTTTAAATCTAACCTCAAAAACTTTAACCATTGGTTTTAACGGCAAAATGTTACACTACTAATTATCTTATGCATATGACGAAAAGTCAACATATTTAAGATTCCGGAAAATACCTTTCTGATTCAATCGTAGCTTAACGTACATCATACTACAAACGCAGTCAAGCAAAATGTACTACTGTCCACCGGAGAGAAAACAAAAGTGACACTTTACTAACCACATTCTTTGACAACTCCTTGTCTAATTCTTTGTAGTCATTATTCCACACTAACCAATGCAACGGATATTCACTTTTAATAAAGTCAATGGAAGGCATATCTCGCGGTAAATCTGTACAATATAAAATAAATATTACGCTAGATCAAATGAAAAACACCACTTGCACACCCATGTAAGAAACCTTTCTGCTAGTCTTCTGATTTTTTTTTCCATAGAGAACGGGGGTGGGGCAGTTAAGTCAGTGGTTATATGTTGCGAAGCAAACTACTGACCTCTTTGTAAGGAATGACATAGAAATGGAAGCACATCAAAAAGGTTTCGCGACTGCAATACATACAACACAATAACAATAGGGTCTGTTTACAATAAAGTTATCAGAATTTTATCCGATTAATTCTGCGTTGATATATTTATATACTATGAATTTAGAATGGAGTGCACCACTCACTTCCGCAATACATTTATTGCCAAGTTAAAATCTACTAACTACTAATATTTTTCTTCCTCTGCAAGTACTACTAGGAATAATAACAATAATAATAATAATAATAATAATAATAATAATGCTATTTTATTACAGCTTATATGTTAGCATTAAAAAGTATTAATACTATGATTCTACAAATAGCTTAAGATTAAAAGTAATTTTAATTTTACAATTCATTTGAACTGTACATATAGTTGTTCATTGAATAACTTTTAACTCCCTTTCAAACACCTTTCACTTTTAAATTTATATCACTATTGATCACTTGTAACATATAACTGATATGTCACTTTATACTGAAATCTGTGGAAGCTATTTATTTCCCTTGTATTATCATAATTATGCATACTTGAATTTGACAAGTTTCCTTTTCTACAATAAACTGTATCACTACACAAAGTGAATATCTGTGGTGAATATACAGTGAATACCGGATGTTTAAAAAAAGAGTATCCAGTAATCTAGGAGGTGATAGTACGTATCAAAAGAAACAAAAATGTCTGATAAACATTGTTGCTAAAACCCATACTTTCTGAGATCTGAACACTTGTTCATAGCAGGTGCTCAATGAGATATATTCACGGCAGTGCATTCCTATGCCTTACAGTACAGCAGACAACCATTAGAGACTAATACTTCTTTAATAAACCCCCCTATTCAATTTGCCAAAATCCACACTTGGTGCTTCATAATGAAATTATACAGAAAGTGCAATGTTTTACCTTTCTTTGTCTTACATTGGACTCTAATCTTAACTGAAATTGTCACATTGATAAAATAGTACCTCGATAACTAGCGTGATTATGTGATTGAGAAATATACGGTTGTCTGAGGCTATTTTAAAAAAAAAAAGTCTACTATGCACTAATCCATTCCCACCTTACTTACAGGGACGTAGTGTAGTAGTCCTGTATAAAAGCTCAGCTACATCAACTAGAAGTTCTAAAAAACCGTGTGATTAAAATAATTTATAATCTGGATTTTTATACTCCTGCTAAGTAAGTATACCAGTATACAGGAATTATTCTATTGTCAGCGAATCTCAAACTGCCTATTATTTCATTTGCGTTTGTCCTCAATGGGCTATTCCATACAAATATCCATATGATAAAGCCAAATAGCATACGCGCCATTACACTACATATGTGAATAATTAGTGATGACTCATGCTGGTACAACTAAACATGGATTAAAGGGTATAATTCCCTTAATGGCCATAGCTTATAATGAATATCAAAGAAATCACAAAAATTTCCCTTTTTAAGAATACGACAAGAATGTACCTACTTACAGAATATTATAAGTAAAATGCCTTTGTTAACATTGTAGATTCTAATGTGAAAAATGTTTGGGTTACCTTGGTATATGATAGTTTTGGAATGTGGTGCTTGTTTAACATTCTAAATTCTAATGTGCAATATGTTTTGTCTTATCATGTTGTATGATAATTTTGGAATGTGTTTTTTGTTTTGTTTTTATTTCTAGTCCCTTAGTTCTTGTTATGTATCTTCCCTTATGTATTTTCTTTCCTTATACTTACACATATTGCATAGTTCCTTTTATCACGATCATATGGTAGTAAAGTGATTGTCCCTGAAATGAGCCTAAGGGTCTTTGGGAGCTGTATCAAAATAAATAAATATCAGTTAATCACGCTGCAGTAGACACTCCCGGCATGTTAATACGTAGCAAGGAATAATGAATATATATATATATGATGTGTTACATTCATACGGCTTTCTCTACCCGCTATTGTTTATTTTTATAATTATTTCTACCACTTATTGTTACAAATCTTATTTTTCTATCTACTTCATGTTTATCGAGATAAACCTTTATAAAAATAGTTTCGTTGCATATTTCGTGGAATAGAGGAAATCGAAACGATATTCAGATGATTAAAAACTATATGCTGGCCTTGAAATTCCATACTCTTTCATGACATCGCTAGAAACAGCTGTATAGCGAAAACTTTGAAAATACATTTTCATGATATTCTCTACTCTCTATCGTTTATTAGTGGGTAGACAATATATTCTTACAAAAGTTTATTTTTCTATTTCATTTTACTCGAGGTAAACTTTTACAGAAATAGCTGCATTACTCATTTCATTACAGAAAGAAAGAGAACACCGACGGTCAAACATTTAAGAACTATATGCTGGCCTTAAAATTACGTAATATTTCTATGCAATTGTGAGAAACAGCTGAATATCGACAGGACTTTAAAAGAACGACACAGTATTGAGCAATGCGAACTATTAATAACGAATATCTCGGAAATGGTTATGCCACAAAAAAAGCTATTTGAAATAAATTGTGTGTTTTAAAGATATCTACATTTTTTAAAAGTAAGTTTTCGTCTATCGCTTAACATTTACAACTTATATAACATTAGCAAGATTATACAAAATTCCTTCCGAATGAAGAGGATTTCACAGATTATTCCCGTAAAATTCAAGTTGTATATTTTATTTTTCATGTAAATGTCTTTATTATATGGTATTTTAATCAAAATCGTTAGAGACATTTTAGAGACGACTCTAAATGGTAGTTTGGGGTTTGGAGGATTTTCTTGAAATTTTCGTGTCACATCTTTGCAAGATACTGGACTTAAATACCAAGTTTGGTATTTAGCCGACTTTTCGTTTTTTAAGCTATGCTGTTCACAGACACACCCACAAACACACACGCGCGCGGACCTTTATGAGGGGACCTCAAAACATATATCTATGGTGAAATCTCGACATCGAATTTTTGGGTGGAATATAATACTTTCTCTACTTACTACATGTAGTGGAGTAAGTAAAAAAGGTTTAGTTGCGGATGTGAGCACAGGTGTTTCATTGGCGCTCAGTCAATTTTCGTATGCTTTGATGTGTCTGTATCAGAGTAAACATTATAGGTAAATAAAATTGACACTGCTCTTCGTGCCTAATGAATCCCACAGTCACGGACTACCATTATTTACTTGGTAGCTTTAGAAACAAAAAATGATAATATTAGCATTTACAAGCGAAAACATTGGGATTGAACTTGCTTCCAGGATGTAAATTTGAAATTTGAGGAGGTGTTCCATATGCCCTCGATTACTCAACTCAGGATTACACTACCTGTGTCATGAACCCGCTGGCAAATTGCAACAAACGTGTCTGCACTTGGCACGATCCTGTTAGGAAATCTTTCAGCATAGAACCGTTGAGCAGAACAAAATAAATTGAGTTTTATTTATGGACGCTCTTTAACTACTATGGTTCTTAGCGTCCCATTCCATATTGGGCGTGAAAGACGGTAATTTTGCTCAGAGGCCTCTTTATCAGGCTTGAGGTTCTTTTACGACACGGGACCACCGGTTTTACTTCCCTTCCGAAGGAAGCCATGCCCTCCGCCGGGTTTGAACCCGCGACCTTGGGAACTAGAGGCTAGCATGGTACCACTAGTCCACGGAGCAGATCGAGAATTGCATTGCGTTTCTACGTAAATTAAGATAATGTCCAGATATTCGGACGTTGAAAATTGCGGCATTGTGTATGTTGTTCTGTAACAAGATTTTCTGACCTTTGGTTTTTTTTTATACATGCCTCTTTTAACTGCTGTGATCTTAACTTGCGGCTTTGATATAAAAATAATTGCATGCGATTAAGTAAATATTCCCCATGATGTACACCGATATCGGAGGAAAGTAATGTTGCAATGTTGCCAGTTCTAACAGAACTAAGGAGGCAACAAATTATGGACTTTTTAAATTTAATTTACACAAAAACCGTCTATTCTATTGAAATACGGCCAAAGAAAAAAGGTATTGTTTATTCAAATTTCTATGAATATAGTCATACAGTAAGAACCTTTAATCAGCAGTAATCCAGCAAGATGGTGATAAATTTTTTGGATAAAAACATTTTTGTCTCGAAAACGGTGCACTTAATTACAAAAAAGTGTTGGAGGTTTTTGTTTATCTACATCCAATCTCCCACCTACCCCAGTCCGCAGGACTATTTCACTCCCACCCTGTAGTTGGAATAGTAGTGCAGTAATATAGAGTAATAGCAAGTAGGTAGGCATGTTCTTTTATAACTCTAATGTGTTCGTATTCTAGTACATAGGCTTTATAAACCCCATGTTAGTAATTTATGAGTTGAAATTATGTGTTTTATAGCTCATACCTGTCAAAAAGAATAGGGCTTTTCAATGGACATCAAATCATCAAAATCGATTGAGTGATTTTTGAGATGGGTAATATTACATTGCGCCGATGGTCACATTGTCACTGGCCCTTTTTTCTAGGAAAGTCATTAAAACCCTTGAGATGCACGATGGGTCATTAATTACCTTATTAATAGTTACTGGTATTGCGCCTATGTCAATAGTCTAGTTTACGACTAACCCACCCGAGGATGTTCCACCAGTTCCGCCGAAAATAAGTGAAGTGAAGAAAGCTATAGGAGACCCGAGAAATCAGAAATCTCCAGACAATGACGGAATCTTAAACGAATATCTAAACGCTGTAGAAGATGAATTAGTAGAAGTATTGACAGACTGCTTTAACAAAATCCTCCTGACAGAAGAAATTCCAGAATCATGGCGAACGAACATCATACTTCTACATAAGAAGGGATCGAAGGAAGACGTAAATAATTGTCGTCCAATCTGCTTAATATCAACTTTGTACAAACTTTTTCGACTGTAATAACAAGAAAAATAACTCGATGCTTGAATGAGAATTAACCTGTAGAACAAGCGGCATTCCGTGCTGGCTTCTCAACTACAAACTGTAACCCAAGTATTGGAAAAAGCACGGGAATTTAACTTGGAACTATACTTGGTTTTCATAGATTTTACAAAAGCCCTCGACTCTGTAGAGCAGTTTCAGTCTTAATGGCCCTGCAAAATCAAGATTAGAAGAAAAACACACCAAGATACTCGCCAAATTATATTCAAACATAAACGTTAAAATCCAACTAGAGAAGGAAGGCAGTAATTTTCAACTGGAAAGATGAGTCAGTCAAGGAGACGCTATATCTTCTAGTTCGTTTATTTTCTGTTAGAAGACATCTTTCGGAAAATGAGAATGTTTTGGGGAATTCAAATTGATGGAAAGAAATTCCCGGACATAAGGATTGCGGACACCATCCTGTTTGCAACATCTGCTGAAGAATTGAGATGAGGTATACAGGAACTATCCCAGCAGAACAAGGAAGTAGGATTGAAATTGAATAACAAATAAAAAACTCCTCCATAAAAAAACTAATGACAAATAGTGTTGGAGAAATTATCAAAGTGGACAACGCAGAATTACGGTACGTCAACGAATACTTGGTCAAATAATGTCATTCAGTAATGCTACCCGCAAAGAAGTCCAAAGATGCAGCATATCCCAAATTCTGGGGTTTGAAATTTATTCTCGTGAACAAGGCACATAGCATTAAACCAAAGAAAGACATAATGAACAGTTGCATTCTACCTCTCCTACTGTATGGAGCTCAAACTTGGTCCATAACAGGCAGAGAAATAAAAAGGTTGGAAACATATCAGAGGAAAATGGAGAGAAAGATTCTTGGCGTCATTTTTCAGGATAGAATTTGCAATGAGGACCCGAGGAAGATGACAGGCCTCAAAGATGTAAGAACATTAGCCATTCACACCAAATGGAATTCGGCAAGCCACCGGACACAAAAAAGTAGGACGACAAGAGAAGATGGGCAGACGACCTAAAACTCCATTTTGGGACCAACTGACTACAAAGGCTAAGGACCGACGCGGTGAAAACTATTGGTAGAAGTAGCAATTGAGGGTTGAGGATCTTTCCCGCACTGACTAAGCGGGATCGCTAGAACAGCCACCTTGCTAGCCAAGAGGCCCTTACTCTTCAGAGATTACATCAGCTAATTCTTAATTGCGCCGATGAATAGTTCATTCTTAGGCTTCATCTGGTTTCTATTACTGTGTTTGCTAGTCAATATGTATTCCATGTACAGCAAACGGAACCGTGAGCTGCGAGTTATTGAAAATTTCTGCATATAAAGTACTGACGAAAATCCTTTTCTGCAAATCAACTTTTAAACTGCCAGCAAAGGTATATTACACAACTGCCAGACCCAAGCCTGGGTAAAAGCGTGAGAGAAAGTTTATTTTAAATGTGCCTATAAAAATTGTTGAAAATCATTGCAAAAAGTTAAAATTTAATTTTTAAAATATTTAAGATATGTACTTATACCCCAAAGTTCATTTAACCTTTGTTGATTGATTAATCTCAGCAACAATTAAAGCCTTATGGATATTTTATAATTAAAAAAAGTATTATAAACTGTGATGTTAGATTCGTTTTAAAGTAAGTTGAGTCGGTTGCTATTTACTCACATTGCATATGTACTTGGATTTTCTTACTATGAAGTGCTTTCAGAAGAGACTGCACTTCCATCCTCAGCTGAAAACCAACTGAGTTCAGCTTCTCTCCCCTGAACCCCAGGATATGAATTCAAAGATGAAATTGCTGCACTCTGTTGGGAATAGTTGTTACGCTTTTGTGCTGAAATTACTGCCATCTGTGGTGAAGGTTGGGAACTCTCTTGTCTTCCCTCTTCTCTTCTACAAGCTGATTGGATAAGCTGCATCAAAGAATCTGATGAGGGGATTTCAAAATTCAGAATATTCTTAATTTATGATGGACGAAAATCTTTCCCTATATTTCCAGATGTGAAGGAACATGTATGGTTTTTAGCAGCTTTATGTCACATCCTGTCTCATAGAAGTCCAGAAGTGGTTGGCAGCTGCAGATTTTTCCAATTGTTTTAATTCAATGTTTCTTTGGTGTTCACTCAAACGTGTTTTTAAATTTCTCTTAGTTCTATGAATGTAGAAACCTCACAATCTTGACATTGAATTTGATATATTCCTGACTTTTTAAAATGATCTATTGAATTGGACAAAGGTGTGTTCAACATATTTCTCAAATTAAAAATATTTTGAGGTGCAAGTTGGATGTTGTATTTCCTAAACAATTTTAAAAATATTTGAACATAACTGGGTGATATATGAATTTCTTATACACCATATCCTTTTTATTAGGGTTGGGTAGAGTACTGGTCATATGCAGAATTTGTTTTTTTTTGTATTTAATAATTAAATTATTAATTAACTGTGTGTTAAATCCATTTTCCCTAGTCACATTTTTATATATTCTAATTCAATATTGTATTCTTCTTTCTCCAAAGGTGTTAATTAACCTGAAGATTAAACGTATGAACAGTGAGTGTTGATGTGAAATAGGATTATAGAAGTTATTTTTTATGTAATTATCTATGTAGGTAGGTTTTCTATAAATTGCAAATGTTAGGGTATTATCCTTCCTTTTTATTATTAAATCCAAAAAAGGGAGCATCTTGTCTTGTTCTATTTCCATAGTAAATTGAATATTTATGTCTTGATTATTCAAAATATCTAACACTATATCTGTACATTGTTTAGGTATTATGGCGAATACATTGTCCACATACCAAACCAAATTTTAAAGATATCTGGGTGAGATGTTATCACAGCTTTCTCCAAAGAGCTCATTGCAGATCTGCCAGAAGTGGAGACTATGGGTTACCCACAACCACTCCATGTGTCTGTTTATAAAACTTATTGTTGAAAGTAAAATAGCTTTGAGCAATGCAGCAAGATGTAAGTGCAATCAGATCTTGAATAAGGTTTTCTTGTAAGTTAATTGAGGATAACTAACTTTTTAATGTGCTGGAATACTATCTGTAGGCATATTGGTAAATAATGATGTGACATCAAAAGATACCAGTATGGATATAATTAAATATTCCTCTGCATAGCACCACAATGCACATTAAGAAAATTTAGAATGCTTTTACTGTTATTCTGGATACATATGTTTTGACCACTTGAATGGAAACTTTCCGCAAAATTTAGTAATCGTTAGATTAGATTAGATTGTATTCTGTGAGTTTACTAGCAGCCATAAAGGCTTGTGAACATAGAACATGTCAAGGAAATGTACAAAAATTACATATATACATAAATATTACATAGAATATGGAACATTTGAAATAAAATAGACACATACTATATGCATGTCAAGGAAATGTACAATAAAGTTACATATATACATAAATATTACATAGTATACAGAACATTTAAAATAAAATAAAGACATATTATATACAAAACGAAACAAATCAAGTGTAATTTTGTACAGAGTTGAATACCTCCTTACTGTTATAAGGTTAACATACGTATAGGCAAGAACAGTTATTTTAACATTCACTAGGATTTTACCTTTGTTCGTCTGATCATTTTGTTCTATTTGATTTGTAATGCATAGCATTTACTGTCAGTTCTTAATATACATACATTTAAATAGCTTCATTAATTCTAGAGCAGGCATCAAATATGACTGGCAATTGTCATTAATATTTACTAATACTACTTACAGAGCTATATAAGTATTATCATCAGGATAATTTGTCATTCAGATAATCTTGTACAGAATAATATGCTTTTGAGCATATGTACTCTTTAACAGCAGTTTTAAAGACATTGAAATTGTCAACTTTTCTCTTAAGATCATTAGGGAGAGTATTAAATATTTTTAGTCTCGTAATATACACCCTTCTGGAAGCAAGAAAGCTTTGCACTGGGATGATGGATGTTACCCCTTTGTCTAGTGTTTATCTCATGAATTTCCATGTTTGTAATAAATGTGGTTCGATTGGATACATAGAATTTTAAGATTGAAAATATATACATGCAAGGTAGGGTTAATAACTTCAGTCTTCTAAAAAGATGTTTGCAAGAGTGTCTGCTAAGAGTGCTGGAAATGATTTTTATAACCTTCTTTTGCATGAGGAATATTCGTTTACTTTCTACTGAATTTCCCCAAAATAATATTCCATATTCAATGATAGAGTTAAAATATGCATAGTATACTAATTTAAGTGTATCTATAGAGCTGACATTTACCAATGCTCGGATAGCATAACATGCAGAACTGAGTTTGGGCATGATATACATAATGTGAACTTTTCAATCTAAATATCTGTCTACTTGGAGGCCCAGAAATTTAATGTTGTCTATTTGTTCTAGTGACATGTCATTAATCCCAATTTCTATTGGAGTGTGTAGTGATCGATGGGTTATAAATTTAACAACTTTTGTTTTGTCTAGATTTACAGATAATTTGTTAGCTTTAAACCAGTGTGACATACAGTTCAAAACATAATTCAATTTAATTACACACTCATTCAAGTTTTTACTAGTCACCAGAACACTCGTGTCATCAGCAAACAGAATTATACTTGCAATATCCTTTATATAAAATGATAGGTCATTTATATAGATCAAGAATAATAAAGGTCCTACTTGGGGCACTCCATGTGTTACTGTTTTCCATTTTGATGTATGTTTTCCAAATTCAATATCATTGACAACTTCAACACTTTGTTTTCTTTCATTTAGATATGATACGAACCAACTTAGAGTTTCATTTTTTAGTCCATAGAATTTCAATTTTGCTATCAGAATATCATGATTAACACAGTCAAATGCCTTTGCTAAGTCACAAAAAATCCCACCTACATGCATTTTTTTGTTTAATGCAGTTAACACTTCATGAGTAAGTTTATAAGTTGCATTATTGGTCGACATTCCTTTTCTGAACCCGAACTGATCCCTAACAAGTATGTTGTATTCAAGGTATTTATAAAGTCTATTAAACATCACCTTTTCAAGAACTTTTGAGAAAATTGGCAAGAGAGATATTGGTCTATAATTTGAAACATTATTGCGTTTGCCTTTTTTGAAAACTGGTTTAATAATGGAAAATTTCATTCTGTCAGGGAAAATTCCTGACCTTAGTGACTCATTGCACAAATAGCTAAGGGGAGTGGAAATTTGAGATGAGCATGATTTTAAGACTTTTATTGTTATTTCATCATAACCAGAAGAGTTTTTTGTTTTGAAGGAGTTAATAATTTTGTTTATTTCAGAAGGCGTTGTCAGGTTAACTTTAAATTCAGGCACTTCATTAGTGAAATTTGATCTTAGAAATTCCAAAGCTGCCTCTTTACTTCCAAAATTTGAAATGGTAATTTGTATCACAAATTACTCAGATGTAATTAATGATAGTAATATGAATATGTATTTTTATGTGACATTGATTTCAGAGGTTTATTAATTGTAATTATTATTGGTAAATAATAATATACGGCTTTACTGAAACTGTCAACAATAACGCAATAATGCAGCAAGGGGGTGAGTTGTTTATCATTACCGGGAACAAGGAAGTTACGTAATATTTCGCGCGGTTTCGATAGAAGCTTCTAGAACATTTCCTAAAGCAATATGTATTAGTGGTTTTCATTGG
This sequence comes from Deroplatys truncata, assembly GCA_030765065.1. Taxonomy (NCBI): domain Eukaryota; kingdom Metazoa; phylum Arthropoda; class Insecta; order Mantodea; family Mantidae; genus Deroplatys; species Deroplatys truncata. The sequence continues at coordinate 39,262,747 of CM060980.1, forward strand.
ACATTCAAATTGACGCTAATGTTGGCGCGTTTTATTAGCCAATAGCAGTTCATTTATAATCTTTAGGCGTATCTTGAGGCAAGCGTATAAATAAGCCAGGTTCGAGGTAGCTTGTCCCCCCAGTTCAACGGAATTCTCAATACACTAAACGTCGGTCTCTCAGTTCATCGTCAGTCAGTCCTTCATTTCGTCAAGTTACGCGCAGCAGAATTACGAGAATTATTATAAAGTTGAAATACAGAGTTAAAAGTGATAAATAAGAAGTTATTACAAACAGTTTCAGTTTGGCGAGTATCCAGATTCATATGTAAAAAGTGTTAGTGAACGTGTTCGACAATAAAAGTTATAAAACCAATTTCTTCATCAGTATCATTTCTGGATAAAAGATTCCTTTCTGATTCACACCCTGCAAGAGATACAAGTTCTACCAAGATAAAATGATAGCTAGCCGGAGGACAATATACAAAACTTTAAATTCTTTCAGAAACTAATTGATACAAATTGCTACGCCAGAGGGAGCTACGAACCAACCAACAAATGACGTCACAAGATGGCAACGCGTGAAGTAAACACACATACATAAACATCACAAGCATCAACATTATTTGTAATACCGTTGCAAATTGGCTTCCAAACGTGGAGCTATAATAATGTTAAAAACATTTGTAACATTTCCGTCGCAAATTAATACTAATTTTGTTTGTTACATCCAAAAAGAAGTTGTTAAATATTTCTGCAACTTCATGAGGTTTACTAATTTCTTGATTATCAATGTTTAGTGTTATTAAGTCATTTTGTAATGAGGATTTACCCGCTTCTCTTTTTATTATATTCCAAGTAGTAGTTACAAGATTAACATTCCTGGAATATATCTACTTCCTCTTCCTACCAGAAGGGGTTCAAACCCGGCAGAGGGCAATGGAGGGCATTCCTGGTTATACCTCCAGTACATGTTGGGTAAATGTGTTGTGCTCCAACCAAAAATTTCATTGCTTCATATCAAAAGTGATGCTTCAAATCCTGCCTTAATAATGCTCAAAAAGTTTGATTAGAAAACAAATCAAGTCAAGTTACTTGACATATATATTTAGCTATATTTATTCCTCCATACTTATACTTATGCATAATAATCAGCTGTTCAGCTGATTTTTACTTTCTATACAGCCTACAAAGAAAATTAAATTGAGTTTTATGTATGCATGGCCTTTAACTGCTATGTTCTTAGATCCCATTCTGTATTGGGTGTGAAAGACCAGAAAGTTTGCTCAGAGGCCTCTTTATCAGGCTTGAGGTTCTTTTACATGCTGTAAATCTACGACATGGGACCACTGGCTTTACTTCCCTTCTGAAGGAAAAAATCCATTGCCCTCTGCCGGGTTTGAACCCCTTATGGTAGGAAGAGGAAGTAGATATATTCCACTCAACAATTCAAAAGCAAGCTTTCACTGGAAATATGTGTTTTGTGGTCCATGAAGCATTTTTGAAAAAAGGTCTATTTGTGTGTTTGTGTGTGTGTGTGTGTGTGTGTGTGTGTGTGTGTGCGTGTGCGTGCGTGCGTGTGTGTGTGTGTGAGCAGTATGACCAAAAAACCATTAGCCTTAATATTTAAGGTTTGTATCTTCCAAGGATACATAAAGTTTTTCACAAAATTCCATCCACCTCAAACTACCCCTTATGTGGAAGAATTTTGGTTAGCTTTTTAGGTTCTTAAAAACGGCTCTAACAATTTTTTTTTATTAAAATACTAAATGTTTGTAATCTTAACCTGACAAATAAACTTTATATCTTTAATTTTCTTGGAATAGACAGACTGTGAGCTTCTTCTTAACTTTAGTGAGTATTAAATAATTGTATTAGACTGGGAAACCATACAAGATACACAAACACATATTTCAGGAAAAATGCATGTTTTTAAAGGTCATTAAATTCACACCATCTCCAAAATAACATTTTTCCTAGTGTTAACCATTTTCAAAATATTTTATACCATAATACATTTATATTTTGCCAAGTCAAGTAAATTTGATAGAGTTTGATAATTTTAGATTGTATATCTTTTTTACCTCCATGATTTCAAGACAAAAAAAATCAAATTGTAACAGCTCATTGCCTTGCATTTATATGTAGAAATTATTAATTTCACTAAAGCTGAAATCATTTCTGGTCTAACATTCTATCATTGTGTCCAAGAACGTAAAGAAATGAAATCATTGCGATTCATATGAACAGTACCTGTAAAATTGTAATGAAAGAGAAAGTCATTTAAGGTACAACATTATAGTTTTTTATGAGATTATGTGGGAGAAAAGAAGAGGAATGGTATATTTTTAGGGGATCTCCATTCAGATAAACTTACACATGGGAACATGTATATATACAATGAAAAATATTTCTAAAACCTTAGGAAATAAATATTTTGAACTGTTTTTAATTCTGCATATTTTATATAGTAAGATTTTGCCTACCCCTCTCTTTTTAAATACTTTGTTTTAATTGCATAAAATTCACTAACAGTAAAGAAGGCTTTGTAGGCTGTTCCTAGAAAATTTAAGATATACATTTTATTTGCCATTCTAATATATGAAACATTTAATGAGTCATTTTTAGAAAATCAATAGGTAGGCTATAGAGTAAGCAAAAATGCCTTACTAATAAGCTGCATTGTAAAGAGCAATTTGTATAGAAAATTGCCTAAAATATAATTTCTGAGAATATGTTTTAGTTGTGTACCTATTTCCATAAACAGTACAACACGTAAACAGGAAACTTTGCAACAATTTTTAGCAAATGTGTGACAGAGGAGGAAGAGTAGAGACTTCGAGAAATGTGCAAATTCCCTTCTAGTGAGCTTGTTCAGATTCATTGGGATTACAAATCGTTTTACACAAAGTAAAAGAATAAGTATCAGTATTAGCTAAAAAGAAAATTGAATCTAGTTTCCCCTATTTCCCCTTGTGTGAACTTTTATATCTTGGTATGTATCTGCATCAAAGATACATACCAAGGGTGAAGGAAGTGAAGAGAAGGAGATGATATTTGCGGTGAAGTACAGTAATGCACATTTACTCCAATTCTGATCAGACGTTAATATAGTTTGCATCATTTTGACTTACTTTTCATTAAAAACTGAACTCCATTCAGTCTGTTTCAACAATTTTTGCTTTCTCTACCATGCACATAGTATTGTGTACCACCTAAAAATTTGATATTGAGAATTCACTGGAACTGCCTACATTTTATGAGACCCCTGTGTGTTTGTGTGTGTGTGTGTGTGTGTGTGTGTGTGTGTGTGTGTGTGTGTGTGTGTGTGTGTGTGTGTGTGTGTGTGTGTGTGTGTGTGTGTGTGCAGCCTAACTCAAAAACAAAATGTTGGATAAATACCAAATTTGATATTTAAATTCAGTGCCTACCTTACAAAGATGCAACATGAAGATTACAAGAAAATTCCCCATTGTTATTTATTATTAGGTTCATTTATGTGCACCCAAATTTGTCATTTTCTGTCATGCTTAAAATCTTATTTATGAATTTCCAAAACTTATTATTACTTGTACAGAGTCTGGAGTAAATAACTGTAATATCTTTTCATGATGGTAATCAACATTGCATTTATACCTATTCTTATTTGGTATTATCAGATACTTACATTTACTTTTTACACTTGAGGAACAGAACACTCTCTTATTATGATCCTTTTTAAACTTAACAATGTTGTAATTCTTATACATATATTTTTTTATTCTTTTAAAAGCATATTTGATGTATACCCTAAATTTCAAGAACATATAACAAATGTGGATTAATTACAAATATGTGTTGAAATGCACAAATTAGATTTTTATTATTTTACCTTCACTTTTTCACCAGAACTTACTGGGACATGTTTTGGAGACCGTAGTTTCCATCATCAGCCTGGATTCACTGCCATACTTTCTCTTGTGACTAATAGATGGCATTATCTGGTTGGATGTACTATGTAATGAGATCCTTGTCACACGGGACATCAAAGTTTAATATATTGTGCTTCTTCTTATGAATGAATAACTTTTCCAAATGAAGAGTTCTACTGCTTTTCTAAGGGACTTAAAAAGCTTTGGGTTTTCTTCTAGCTGATGATTTGTGGACCAAAAATGCTCTGAACTACTCATTTTTCCATTGTTTATAATTCACATTTCTCATGTGTTCTTTAAACCTTGTGTCCATATTCCTCTTTGTCTTCCCTATGTACACTTTCTTGCAATCCTGATATCCATTTCCATAAATTCCAGAAGTTTTTCTCACTGGGATTTTTGTCCTTTGTATTGGTCATGAGTATATTTTTTAAGGAATATTTGTTAACTGGTCTAAGGTTATATCATATTCTTTGAATATTTTTGTGAATTTTGGGATGACCCATGGGTGAAAAGTGAATTTCTTTAACCTCTTTGTTTCTTTAACATTGCTTAGTGTGGTGAATTCCTTTATTGGTTTCTTCATTTGGAATTTTTTTATCTTTCTGTCTACTATCCCCTCTTTCTGTCCCCCTTTCTGGACATAAAAATCATGAGGTATCAGACTAAAATAGTTTTGGTATACTTAAAATGACACGCACACAGATAACTAATTAAGAATGTCAGCTAGAATCCCAGGGAACTAAATATACAATAATAAACAGCCTTACCTTCAGACTGGTAAACATACCAATGAACACAAAGTTTACAAAACAGAATACAAGATCCTGGAAATTGTACATAAAAATGGCATCACTAAAGTTAGCAGTTGCAGAGCATTTTTGTTCCACAAATCATCAGCTAGAAGAAAAACCAAAGCTTTTTAAGGCCCTTAGAACAGCAGCAGAACTCTCGATTTGGGAAAAGTTATTCATTCATGAGAAGAAGCACAATAGTTTAAACTTTGATGTCCCATGTGAAAAGGATCTCATTACACAGTACACCCAACCAGATAATGCCATCTATTAGTCACAAGAGGAAGCACAGCAGTGAATCCAGGCTGATGATGGAGACAACAGTCTCCAAAACACATCCCAGTAAGTTTTGGTGAAAAAGTGAAGCTAGAATAATAAAAATCCTACTTTGTGCATTTATAAACACTTCACTGTGATTCCAAAAATAATTTTAAAAAATGTGTTGAAATGTTTAAAATACCCTAAATTTACTAGGAAAGCTTCCGGTCTTACCTTAAATATGTCAGCTTTTGTAATTACCACTTGTGGAAAGCACAGTGAATGTAATACCTAATGTGTTTGAAGGTAACTCGTAACAATAATGAAGCAGAGTGTAAAGATACATTCAATAGTAATCTTCAAATGTTAGTTATTACTTATTTTATTACAGATGGTGTCAATACCCATGCACAACTAAGTTAAGTATTTATTTATTGGCATTCCAATAAATTTATGATGTTTTTAAAATATTATTCTAAATTTATTAATTCTTAAAGTTTTAATGCTAGGTACCAGGATGGATTTTAGTATTCTAATATTTTTAATAGCAGTATGTTTTCAAAGTTCTGTAAACTTCTACTAAAGCTACATCTTTTCTTTAAGTGCAGTGTCCTTTAACCAGTTAGGTCATATCAGACAATGAATGAATAAAATGGGTGAAATGATGCTCAAATGAGCCCAAGATCCATAGAGCTTATAGTTACCTGACATTAATCTTTACAGTTAAGGAAAAACCTCGGAAAAAACCTTGGGCTAATTCACCCAAACAAGATTCAAATTCGGGATCTCTTGAATGTGAGGCAGACACACTATCCCTACACCACAGAGGCGGGCATAAAACTACATTGTGGAATATAAAGTCAATATTTCCAGTAGGTACAGTCTGATGAACATCATGTCTCATAGTACACAAAGTGATATTTGTTTTTTATAAGCAATAACAGTTCGCATATATAACAATCAGTCTTGAAAATTCTTTAAAAACAGCCTTACAATGAGCAAACATGGCAGTATCGGCTACAATTTTTAAGACCTGTTTTTGATTTTTCAGAATATTTGCAACATTAGAACCTAAAGCAATTACCTGTGTTATAATGGAAACATACTGGAAACATAAAATGGACAACAGCCATATACTGAACTGATAAGGCTGATTTTATGCACCTCAGTAGGTAGTCCACACTATTAAGCCAATAATCAAATAAGCCAGTTTCGAATCTATGAGGTTACCTAGGAGTTTTATATGTATACCATATTAAACAACTTTGAACTTATGAGGATACCTAGGAAGTTCATCTTGATTCCAATAGGTATTACTAATATTAATTTTGAGACTAAGGTATATAATTATTTGATTTTTGTTCATTTATTGCTGCTAAGTAAATTTCTAATGTGATTTAAACAAGTACATATAAAGATTTTTTCCTCTTGTGGGAGGAATCACCTCTATTAAACTAACAGGTCCGTTTACATAGATTAAGCTTAATTAGACATGTTGAGTGCATAATTCATTAACTGGGAGTTAGAAATGATCCCATTTATGAGTTATTACTGTTTAAATGCAGATATCTTGCTACACATCTATTATTCTGAACATTTGTAATATCACAGGACTCACTTGTCACAAACACTGACTAACGGAGTTTCAAACACTGACTCACGGAGTCTCAAACACTTCGCTTACTTTATATAAAATAGCATTAATTACTTTCTCTACTACATACTTAACAGTAAACAGAGGAAATATTGTATGCCACTCAAAAATTTGATACTGAGATTTCACCAGAAGTACATGTTTGAGGCCTCTGAACCCCCCAAAAAATGATTTGTAGAAATATTCTGTGTGCGTGCATGTGTGTGTGTGTGTGTGTGTGTGCGCGCGCATCTGTGAACAGAATTTCTGAAAGAACACGAATTCAATAAATACCCAACTTTGTTGTGTATCTTCCAAAACGTGACATGAAGGTTTTCAAGAAAATCCCCCACCTAACTACCCTTTACATGAAAATATTTGGTTATTCTTTTATTTTCTCAAAAATGGCTCCAACAATTTTGATTAAAATGCCACATGTTTAAGATATTTTCATGACAAATAAAATGTATGTCTTGAATTTTCAGGAAATACCCCAGAAGTCCTCTTCATTCTGAATAATCTTTGTATAATTGGTAAACTGTAAGAGATAGAAAAATCATTCTACCCAAAAATTGTAGATCTCATTAATGTACACAATTTACGCCATATAAAACTTTTTGTGGCATTCACCATTTATGAGATATTCTTTGTTAATGGTTTAAATTTTCGCATCGTATACTTTTCTTGTGGAAAGTTGCTATCATCATATGGTTATGCAAAGAGAAAGGAATTTCAAAGCCACTGCATAGTGACCCACTCTTAAAAGATTTGACTATCTAAGAGATAGTCTACAGCCTACAGTATACAGCCTATACTGTATTCCCCTAAACCTCTGTACCTACAAGGAAACATGCAATAAAACCATTTTTGTATATGTTTATCTTGATTAACATGAAGCAGATAGAAAAACAAGCTTTTGTGCAAATAGTTTGTTGAAGAATGAGTAAAGAAAGTCATGTGGATGTAACACATAATAATTTTTTGCTTTAGAAACTTCTTACAACCAATTGTGCAATGTTGCACAATCATCAATTGCACCCTGTTCTACTTGAAAACTAACATGGGAGAGGAAAAAAAGGTTTTCTGATGTGTTACATTCACATGACTTTCTCTACCCACTATTCTGAAAATCATTCTTACAAAAGCTTATTTTTGTATCTACTTCATGTTAATGGTGATAAATATTTTCTGAAATTTATTCATTACTTTCACTGTAGGCACAAGAGTGACACAGGAGGCTCATGTGATAGTGAAATATTTTAGAACTGGGTTTAATGTACCTACTTGCTTTTAAATTTTACTCATTGCATGACTTGAGAAACAAGCAAATGGAACACTTCAAAAATGTATAAAGTGTTTGAAAATTCAAAGCAATAACAAAATATCTTGGAAATGGTTAATGCCACAGGCTGTTGACATGTTATATATTCCTAGGTCTCAATTATCACCAGTGAACCACCAAAACACAATCTCATCTAAGTACATAGTAGAGAAACTATCAGAAGGAGGAAATGTGTAGTCAGAAGTTTGTAAACCAAAATAATATGAAGTGATAAAGCAATATTTTAAAGAAGAGTTAAACACTGAAGAAGAGCAGTAACAGTGTACAAGATAAAGATTAATTCTACAGACATGAAATAACATACATAGCTGATAAGTGATAGAAATATTTGTATGGACTTAAATGCATAATAATGATCATAAACACAATAAACATTCACAACCCTCTTCAATGAGAAGATACTTTTTATCTTTAAGAATGTGTCTTGAAGTGCTTAGATTACGAGTGACTGCGAATGAAGAGTTTTTAATTTCAGCCCATTTTGAAATGATTGTACTATCTGCTGAGATAAATGTCAACTAAACTCTTCTGATAAATACTCCCTGCCTCTTGCATTTTATATTTCTAACTTTGCCAGGAATACATTCTTTTTTCATATTTTCTTATTCCTAAGTTTTAATGACATGCATTATTTAATTAAAGCAGTGAAAATTTAGACAGGATTCTATAACATGAGAGATATTTAAATTTGAGATAAACATTTTATTTATAATGCACTATTTTAAATGATAGTATTTTAATCAAAATTGTTAATGCCATTTTCCAGAAAATAAAAAATAATGAAAATTTTTCCATGTAAAGTTTAAGATTGAAGGATTTTCTTGAAGAAATTATGTTGTGTTCTTGTAAGTTGCCGAACATAAATATCAAGTACGGTATTTATTTGACATTTTACTTTTGAGTTTTTATGCTGTAGGCACATTCATCCATGCACATGCATGAACCTTTTTCTAAAAATGCCTGTTTTGGATGGAGGCTGGAAAAAAATATGTCTATTTCCATGGAGATCTTGATATCAAATTTTTGACGTACTTTAGCTAAGTAGTAAAGAAAGTAATAAGGTATTAAAAAATCTTGTTACCTGTTTTACAAACAGGTACAAATCATTTACTAAATGCAGATGTTAAAGAGATGTTCCTATTATATTGGGATATCAATTATGCTGACATTATTTTTTTTTATTGTTATTAAAGCCCCACGTTTTGGGAGCCAATTTGAAGACGTTGTTATTTACCCCATGCTTTGGGTGCCAATTTGAAGACGTTATTTTTACGTTTTGTTATTTGCCCCACGTTTTGGGAGCCAATTTGAAGTAGGAGTTGTATTGTAGTTCAACTGTTGGGGAGCTGAACATGAAGTAGTTGCAACCGCATATATGGTACCCAGTAGCCCTCGTTCAAAATGTTTAAAAAAATTTCAACTTTGTAATTTTGGCTGTTTCTTTAAATATTATATATTTATGTTTGCCTCGGCTGCGTCAGTATTATTTTTTAGAGACATGAATTTCTTAACAGGGCATGATGCGGCTGAAGAATGTAGGCTTACAGAGATTATAATTTTTACTTCACTACTTTTTATTAATTCTTGACACAATTTAAATAATACTTCACTGATATAGAGAGCTGTGAGATTCTTTTATTAAATACTTGCACTTTTTAACAGGTAAGCTATTTTTGTCTCACACAAAATACATATTAAATTTCTCGAGGACACATCTCGCATCAGGAACACTGTCTCCAAGCAACCTGTCCAGTTATGAGCACTGTCTACAAGCAACTGAGTTGATTTATACCGCCTAAATTTGTAAATTTCTGTATTTCAAGTCTCTGATTGGCTATTCCTAATCCAATAGAATACCTTCATTTAACTAAAGCATTTTTTCTGGTTGTTGATTGGCTATTTTATAAACTGTCACAAAATTTACATTATTGTTGCTCCAATAATGACTAGTAGCATTAAACTTTCAAATTCATTATTGCCTCAAGGCTACCTCATTGATAGCAACTTCCAACCTATCATTCTCACAGCTCCTACATTATTAAATTACGCAATACATTCAGATAACATTATTACATGTATGCAATAATATAAACATATACAATGACTGTAATATACACTTTTTATATATTGTTACATGCGCATATTGCTTTAAGGCGGGCTGTTATTGAATTTATATACTATATAATTAGACTGAAATCATTTAAGTGTTAAAAATACTGCCTCAATTATCATGTTGTTTATAAATGGAAATCACATTAGAAATCCTTAGAGCATTGCAAAAACTGCCACTTATTTGCAGTAAGTGATTGGTATTACTGTATTTCCAATTATATTTTAGAGAGAAAGGAAATGAAAGCATTGGAGAAAGTATTAAACTCTCTGCTAAAACTCAAGCATACAAAAAAAAATGACAGTATTATGTCTATGGGATGAAAGCAAGAATAATTATGCTTCCAGAGCATTGAAATATGCTCCAGACAATCACAAAGACAAGAACACAAGAAGAACAAGAACAAGAAGAAAAAGAAGAAGGAATTCCATTTAAAGCAGGTATGCCAATATTTTGGTTTCCTATAATGTTATTCTTTATTTAATGTTGGCAGAATTTCTATTCCACACCAGCCCTAGATGAGCCAAAGACTGATTGGCTTGAATTCAAGTTCAACACACACGCATTAGCTTATGAACAAAGGCTAGGCCTAGGTGAGAGGTGAAAGGGGAGGAGCGAGAAGCATTTTACCTCAGTGACTGGAAGGCATGCTTTCCAACGACCATCCACAACTGGTACTGGATAAATCTGTCTCACATTGGTTTGATGTCATTAGTCTGGCACTCAAATATTAGCCTATAAACACAGGTTGGTATCAGGCTTAGAAGCAAAGGAAAATGGGGGAGTAAGACAAACATTAAGTGGATTGCTAGGACTAAGTAAGGGTGGGGACTGGGCATGATGTGGTTTAGTATTTATTTCCTTACCAACATAAAGCACTGTGCATTATATTGGCACAATTACATGCACTTGGCTATACCTAAGATGTTTGTTTTGAGATACTTCATTAATGAACACAATGAAAAGAAACTATATTGAAACAAACCAATCCACAAGTACCAAAATTAAATATCCTGCCTAAAATACATAAACAAAATATATTTCAACCCACAAGAATCAAATTTAATGCTCTACCTAAAGTAAACAAACCATCCCCATCCCCTCAATAAGACCAGTAATCAGTTACATGAATGCACCAGCACGTTTTTTACTAGCCAAACATATGGATGTTATCAAAGAAAAAAATAAAAGTTGAGAATTGTATTTGATAAAGAAAATCATAGATCTCATCAAAAAATTAAAGTAAAACACATCCAATGGAAACATTATTCAGAAAACATCGAATATAATAAGATATAACATTTTAAAATGAAACAATGCACGTCCAAGAACTTTTAATTAAATGTTATGAAAGCAACAAAATTGTATAACACATCTATCTAGAGAATTTAATGCTGTATATAATATTATGTATGAAATCCTGTATTTTCATTGTAATCATATTCTGTATTCTAAAGTAGTTGTGATAGACTTTAAAGTTGAAGCGCCAGCAAAGAATATATAATATCAACTTGTGAAAATGTACATTATTATTTAACGAACAATCAATATTTGTACAAAAAAAAATTCATAAGACCACAAAAAATGTAGGAAAACACTCTTTCTCCCTATGGCATGTAAGGGAATGAGTTAAGACATTTACTTGAATCACTCCAATCATATTTGCTTGAGGACCATATTACATTTTGTATGTTGATGTATCTAGTAAATACCTGTAAAATTCACTACAATTAAATTTCCTTTGGGATAAAACAGGTAAGCAAAATACAGCTAATGCTTGCTTCTGGGAATCTGTTTCTCTCATCTGTCCCTTGAGAAGACATAACACATACTAAAAGCTTTTTATGTTGACATTGTGAACAGGGAGCAAGAAGAGATACTTTATGGCAAGGATCAATTAAAAAAAAAAGCCCAACCACAAAATAAAAAATAATAATAACAATTCTGATGTGTTACATTTACATGACTTTCTCTGCTCTCTATCATTTATTTTTATTGCATCTGCAAACTATTCTTGCATAAGCTTATTATACTTCAAGTTGATTGAGATAAATGTTTGCATAAATAGTTTCATTACACATTTCCTTATAGATATATTACAGTGATAGCCAAATTTTAAAAATCTGATTGCTATGCCTATACTGGCCTTAAAATTCCATACCCTTTCCATGACATTACAAGAAACAACTGAATAGTACAGCACTAAAAAATAATCATGATGTATTGAAAAATACAGACAATAATAATGGATATTTTGAAAATGGCTCATGCCACAAAAATTATTTGAAATAATTTGTGTGTTTTAAAGAGACCTACTCATGTATTTTGTCTGTCTCTTATGGTTTACTAGTTATATAAAATTGTACCAAATTTTCTCTGAAGAAGAGGCTTACACAGGCTGTTCTCAGAAAATTCAAGATATATTTTTTGTTTTTCATGTAGTCTTAAACAAAACATTTCAATAAAAATGGTTAGAGCCACTTTTGGGAAAATAAAAATAGCGAGGAATTTTCCATGTAAAGGGCAGTTTGGGGTGAGGGATTTTCTTGGGGAAAAAAAGCAAAAAAAAATAAAAATAAAACCACACACACACACATACGTGCACGTGCACACATGCACATACATGGACCTGCTTCTAAAAGTGCCTTTTTGGATTCAGGGACCTCAAAATATGTATTTCTGGAGCAGTTCTGATATCAAAGTTTTGGGTGGAGTACAATACTTCCTCTACATACTAGGTATGTGGTAGAGAAAGTAAAAACATGGTTTTTCATAAGCCTTTAGTTCATCCCAGTGTTCTCTGTCAGTTTCAATTTCATTCTGTACAAATGACTTGATATTAATTGCTTCATTAAATAATGAACTATTATCTTTCAACCATGTAACAGTTTTCTACAACTGACCAATTTCATTTAATTTTATTATTTTAGCAGCATTCATTAACATTTGAAAAAGTGAGATATTTTATCCTACCAAGAAATTGAATATTTCACTGCTGTATTATAAAATGTGTTTAGAGAAATCTGAAGTCTCTTCACTGACTGATTGCTACAACTGTTTAAGATTTACTTACATTAAGGGAAATAAAATTCTCATCTCAAGATGTTTCCTAGCACTGCTAATACTTCACATAGAGAATTTTCCTCTTTTTCAGTAGTATTAATTGGTTTAGCTTATGTAGTGCATTCATTTGTGAATGTACAAACAACTAATGGCATTCACTTGCAGGATCTTTAAAAAAGTTTTAAGGAAAGAGGGCATTTTGATCGGGATGAGAAATATGTTTCCAAGGATTCATACATCTTGAGAATTCTTTCAATAGATGGAAATAATGACAACCATCTTGTTACTTTCTCTACTACATACATAGCAGGTAAGAGGTGTTACATTCCACATAAAAGTTTGATACTGAGATTTCATAGGAAATACTTGTTTTGAGTCCCTTGAATCCAAACTAGGCATTTTTAGAAAAAAGGTCCACACACGCGCGTGTGTCTGTGAACATCATAACTCAAACATGAAAAGTTAAACAAATACCAAACTTGGTATTTAAGTTCAGTATCTTCCAAAGATGCAAGATAAAGATTTTCAAGAAAATCCTCCTACCCCAACTACACTTTACATGTGACAGTTTTTGAAATTTTCTCAAAAAATGGCTGTAACGATTTTGATTAAAGTACCATATATTAAAGATATTTACATGCCAACCAAATGTTTATGTTGATTAATCTGGGAATAGCCTGTGAAGTCCTCTTCATTTTGAAGGAATTTTGTTCAATCTTCTGTAATTGGTATATGTTAAGCAACAGATGAAAATGTAGTAAGCAAAAAATGTAGATCCCTTTAAAGCACACAACTTATTTCAATTAACTTTTTTGTAGCACAAGGCATTTCCAAGATATCCTTTATTAATGGTTCATTTGTTCAGTAGTCTGTCATTCTTTTTTAAGTTCTGTCATTTTCAGTTGCTTTTCATGATGTCATGAAAAGAGTATGGAAATTTAAGGCCAGCATACAGCGTCCAGTTCTTAAACATTTGACTATCACCGTTGCCTTTGTTTCTATGATGAAATGTGTAATATAGGTATTTCTGCAAAGGTTCATTTGGATTAAAATTAAGTAAATAACAGTGTATAATTAAGGATAACTGAGTATTTTAATTTTAATGCTGTCTATATCGACAGGGAACATATCACTGGAAATTTGAAAGGTATTGACTGGCCATCCTATCTATTAGATGCATATCCTAATATTTCTCCTTCCTGATTACTTTTTTCTGATTAATTTTCCCAAAACTAGTTTATATTGTAAGTGGCTCCCAGATGCAGCACATAGTGATTTTATATTTTTTGTGTTTTTATAACATTGAATAATTAATTTAAAACTGCCTCAGACTTTTTCTTTGTAGCTCATTAACATCTACTAACTTGATTTGTAAACCCCTTCACCTTCTGAAAAGAACTGAACTGTCACAGGAAAAATTCTTTGATGGCGATGGTTGCTGGCATCAGCAGCAATAGAGAAATATTTAGGCTTGTTTACAGAGATTACAATTTGTTTGGGAATATGGAGCAATGTTGTAAATTATAGGCCTGACATTAGTTCTTCCATATGACACTTCATATGAAACTTTTTTGCAATTGCTAAATCTGAATATATTTTCCTTCACAGTTGCACATTACCGTCATTTGAACAGTAAGTTTGATGAAGATTGGCAACATGATTTGACAATACACCTTCAGCTGTCATCACAGTCTTTATTTCCTTTTATGTTTGTCAGATTCCATGTGAGGCTGTTTATCTTCACTGCAACTATGGGACACGATACAACACAGTTGCACACTTTATGTTCAGCACAGTGCTCACTGTTTCCTCCCTGAAGTGAGTGCATTTCTTTTGAAGCTCCTTTGAGACTTTATGCTACCTTTTTGGCATTATAATAATTATTACTAAAGCAATGTTCATATAAGTATTGTTATGAAGCAATGTTAACCATGTAAGTATTACCATTAATTCAATACTCGTTTCAAATCTATCTTAATATTATATAGAGAGAACATTTGTATGAATGTGTGTGGGTATATGTATGTAGGGTAATCTAATAAAACCATTCAAACAATTTTTAGTTTCTCTACCACGTACATAGTAGTAGAGAAGGTATTGCATTCTTTACCCAGAAATTTGATACCAAGATTTCACTAGAAAACATGTTTTGAAGGCCTCCTAAATCCACTGTGTGTCTGTGAACAGTATAACTCGAAAACAAAAAGTCAGATAAGCACCAAACTTGATATTTAAGTCCAGTACCTTCCAAGGATGGAACACAAAGATTTTCAAGAAAATTCCCTTTACATGGAAGATTTTTTGAAAGTTTTGATTTTCTTAAAATTGGCCCTAATGATTTTGTTTAATATACCATATATTAAAGATATTTACATGACCAACAAAATATATATCTTGAATTTTCTGGGAATAGCCTGTGAAGTCTTATATAACTATAAACGTTAAGAGATAGAAGAAAATGTACTACACAAAAAAATATAGATTGCTTTAAAACTTGCAATTTATTTAAATTTTTTTTGTGGCATAAGCCATTTCTGAGATATCCGTTATTAATGGTTCAAATTGTTCATTACCTGGTCATTATCTTAAGCCCTGTCAACATTCAGTTGTTTCCCGCAATTGTATGGAAACACTATAGAACTTTAAGCCCGTCATATAGCGTCCAGCTCTTAAAAATTTGATTATTGTTGTTCTCTTTATATCTATAATGAAATGTGTAATGTAGCTATTTTTGCAAAGTTTATTTGAATTAAAATGTAGTAGATAGAAAAATAAGCTTTAGTAAGAATCAGTTTATTCTGGTGGACATGGGGATATAAAACAGCTTCTAATTTCAATTAATAAATTACTAAAAGATTAAAAAGGATTTACAAAGCCCTTGTACTTGAACTTACAAAAGAATAGGCTTGGGAAGAAGGAGTTACTTTTAGTTGAGAATATCATGGAGTGATGATGATGAACCCTGAGTGGCCTCTTTTTAGAGACCTACAGGTAAGCTCTTTGAGTCCTTTGTGCCTCTTAACCTGGGCAATAGTCAAGTTGAATAGCCTGGATAAAATTGACCACAACCTTATGCCATGGAGTAAAAATTTGTAGTTACTCCACAAAATATGCATGTAAAATAAGACAAATGTTGTGAATATTTTATTCCAAGCAATATATATAGTAGATGGTCATGGGTTAGCAACTAAGACACAGCAGAAAACAAAAAAAAATTCAATCTGCCAGTGACAATTGAGGCAGTATTTTTAACACTTAAATGATTTCAATCTGATTATATAATATAAAATATAATAACAGCCTGCCTAAAAGCAATATAAGTATGTAATAATATATAAAGTGTATGTGACAGTCATTGTATTATGTTTATATTATTATGTACATGTATCATAATGTGATGTGAATGTATTAAGTAATTTAATAATTTAAAATAAAGAGAGTTGAGGGTTATTACACTACATCACTAAAATATTCTTACTTGAACGCGTTTTGGGAGACGGTTTGTTCCCATCGTCAGCATTTCCTCAACTCAGTTGGCACATCAAAGTTACTAGCTTCTAAATCTTCAAAATTAGTCAATAATTTAATAATGTTGGAGCTGTGAGAATAAAGGACAAAAGTTGCTAACAATGAGGTAACAATGAGGTAACTTTGAGGCAATAATGAATTGGAAAGTTTAATAATGCTACTAGTAATTCTTGGAACAATAATGTAATATTTAAAACAGTTTATAAATAGCCAATCAAAAACTAGAAAATCTGAAAGTAAAATAAAAGTATTCTATTGGAGTAAAATTAGCCAAGCAGAGACTTGAAATAGAGAAATTTACAAATTTAAGTGGTAAATGCCAGTCGATAGTAGACAGCATTCCTAACTGGATGCTAGATGCGTTCTCAAGAAGTTTAATACGTATTCATGTGAGACATATAAAATTCATTACGGCAAGAATATTATAAAGTTTACATGTTAAAAGGTGCAAGTAATTAATAAATAATCTTACAGCTCTCTATATCAGTGAAATGTTATTTAATCTGGTGAAGGATTAATAAAAGGAGTGAAGTAAAAATTATGATTTGTGTAAGCCTACATTCTTTAGCCGCATCACCCCCTGATAAGAGATACATGTTTCTAAAAATTAATACTTATGCAGCGAAGGCAAGCATAAATATATGTAATATTTAAAGAAGCATTCAAATTACAAAGTTGATTTCTAAACGTAGGGCAAAATTGAACGTTAGGGCGAAGGCCACCGGAAACTTTGTACCATACATGGGGCAGTTACTTCATCAAGTTTGGCTCCCCAACAGTGGAACTACAATACAATACAACTACTACTTCAAATTGGCTTTCGACACATGAAGCTACAAACTACTTCACAATATATTTTAATAACCCTCAAGTAAGTAAGTTTTGTGTTATTGGCTTTGTATGTTATAATCAAGAATATTATATAGCTGTATAAAGAGAGAAAATTGTGTCAACCGATATTTAATAATCAACAACTCAATATTATTTCCCTCGATGGTCGCAGACTATGATTAACTTGATGACCTGGGAGTGGGGAATCTTCATGTTCACCAGCTTCACCTCTGTTGCATTGTGTATGTTAAGGGTCTATGTATTATGTGAAATCTGTGTAGCATTTATGTTGTTAAAATATAAATATGGGACCACAAAGAAGACACAGAGGTTTAAAATGTCACCTACATTTCCCGAACCAGAATAGCTGGGGTTGTACAAAATTACAATTATAAGGAGTTAAGGGGGGATTCACCATAAAAAGCTTCTAGATCATTGTACAATAATTTCATAAAGTTTGGGGGAGGTAAATAAAATTAATTACATTATTATTCAAGTTTAAAAAGCTACCCTGCAACATTGAGCAGCCAGCTAGTATATATTAAAGTAAACAAATTACTATTACTAAACTGTGTCAACTTGAGCGATAAACACCAAGAACACTATTAATGAATACTGAGATTGGCAAATTATATAATTTTCCACTTTCCAAATGATTACATATCTGAAAAGTTTTCTAGAATATTATCATCATCATCATCATCATCATCATCATCATCATCATCATCTTCATCATCATCATCATCATCATCAGTGGTATACATTCTTTCATTTCACTTCCACAATAACAATTGGACTGCTTTTAAAAGACTGTGTTGTACATACTAGGGATTTTAAAAATTGTGATTGTTATTTCATATGAAGAGGGAAGGTACTTGTTTCTTCTTCTCCTCACATGCAGTAAGCAGCCTGCAACAGTTTATAGGAAACAACAGAGAAGAAAATATAAAAGGCTTAGTAATATTAAATAAATATGTGGTGTGCCATGTCAAAATTCCAAAAAAAAAACACATATGAAAGCAAATACAGGAAAGCAGGAAAGACAAACCCTGGACTTTCAGGTATTAAATAAAATTGAACACTTTCACTTGTTACAGGCTTAAGAACTTAACATTTAAAAGTGAAAATAAAAATTCAGTATTTTTGTATTTTAATATGTCATTATTTGTACCTATTATAGTTTTATGATAAACCAGAAGTATTATTTATAGTGCGACGGAATTAATGTTACATATGTGTTTAACATTAATATAGCACCACGTTTGGGAGCCAATATGCGACGGTTGCTGCTTTACGTAATGTTGTTTACATCACGTGTGTTGAAGCCTCCTTGTGACGTCACTCCTTGTTTGGTTCGTAGCTCCCTCTGGCGTAGCAATTTGTATCAATTAGTTTCTGAAAGAATTTAAGGTTATGTATATTGTCCTCCGGCTAGCTATCATCTTATCTTGGTAGAACTTGTATCTCTTGCAGGGTGTGAATCGGAAAGGAATTTTTTTTTATCCAGAAATTATACTTACGAAGAAATTGGTTTTATAACTTTTATTGCTGAACACATTCACAAACACTTTTTACATATGAATCTGGATACTCGCCAAACTGAAACTGTTTTTAATAACTTCTTACTTATCACTTTTAACTTGCATACTTCAACTTTGTGTAGAATTAACTTTATAATAATTTAGATTCTCGTAATTCTGCTGCGCGTAACTTGGCGAAATAAATGAACTGAGAGACCGACGTGGAGAGTACGGAGAATTTTGTAGAACTGGGGGGAACGCTCCCTTGAACCTGGCTTATTTATAGGCCTGCCTCAAGATACGCCTAAAGATTATAAATGAACTGCTATTGGCTAATAAAACGCGCCAACATTAGCGTCTATTTTAATATCCAATGAAAACCACTAATACATATTTCTTTTAGGGAACATTCTAGAAGCTTTTACCGAAAAGGCGCGAAACATTACGTAACTTCCTGGTTCCCGGCAATGACAAACAACTCACCCCCTTGCTGCATTATTGCGTTATTGTTGACAGTTTCAGTAAAGCCGTATATTATTATTTACCAATAATAATTACAATTAATAAACCTCTGAAATCAATGTCACATAAAAATACATATTCATATTACTATCATTAATTACATCTGAGTAATTTGTGATACAAATTACCGTATCATATGCCCCACTAGAAACATAATTATAAATATTTATAACTTGTTTAGAAATTTTAAAATTGTGTTTTTAGTCTCCTAAATCTTGGAACACACGTTATCACTTTCACTTAACACTTCACACGCATTTAACACACGACATGTTTTTCCCCTATCTCGCCACTACTTACTGGCTCTGGTTTAATTAATTTAGATATTCATCTGACATCACAAATTTTTTTTTATAGCAAATACTTTACCCTAAATTATTTAAGCACTGTTACCAAATTGTTTACTTTCTTAAGTTGTTGACAAAAATTTATACATTTAAGATTTTTTGTAATTATTAAACATTTACCAAAATATTCACCCTCTAGATATATTTACATCTCTTAAATCTAGACAATGTTTCACCTTTTCTGTTTTCTACATAAGTACTTTTTTTTTAAATTTTTTTTTATATTTATTTTTGTTCTGAATTTATTTCTGTTTTCTCAATCAATTTACGATGGTATTTATTTTGTATTTTATTTTAACAATACTCTTGGAATTGTATTTACGTACTTTTAATTTAATATCATATTAAGTTTCAATCTTTGTATTCTTAATTTTCAAATGTTGTTACAGTTACTAAAAATTTAATTCTTTTTTTTTTTTAAAACATTTCTCTTTTTTTTTTATAATTTATTTCTCTTTTCAAATGACATAAATATATTTAGTTAACCCTCTTACGTTCCAATACATTTCTCTGCAAGTCATCTTTAACTATCCAGCATTTACTTTACATCTCATTGCTATTTACCCTCCTGGATCAAATTGTGTGTGGCTAAACATTACTCGTAGCCGTAACCTAACCTTCAAATTTTTGTTCATGAATAACCTCTTGTATTCATATGACATTTCATCACATGATAACATTTTAAAACAATCTACAGTTTCTTGAACAACATATCTTTTAACAACTTTCATTTTCAATTCTTTTACTATCTCTTTAATTTGAAAGTACTCTGACAAATCTGTACTAAACTGTACTGGACTGGAGTTTTCATTTTGAATATCTTGGTACAATTTATTTCTTTGCATTACTATCTCCTGTATTTCTGATATCTCCCCTCTGAAATTAACTTGCGCCTGATTTATATCTACATTCCTAACCTCTTTCATCTCTCTTAACTCACTTGAAATGTTACTCATTCTACTATCTGACTCTGTACATTCTAAATCAACATGTTCATTTTTAGTATTAACCTCACTTTTTTGGTTAGATATTTCCCTGCTCATGTCTAACATTTTCTTTGAAACTTCACCTATTTCATTGGCTATCATTTCTTGATTTTCATTTTTCATTTTAATCATACTACTATCTAGCTCCATGAATTTCTTTTCAATTTCTTCCCTGTTTTGTTCTAAGCTTTTACCAATATCTTCTCTCAATTCCCTATTATTCTTTTCCATATTCTGAGTTAGTTTTTCTAATTTCTCACTATTTTGAGTTAGTTTTTGTTCTAAACTCCTATCAATATCTTCCCTGTTTTGATCTATTTTCTTACTAAGATCTTCCCTTATCTCCCTACTCATTTTTCTCAGCATTTCCATCATCACAATAGTATCAAGATTAACATTTCCTGCTATTCTACTCTCACTTTCTGCACTAACATTTTCATCTTCAAATCCTAAAAAGTCTGGGCTATTTCCTGTAACCTGTATTGGATCACAGCTAACTGTTACACTATCTCCCTCCATAATTATTTCTTCTGTATTACTAGCAGCCATTGTTTTTATTATCCTACCGCTCCTAAGGTACATTTAAATTTGTTTACCTTTTTGATGCTGTATGTTGCTGTTACTTTAATGTCCAGCGTTCTGCCCCATTCTCCTAGATTTGTATGTCGCTTCTGCGTTGTGTTGTGATGAATCTACGTCGTCTTGTAGTTGAATTCCTTGTTGCCTTGCAATCTCGGAATTACGATGTCCAATCATCCATGTAGTCTGTCGTTCCTTTTGTTTCTGGAATCTGCGTCTTGTAGATCATTTCACTGCTGCATTCCTGGTTACTCTGCTTCATTCCTGGTCATCGTTTTCCTTTCCTGGTCACTTCGCCTTCCTTTCCTGGTTATCACGCCCCACGTTCTGGGTGCCAATTTGCGATAGCAAATATTGTATTTATTTTGAGCCCCACGTTGGGCGCCAATTTGCGAGAGCAAATTTCTGTTTTTACTTCACGCGTATTTGCGAGAGAACTTGCTTTACGTAATGTCTTTTTGTTGTCGAGCCCCACGTTGTGGAGCCAATTTGTAACGGTATTAATGTTACATTTTGAACATTATTGTAGCCCCACGTTGGGTGCCAATTATGCGACGGAATTAATGTTACATATGTGTTTAACATTAATATAGCACCACGTTTGGGAGCCAATATGCGACGGTTGCTGCTTTACGTAATGTTGTTTACATCACGTGTGTTGAAGCCTCCTTGTGACGTCACTCCTTGTTTGGTTCGTAGCTCCCTCTGGCGTAGCAATTTGTATCAATTAGTTTCTGAAAGAATTTAAGGTTATGTATATTGTCCTCCGGCTAGCTATCATCTTATCTTGGTAGAACTTGTATCTCTTGCAGGGTGTGAATCGGAAAGGAATTTTTTTTTTATCCAGAAATTATACTTACGAAGAAATTGGTTTTATAACTTTTATTGCTGAACACATTCACAAACACTTTTTACATATGAATCTGGATACTCGCCAAACTGAAACTGTTTTTAATAACTTCTTACTTATCACTTTTAACTTGCATACTTCAACTTTGTGTAGAATTAACTTTATAATAATTTAGATTCTCGTAATTCTGCTGCGCGTAACTTGGCGAAATAAATGAACTGAGAGACCGACGTGGAGAGTACGGAGAATTTTGTAGAACTGGGGGGAACGCTCCCTTGAACCTGGCTTATTTATAGGCCTGCCTCAAGATACGCCTAAAGATTATAAATGAACTGCTATTGGCTAATAAAACGCGCCAACATTAGCGTCTATTTTAATATCCAATGAAAACCACTAATACATATTTCTTTTAGGGAACATTCTAGAAGCTTTTACCGAAAAGGCGCGAAACATTACGTAACTTCCTGGTTCCCGGCAATGACAAACAACTCACCCCCTTGCTGCATTATTGCGTTATTGTTGACAGTTTCAGTAAAGCCGTATATTATTATTTACCAATAATAATTACAATTAATAAACCTCTGAAATCAATGTCACATAAAAATACATATTCATATTACTATCATTAATTACATCTGAGTAATTTGTGATACAAATTACCGTATCATATGCCCCACTAGAAACATAATTATAAATATTTATAACTTGTTTAGAAATTTTAAAATTGTGTTTTTAGTCTCCTAAATCTTGGAACACACGTTATCACTTTCACTTAACACTTCACACGCATTTAACACACGACATGTTTTTCCCCTATCTCGCCACTACTTACTGGCTCTGGTTTAATTAATTTAGATATTCATCTGACATCACAAATTTTTTTTTATAGCAAATACTTTACCCTAAATTATTTAAGCACTGTTACCAAATTGTTTACTTTCTTAAGTTGTTGACAAAAATTTATACATTTAAGATTTTTTGTAATTATTAAACATTTACCAAAATATTCACCCTCTAGATATATTTACATCTCTTAAATCTAGACAATGTTTCACCTTTTCTGTTTTCTACATAAGTACTTTTTTTTTAAATTTTTTTTTATATTTATTTTTGTTCTGAATTTATTTCTGTTTTCTCAATCAATTTACGATGGTATTTATTTTGTATTTTATTTTAACAATACTCTTGGAATTGTATTTACGTACTTTTAATTTAATATCATATTAAGTTTCAATCTTTGTATTCTTAATTTTCAAATGTTGTTACAGTTACTAAAAATTTAATTCTTTTTTTTTTTAAAACATTTCTCTTTTTTTTTTATAATTTATTTCTCTTTTCAAATGACATAAATATATTTAGTTAACCCTCTTACGTTCCAATACATTTCTCTGCAAGTCATCTTTAACTATCCAGCATTTACTTTACATCTCATTGCTATTTACCCTCCTGGATCAAATTGTGTGTGGCTAAACATTACTCGTAGCCGTAACCTAACCTTCAAATTTTTGTTCATGAATAACCTCTTGTATTCATATGACATTTCATCACATGATAACATTTTAAAACAATCTACAGTTTCTTGAACAACATATCTTTTAACAACTTTCATTTTCAATTCTTTTACTATCTCTTTAATTTGAAAGTACTCTGACAAATCTGTACTAAACTGTACTGGACTGGAGTTTTCATTTTGAATATCTTGGTACAATTTATTTCTTTGCATTACTATCTCCTGTATTTCTGATATCTCCCTCTGAAATTAACTTGCGCCTGATTTATATCTACATTCCTAACCTCTTTCATCTCTCTAACTCACTTGAAATGTTACTCATTCTACTATCTGACTCTGTACATTCTAAATCAACATGTTCATTTTTAGTATTAACCTCACTTTTTTGGTTAGATATTTCCCTGCTCATGTCTAACATTTTCTTTGAAACTTCACCTATTTCATTGGCTATCATTTCTTGATTTTCATTTTTCATTTTAATCATACTACTATCTAGCTCCATGAATTTCTTTTCAATTTCTTCCCTGTTTTGTTCTAAGCTTTTACCAATATCTTCTCTCAATTCCCTATTATTCTTTTCCATATTCTGAGTTAGTTTTTCTAATTTCTCACTATTTTGAGTTAGTTTTTGTTCTAAACTCCTATCAATATCTTCCCTGTTTTGATCTATTTTCTTACTAAGATCTTCCCTTATCTCCCTACTCATTTTTCTCAGCATTTCCATCATCACAATAGTATCAAGATTAACATTTCCTGCTATTCTACTCTCACTTTCTGCACTAACATTTTCATCTTCAAATCCTAAAAAGTCTGGGCTATTTCCTGTAACCTGTATTGGATCACAGCTAACTGTTACACTATCTCCCTCCATAATTATTTCTTCTGTATTACTAGCAGCCATTGTTTTTATTATCCTACCGCTCCTAAGGTACATTTAAATTTGTTTACCTTTTTGATGCTGTATGTTGCTGTTACTTTAATGTCCAGCGTTCTGCCCCATTCTCCTAGATTTGTATGTCGCTTCTGCGTTGTGTTGTGATGAATCTACGTCGTCTTGTAGTTGAATTCCTTGTTGCCTTGCAATCTCGGAATTACGATGTCCAATCATCCATGTAGTCTGTCGTTCCTTTTGTTTCTGGAATCTGCGTCTTGTAGATCATTTCACTGCTGCATTCCTGGTTACTCTGCTTCATTCCTGGTCATCGTTTTCCTTTCCTGGTCACTTCGCCTTCCTTTCCTGGTTATCACGCCCCACGTTCTGGGTGCCAATTTGCGATAGCAAATATTGTATTTATTTTGAGCCCCACGTTGGGCGCCAATTTGCGAGAGCAAATTTCTGTTTTTACTTCACGCGTATTTGCGAGAGAACTTGCTTTACGTAATGTCTTTTTGTTGTCGAGCCCCACGTTGTGGAGCCAATTTGTAACGGTATTAATGTTACATTTTGAACATTATTGTAGCCCCACGTTGGGTGCCAATTATGCGACGGAATTAATGTTACATATGTGTTTAACATTAATATAGCACCACGTTTGGGAGCCAATATGCGACGGTTGCTGCTTTACGTAATGTTGTTTACATCACGTGTGTTGAAGCCTCCTTGTGACGTCACTCCTTGTTTGGTTCGTAGCTCCCTCTGGCGTAGCAATTTGTATCAATTAGTTTCTGAAAGAATTTAAGGTTATGTATATTGTCCTCCGGCTAGCTATCATCTTATCTTGGTAGAACTTGTATCTCTTGCAGGGTGTGAATCGGAAAGGAATTTTTTTTTATCCAGAAATTATACTTACGAAGAAATTGGTTTTATAACTTTTATTGCTGAACACATTCACAAACACTTTTTACATATGAATCTGGATACTCGCCAAACTGAAACTGTTTTTAATAACTTCTTACTTATCACTTTTAACTTGCATACTTCAACTTTGTGTAGAATTAACTTTATAATAATTTAGATTCTCGTAATTCTGCTGCGCGTAACTTGGCGAAATAAATGAACTGAGAGACCGACGTGGAGAGTACGGAGAATTTTGTAGAACTGGGGGGAACGCTCCCTTGAACCTGGCTTATTTATAGGCCTGCCTCAAGATACGCCTAAAGATTATAAATGAACTGCTATTGGCTAATAAAACGCGCCAACATTAGCGTCTATTTTAATATCCAATGAAAACCACTAATACATATTTCTTTTAGGGAACATTCTAGAAGCTTTTACCGAAAAGGCGCGAAACATTACGTAACTTCCTGGTTCCCGGCAATGACAAACAACTCACCCCCTTGCTGCATTATTGCGTTATTGTTGACAGTTTCAGTAAAGCCGTATATTATTATTTACCAATAATAATTACAATTAATAAACCTCTGAAATCAATGTCACATAAAAATACATATTCATATTACTATCATTAATTACATCTGAGTAATTTGTGATACAAATTACCGTATCATATGCCCCACTAGAAACATAATTATAAATATTTATAACTTGTTTAGAAATTTTAAAATTGTGTTTTTAGTCTCCTAAATCTTGGAACACACGTTATCACTTTCACTTAACACTTCACACGCATTTAACACACGACATGTTTTTCCCCTATCTCGCCACTACTTACTGGCTCTGGTTTAATTAATTTAGATATTCATCTGACATCACAAATTTTTTTTTATAGCAAATACTTTACCCTAAATTATTTAAGCACTGTTACCAAATTGTTTACTTTCTTAAGTTGTTGACAAAAATTTATACATTTAAGATTTTTTGTAATTATTAAACATTTACCAAAATATTCACCCTCTAGATATATTTACATCTCTTAAATCTAGACAATGTTTCACCTTTTCTGTTTTCTACATAAGTACTTTTTTTTTAAATTTTTTTTTATATTTATTTTTGTTCTGAATTTATTTCTGTTTTCTCAATCAATTTACGATGGTATTTATTTTGTATTTTATTTTAACAATACTCTTGGAATTGTATTTACGTACTTTTAATTTAATATCATATTAAGTTTCAATCTTTGTATTCTTAATTTTCAAATGTTGTTACAGTTACTAAAAATTTAATTCTTTTTTTTTTTTTAAAACATTTCTCTTTTTTTTTATAATTTATTTCTCTTTTCAAATGACATAAATATATTTAGTTAACCCTCTTACGTTCCAATACATTTCTCTGCAAGTCATCTTTAACTATCCAGCATTTACTTTACATCTCATTGCTATTTACCCTCCTGGATCAAATTGTGTGTGGCTAAACATTACTCGTAGCCGTAACCTAACCTTCAAATTTTTGTTCATGAATAACCTCTTGTATTCATATGACATTTCATCACATGATAACATTTTAAAACAATCTACAGTTTCTTGAACAACATATCTTTTAACAACTTTCATTTTCAATTCTTTTACTATCTCTTTAATTTGAAAGTACTCTGACAAATCTGTACTAAACTGTACTGGACTGGAGTTTTCATTTTGAATATCTTGGTACAATTTATTTCTTTGCATTACTATCTCCTGTATTTCTGATATCTCCCCTCTGAAATTAACTTGCGCCTGATTTATATCTACATTCCTAACCTCTTTCATCTCTCTTAACTCACTTGAAATGTTACTCATTCTACTATCTGACTCTGTACATTCTAAATCAACATGTTCATTTTTAGTATTAACCTCACTTTTTTGGTTAGATATTTCCCTGCTCATGTCTAACATTTTCTTTGAAACTTCACCTATTTCATTGGCTATCATTTCTTGATTTTCATTTTTCATTTTAATCATACTACTATCTAGCTCCATGAATTTCTTTTCAATTTCTTCCCTGTTTTGTTCTAAGCTTTTACCAATATCTTCTCTCAATTCCCTATTATTCTTTTCCATATTCTGAGTTAGTTTTTCTAATTTCTCACTATTTTGAGTTAGTTTTTGTTCTAAACTCCTATCAATATCTTCCCTGTTTTGATCTATTTTCTTACTAAGATCTTCCCTTATCTCCCTACTCATTTTTCTCAGCATTTCCATCATCACAATAGTATCAAGATTAACATTTCCTGCTATTCTACTCTCACTTTCTGCACTAACATTTTCATCTTCAAATCCTAAAAAGTCTGGGCTATTTCCTGTAACCTGTATTGGATCACAGCTAACTGTTACACTATCTCCCTCCATAATTATTTCTTCTGTATTACTAGCAGCCATTGTTTTTATTATCCTACCGCTCCTAAGGTACATTTAAATTTGTTTACCTTTTTGATGCTGTATGTTGCTGTTACTTTAATGTCCAGCGTTCTGCCCCATTCTCCTAGATTTGTATGTCGCTTCTGCGTTGTGTTGTGATGAATCTACGTCGTCTTGTAGTTGAATTCCTTGTTGCCTTGCAATCTCGGAATTACGATGTCCAATCATCCATGTAGTCTGTCGTTCCTTTTGTTTCTGGAATCTGCGTCTTGTAGATCATTTCACTGCTGCATTCCTGGTTACTCTGCTTCATTCCTGGTCATCGTTTTCCTTTCCTGGTCACTTCGCCTTCCTTTCCTGGTTATCACGCCCCACGTTCTGGGTGCCAATTTGCGATAGCAAATATTGTATTTATTTTGAGCCCCACGTTGGGCGCCAATTTGCGAGAGCAAATTTCTGTTTTTACTTCACGCGTATTTGCGAGAGAACTTGCTTTACGTAATGTCTTTTTGTTGTCGAGCCCCACGTTGTGGAGCCAATTTGTAACGGTATTAATGTTACATTTTGAACATTATTGTAGCCCCACGTTGGGTGCCAATTATGCGACGGAATTAATGTTACATATGTGTTTAACATTAATATAGCACCACGTTTGGGAGCCAATATGCGACGGTTGCTGCTTTACGTAATGTTGTTTACATCACGTGTGTTGAAGCCTCCTTGTGACGTCACTCCTTGTTTGGTTCGTAGCTCCCTCTGGCGTAGCAATTTGTATCAATTAGTTTCTGAAAGAATTTAAGGTTATGTATATTGTCCTCCGGCTAGCTATCATCTTATCTTGGTAGAACTTGTATCTCTTGCAGGGTGTGAATCGGAAAGGAATTTTTTTTTTATCCAGAAATTATACTTACGAAGAAATTGGTTTTATAACTTTTATTGCTGAACACATTCACAAACACTTTTTACATATGAATCTGGATACTCGCCAAACTGAAACTGTTTTTAATAACTTCTTACTTATCACTTTTAACTTGCATACTTCAACTTTGTGTAGAATTAACTTTATAATAATTTAGATTCTCGTAATTCTGCTGCGCGTAACTTGGCGAAATAAATGAACTGAGAGACCGACGTGGAGAGTACGGAGAATTTTGTAGAACTGGGGGGAACGCTCCCTTGAACCTGGCTTATTTATAGGCCTGCCTCAAGATACGCCTAAAGATTATAAATGAACTGCTATTGGCTAATAAAACGCGCCAACATTAGCGTCTATTTTAATATCCAATGAAAACCACTAATACATATTTCTTTTAGGGAACATTCTAGAAGCTTTTACCGAAAAGGCGCGAAACATTACGTAACTTCCTGGTTCCCGGCAATGACAAACAACTCACCCCCTTGCTGCATTATTGCGTTATTGTTGACAGTTTCAGTAAAGCCGTATATTATTATTTACCAATAATAATTACAATTAATAAACCTCTGAAATCAATGTCACATAAAAATACATATTCATATTACTATCATTAATTACATCTGAGTAATTTGTGATACAAATTACCGTATCAATAGTGATGTTATGTAACATTTAAAGTTTTTTGAGTCGGAAAATGTAAATTCACATCACATATGTGCGCTAGGTGTTATGGCAGGAGCGCTTTCGAGAGATGTTTCTCTCATCTTCAGCTGAGATTCCGACTGACGGATCTCCCTCTCCCCTCTCCCCATGAAGCTTTTCATTAAATGTTATTTCTGCCCTCTGTTGGGAAACCTTGGAACTTAAAGCTGTTGCTGCCCTCTGTGTTGTCTGTTGGTCACTCATCATGCTTCTTTCTTCTCTCTTGTGATGTAATTGGTCTGCATTCTGTTGAAAAATCTTGAAAACACTTGATCTTGAGTTTGCTGCCCTCTGTGGAGAACCTTGGGAACTTATATTTTTTCTTTTGTTGTTTAAATGGATCAACTGCATTAAGTGGTCTGTCGGTGGTATCTCAAAATTCAAAACCTTCTCAATGTTGAAATGAATGAAGATCTTTTCCCATATTTCCAAATGTGATGGTATCTGAATAGATTTGAGTAGTTTTATCTCTTGTCCAATCTCATGGTTGCTATTCCAAAAATGATTAGCTACTGCTGATCTATCTGTTTGTTTCAATTTTATATTTCTTTGATGTTCACTTAATCTGATTTTTAGATTTCTTTTAGTTCTTCCTATGTATAAGCCTTGACAGTCTTGACATGATATCTGGTAAATTCCTGATTTTTTTAATTTGTCAGTTGTATTACTTAAAGGTGTATTTAACATATTTTTCAAACTGAAAACATTCTGAGGTGCTAATTGAATTTGGTATTTTCTGAATAGCTTTTCAAACTTTTTGAACATGACTGGATGATATGTGAACCTCTTATATATCACATCCTTTTTATTTGGGTTTTGTAAAGTGCTACTGCTATGTAAATTTTGTTTCTTTTTGTATTTAGTAAGTAAGTTATTAATAAGTTGAGGTTTAAAACCATTTTCAGTGGCTACATTTTTTATATAATTTAATTCTATAATGTACTCTTCTTTGTCTAAAGGTACCCTCATCAATCTATAAATCAAACTTCTGAACACAGCATGTTGGTGTGACACAGGGTTGTAGAAATTATTTTTAATGTAATTATCCACATGCGTTGGTTTCCTATAAATGCCAAATTTAAGACAGTTTTCTTTTCTTTTTACAAGTATATCCAGGAATGGTAGAGAATTATTACTTTCAATTTCCATGGTAAATTTAATGTGTATGTCTTGTTCATTTAAAATATCCAATGATGAATTCATGCAATTTTGAGGTACCACTGCGAAAATATCATCTACATATCTATACCATATTTTAAAAATATGTGGATGTGAAGAGGTGACAGTTTTCTCCAAAGAGCTCATATAGAGGTCAGCCAGTAAAGGAGATAAAGGATTACCCATTGCTAAGCCATGTGTCTGCTTGTAAAAGTTCTTATTGAAGGAAAAATAATTCTGATTGATACAACTAGTTGTAAGTGCAATCATCTCTTGGATGTAGTTATCCTGTAAATTCAGTGATTCCATCCAATTTCTTAACAAATCTGGTATATTATCTGTAGGTACATTAGTAAAAAGTGATGTTACGTCAAAGGATACCAACATATTTTCTTTATTAATGGTATAATTCTGGATATAATTAATTAATTCTGTTGAATTTTTAATACTTAATGATGGAAACTTTTCCAAAGAAGTATATTCCTTTGTTAGCCATTTTGCTAAATTGTAGCTGGGTGAGCCTATATTGTTAATTATAGGTCTCATACTGTTATCTGTTTTATGAGTTTTTGGCAAACAATATATTTTTGACAAGATAGGGTTATTAGATTTAAGCTGTCTCTTCTTCTCAATTGAGAATATAGTTGCATTGGCTATCACTTGGTTCACCTGTTTTATGCATAAATTCAGAGGATTTTTATTAATTAATTCATAGTCATCTTTTTTTAAAAATTCATTAACTCTGTTATGGTAATCGTCACTATTTAAAATTACTATTTGGTTTCCTTTATCTGCCTTCAGATATACTACTGGTTTTTCATTAAGTTTCTTTATGGTTTTTTTATGGAAATTCTTATTTATAGTGAAGTCCATATCTCTTATAATTTCTGTGCTTTGTAGTTTGAGACTGCTAGCTAAGGCTGAAGTTAAGCCCTGAGTGGCTATCTCTGTATCAGCTATATAATCTTGGATATTATTAGAGAAAGCCATACATGTTTTAAATCCTTTTTCTAATACATGCAGTTCTTCTAAAGTCATAGTTTGATCTGACTGATTAACAACAGATTTCAATTTATTAAAATTCTTAGCTTTATTATAATTTACATATGATAACTGTGTTTCTTTCAAATATTGAAATTTCTTCTTTAATATATAGTTTTTGTTATGCATGTAATACTGTAAGTGGGAATAACATCTATCTTCAAAATCTTTCCATACTTGTTGACCCAAGGTTTTAGTTAAGGATAAATGCAATTCATAAAGTCTTAATTGAATACCATTTACATTACTATAGTGTTTCATAATTTCAGTTTTCAAAATGGTTCTTTCTGCCATTCTTTGATGTCGGCCATTACCGGTATTTTTAATATATTTCTTAACAAAGCAAGGTACTACCATATACATACGACACAGTTTAATAAACTTGATACTAGCAAGCAAGCTTCTTCTTTTACATTGCAATTTTACGTAAGTTTTTAGGTTAACTTTTTGTTCTTCTAAGTAAACGTTAAAGTATGAAAATCGTACCTGTTGTTCCATGTTGGAGAATCTCAAGTAGTCGGATGTACCCACTTCTCTGGCTTGAAGGCCTAATACATTTTATGATAAACCAGAAGTATTATTTATAGTGATGTTATGTAACATTTAAAGTTTATCTCCTTTACTGGCTGACCTCTATATGAGCTCTTTGGAGAAAACTGTCACCTCTTCACATCCACATATTTTTAAAATATGGTATAGATATGTAGATGATATTTTCGCAGTGGTACCTCAAAATTGCATGAATTCATCATTGGATATTTTAAATGAACAAGACATACACATTAAATTTACCATGGAAATTGAAAGTAATAATTCTCTACCATTCCTGGATATACTTGTAAAAAGAAAAGAAAACTGTCTTAAATTTGGCATTTATAGGAAACCAACGCATGTGGATAATTACATTAAAAATAATTTCTACAACCCTGTGTCACACCAACATGCTGTGTTCAGAAGTTTGATTTATAGATTGATGAGGGTACCTTTAGACAAAGAAGAGTACATTATAGAATTAAATTATATAAAAAATGTAGCCACTGAAAATGGTTTTAAACCTCAACTTATTAATAACTTACTTACTAAATACAAAAAGAAACAAAATTTACATAGCAGTAGCACTTTACAAAACCCAAATAAAAAGGATGTGATATATAAGAGGTTCACATATCATCCAGTCATGTTCAAAAAGTTTGAAAAGCTATTCAGAAAATACCAAATTCAATTAGCACCTCAGAATGTTTTCAGTTTGAAAAATATGTTAAATACACCTTTAAGTAATACAACTGACAAATTAAAAAAATCAGGAATTTACCAGATATCATGTCAAGACTGTCAAGGCTTATACATAGGAAGAACTAAAAGAAATCTAAAAATCAGATTAAGTGAACATCAAAGAAATATAAAATTGAAACAAACAGATAGATCAGCAGTAGCTAATCATTTTTGGAATAGCAACCATGAGATTGGACAAGAGATAAAACTACTCAAATCTATTCAGATACCATCACATTTGGAAATATGGGAAAAGATCTTCATTCATTTCAACATTGAGAAGGTTTTGAATTTTGAGATACCACCGACAGACCACTTAATGCAGTTGATCCATTTAAACAACAAAAGAAAAAATATAAGTTCCCAAGGTTCTCCACAGAGGGCAGCAAACTCAAGATCAAGTGTTTTCAAGATTTTTCAACAGAATGCAGACCAATTACATCACAAGAGAGAAGAAAGAAGCATGATGAGTGACCAACAGACAACACAGAGGGCAGCAACAGCTTTAAGTTCCAAGGTTTCCCAACAGAGGGCAGAAATAACATTTAATGAAAAGCTTCATGGGGAGAGGGGAGAGGGAGATCCGTCAGTCGGATTCTCAGCTGAAGATGAGAGAAACATCTCTCGAAAGCGCTCCTGCCATAACACCTAGCGCACATATGTGATGTGAATTTACATTTTCCGACTCAAAAAACTTTAAAAAATAAACCTATTATAGTGTTTAATAATTGTAGTTAACTCTCAGTTTGTTAAAAACTATACTTCTTTTTTATTCCTGCAATTATTTTATTAGCAAACTTGCAAAGCGGCTAAAATAGTGTCTAATATTTCATAATTTTGCATACACAATACCATACATTCTACAGACCACAATGCCGTTGTCAAGAGAGTGAGGTATGAAATCAGGCAGTAGACACTCATGTGTGTTGTTGCCCTTATAGAATCTTGTTAGTAAGCTGTTAGTAGTCTAATCAGAGCAGAGACCACCATGTAAAGTAATTAACCTGAATCCATTGCTATAGCGCTACTTGTCACACTAAAATTATCATTCTTTCCATTAAAAATGGGGACAAGGGACAGTTTTCTAAAGAAAGAGAGAGAGAGAGAGAGAGAGAGAGAGAGAGAGAGAGAGAGAGAGAGAAAGAGAGGAGGGACAAGTTTTCTGTCTTCAAAACTCCACAGATAGAAGACACTATAGTTAATACACATAGTCAAAATTGTATACACAACATGACGTGCTGCCAATTAAAATTATTGGACTATTTAAAAAAAATTAAAAATTTAAAACTATACTTAGGGTTGTCATAAAGGGAGACAAGAATTCAGAACTCTATAAATACATGTGATTCATCAGAAAGTCAAAGTATGACATGCTTTTCAAATTAGTGTAATGAACTATCAGGACTGCTTCAATTGATTTAATTTTTAGTCTATTCTTGTTATCCATCCATTGTGCATTCATCATGAATAAAATTCTTTCCACACTTGCATTATGGACAACCAAACAGAAATGGAACTGGGCAATCTTTAATGGTTCTTCTGAATATTGCTCACTATTCTTATAAGAACTGAAAAATTCCATCCATTTGTCAGTAGCTAGTTTTTGCATGAAATTAGTGTCAGAGTTGGGCTCAATCAGTTTTTCTTTCACAAAGTTTGTTAAACACGCTGATTGGTTGATTACTAACAAGACATCAACTTTGTAACCATGCTTCAATAAGTATTTAACAATGCCTTCTATATGTCCACTCCAAGTTTGTATTTCCTTCAAGAGCAACCAATTGAAACACTTGAGGTCAGTGAAAGAATATAACCATTTTTGTAAACAATCGAGATAGGTGATATAGCAATTTTTTGCTTCTTATTCAAAAGTATTTACAATGGTTGGGTTATCTATCTCTTATAAAATGTCTTTCACATTAAGAGGTAGAAAATTGTGGTCATTCCTCTCTTTAAGAATGTTTGCAATAAAATTTGGTTCATTTACAACCTGAATTAAAGATACAGATTCTCTTTGTTCATTATAGATTTCTGAAAGACATGACAGAGTTATAAAACAAAACAAAGAAAAGCCTTGCCAAGTTTATTCTGAAAAAAAAAATCATTTTTGGGCAGTTAATAAATTGATAAAAAATATGATTTCAATGCCTCAAATAGTGAAGGTGTTCTTTCAATTGCAGGAAATATACTTATCCACCTTGTCTTTGAATGATACAGGAAATCTTGGTAAGCAACACCCATAAAATCATAGAAGTCTCTAATGCATTGTCTCTAAAGCTGTAGATTGAAAATCTTAATAATTACAGTTTCTACGTCAACACTCAAGACATCAGTACCAGCATGTAGTGTGTTGAGCATAATATGTAACTGTCATTATACTTTTTGGCACTGGTTCTTGTAGTAGCAGTACAGCAAGTTGTCTATGGTGCAGTGACTGTCTAGCATTGTGACTGAAATGCAAGAATAACAGGTATTCATTATTCAGGACATTTGACAATTTGTTGAAAATCAGGCAGGACTCTTTTCCATGTGCTAAAACTCAGCAAAATCCCGTTTTTTCAGGATGTATGGCAACCCTAACTGTACTACTATTTTAAAATGTGTTAATATCATAAAAAGGATTATTTGTCAAATAACCAGAGATAATCATGTTAAAAACCTCCTTATTCAATTCATATACATGCAATGGAAATTTATTCCCTAGATTTACCACCATAATGGAAAAATTATTCACTGTTTTAGACAATCTACAGTTGAGTACATCAAACAAATTGCTATGAGTGAATATCACTCCTTTGAATTAAACTTAGAAAATTGTCTACATAATTTAAAGCTTGCAGAATATATACATTAGTTACTGTCATTATGTTCACTTATTAACAATGGTTTGCAGTGTGCCTTCTTTCATGAGTTAGTTATGCTTCTAATTGCTTCTTTTTTTGTAAGTTTTATAATTTTATGAACATGAATGCTATTGCCCCAAATAGTCCATATACTAGTATGCTTTGGAAATATGCAATTTTGATGTATTTTTTTGGCACATACATTTCAAAATTCTGCAATAAAAATATTACTCTTGATAATTTTTTGCTGATATATTCAATATGGTCTTTCCATATAATATATCTACACAATACCAAGAATTTTAAGATATTTACTGTCGTCATTAGCTTTACTATTAAATAAATAGATGCAGTTTTGTTTTTATTCAGTAAAAACTTATTAGAACAAAACCAGTTTTTTTTTTGCTTCCTTAAGGGCCTTATTAGTCAAAATTCATTTGTATGTCAATAAGAGAAGTACTGACAATGCTAAAATGGATGTACCAGGTGTTAACAAAAAGAAAATATTCCATATTTTGAGAGATGGTAGTATGGACCAAATCAGTCATGCTAGTGGTACCGTGCTAGCCTCTAGTTCCCAAGGTCGCGGGTTCAAACCCGGCGGAGAGCGATGGCTTGGCTTCCTTCGGAAGGGAAGTAAAGCCGGTGGTCCCGTGTCGTAGATTTACGGCACGTAAAAGAACCTCAAGCCCGATAAAGAGGCCTCTGAGCAAAATTACCGGTCTTTCACGTCCAATATAGAATGGGACGCTAAGGGCCATTGTAGTTAAAGACCGTCCATAAATAAAACTCAATTTAATTTAATTCGGACCAAAACAAGGGGAAACAAAATGTGCTCTAAAATGCCTTTAAGAGTTATGAGCACTTGGTCATCTTCGCTACTACAATCTCTTTGCTATTACCTACGTACGACCTACAGCAGACAGTAAACAAATGAGGACACATCACTCTGTTGTTGTCTATGGATGCAGCATGCAGTAAACATCTGTTATTGTAATTACTGCAAACCGTATTCACAGTTCTGGGTATGTGCAACGCATAATTGTTTTTAGTTGTAATGAAATCAGTTTGTGCTCTGATAAGTTTATGAAATGCTTTTACATTACAGTTTTATCTTTAAATATTTTGTGTATGCAACTCCCCTTAATGATGTACAAACACTACAGGAAGGCATCATCAAGGCCTGTCAGAGCATCCGTGACCAACCTGGAGTGCTGAGAGTACATGATTCCTTAAGACAGAGGTGGCGAAAACGCGACTCGCGAGTTATTTTGACTCGCAGGCGCCGTTCCCTCTCTGCAGCCGTCCCGTTTGTTTTTCACATGCTGCTGAGTGATGGAGTGCGTGTTGCATATTTGGTGACTCGCGGACGGAAGTTTCACCACCCTTGCCTTAAGACATCAGACAGAATTCAATTCAATTCTTTATTGCTCATATAAGTTGTGTTACAAGCCTAGAACATAGTCAGAAGCTAATACATGTAAAATACAAGATATTAAAAACATACAAATAAAATTAAAAAGATAGTATTTCTAGTCTATATACAATTTATTTTAATTTAATAGCTCTTCTAGTCTGTATGGGCACATTTCAATTAGATACATTTTTAGCTGTTTAGCAAAAGAGTTTTTTCCTGAATGATCTTTTATACTTTTTGGTAGGGCATTATATAGTATCATTCCCATTATAATCGGATCCTTTTTTTGTTGAAGCCTTGTTTATGTGCAATCTATGATACTTTATGCTCCCCCTGGTGTTATATGAGTAAATGTTTGTATTTTTAATAAGTAGTTTGTTTTGAGCCAAAATAATTACTTTATATACATAAATAGCAACAATTGTTAGCATTTTATTCTTTTTAAAGGTTGGTTTACATGTATCTGTAGTTTTTAGCTGATAAATACAACGTATGCATCATTTCTGTAACAACAACAACAACAATAATAATAATAATAATAATAATAATAACTTAATTAATTTTGTAACCCCACACCCTTCCCAAATTTCAAGCCATATTCCATATGTGCGTATATTAATCCATAGTACATGGCTCTAAGTTGTTCTACATTAAGGTAGTTTGAAAAGTATTTTAATTAATATATGTTTCTTGTGACTTTTTTACCCACTTCATTTACACGAGTTTCACATGTTAGGTGTTCATCAAGGTATATACCTAAGAAATTATGGATAGACACCTGTTCTACTTTAGCATTATCTAGCTTTACATTTATGTATTTTAGTTCTTCGCTTCTGTTTTGCTGGCGCCGAAAATGAATCATGCGTTACTATGAATGG
Organism: Deroplatys truncata; assembly: GCA_030765065.1. NCBI lineage: Eukaryota > Metazoa > Arthropoda > Insecta > Mantodea > Mantidae > Deroplatys > Deroplatys truncata. Next base: position 39,300,910 of record CM060980.1, read on the forward strand.
GCACCATACTGAGCATCCCTTAGCGATGGTTCACAAGTGCAGGTCGTACGTAATTCCAAGAAGATTGCATTAGAAGCTATACTGTTTCACTGTAACAGAGTGATGTGTCCTCATTTGTTCACTGCATTCTGTAGGTCATATGTAACAGCAAAGAGCTTGCAGTAGAAGAGATGCTGTTTCACAATAGCGACAATGAACAAGTGCTCATAGCTCTTAAGGTATGCATTTTAGAGCCCATGTTTACTAGACATTTTTTTCTTGTTATTTTCTTTACTCCGTATAGCAAGTAGGGAAGTATTATATTCCATCAAAAAATTCGATATCGGGATTTCACCGGAAATACATGCTTTGAGGCCCCCTGAATCCGAATAATACATTTTTAGAAAAAGGTCCTTGTGTGTGTCTGTTTCTTTGAACAGCGTAATTCAAAAACGAAAAGTCGGATAAATACCAAACTTGGCATTTAGGTTCGGTATCTTTCAAAGATGCCACACAAAGATTTCCAATAAAATCCTCTCATCCCAGATTACCTTTTACATGCAACATTTTTTAGAAAATTTTGATTTTCTAAAAAATGCCTCTAACGATTTTGATTGAAATATCATATGTTTAAGATATTTTCATAGCAAATGAAATGCATATCTTGAATTTTCTGAGAATGTCTCCAAAAGTCCTCTTCATTCTGAATGACTTCTGCATAACTGGTAAACCGTAAGAGATAGACAAAATTTTACTGCACAAAAAACGTATATCTCGTTAAAACGCACGATTTATGTCATACATTTTTTTGTGGAGTGAACCATTTCCGAGATATTATTTATTTGTTTAAATTTTCTAATACTTATACTTTTTCTCAAATGGGAATTCGTTATTCATCTTTTTATGTTCTGGCATGCAAATAGAATGAAATACTCCACATAGTAATCAGTTCTTAAAAGATTTGAGTATCGCTTAAAGCCTACCATATTCTCCTTGCACCTACAAGAAAAGTAGCAATAGGATAGTTTCTCCAAATCTTTATCTCGATTAACATGAAACAGTTGGAGAATAAGAGTTTATAAAATAATTTGTACAAGGGTAAAGAAAGTCATGTGAGTGTAACACACGTTTTGAGGCCCCTCTTGAATAAAAAAAAAACATTTTCAGAAAAACGTCCGTGTGTATGTCTGTCTGTGTCGGTGCCTGTGAACAGCATAACTCAAAAATGAAAGGTCAGATCAACACCAAACTTGATATTTAAGTTCAGTATCTTCCAAAGATGCGACACGAAGATTTTCAAGAAAATCCCCCTATCTCAAACTACCCTTTACATGAAACATTTTTGGAAATTTTTGATTTTATAAAAAATGGCTCTTAACCATTTTGATTAAAATACCATATATTAAAGTAAGTGAGATGACAAATAAAATGCATAATTTGAATTTTCTGGGAATAACCTTTGAAATTCTCTTCATTCGGAAGGAAATTTGTATTATCTTGTATAACTGGTAAACATTAAGCAATAGACGAAAACGTACTACATAATAGATCTCTTTAAAACATAACGTTTTAACGTTTTTTGTTACATCAACCATTTCCGAAATATCTGTTATTAACCGTTAAAATTGTTAAATACTTAGCCATTCTTTCAAATTCCTGTCAACATTCAGTTATTTCTTGCAATTCCATTGAAATAGCATGAAATTTTAAGGCCAGCGTATTGCGTCTAATTCTTAAACATTTGACTATTGCTGTTCCCATTATATCTATAATGAAATGTGTAATGTAGCTAGCTATTTCTGCAAAATTTTATTTGCATTAAAATAAAATTCTAAAAGAAGATTAAACACAAAATCTTTAAATTATGATAATTAACAATCTATTAGAGTAAATCGAATAAATTACACGGCAATAAACTCGCAAAACTATAGAAAGTAGCTGTCAAATATAAATACATTTCAGTTGATTTTAGAAATGTCATTCGAAAAATTTTCAGTTTCAAAAATTAAATTGAGTTTTATGTATGGACACTCTATAACTATTGTGGTTCTTACCATCTCATTCTATATTGGGCGTGAAATACCAGAAATTTTGCTTAGAGGCCTCTTTATCAGGCTTGAGGTTCTTTTACGTACCGTAAATCTACACGGGATTACCGGCTTTTCTTCCCTTACGAAGGAAGTCATGCTAAGGATTTTTACACCCGAAAAATGCATCGCCCTCCGCCGGGTTTGAACCCCCCCGAACTCGGGAACTAGAGGATAACATGGTATCCCTAATCGTCCTCGCAGTAGTTAGAGAAGGTAATGCATTCCATCCAATATTCGATTTCGAGATTTCATGGAAATACACGTTTGAGGCTACCTGAATCCAAAAAAGCAGTTTTACAAAAAGGTCCGCGCGCGCTTGTGTGTGTCTGAACAGAATAACTCAAAAATGAAAAGCTTAGTATTGGTATTTAAACTTAGTACTTTCCTAGGATGCGACACGAAGATTTTCAAGAAAATCCCCCTAACCCAAACTACCCTTTACATGGAACATTTTTCGATATATTTGAGTTTTTTGAAAAATGGATCTAACGATTTTACTTAGAATGCCATATTATAAGATAACACATGATAAATAAAATATATATTTTGAATTTTCAGGGAACAGGAACTTCCAAAGAAGATTAACAAATAAAACCTCCATCCCAAATTACTCTTTATGTAAGAAAATTTTTATTATATTTATTTTCACAAAACCAACTAATGATGTGGTATACTTGTAATCTTATTTATTTTGTTGAGCCCCACGTTTTGGCAGCCAATTTTGCGGTGGTATTGCTTATAATGTTTGTGTATGTGTGTTTACTCAACGCGGTGAAGCCATTTTGTGACGTGATTCTTTGTTAGGTTTGTAGCTCCAACTGGTGTTAGCAATTTGCGGTAGTATTAGTGTTTGTTTGAAAGAATGCTACTGTTATTTTATTTAATTTTGGTTTACTGTCCTCCGGCTAGCTATGATCTTTTTGGTCGAGCACATCTCTTTATACAGGTTGTGTAAACGGAAAGGAGTCTATTATCCAAAGATAACACTGATGAAAGAATTTGTTTTACACTTTTTATTGTCGAACACATTCACTATCACAATTTACACATTAATCTTGACACTCGCCAAACTGAAACTGTTATAATAACTTCTTACTGATCACTTTTAATTCACGTACTTCAACCTTTTGTATAATTAACTTTACAACACTTGAGAATTTTCCTAACTCTGCTACGCGTAACTTGCGAATCGATAGCCGACGTGTACTTTACAAATATTTTCTGCTGAACTGACGGACTGAAGGCGACGTGTATCATACAAATATTTTCGACGAACTGACGGGTCTATCTCTAACCTAGCCCTTTTTATACTCCTACACCCCGATATGCCTAAAGATTATAACTGAGCTGCAATTGGCTAATAAAACGCGCCAACATTAGCGTCTATTTTTATATCCAATGAAAATTATGAATACATATGCTCTAGGTATAATGTTCCAGCAAATTCTAAAGGAAAAACGCGCCAACATTACGTAACTTCCTCATCTCCAATAATGATAAACAGCTCACCCCCTCGCTGCATTATTGCACGCTATTATTGTCAGTTTCAGTAAGGCCGTATAAACTTACTTCTCAACAATAATTACAATAAACAAAACATCTCAAATCAATGTCACACAAAAATGCATATTCATAATATAATCATTCTTTACATTTAAATAATTTGTGATACAAATTACTGCATCATATGCCCCACTAGAAACATAATTATAAATATTTACAACTTGTTTGGAAATTTTATAATTGGGTTTTTAGTCTCCTAAATCTTGGAACACACGCTATCACTTTCACTTAACACTTCGCACGCATTTAACACATGACATATGTTTTTCCTTTATCTCGCCACTATTTACTGGCCCTTGTTTAATGTGTTTAGACATTAATCTGACATTACAATTTTTATAGCAAATACTGTACCCTGAGTTATTTAGTTACTGTTACAAAATTGTTTACTTTCTTATATTGTTGACAACAATTTGTGCATTTAAGAATTTTTGTAATTACTACACATATTTACTAAAATATTCACCCTCTACACAAATATATTTACATCTCTTAAATCTAGGCACTGTTTCACATGTTCTGTTTGCTACATAAATATTTGTTTTAATTATTTTTACCCCATTTTTTTGTTTTGTACTGTATATTCACAATACTCTTGGAATTATGTCTACGTACTTTACTTTAATATAACATCATGCTTTATTTCAAATGCTGTTACAGTTACTAAGAAAATGTTATTTTCCTTTTAAACATTTAGTTATGTCCAAAATTTATTTCTCCTTTCTTATGACATACATACATAATTAACCCTCTTACGTTCCAATACATTGCTCTGCATTTCGTCTTTAACTATCCAGCATTTACTATTTATCATCTTTGTCTTCTGTTTCACCTTTATCGTCATTGTTGTATGGTTTCAGCATCTCAATATGGAACTTTCCAATGCTTTTTCGAGTTGTTGGGTTACATAATTCATATGTATTTGTTCCATATACTTCAACAACTTCATATGGTCCATGGTATTTGAGAAACATTCGCCAATAAAGTTTATTTGCTTTATCGGACAATTTCTTGGTTTTAACCAAAACTAAATCTCCTATTTTGATCCTCCATTCCTTTCTCTTCTTTTCTTCATGTTTAATTTTTCTTTTTATGGCCTTTTTCTTCATCCTCTCGAATGCTTTTCGGAACATCTCTTCTTCTGTTTGTGGTATCGAGTGCGCATCTGGAATGGCTTCTGGAATTTTCTTACATATTGTATTTATCTTCTTTCCCAACTTAAGTTCACATGGTTTGTATCCTGTCACATTGTTTACGGTTTCATTTAGTAGATTCTGAACGAAATTCACGTATCCATACCATTGGGTTTGTTTTCGATGACACAGCACCCTTAAATAATTTGAAATTTCTTTAATTTCCCTCTCCACTGGGTTGGAGTTCGGTCTGTATCTGGACGAAAAATATTGTTTAATGCCATTTTCTTTCAATCCATCCATAAATTTTTTTCCTGTAAAGTGCGAAGCATTATCGCTCAATACAGATTGGATAGGTCCTTCTTCTATCACATATGACTTGAGTAGTCTATTCAAACATGCTAAACCTGTAGGTTTTCTCAAAGGGTAAATTCTTACATATTTGCTGAATATATCATAACAGACAAATATATATTTATTTCCAAATTGACTTGGAGGCATCGGACCATGAATATTAATACTAATTACGCATTTCGGTTTATCCCTTATAACCGAATTAGTCTCAAATGCATATGCTACATTTATTTGCTTTGCCTTCTGACACAGGTTGCAGCACGATATAAATTTCCGAACTTTCTGACGCAATTTGGATATGTATAAATTTTCTAAAATCATAGAAGTTGTCCGGTCCGTTCCTGAGTGTGCTAACCCTTCGTGAAAATTCTTAATTAGTTCCTTTTCCATGCTTTTCGGAACCATTACCTTCCAACTAGGCATTTCTTTTACATGCTTCTTGTATAATGTCCCATTCCGAATTGCTACAATTTCTTTCTTTGCTTCCTCAATTAATGGTGCATTTTCTTTAATTTCAAATAATTTTGCGTCCTCATTTTGAATTTCCCCCATATTTTTCAATTTTCTTATCATTTCTTTGCTTAAAGGAATTTCAATTGTCAATATTTTGACTTCATTTCTAGGCCTTTCAATATTTTCGGGAATTTGTGGGTTGTAGTTTAATCTTGATAGCAAATCGCTGAAGGTATTATTCTTGCCAGGAATGTGTATAATCTCAATATCGAATGCAGATATTGCATGAATGTATCTAACAAGTTTTCCGCTACATAATCTACACCGTTGAATGAAAGTTAAGCTGATGTGGTCTGAATATACTTTCACCTTTTGCTGATAAATATAGGTTTTAAAACGAATTAATGAGAAATATAGTGCTCCAATTTCTAACTGAGTCACAGAAGAATTCCGCTCAATGTTTGTAAGTCCTCTAGAAGCTGTATTAATGACGGGAAAGTCATTGTTGATGTCTCGCTGTCCTAAAATTCCGGCGTATCCTTGCATTGATGCGTCGACATAAATCTCATATTCCAAATCTTCTTTGGGCCTCTCGAGCAATATGGACTTAGCAAAGAGTTCCTTTACTCTCTCAAAACATTTTTGATGATCCTCTGTCCATCTCCACTTATTTTTCTTTCGGAGTAGCTGCCGCAGTGGTTCTATTTCAGCCGAATACCTTGGTACGAACTTACTCTGAAAGTTCAGTACCCCTAAGAGACGTCTAATTTGTTTTACGTTCCTTGGTGATGGAATTTTCATTATTGCTTCTATTCTCTTCTGATCAGTCTTATACCTTGTTCATCCACTACATAACCCAGAAAATTTATTTCCTTGACACAAAATTTTGATTTTAGTATGTTTACAGTCATACCATTTGTTGCAGTTTGTTTAACACATAATGGACATTATTCATGTGTTCTTCAAATGTTTGACTAATGATTAGGAAGTCGTCAATATACTTTATTAAAAAGTCATCTGCAGAATTTCCAAAGATACTGTGAATGGCTCTCAAAAATCCACTTCCTGAGTTTTTTAAACCAAAAGGATTTACACAAAAACGATACTGGGTCCCTGAGTACTGAAATGAAGTGTAATCACGCACTTGTGGATCTAATTCCACTTGCCAATATGAACCAGTGAGGTCAATGGATGTCAAAAATCTCCCTCTTGAAAGTTTCGTAATTAGTTGTTCGATTCCTTCACTTTGAAAATGATCTGGCTTCATATACTTGTTGACATATCTACCGTCTAATGTTAATCTCAAACTACCATCTCGTTTAATACTCCAGCAGATTGAATTTATATACTGAGAATTACTTTGCTCAATAATCCCATTTGCTAACATGCTATTTATTAGTTGTCTAGCTTTGTCCGGAAGACTTATAGGTAAACTGTCATACTTGTGTCTATATGGTGGTACGTCTTCTACCTGAAATGTATGCTGATATACATTACATCTGCCTGGGATATTACTAAATACTGAACTATTGTTCATCAAAACATCATGAAGGATTTGCTTTTGCGTTATCGTAATGTTATAACCTTCTTCACACTTGTGTATTATTTCCTCATTTCTTTTCTCTTCCCAGCTGTCTGTCTCGCTCACATGGTCGTCTTTTGTTTGGATTGTAAATTTCTCTACTTTCTCTGGCATTTCTACTAGCTGTTGAAAATATGGCGTGGTGTTTCCTTCAAATTCTGTGACTACCTGCTTTATCTGACTATTTCTATCGGTCTCTGTTATTTGCACAAAAACTCTTGGTCACAAAGATTTTTCTCATCCTTTGTCATCTCAATCACAGAAACTTTCTCTTTTATAAATGGTACCTTTATTTCTCTATCGTCTTTTGTCATTTTTAACTCTTCAAGTTTAAAATCTATACTTGCTTCATATTCATGTAGGAAGTCACATCCTATAATTATATCACAAATCAGATGGTTTACAATTAGAAACATAACCTCAAAATTCTCTCCGCCGATAAGTATGTTAAGTAGAGCTTGTGTTTTTATAACCTGTGTCGTTCTTCCGATTGCAACACGACAAACTAAATTACTAGTGGGAAGAGCCATAATTTTGTTACCTTCATTAATCAAATTTATGTAAAATTTCTGTGAGCAAATTGAAGCTGATGAACCAGAATCTATAGTTGCAATGATTTCTTTCTTCGCAATTTCCATCCTAACATGAGGTGACTCGAAATTTTCCCCCTTATCTTTTGTTGCTGCAATCTTATTACGGGGTGTGTGTGTGTAGGCATATTATTTGTATTGGTAATGGATACTGAATTATTAAAGACGTCCTGAGAACCTACTACACAGGAGTCTATTGACAGTTTTCCTGGTTACTTCCATGTTCACGTACGGGACTGCCATTCCTAACAGGAGCTAAATCTATCTCATTTTCGCTACCATTGTTTTGAGTTCCCCTTCCTCGAGTTCGAAATCCTCGATTTCTGAAATTATGTCCCCTTGGCACATAATTTTCTTGCCGTTCCTCAGATCTTTCCCGGTTATTGTTTTCCCTCCAGTGAGTGAAATTTCCCCTTTGTCTAATGTACCGCCTTCCATAATTTTGCCCTCTTTCCGGCAATCTTTCTGTCCTGACATAATTTATTTGTTCCTGTCGGCCTGGTCTCCCCTCTATCCTTGATCTTTCAAATTGTGGAACGTATGATTGATACCGTTGTCTGGTATTATTCTCGTGACGCCTGTCTTGTCCTCTACTTTGCTGATAACTACCTTGGTAATTTCGTCTATCTCGCACATCTAAAAATCTATGCTCCCGCTCTCGAGATATATCTTCTTCCTGTTGTTCCAAAGCTGTCATTAATTCTATCATCTCATAGATGCTACGTGGTTTTGCAATTAATAAGTAATTTTGTATCCTTGAAGGATAATGCCTTGTGAGCAAACTCACAAAATCTTCCTCATTGATTGGAGGTGACAAGTTCCTAACCTGACTTGCATGTTTCAGTAAGTAATCAGTCATTGATATTCCCTCTCGTGGATCAAATTGACCATGACTAAGCATTGCTCGAATTCTGTGCTGTACCGTAACATTCCAAAATCTGTTCATGAATAGCCTCTTAAAGGATTCATATGATATTTCACCCCCTGATACCATTTGTAACCAATCTAAAGTTTTCTGGTCCAAACATCTTTTGACAACTATCATTTTTAATGCTTCAGGTATCTTTTTAATTTGAAAATACTCTGATAATTCTGCAATAAACTGTACTGGACTGGAGTTTTCATTAAATTTTGGAAGTGGAAAATCACTTAAGATATGATTGTAATTTTGCAAATTTCCTACTCCCATATTTAAATTCTCTAGTGTTACATGTGCACTCCGAGTTTCAGCATTAGCTATGGATGAAGCCGCCGCATCACTCACATTATTTGTCATACCTGATGAACTACCTCTATCATTATTTTGTACATCAGATACATTCACATCACATATATTTACCCTTGAATTCAATTCTAACCTATTTACAGTACCTTGCAGACTTTCTATTGTCTGTTCCAATTTTCTATTATTCTCAATTTGAACAGCTTGGTGTTTGTTAATTTCAGAGGTTAGCTTTTGATTCAAATCTTTAGACAAATCTTTAACTTCTTCAGACAATTTATTTCTCTGTGTTTCTGACTCCTTCTGAATTTCAGATATTTCCCCTCTGAAATTAACTTGCATCTGTATTAAATCTGCATTTGTAGCCTCCATCATCTCTTTTAACTCACTTGAAATGCTACTCATTCGGCTACCTAACTCTGTATAGTTTACATTAACATTTTCAAACTTAGTATTAACCTCACTTCTTTGGTTAGATATTTCCCTGCTCATGTCCAACATTTTCTTTGAAACTTCACCTATTTCATTTGCTATCATTTCCTGATTTTCATTTTTTATTCTCATCATACTACTATTTAGCTCCATGAATTTCTTTACAATTTCTTCCCTGTTTTGTTCTAAGCTCTTACCAATATCTTCCCTCAGTTCCCTATTATTCTTTTGCATATCATCCCTGTTTTGATCCATTTTCTTTTCTAATTTCTCATTATTCTTTTCCATACTCTGAGTTAATTTTTGTTCTAATTTCTCATTATTCTGAGTTAGTGTTTCTAATTTCTCATTAGTCTTACCAATATCTTCCCTTAATTCCCTATGACTCTTTTGCATATCTCCTCCGTTTTGATCTAATTTTTCACCAAAATTTCTCAACATTTCCATAATCATACTAGCATCAAAATTAACATTTCCTGCTATTCTATTCTGACTTTCTGCACTAACATTTTCTCCCTCAAATCCTACATTGTTTGAGCTATTTTCTGTAACCTGTATTGAATTACAGCTAACTGTTACATTATCTCCCTTCATAATTATTTCTTCAGTATTATTAGTAGCCATTGTTCTCTTAATTCTACCACTCCTCAAGTACATTTGATTGTTACAATTTTTTTAAAAAAATTACTATACTATGACCTTTGTGATGCTGTCTGTTGCTGTTGCTTTGATGTCCAGCTTCCTGCCCCTCTCTCCTAGATTATATGTTGCTTCTGCGTCGTATTATGATGAATCTACATCATCTTGGTGTCCTATAGTTGAATTCCCCTGTTACCTTTTAATCTCGGAATTATGATGTCCACTCATCCGCGTCGTCTGTCGTCCCTGTAGTTGTTTCTGGAATCTGCGTCTTGTAGTTCAGTTCACTGCTCCATTCGTTCCACGTCCTGGTTCCTTCGCCCCTTCCTGGTTATTCTGCTCCTTTCCTGGTCATTCTTCTCCTTTCCTGGTCATCGTGCCCCACGTTCTGGGTGCCAATTTGATGTGGTATACTTGTAATCTTATTTATTTTGTTGAGCCCCACGTTTTGGAAGCCAATTTTGCGGTGGTATTGCTTATAATGTTTGTGTATGTGTGTTTACTCAACGCGGTGAAGCCATTTTGTGACGTGATTCTTTGTTAGGTTTGTAGCTCCAACTGGTGTTAGCAATTTGCGGTAGTATTAGTGTTTGTTTGAAAGAACGCTACTGTTATTTTATTTAATTTTGGTTTACTGTCCTCCGGCTAGCTATGATCTTTTTGGTCGAGCACATCTCTTTATACAGGTTGTGTAAACGGAAAGGAGTCTATTATCCAAAGATAACACTGATGAAAGAATTTGTTTTACACTTTTTATTGTCGAACACATTCACTATCACAATTTACACATTAATCTTGACACTCGCCAAACTGAAACTGTTATAATAACTTCTTACTGATCACTTTTAATTCACGTACTTCAACCTTTTGTATAATTAACTTTACAACACTTGAGAATTTTCCTAACTCTGCTACGCGTAACTTGCGAATCGATAGCCGACGTGTACTTTACAAATATTTTCTGCTGAACTGACGGACTGAAGGCGACGTGTATCATACAAATATTTTAGACGAACTGACGGGGTCTATTTTTTGGGGGGGGGGGAAACTGGAGTAAAGGATTGAAGGAAAAACAAGAGTATGTATATAGGCGTAGAAAGGAAAAAGGAGGAGGAAAAGAAGGATGTGATGCTGTGATGGCACAATTTATTTGGGGCATCGTGGTGAACATGATGGCTGGTACCGCCGAAGCAAACCCGCTGTTTGTGGGTGACTACTAAGTTGGCGGATTTCTCCGCTGTGGAGGTCAGGTATCTGCCATTGCGATAGCCCTGACAGGGACCTGTAACGGTGGCGAATTAATAGGAGATGCAGGCTCCATTCCCGGGCCTGTTACCTTCGGGAATTGGCACTTTGTTGAGGATGATATTCTGGATGAGGTGGTTGACGCTGCACGGCATGCCGAAGCAGTCTGCTAAGGCGAAGCCGATTCAGGAGGGTAAGCCGGTTATCATCGGAGCCGTATTCGTCTTCGAGATGGTGCTTGATGTCGTTCAAGAGTGCGCATTTGGCGTTTATTTGCTGTAGGCACTCTTGCTGTTCCTTGAAGTGGCTGTTGATGTTGCTGAGGATGTGGTTCTTCGTTACGTCGAGGGATTTGTCAGTGCGTTCGGTGTCTCCATTAAACTGCACACTGAGATGCTCTTCCAGAGAGCTGATCCTGCCAGCTAGGTTTAACACCTCAGCATGGAGGTCCTGGATGGCATCGAGGATGGGTTGGTTCGAAGCTGTTATCTGTGCTTGGATCTGTGATGAGTCGCATGATGAAGTGATGGTCTGCGTCGTAGGTGTGAAGCTCTGCGGTGTCTCTGAGAGGTGCGGCGTGGCTCTACAAGGATAGAGTGGGCAGACGGCCTGGCCAGTGTAGTGCCCCTTGCCTCCACAGGAGGCGCAGAAGCGGCGGCGGTGTGTCAGGTCGTGTGCCCTGCAGTCGGAGGTGAGTGTTCCATTGCCACAGTAGTGGCAACGGGGTGCGGCGTCACATGACGCGGCGGTATGCCCGTACAGGCAGCAGCGTCGGCACGGAGTTGGACGCACACTGCGACTGGCCTCGAGCGACAGTGTTTGCCCTAACAAGGGCAGTCCTGCGCCGAGGGCCAGTGAGTATTCGCCCTCGTCCAAGAAGGTGAGTCGGACTAGCGGTGTAGGACCCCTGTCATTGCGAATGCGAGACGCCTTGGCCGCAGACGGCCAGAAGCGTTGAGCGGCGGTGAGTAGTAGCACGTCAGGGAGCTGTCGGTGGACTCCCCGGACGACTGCGGAGTAGCGTGCGGGCACGCTGGTCAGCGGTGTGTGGTCGGCTGTGCTGGCTGGAGAGATGGCGCTGGGCGCTTCAATTGGCGGCGGCGGCGGAGAGGCTGGAAGCTTTTCATCGTTGGCGGCGGAGCTAGTAGTGGCTTCCTCACGAGGAGGCTTGGAGGCTGCGGCGGTCTTCTTCCTACCCATCCTGACTCGACGAGAGCTGGAAGCGAAGTCGGGGTCTATCTCTAACCTAGCCCTTTTTATACTCCTACACCCCGATATGCCTAAAGATTATAACTGAGCTGCAATTGGCTAATAAAACGCGCCAACATTAGCGTCTATTTTTATATCCAATGAAAATTATGAATACATATGCTCTAGGTATAATGTTCCAGCAAATTCTAAGGAAAAACGCGCCAACATTACGTAACTTCCTCGTCTCCAATAATGATAAACAGCTCACCCCCTCGCTGCATTATTGCACGCTATTATTGTCAGTTTCAGTAAGGCCGTATAAACTTACTTCTCAACAATAATTACAATAAACAAAACATCTCAAATCAATGTCACACAAAAATGCATATTCATAATATAATCATTCTTTACATTTAAATAATTTGTGATACAAATTACTGCATCACTAACGATTTTGATTAAAACGCCATATGTTTAAGACATTGCCAGATTAGTAAAATGCATATCTTCAATTTTCTTCTTGCGACGTCCTTTTCATTGTGAAAAAAATCTCATGTGTTACACTCACATGACTTTCTCTACTCTTGTACAAACTATTTTAACAAACGCTTATTCTCCATATGCTTCATGTTAATCTTATTGCTAATTTTCTTGTAGGTGCAAGGGGAATATGGTAGGCTTTAAGCGAAAGTCAAATGTTTTAAGAGCTGGTTGCTGTGTGGCATATTCCATTCTCTTTGCATTACCAGGACAAAAAAAATGAACAACGAATTCCCATTTGAGAAAAAGTATAAGTATTGGAAAATATAAGGCAATAACAAGCAATATCTCGAAAATAGTTCACTCAACTAAAAAAATGTATGACATAAATTGTGTATTTTAACGCGATCTACACTTTTGTGTAGTAAAATTTCGTCTATCTCTTAATGGTTTACCAGTTATGCAAAAGTCATTCACAATGAAGAATACTTTTGGAGACATTCCCAGAAAATTCGAGATATACATTTCATTTGTCATGAAAATATCTTAAACATATGATATTTTAATCAAAATCATTACAGCCATTTTTGGGAAAATTAAAATTTTCGAAAAATGTTCCATGTAGAGGGTAATCTGGGGTGGGGGGATTTTCTTGAAAACCTTCGTGTCGCATTTCTGGAAGATACTGAACCTAAATGCCAAATTTGGTGTTTATCTGACTGTTCGTTTCTGAGTTATGCTGTTCACAGACAGACAGACAGACAGACACACACACACAGACACACACACGGACATGTTTCCAAAAATGTTTTTTTTTGGATTCAGGGGGTCTCAAAACATGTATTTCCGGTGAAATCTCGGTATCGAATTTTTGGGTGGAATACAATACTTCCCCTTCTTACTATACGTAGTAGCTGTTATAGCTGTTAAACTACAAAAGAGACAAAACCTTATTCCACGAATGTTAAAAAGCACAATTTATGTAAAATAGGTGTTTGTAGCATTAACCATCTCCAACATATTCATTGCTGTTGGTGTTTTCAATGCTTTATCATGCATTTTTACTTTCTCTACTACAAATAGTAAGTAGGGGAAGTATTGTATTCCACCCAAAAATTCCAAACTGAGATTTCATCGGAAATATGTTTTTTGAGACCCCATGAATCCAAAAAAAGCATTTTTGGAAACATGTCCGTGTGTGTGTGTGTGTTTGTGTGTGTCTGTGAAATTTCACTATACAAAAAATGTAGGTCGCGTTAAAATACACAATTTATGTCATATACATGTTTTTTTGTTGGGTGAACCATTATCGAGATATTGCTTGTTATTCCCTTAAATTTTCCAATACTTATACTTTTTCTCCAATTCGTTATTCATTTTTTTTGTCCTGGTAATGAAAAGAGAATGGAATACTCCACATAGCAACCAGGTCTTAAAATATTTGACTATCGCTTAAAGCCTAGCAATTCCCTTTGCGTCTACAAGAAAATTAGCAATAAGATTAACATCTCGATGTCTCGATTAACATGAAGCATATGGGGAATAAGCGTTTGTAAAAATAGTTTGAGAAAGAGAAGAGAAAGTCATGTGAGTGTAACACATCAGATTTTTTTAAGTGCTACGTCGTCATTCTTTTGTTTCTGGCTCGTGCAAAGGGTATGAAATTTCCAAGTCCGCCTATAAAACATTTGACTTCTGTTCAGCCCCCTGTTTTCCAACGACAAAATTTGTAACGAAACCCTTTCTGTAAACGTATCTTGATCAACATGAAGTAGATAGCAGAATAAGCTTTTGTAAGAATAATTTGCTGAAGAGATTAAAATAAACGATAGTGGGTATATCAACTCAAGTGTCAATAACAAGTAATGGTTTAGATTATGTTGCACGCACGCACATACACACATACACAACGCACTCGCATACCATTCTCTGAAATATTTTCCCCCTTTTTACTTTCTCTACTACGTAGAGTAAGTAAGTATTGTATTCCACCCAAAAATTCGATACCGAGATTTCACCGGAAATATACGTTTTGAGAATCCCTGAATCCAAAAAAAGCATTTTTGGAAACATGTCCGTGTGTGTGTCTGTGTGTGTCTCTTTGAACAGCATAACTCAGAAACGAACAGACGGATAAACACCAAACTTGGTATTTAGGTTCAGTATCTTCCAGAGATGCGACACGAAGGTTTTCAAGAAATTCCCTCCACCCCAGATTACCTTTTACATGGAACATTTTTCGAAAGTTTTAATTTTCTCAAAAATGGCTCTAACGATTTTGATTAAAATATATGTTTAAGAATATATTCATGACAATTGAAATGTATATCTTGAATTTTCTGGGAATGTGTCCAAAAGTATTCTTCATTGTGAACGATTTTTGCATTACTGGTAAACCATAAGAGATGGACAAAATTTTACTACACAAAAATGTAGATCGCGTTAAAATACACAATTTATGTCATATACATTTTTGTTGTTGAGTGACCCATTTTCCAGATATTGCTTGTTATTCCCTAAAAATTTTCAATACTTATTTTCTCAAATGGGAATTCGTTATTAATTTTTTTTTGTCTTGGATATGCAAAGAGTATTAATCTGTGGCAAAGAGAATGGTGCTGCACCTAGCAACCAGCTATTAGGAGATATGTCTATACTTAAAGGCTACTGTATTTCTATATTGCCCTTGCAAATACAAAACAAGGGGAACATAGTAGGCCTTAAACGTAGACAAATATTTTTAGAACTGGTCGCTGTGTGTAAAATATAATTCTCTTTGCATGTCAAAAGATCGTTTCTGCAAGTGTTTATCTCGATTAATATGAAATAGATGGAGAATAAAAGTTTGTAAAAATAGTTTGTACAAGAGTAGAGAAAGTCATGTGAGTGTAACACATCAGATTTTTCTCTTTTTGTTTTATTTGTATTCCGGTAGCCTCAAAATGCGTTTCCGGTAAAATCTCCATATTGAAATTTTGGGGGAAAATATAATTACTATTCCTCCACTTCTCATCATATGTAGAGAAAGCAAAAACACAAATTACGACACCTTATTCCCTCTATCATCATCATTATCTGCTTCAGGTATTAAGTCTGTTGATCTGTTTCGTTTTTAAGAGAACTTGATTTTCATCTAGTGGAGCATCTACCTTTACTTAGGTTATCTCTTACTTCTGAGTTCCTTTTCTTATTCAAGATAGTGTAGTCTGCCGACGGTCTAAGGCATCTGGAGTAGCTGTTATAATTCTTTTCCTATCTGTCCGGTTCACGCTCATATGTTATTAATAGAACTGCCATTACTTTGTAAAATTTGAGCTGCTTTCCTTTATTGATATTTAAATGATGCAAAAGTGTATAATCAGTTGATTACGTAGTAAGGAAAACTGTAGATTCGCTTACATCGTGAAAGGAACTGGGAAATTAGGGGAGCTGAACTTGTATACCTACCTAATGCTTGAAGAGGTATTTAGTTGCGTGCGGTTGGCGAAGTAATAGGAGCAAAACAAGCCCGTTTGGGGAAGCTTTAGGATCATTTCGGTTAAAGTAAGGACGGCACAAGAGCAATTAAGAAGACTCAGGGCGTATTAAGCCGGTTTTAAGGCTATGCTATGTAGACCAAACATTGGCAATGCAAGAAACATGTAGCAGAGGTTATAGTCTTGGGCAAATAGAGAAGTGAGGACGCAAGAACCAGGTGAAGGGTGCACTACTATGTAATGATCTCATACAGAGTGTTTCAAACATTTGTAGCCAACCATAATTGCAGAACTATCCCGAACTTGTAAGTAGGTACATTATCTAGATGCTATGCAATATGTTATCAATCTATTTTCATTCGCATCAACGTACAGACGAAAAGGTAATTAATTAACCTTTCACTTACTGACGGCTGAATTTTATAAAATGTGCTAAAACGCCCAATATACAGAAGTAAAAATAATTGGTCGTAAATATTATAGTGTTTTTCTGTACAGTGAACTTAGATCCGATTAATAAATAATGTGTTAATAATTTGTAATACACTAGCTGTCTTACCAGAAATTGCATTCATATATTCTGCAAATAACGGATTGAAATTATGGAAAGGGGCAATTTTTGAAAGTGGTGAATATCCCATAGCTTGCGCTTGTACCGTAAATCTAAGTCTCCATAGTTTTGTCCTGATTGGAAATTGTGTCAATTTGTACATAAGCGACTGAAAAATGAGTAGGTGTAATTTTTTTAAGTTGTATGCTATCCTATAATTTTTACCAAACTTGTGCCCTGCTTGATCAAGTTAGTACAGTTTTGGCTACAAGGTATTGGAAATAAAGTTGTAAGATAATAATGGCTTTTGCTTCTATTGTATAATTGTACAATATTTTGACCACTTGATTTAAACAGTGCAGATTTCTATACTGGAGGTTTAAATTATACGGGTAGTTTTTGAGAATTGTAAGGTAGCTTAATCCTATAGTATGAGCGTAGTACACAGTTTAAGGCCAAATAATGTTAATTTGCATATTGCAGGTTGAAAATAAGAAATTATTGTAAGGATAGCGAAAGTTTTTGAACGTTGTAGGATAGTTTATTATTTTTTTTTTCAGATTCCAAAACCCAAATGTAGGACCAAGTTCTGACAAAATTGAGCACTATTTATATTTTGAGCCTAATAATTAAAACAAAGTAATTTCTGATTGAACACTGCTTTATTGTTTTTCAAAATATTCTCCTTTATGATCAATACACTTTTGCATCCGTTTGAACCATTTGTCAAAGCATTTATTCCAGTCTTCTTGAGACACCTCCAAAACATGGTTTTTGAAGGCATCAACGGCTTCTTCTGCCAACGAAAATCGTTGTCCACGCAATTTATTCTTGATGTTCGGGAACAAAAAGAAGCCATTGGGTGCCAAATCAGGTCTGTATGGCGAATGAACCATCAATTCAATTTTTTGATCCTTCAAATACCCTGTTGTTAGACGAGATATGTGTGCGCTCACATTGTCTTGATGAAGAATGATCCTACGGTTCTTGTTGGTTTTCCTTACTTCATCGAAGACTTCCGGCAAAAAAATGACCGTTTTACGTTCCTCTAAAGGCACTGTTGCCACATGGCCAGTTTTACTGTAAAAGCAGGCGACCATTTGCTTCGAAGTGCTTCGAGTGCGAACAACTTTTGGATTTGCTTCATCTTGAAACACCCATACAGTCGATTGCTGTTTACGTTCCGGTTCATACGCATAGATCCATGATTCGTCACCTGTTACAATCTTATGTACGTCTTTTGAGGCACCGCCATTGCATTTCTTGAGCATTTTTGTGCACCAATCGACACGAGCATCTTTTTGAGATTGCGTCAAATTATGTGGGATCCAACGAGAGCAAACCTTTTTCACGGCTAAATAATCATGCATTATTTTATATATGCTGTGGAACTGATGCCTGGGGTTGCCCCAATCTCACAATATGTCGCATGACGATCTTTCGTTATTAGTTTTTGCACAGCATCAATGTTTTCTGGCACAACAACTGATTTTGGACGACCTTCACGAACATCATTGAGCGAACGGCGGCCACGATTAAATTCGTTATACCAGCGTTTTACAGTGTCAAAGGATGTAGCTTCGTCGCCAAATGTGGAAGTTAGTTGATCGATGCACTCTTGTCTTGATAATCCACGTCAAAAGTCGTAATAAATCATTGCACGAACATTTTCACGAGTTAATTCCATGTTTTTGTTGACACACAAGTTTCAAGTTAGTGTAAACAAAACAAATGACGCTGTATTGACAAAATGTTTGAAGTAGATTATGATAAAAATGTCAAACTTTCCATTGGAAACGTCAGATGGCACCTACAACATTTACGGTTGCCAAGGCTCAAAATATAACTAGTGTCCTTCGTAGCTAGAGTTTTTGAACGTTGTAGGATAGTTTATTATTTTTTAAAGATTCCAAAAACCAAATGTAGAGGACCAAGTTCTGACAAAATTATACCAAAAATGCTCATTGAAAACAAAATTCAGCGAAATCGGGGAGGAAATGTGGTAATATTAACACCATATACAGCTACTCCCTTCAGTAACTAACTTTTTAAAACGTTTTAAGGCTCCCCATTTACTCCGTTGGGCTTGAAATCATTAAAAGTCTACCATAGTTACAATAAAGTGCCAAAAATAACCTCTGATATTCATATTCAACAAAATGAGATTGAAATTGGTTGACATGAATATGGAAAATCACTCTACATCCTCTCTCCAGTTTAAACATTTTGGAAACATTCCCCAAAATGCTGTCGCTGTTCAGTTGTTTCTCGCGATGTAATGCAAAGACTATCGCATTTTAAGTCCAGCATAAAGCATCCCACTTTCAAACATCTGGCTGTTGAATCGGTTTCCTCTACCCCATTGTAGAGTACCTATAAACGAAATATGTAATGAAAATATTTCTGCAAATATTTCTGGATTAACATGATGTAGATAGAAAAATAAGCTTACGTAAGAATAGTTTGTAGAAACTACATGAAAATAAAGGAAAAGTGTAGAGAAAAGAAGTTGAATGTAACGCATCCGAGATTTCAAACGTATTATTACTTTCTCTACCACGCACCCAGTAAGTAGAGGAAGTATTGCATTTCACCGGAACTTCGATACCGTGATTTCACTGAAAATATATGTTTTGAGGTCCCTTAACACACACAAAGCATTTTTTAGAAATTATGCATGTGTGTGCGCGCGTGTGCGTGCGTGCATCTTTCGGTCTGTCTGTGTGTTCCTCTGTAAACAGCATAACTTAAAAACGGAAAGCCGGTTAAATACCAAACTTAATTTTTCAAGGATACGACATGAAGCTATTGAAGAAAAATCCCACTTTCACCTAGCTCTTACATGGAAAACTTTCCCTTATATGTAATTTTCCCATAAACGGTTTTAACGATTTTGATTAAAATGTCAAATGTTTAATATAAATAAAAGGCATATCTTAAATTTTCTGTGAACAGCCCTTGAAATATTCTTTATTTCGTTAAATTTTGTAACATTTTGAAATACAAGGAAACCTTAAAAGACAGGCAAAATCTCACTGCAGACGGCCTATGTAGTCGAGTGGTTAGTGTTCTGGCTCTTAAACCAGCGGTCCCAGGTTTGATTCTCTGCTGGGGTGTGGGAATGTATTCTTTAACTAGGATCATTCGCCCCTTCTCAATTCTGAAAATATGAATCTGGGAGGAGTGTGAGCATGTTTCATAATAAGTTAATGAAATCAACTTAAAACAAAATTGATGTGATATATTCACATGACTTTCTCTACCCTTTATCGTTTATTAGTGGATATACAAATTATACTCACTTAAGCTTATTACTTTCTCTACTACATATAGTAAGTAGGGGAAGTATTGTATTCCACCCAAAAATTCGATACCAAGATTTCACCGTAAATACATGTTTTGAGACCCCCTGAATCCAAAAAAAGCATTTTTGGAAACATGTCCGTGTGTGTGTCTGTGTGTCTGTGAACAGCATAACTTAGAAACGAGCAGTCGGATAAGCACCAAACTTGGTATGTAGGTTCAGTATCTTCCAGAGATGTGACACAAAGGTTTTCAAGAAAATCCCCCTATCCCAGATTACCCTTTACATGGAACATTTGAAAATTTTAATTTTCTTAAAAATGGCTCTAATGATTTTGATTAAAATATCATGTATTTAAGATACTTTCATGGCAAATAAAATGTATATCTTATTTTCTGCTAATGTCTCAAAAAGTATTCTTCATTGTGAACGACTTTTGCATAATTGGTAAACCATAAGAGATAGACAAAATTTTACTATACAAAAAATGTAGATCGCGTTAAAATACACAATTTATGTCATATACATTTATTTTGTTTAGTGAACCGTTTTGGATATATTGCTTGTTATTCCCTTAAATTTTCGAACACTTATACTTTTTCTCAAATGGAAATTCGTTACTCATTTTTTTGTCCTGGTAATGCAAAGAGAATGGAATACTCCACATAGCAACCAGCTCTTAAAATATTTGACTGTCGCTTAAAGCCTACCAATTCCCCTTGCATCTACAAGAAAATTAGCAATAAGATTAGTATCTCGATTAACATGAAGCATATGGAGAATAAGCGTTTGTAAAAATAGTTTGTACAAGAGTAGAGAAAGTCATGCGAGCGTAACACATCAGATTTTTTATATTATGGTTTTTTTCACATATGCTGGTTTAGTATTCAAACGAGTGATTAGGAATTTCTTTTCTATAATTCTGGTATATGCATTAGCACTTTTCTTAGTTTACCAGTGCATCACTGTACTCGACAAATAAAATTTGAGTCTCATTTTATATACTTTTATTCTTATTTTTCTATCTAACCCATATAAATCTTTGCAGAAATAGCTACATTACACTTTCGTTGTAGATACAAAAGAGAACAGCGATAGTCAAATGTTTAAGAACTGGACGCTATATGCTAGCCTTATAAGTCCATACCGTTTCCATGCAATCGCGAGAAACAGCTGAATGTTGAAAGGACTTTAAGAGAATGGCCAAGAAATGAACAATTCGTACCTTTAATAACGGATATCTCAGAAACAGCTTATACCACAAAAACTTATTTTAAATAAATTGTGTTGTTTAAAGAGATATACGTTTTTTGTGTAGTATGTTTTCATGTGCTTAACGTTTACCAGTTATAGATCAAAATTTCTTCCCAAATGAAGTGGACTTCACAGGTTATTCCCAGAAAATTCAAAATATAAATTGTATTTGTCAGGTTACATATCTTTAATATATGGTATTTAAACCAAAATCGTTAGAGCCATGTTTTAGAAAATCAACATTTTCGAAAAATGTTCCATGTAGAGGGTAGTCTGGAATGGGGAGATTTTGTTGAAAATATTTGCGTGGCATCTTTGAAGGTACTGAACCTAAATACCAAGTTTGGTGTAGATCCGATTTTTCGTTTTTGGGTTATGCTGCTCACAGACACTCACACACTGACCTATTTTTAAAATGCTTTTTTCTTATTCAAGGGCCTCAAAACATGTATTTCCGGTGAAATCTCGGTATCGAATTTTTGGGTGGAATACCATACTTCCTTTACTTACTATACGTAGTAGAGAAAGTAAAAATACATTGAGTTCAACGAGAACACCGTCAGTTGTTTCTGATATAACAATGGAAGTTAAAGAGGCTGTATAAATGAGATAGTTAAAACACTATTATGGAAATAAAAAACTAAAATATACAATTTGTATCGAATAAACGTTTTCGTGTGTTAACAGTTTTCGAAATCTTCTATGCTAAGCATTATCTAACGGACTTGCTTGAAAGTTTGATTTCTTATTCTCCCCCCCCCTTTTCTTTCAATACTGTTTACCATGAATTAAAAAAAATGAATACTACTATTTTCGCATGTATAGCTAAGCACATATTACTTAATTTGAAATCATTTCTAATCAAAAATATATTATAACTTAACGTGGATCACTTGTTAGGTGTATACGGTATTATATAACACACATATGTGAATTTGTCGTTGCTAGAGAAAGGTATCAGATGGGTTATTTTATTAAAAACCTAGAAAAAACAGTTTTATCACGCAATTTAAGAATACTGCATAAAGAGGTGAAGAGAGACAGGCAGAGTGTGACAGGTGAGTGTTAGGGGGAGGGAGTTTGAGAGAAAGAGTAGAGAGATGGAAAAGAAACGAGAAAGAATATTATAGTGAAGGAAAGGGCATTAGGGAGTCAGAGAGGGGAAGAGGGTGATAGGGTGAGCGAGGAAGAGAGTGGAAGAGGTAGAGTGCGAGAGAGAGGAAGAAATACAGTAAAAGGGGTAAGTGATAGAGTAGAAGGAGATAAAAGGGAAAGAGGGTGGAAGAGAGACAAGAACAAGTGGGCATCGGCGTTCAGATGTTTCTATCTGGAACCATTAAGGACCCATGCTTGCGTACTTCGTCGCCCGGATCTGATCTCCCAGGACTCACGTTAGAAGCAAAAAGAAAAAAAGGGTCTCTCTGACCTGTTGGTGGTACTCTGCCCCGGTTTCGGCGCTCTCTCCCTCCTTGTACTCTGCTAGTATAATATGTATGAAGGAATTGTGAAGGTTTTCCAAAGATATTAGAGAATATAAAGTCCATTTCATTGCATTGGATTCCTTACGCTTTGAAATTTAGATATCTGCTGCTTTTTAGAGCTCGCATTAAATGCAAAGTATGAAATGTTATAAATTCTAGCCCTATTCATGAGTATACGCTTGCGTTTATGGCTACGATCGAGCTGTGAATCTCATTGATTCAAATGGGCATGCACGTTTGGTCCACGTTTCAGGTCGGCTGTTTGTAGACGCGTTTCCGTTGTTTCAGCAGAATGCGGTGTCATCAATGCAAACGTGAGAGGAAAGCAGAACAAATTGTTTTGTTGACACTTGACAGTCGGTGAAGGGCGAAGTGTAACGGGGTTCCGCCTGTGTCCAGTAACTGTCGAGGACTGTACAAGAGTGGGTGGGAGGCGTGGAATGGTTAACATGGGTTCGCAGCCAGGCGGTGAAGTGGTTCTTGTGACAGGTAGGTCATTTATATTCTTTAACCATATTCTGCCACTTCTATCTAACAGCTGGGCCTAGATTTCTAGCCTTTTTTCATGATTTACGCTGATGGTTAAAGGTGGTGAGCACATTTGCTTAAATGTTACTGCGGTTTTGAGAAAAGGTTGTTGCGCTGTACCTATTTCTGTATTACTGATCTGCTGAACATCAATAAGGGATTTTATTATTAGAACCTTGTTTGTCATTTGTAACGAAGTTCCTTCGAAGCTCGTTTAGACTTTAGTGTAGTTATTCCACGATATATTTAAGTGAACGTGGGAGCAAAATGAGTTAAACATAATTGAACTGATTTAAAGTGGGTTTGTTTCCAGATAATTCTTTTCTATCTGAGTTTCATGGACTTATTACTTTCTCTACTACGTATAGTAAGCAGGGGAAGTATTGCATTCCAGGCAAAAATTCGATATCGAGATTTCACCGGAAATACATGTTTTGAGGCCCCCTGAATACAAAAAAAAACATTTTTGGAAACATGTCCGCGCGCGCGCGCGCGTGTGTGTGTGTTGTGTGTGTGTCTGTGAACAGCATAACTCAGAAACTAACAGTCGGAACGACTGGTATTTAGGTTCAGTATCTTCCAGAGATGCGACACGAAGGTTTTCAAGAAAATCCGCCCACCCTAGATTACCCTTTACATGGAACATTTTTCGAAAATTTTAATTTTCTCAAAAATGGCTCTAACGATTTTGATTAAAATATCATATGTATAAGATATACATATTGGTAGGCTTTAAGATAGTCAAATATTTTAAGAGCTGGTTGCTATGTGGAGTATTCCATTCTCTTTGCATTACCAGGACAAAAAAAATGAATAACGAATTTCTATTTGAGAAAAAGTATAAGTATTGGAAAATTTAAGGGAATAACAAGCAATATCTCGAAAATGGTCCACTCAAAAAAAAATGTATATGACATAAATTATGTATTTTAACGCGATCTACATTTTTTGTGTAGTAAAATTTTGTCTATCTCTTATGGTTTACCAGTTATGCAAAAGTCGTTCACAATGAAGAATACCTTTGGAGACATTCCCAGAATATTCAAGATATACATTTTATTTGCCATAAAAGTATCTTAAATATATGATATTTTAATCAAAATCGTTAGAGCCATTTTTGAGAAAATTAAAATGTTCGAAAAATGTTCCATGTAAAGGGTAATCTGGGGTGAAGGGATTTTCTTGAAAACCTTCGTGTCGCATCTCTGGAAGATACTGAACCTAAATACCAAGTTTGGTGTTTATCCGACTGTTCGTTTCTGAGTTATGCTGTTCACAGATACACACACGGACGTTTCCAAAAATACTTTTTTGGATTCAGGAGGCCTCAAAACATATATTTCCGGTGAAATCTCGGTATCGAATTTTTGGGTGGAATACAATACTTCCCCTACTTACTATACGTAGTAGAGAAAGTAAAAATACAGTATTCATTTGTGGTTTCAGTTTTATGCAGTTCTAAGATATCGCAACAGTAGTGTAACAATATACCTAATTATGCATGGCTTGTATAGAACTTAAGTTTCTCGTATATATTCCATAGAGATAAAGTTAAAGGTTTAATCGTTGTCATTTAGCACAATATTCATCTACTTATGTATGCGTAGAACACTAGTTTTGCAATTCAAATAAACTCAGAGAATTTCCATGTTCACTGCTCATATGTGTCTCGGAAGCTACCTTTTGTCGTGTTCCATAATGTCCGGTTGAAATGCTGTATTTCAATCAAAATTACTAGAGTTGCTTTTCGAGCTGATGTGTTACATTCACATGAGTTTCCCTACCCTCTAGCGTTTATTAATGGGTACACAAACTATTATTACGAAAACTTCCTTTACTGCTATAGTAAGTAGGGGAAGTATTGTATTCCACCTAAAAATTTTATGTCGAGTGTTCTACGGAAATATATGTTTTGAGGTCCCCTGAAACCAAAAAAGGCATACTTAGAATGAGGTCCGTGTGTGTGTCTGTGAACAGCATAACTAAAAAACGAAAGGTAGGATAAATACAACTTCGTATTTAGGTTCAGTACCTTCCAAAGATGTGACACGAAGATTTTAAAGAACATTTCCCACCCCAAACTACCCTTTACATGAAACATTTTTCGAAATTTCTGTTTTTCTAACAGTGGCTCTAACGATTTTGATTACAATACCATATATTAAAAATATTTACATGAGAAATAAAATGTATATCTTGAATTCTTTGGAAGTAGCCTGTGAAATTATCTTCATTCGGAAGGAATTTTGTATAATCTTACAAGCTTTGCAAAATTAATGTGCAAAATAGATACAAAAACAAATTATGGTGATTGGAGAAGCTCATATAATTGCAACACATCACATTTTTCGGTGCCTACCTACTAAGGAGCACCAATAAGCTAAGCTTTGTTCACCTGTCCGTCCGTAGGCATGAAGTCGCTGCAGGTACGCAATTGTGAATTTATATGTAGAGTTTACTAAAAACTTATCACAAATTTAAAATTTGGCTGAAATTGGTGCAAAATTAAGGGCAGTTTAGGTGAAAAGTCTCCTAAAAATTTTAAATCATTAGACGAAACACTGCACGTATGCCGTTGCAAATTTATACACAAGAGTTTAAACATGTGTCGATATACTTCAAATTTATTTGAGATCGGAACAATATCAAGCATAGCTAAAGAGGGACTAAATGGCAAAAAGTGCCAAAAATGACATCTTTAGTTTTTTTGTGTGAATTTATATATCGAATTTTCTCTTTAATTTTATATTCAATTTATCGTTGTTGGCACAACAATTATATTTAAAACGTGTTTTTAAAAATGGTGCTACATCTGTCTTTCTGTTTTCTGAATTCTGCACCACTTCATAGAACAAATTACAACTCCTATATTCTTTAGAGCATAGGGATAGATTTTAGCTATCTTTTGGGGGAAGGTTCGCTCTATAAATTGGCATCACTTCTAAATATGACAGCGACCATATGTCCCAACAATGCGATTTTTTGTTTGATTGTAAATATGTATGCGTTTTTCCTTTATTTTTACGTTGGCCTGCTTTTTCTCTGAAACACACCTTCTGATATAACTGAGCTGTTTTTTCAGGAACTATTGGAGTTATCAGTAACAGAATTGAAGTGTTGCTTTTATCCCCCGTAAGGGGGGGGGTTGCGACCCCTTCAGCTGCCGTGGTGCGGGCGCTGCGGACCCTTAGCACTCGTGGTACTTCTGACGTTACCAGAAGTACGCTGGGCCGAACATCTGAGCCCCTCCCGAATGGGAGTTGTTCGGATTGGGTTGGACTCGGCGGGGCAGTGGTTCCCGATACCCATGGGTGATTGGGTACGCTTGGCTATGTTAATTCCACCCAGGCGGGGTTGTGAGACGCCTCGAGACTCTCCGGCACCAGCCATGAGGGATAGCTGGTAGACGGTAGCTAGAAACTGTCGGCCCCACCGAGGTTGTTCGGTAGTCTCCCCCAGTTAGGGTTCGCCCTGCTGGCCTGACGCGCGTAAGTGGCGTATCCACTTCCGTCCCTGCTTGGAAGGGTCGGTGCTGGAGCTTTCCGGCCCGATTTCGACCAGGCAGGGGGGGCGGTATATAAAATAGGCACCGCTCCTAATGGAAAGCCCCACGAGTTTACTCCTGGGTTTGCGAGGGTGTGGTCTCTGCGTTGGCAGACCCGGTCCCGTATTTAGATTGTTGCTTTTATCATATCATTTCATTTAGCTAAGATAGAAAATGTAATATAAGAAAACTACGGTTGGCGACAAGTCTTTAACTGTACAAGCCTTGTAATTTCCGGAAAAATCTCGATATTGACTCTGCGTCGAATACTATGCTTCTTCTACCTGGAGTAGGAGATAAAATAAAAATCTGATGGGTTACATTCATATTACTTTCTCTATTCTCCACCGCTTATTAGTGTGTACACATTTTATTCTTACGAATGCATATTTTCCTATCTACTTCATTTTAATAGAGATAAATCTTTTCGGAAATAGCTGCATTACACATTTCGTTATAGCTACAAAGGGAATAGTGATAGTCAAATGTTTAAGAACTGGAACGCTATATACTGGCTTTAAAATTCCACACTCTTTTAATGACATCGCGAGAAAAAATTGAAAATTGACATGACTTTAAAGGAATGACTAAGTATTGAACAATTGGAACCATTGATAACGGATATCTCGAAAATGACTGAAGCCTCAAAACGTTATTGGAAATAAATTATCTATTTTAAAGAGAACTAATTTTTTTGTAGTGCATTTTCGCCTATCGCAAGACGAAAACATACCAGTTATGCAAGATTATATAAATTGCCTTCCGAATGAAGAGGAGTTCACAAGCCGTTCTCAAAAAATTCAGGATAAACATTTTATTTGTCATGTAAACGTTTTAAGATATATTATTTTAATCAAAATCTTTAGAGCTATTTTTGAGAAAATTAAAAATTTCGATAAATATTCCATATAAAGGATGGTTTTGGAATAGAGGGTTTTCTTGAAAATCTTCGTGTCGCATCTTTGTGCGGTATGAATTTAAATACCAGTTTGGTATTTATCCGACATTTCATTTTTGAATTATGCTGTTCACAGACACACCCACCCACAGATAGACAGACAGACAGGCAGACACATACATACATACATACATACATACATACATACATACATACATACATACATACATACATACATACATACACATACATACATACATACATAAATACATACATACATACATACATACATACAGACCTTTTAAAAATGATTTTTTTTATTCAGGGGCCCCAAAATATATAATTCTGGTGAAATTTCTATATGGAATTTTTGGGGGAATGCAATACATGCAATGCATGTATGTGGTGGGGAAAGTAAAAATATAATGTAATAGCCACGTGGCTTTCTGTAAGATTAGTAATTCAATCTATGCTTTAGTATTCTACTAAGAACATATGAAATGATTGCTTGATCTACTTTGAGTTAATCGCGACAAATGCTTGCCTAGAAATATTTTCAAAATAGCTAGTATCGATTTGTTTATATGCCAGTTGCGGAAACATTGCTCAGCAGTTTATGTAATAAGTCGATTTTTGTTAATAATTAGTCTATGGAAAACAAGAAGAAGAAGAAAAGCACGTTTACAAACACACATGGCGCACCATGGTAGCTTCAGCCTGGGAAGCCTCAAACATACAAGGGATATTTCGGAAACGGCCACTGCTATTGTATTACAAACTTATTTGACATTAATTTATATAATTCTTTTTTATATTTTCTCTTAATGAGTTTTTAATATGCCTCTTATAATTTTTTATATTTTCTCTTAATGAGTTTTTAATATGCCTCTTATAATTTTCCAGTTATATAACGTTCAGCAATAACGAATAAGAATTCCAGGCTTTTGAAAGAAAATTGAAGACATACATTGCATTTGTCAGTATTTCAAGCATAATTATGTATTCAAAATTATTTGAATTAATAATTTGAGCATTATTGAGCTATTTTTGTAGGAAAGAAATTAAAAATTCGATAGGCACGCGCGCTCACACACATTCTAAAAATGTACTTCTTGTGGGTTCTAGGAAACTTGCATCAATGGCAAAATTACGTTGTATATCTAGCAGGAGAATTAGAAGTAAACCTTTGTGGATTCCATTCGCCCAGATATAACTGTGCGACGTTTACTTATGGGATACACTAACAAATAGGCTGTGTGCAAGTAACCCACACATATTAGATGAAATAAACGAGAGCATAAGAACTGAAATTGCGTTGATCAGTGCCGATGAATTTGTGAGGGCTAATAACAGTTTTATAATAAGATGTAAAATATGTGTGGACGCAGCTGCGAAGCATTTTCTGCACCTTTTGTGAGCACGATTAAGAACTTAGATTGCTTTTATAATCGTCCGCTTATGGACAGCGCTGCTGTGATGACCGGTTTCCGTAAACAGCATGGCGTATCAAAAACACCTCTGCATTAAGACATTAGTTGACTGAGTAAACTACACTAGTCTGCATTTTCAAACTTTCTGTCAGATGATTTCTTAAAAGTAGGTGTTCCTGAATCAAGTTTTTATGCTGATTCCAGAAATAACTTCCATTTTTTTCTATCACATCAGTTTTTTACACAAAATAAGTAATGTTTTGACAATTTTACTAATGAGCGTAGAAAAGTATTCAAATACCATTTCACACAAGGTAAGTTTTTATTCAAGAAACGTTTTAAGAATACTCTCAAGAACTCTCCTAATTTATTTCATGACTGCATTTTAACAAAACAAGAAGTCAAACTTTTCATTTAATTTTTTTCTCTTCTTTGACTTCCTTGCAGATCCTTGAAGATGACTGTCCCTCCTCAACATCCAACAGTAGTCGGCCATCATAGTTTCATTCCATCTCCCCTGGTACTTCCTCTCCATTTCCTTAATATCTTGGTGAAAACGTTCACCCTACTCTTCACTATAATGTCCCAGATTTTCTGGAAAGTAGTCGATATGTGACTGCGGAAAATGCACCTTTACACTCATGTTACAACTCATCTTCTTGAAATTTGCCAACATTGTTTCGACAATGGCCTTGTAATTAGGATCTTTGTTATTGCCTAAGAAGTATTCAGTAACTGATCGGAAGGCGGTCCATGCTTCTATTTCTCTCTCATTCATTGTCTTCTCAAAATCTTCATCCTTTATCAATTTCTTTATCTGAGGACCAACAAAAATTCCAGCCTTTAATTTGCCTTGTGTAATGAAGGGAAATTTCTTGGAAAGGTACTTGAATCAGTGTCCATTCTGTGGTAGAACCCTTACAAATTGCTTCATCAAGCCCAATTTTAAGTGTAGTGGCGGAAGCAATATCTTTATATCTCCATATTTTTGAAGTGAAAATGTGAAAAAACTGTACGTGATAGAAAAAAAACTAAAAGCAGTTCTGAAATCAGCATTAAAAAGTGAGTCAGAATCACTTATTAGTTTTCAGTCATCCGATATCATGCAGACTAGTGCTATGTTAGTCCTCAGTGAACCTGTAATACCACTCAAGAGTGATTTTCTCAAGGAGTAGGGAATGTTGGACTGTAACTGATAGATAATATCTGTTTATAAGGAAAAAGCACATGCAACTGTGGAAAGTGTGTTATGTTTAGACATTTCTGATTCCAGACTTGATATACTTATTGAAAGTGAAAGTATAGGAGTTAGGAGTAGTCAGACGGAGGGGGCCTCCAGTAACTGGAGCACAGCACCGCAAGTAGGCCATATTGAATTTTTTGTTCTTCCAATGTGACCCCAGAGGAAGAGATGAAGGGGAGACCCGAAGGTCAGTCAAATCTAGGCGACGATGTGCGCTAGCAAGGTTCTAACATGACACCAATCCTGATGCCGGATAGCCCTGCCTCAGTCACTCGCAACCTGTGGGTTCTAGGAATAGATGAGACAGCTTTCAGGAAGGAAGGGGGCCTCAGCAGTCCCGCCAAGCGCCCGGGAGAAATCTTTCCACAGCGCAAATCCCAACACACCAACCGCCATCGCCTGGTCCTACACCCCTAAAACAGATGGGTGAAACAGATAAAAGGAATTTATGGGGATAGGAAATTCGTGATAGAGGGAAACCATCTCAGTATTCGCCTACCGACCCCGGAAAACCACGAAAAAGCCCATAGAGTGGCCGGCCCGACGGGAATCGAACCCAGGAGCTCCCGAATGCGAGTCTCACACTTACTCCGGATCCATCTTGATCGGTGAAGGTACGGCGACTGCTTTTATTGCAGTTTTATTTAAATTCGTCTTAAAGAAAACAAAAAAGTATATGCATTATGTATGAATTAGCATTCACAGTCATTACTTATAAACAGGGTTCATAAGCATATGAGGAGATTTTATACGCTTACGATAAACGGGATATTTCTACGAGGTAGCACTGGGGAAAGATAGTTCCGTACGTAAAATGTGTGATATTTTAAGCGTTAGCTCCAGGGAACGAGTCCGAATCTCAGCGCAGGTTTGAAAAGATGACATAGGTTAAACTATTCTACAATGCCCACAGCATATCGCATGCGGTGTCTATAAACCCCAATACACGTGTATTCGTACATTGTTTTCATGATATTCAGCTATTAATTAAGAAATACTAAATTTAGTAAGGAGATTTTTAAATTTATTTGACATTAGCTGGAATCCGAATTTGCCCGGAAGGCTTTTTAAACTCGAATGACGATGCAATTAATTTTATTTACCTCTCCCATTCTTTATGAAATTATTGTGCAATAATCTAGAAGATTTTTATGGTGAATCCTTGCCTTTATTCCTCATAATTTGTAATTTCGTACACTCCGGATATTCCTAATAACCGATGAAAAATACCTTGATATTTACGCAAAAGAATATGAAATATGAACGGAACGTCTGACATTCTTAACTTTACCCCGAAGTCTGCCAACTTATGGAAATGCTGCATAGCTTATAAATGTCACTGATGATCCCACTTTTGGCGGTGGGACAATCATCTATCGGAATGGTCGAGTAATGTTTTAGTTAATTATAGCAACATTTTAAAGGTGTGTACCTTCTCTTTGGTCCTTCAGTTATTTAATGACATAAAAGTTGCATAGGTTCCTAATAAATAGATCCTTAACACATACGACGAAGTAGGGGTGAAGATGGTATGAAGATTCTCCAGGCCACTAAGTTAACCTCCTTGGAAAAGAGCATTTTGTTATATACTGGGGTGAGGCCAAAAGGTTTGCAGCTAGATATTAAATTTTAGTTACCCCAGCATATACATTGGAAGGCATAGCTGCAGAGGTAGCAAGAGGACCAGAATCTTAAACTACGAATCCCAGAGTAGGCGTGGGATAATTATAACAAAATACACAGAATTCACATTAATCACATTACCTGTGGTTTATTCAGTATAAACACGGTGCCCCTACATCACACACAAAAGATAAAAAGGAAGAAATTGAAAGGGAGGTGCTACACACACACAAGACTACATTCATACGATTTCACATACAACCTTACAGATCCAACACTCGACCAAAGGTGACTCTCACCACACAATACAAATAAGTAACGCTCACTTCCCCCGCTCTCCACCCTAGCTAGACGGTGGCGAGTTGCCA
Organism: Deroplatys truncata; assembly: GCA_030765065.1. Taxonomy (NCBI): domain Eukaryota; kingdom Metazoa; phylum Arthropoda; class Insecta; order Mantodea; family Mantidae; genus Deroplatys; species Deroplatys truncata. Next base: position 39,333,562 of record CM060980.1, read on the forward strand.
CGCCAGACGAAAGAATTACCCCAACAATACTGTCACCAACGACGCAATAATGTGTCTGGCATGATAATACACACATTTACGCGCCACAATATCTGCGACCATCGTGAAAAATAATGTTGCGAGTTGTTAATTTTAGGTTATCGGTTGACTAATTTCGATGTTAGTTGGCCAAAATTTTCTCTCTTTATACAATTATTTAACGTACCCTACTAATGATCTTGTTTCAATATACAAAGGAAATAAAGCAGTCCTTTCTTACATGAGAGTAATTAAAATATATTGGCATTGCTATTGCATGCGTATTGTAATGTTATAATCGATTCTCTTTTATTTCGCTGTCTTAGTTGCTAAATCGTGACCATCCACATGTATGTTGTATCTGCACACGTACTCTGTGGAGTAACAACTACTTTCTACTCCAGGCTTCTAAACTAAAAGTCTTCTTCTCAAGCATATTCTTTTATAACTTCAATCTGTTGGCATTCAGCACAAGGGCTTTGTAAATCATTTTTAATCTTTTGGGAGTTTATGAAATGAAATTAGAACGCATTTTGTAGACCATGGCCGTCAGAAAGATCTTGGGCTTTTCAAGTTCACATATATACAAATTTTCTCTCTTTAAAATTTAAAAATAATGGTAGCAAGGAATATCTAGTGAAATTAATGTAGGACAGTCTGTGATTTAAGATACCTGCTCTAAATACTGAGAGAGCCAATGAACTAAGAACCGACTGTGCAGCGTTTTTTTATTGGGCGTGTGAACACATGATTCCGCGCTGCTGCAATTAAGGTCATGCTGCTGACTGGCTTTGCTCTGCTCTGGCTCTGCAGTCTTGAGTTGACAGTGATATGGTATAGTTCAGTTATTACGACTTATTTATTAGTTTGTCCCGTATTTAGTTACGAAGTATATTGTGTCTCAGTAATGTTTTCTATTTATTTATGATTCGTATGTTTTAACATGGTCAGCTCGTCATGTGAAAATACGATTTGCAGAAAGATTTCCGGGTGTAAAAGTTCCAGACCGCACAACAATCCATACCCTTTATAATAAATTTCAGGCCATAGGAAGTGTTCAGTCTAAGAACACTTAGGGTTCTTACCGAAGAAACATTAGACAATATCGGACACCGTTTGTGGTACGCATACGGTCACTTGCCAAGTTATACATGCTCTACGAACAATTACATCCTGAGTTTAGCCGAGGAAAGAACTGAATTCATAAAGAAAAATCTGATGTGTTACACTCACATGACTTTCTCTACTCTTGTACAAACTATTTTTACAAACTCTTATTCCCCATCTATTTCATATTAGATGATTAGATTTCTACATTGTTTGTGTAGTAACATTTTGTCTATCTCTTATGGTTTACCAGTTATGCAAGAGTCGTTCACAATGAGGAATACTTTTGGAGACATTCCCATAAAATTGGCGATATACATTTTATTTGTCATGAAAATATCTTAAATATATGATATTTTAATCAAAATCGTTAGAGCCATTTTTGAGAGAATTAAAATTTTCGAAAAAATGTTCCATGTAAATTGTAATCTGGGGTGGGGGATTTTCTTGAAAACCTTCGTGTCGCATCTCTGGAAGATACTGAGTCTAAATACCAAGTCTGGTGTTTATCCGACTGTTCGTTTCTGAGTTATGCTGTTCACACACACACACAGACACGCACACACGCACACACACGGACATGTTTCCAAAAATACTTTTTTGGATTCAGGGGGTCTCAAAACATGTATTTCCGGTGAAATCTCGGTATCTAATTTTTGGGTGGAATATAATACTTCCCCTACTTACTATACGTAGTAGAGAAAGTAAAAATATACATTAGGGAAAGCTTCATAATTACTGTGTAACATAATTAAGATACAGGAATAGCCGTCCTCCAATAAAACAAGGAATAACATTTGGTTATGTAATATGTAATTAATTACGTGAGTTACCGGCACATTATTTACCCCATTATTAATACACAAAGGTTTAAGTAACAATTATCACTTCTGATATATACACGACCATGATCATTTCATTAATTAAAGTTACTTGCTTTGCTCTTTTCCACTCACAAAATGTTTCAGTCTATATCATATTGAGATTGCTTAGATTTCTGTGAAATTAGGTTTGTTTCAACGCCCTTAAATAATTCCAGGAAACACTTTTCATTTCAGCCAAATTATTATTCCCCTCATTCATTAATAAACAAGCAAACACTTCTGGTACTGTAAACAAGAGCAAGTTTCTCTCTGTCGCTATGGAACCTTGACATCGTTTTTATTCAGGCAAGGAAACAAAATGTGATTTAATTATCTAATTTTGGAATTTACCATAAGTTTATAATGGTAGGACTGGATAAAATGTTATGTGGAAATCGGATTCTAGTACCGTGACATCACGCTAAGAGGGAAAATATAATACTGAAGGTAGTCAACACTCTGTGAAACAATTGATTGGTGCTAAACATTTATTTTGATTTAGAATACTCTCTTGGTAAACTGTATTGTTGTGATGATGAAGTTACATATACATTAAGGGATTTTAAAACAAACACATAACCTCTCAATTATGTGTCTCCTAACCTCTCGAGCAAATGATCTTTATTTTACTTGAAAATATTTGAAGTTAAAAAAAGAGAATGGACTGTTATGATTGTTGTTTATCTTAACAAATATTATGAACCATAACTCTGAACATTTACCGCAGTATATTTTAGGTAGTTGAATTAGCAGTGATACACAAACAGTATGAAAAGATAAAACAGTAGAGCAAAACAAAATAATGTGAATAACAAAATTATATCATCATTTTACCATACTGAGTCTGCCAAACAGATATAGGTGTCATTTAAAAGTGTACCATGAAATGTTATCACTTGTCTAGCCGCTGAGTCTAGAATGCAATCCGTCTAGTACTTCCGCAGAGGCGTATGACTCATGTGTCGGAGAAGTTGCCTCGCAAGCACAGCATTCGGCCTGAACGTGAGAACCTTCCACAGCGTAGCAACACAGGGCGGTCTGTACTGTGTGTGTGTGTTCCACCAAAACCTCTTCCGTAGTGTGTTTTATTTGGTCGACATCAAAGGACGGTGAAAATTGTAAGCAGGGTTCTTGTCATCAGCGCTAACGTTAGGCAACATTAATTTGTTAACAGAGTGTGTTGCGCCCCGCTTCTGGGAATGTAAATAATAGCATAATCGTGAGGAATTAATGGATGTCGTTACGATTATGGAAGAAAAATTAACATATTTATTTATTTATTTATTTTATTTTACGCTTTTGCGAGGAATGGTTGCTAGACAACTTCACCACACGTGTACTACGTTACGTCCTTCCTCTTACTTAAAGCTGACACTCGCTTCAAAAACTTAAGACAATGACGTCATGACATAAGTTGAAGTGAACACTCAGCACGTGCATATACAGTATTCATAGACAAAATTGGTGAGCTGAACGTAACGTATGATCTAAAATCAACATATAAACCATAGCATTTAAAACATACAAATTGTTCAAATAATGTTTCCTGGAGGCGAGATATCATATACACTATGTGATCAAAAGTATCCGTACACCCCCACAAACATACGATTTACATCTTAGGTGCATTGTGCTGCCACCTACTGCCTGGTACTCATTATGCGCGACCTCAGTAGTCATTAGACATCGTGATGATGAAGTTAGATATACATGGAACTCACGGACTTCGAACGTGGTCAGGTGATTGGATGCCACTTGTGTCAGAAGTCTGTACGCGAGATTTCCACACTCCTAAACATCCCTAGGTCCACTGTTTCTGATGTGATAGTGAAGTGGAAACGTGAAGGGACATGTACAGCACAAAAGCGTACAGCGTACCTCGTCTGTTGACTGACAGAGACCGCCGCCATTTGAAGAGGGTCGTAAAGAGTAATAGGCAGACATCTATCCAGATCATCACACAGGAAATCCAAACTGCATCAGGATCCACTCCAAGTACTATGACAGTTAGGCGTGAGGTGAGAAACCTTGGATTCCATGGTCGAGCGGCTGCTCATAAGCCACACATCACGCAGGAAAATGCCAAACGACACCTCGCTTGGTGTAAGGAGCGCCAACATTACACGACTGAACAGCAGCAAAACGTTGTGTGGAGTGACGAATCACGGTACACAATGTGGCGATCGGATGGCAGGGTGTGGGTATGGCGAATGCCCGGTGAACGTCATCTACCAGCGTATGTACTGCCAACAGTGAAATTCGGGGGTGGTGGTGTTATGGTGCGGTCGTGTTTTTCTTGGAGGGGGCTTGCACCCCTTGTTGTTTTGCGTGGCACGATCACAGCGCAGACCTTCATTGACATTTTAAGCACCTTCTTGCTTCCCACTGTTGAAGAGCAATTCGAGGATACAATTGCATCTTTCAACACGACCTAGCACCTGTTCATACTGCACGGGTTGTGGCGGAGTGGTTACACGACAATAACATCCCTGTAATGGACTGGCCTGCACAGAGTCCTGACTTGAATCCTATAGAACACCTTTGGAATGTTTTGGAACGCCGACTTCGTGCCAGGCCTCACCGACCTACATCGATATCTCTCCTCAGTTCCGCACTCCGTGAAGAATGGGCTGCCATTCCCCAAGAAACCTTCCAGCACCTGATTGAAAGTATGCCTGCGAGAGTGAACGCTGTCATGAAGGCTAAGGGTGGGCCAACACCATATTGACTTCCAGCATTACCGATGGAGGGTGCCACGAACTTGTACGTCATTTTCAGCCAGGTGCCTGGATACTTTTGATCACGTACTGTAAATCCAAATTCTAATTACACCAAGACTTACTGGGGAAATAATATTTATGTACTCATATTCTATGCGTTATGCTGCACCGTATACGATTACTGTAGGTATCATTCTTTAAACCACGTGAAAAACCCGAGTGTATTACCTGTAGTTCGCTGCTAGGCGAAACGTAGGCTGCAAAATCAGTGCATGACACCAATGTTAGCACTTATTGTGTATTCATGTGTATTCTATTCACAATACTTCTGGTAGGTAGGTACTTGAAACTTGGCATTTTATTCTTTTCCTGTTTATTTCCATTTCCTTTCTTTCTTTGTTTTGAACAGCAAGTAGAATAATTTTAATGCTTTTATAGCTCACAGTATAATTTGAAATTTTATCCACACAATTGCTATTGTTATTGTTATTATTATTATTATTATTATTATTTTTATTATTATCGTAGCGCCCAGAAGGAGGGAATTTATGATACAACCGAAAGTTAAAAAATAAACAAAAATAACAAAGATAAATTCAAACATCACAGCTTCAAAATAATCACAGCATCAGATCCATAAATATTTGACCACTTGCAAAATTAGTAAACAATCCCCTCCTCAAAAGAGGAAACAAATTATGTAAAATGACAATTTTAGAGCAATATTTTGAGATAAAGGAATTATTTCTGCTTAATTCACTTTCAAATTATTTTAATGTGAAAAAGTAAATCATGTATCAGCATTTCGAAGTGCATGTTGATTTTTTAAACCATGTGGAATCTTAAGGTTACTGTGAGATAGTACTCAGTCATGAAGTTTATTAATACTTAGCTACGATGCCTTAAAGGATATCCTGCAGTTGTCAGAATGGCCGAGCGGTCTAAGGCGCCAGACTCAAGTTATCCTGTAGCAGGGTTTACTGTAGAATTCTGGTCCTCGCTGAGGGCGTGGGTTCGAATGCCACTTCTGGCACATTTTTAAAGAATGTAATTTGAATAATAAAAGACGGAAATCAATATTTGAGTCTGCTAGTTAAACTTTTTGGGCAAAACGATGTCAGTATTTAATAAATTCCAGAACAAAGACTGTCTCTTTGGTTTTTAGATTTTAACGTCCTTTTAAAAACGTAGGTATACAGAGAGTGTGTAAACAAGATTCTGTAAATTAAGAGTCACCCGACATTTGGTTTGTAAAAGTAGGAGAAAACCCTGAAAAAATCTTATCCAGATAGCTCATCCCACCTCGGGCCCTCTTGTTGGAAGACAGTTTCTTTATTCCAAAATCACTGAAGTGGGTAAGCCATTTTTGTGCAAACTACATTACCTTTTACAAATCCCGTGATATTACTGCTTCAAATTCTTGGAAATTTGCGCAGAGCTTAGTGAACGGTATCAATGTCTATGCTTTGCTTCTTATGTTTAGTAAACGTGCCGGCCTTCGTAGCCGTGATAGCTGGAGCGTATAGCTTCGGCGCGGGTTCGAGTCCCGCATGAGTGTTTGTGTGTGTCTGTTTTGTATGTGTAATTGCGGTAATAAGCGGTCAATTAAACAGTAACATTGAGTATTCATAAACTGGGTTAACAAGGAAAAAAAAACACTTGAAACCCCATGAATCTATCTCACAGTTTACTTTAAACAAGAAGCAACTTGTGAAAGTTCCTCGAGGGCATGCTTCCGTATGGTTTCCATGGTAATCTCCCCTCCACTATTGCTCTAGCCAATAAGGTCTATCATCATCCTTTCACTTCGCCTATAAGCTGAACTTTGAGAGGTATAACTATGACTAGAGAACGGAGGGGAGACTTTGCACCTCGACCCAAAGTGGACCTTTTGTGCTTACCACTCCCAGGAGGAACGCACGAGGTAAAGAAACCCAGGAGGCTATATGGCGCAGGCAGGCCGATCGACAGAGGTGTGTAGATTCCAAGCTTGATGCCCCGGTCACACCAGCAGGTTGCTCAGAAAAGGCTTCTCTCTGGTGGAACCGCGGATAACTCGGCTCATTTCAGGCGATTCGAGAAGGCTGCCATGTAGTAGGGCCAAGAAAAGCTTTCCAACTAACAAGCATCGGCATTTGTCAAACACAGGCCACTGCACAGCCCCAAGTCCACCTGAAACATGAATCGGGAAGTAAAATGATAGGAAATTAAGGAAAGGAAATTCGTGGTAGAAGAAAAACCACCCCAGCATCCGCCTTGCCAATCAGGGAAAACCACGAAAAGCCCATGGGCAGAGTGGTCACCCAGGAATCGAATCCAGGACTTCCCGAATGCGAGCCTCGCACGTTGCCACGGAGCCTCTCGCCCGGTTTAAGGAATAACATTTTACGATATTATGCTACGTTGTAGCATGTGCTTTCATACTGCTTTCTACAAGTGAGCCAAAAGACTCCGAACCACCTGCGCGGTGTTTTTCCTGTCCACTTTCTCAGCGCTCTTTGCCGACTGCTGCTATCATAGAAAGGCGCGGATTAAACCATACAACATTTTTAAAACTACTTTTACTTACCGACTTTATGAAAGGAAATGTTGAAACTGGCCACCGTCGTTGTCCGTACATTTTTGGCACCTCTTTAGGAAACTATCCATCATGGAATTTTTAGGGGGAATTTTCCAAACGATGACCGATGTCGTCTAATGTTTCTTCGGTAAGAACCGAACGCCGTCTTTTAGATTTCTTAGCCTGAACACTTCCTGTGGCCTGAAATTTACTGTAAAGTTCATGGATTGTAGTACGGCCTGGAACGTTTACACCTGGAAATCTTTCTGCAAATCGTACTTTCACTTGGCGAGCTGACCGAGTTAACACATACGAATCACAAATAAATACACGCTGTGCAGTAGAAAACATATACTGATCCATAATATACTTTGTGACTAAGTACAGAACAAAATAATAAATAACACGTAATAACTGAACTACATCACATCACCGTCAACTCAAAACTGCACTTCACACTACACACAAAACCACAACAGCGCAACTTTGTTTATAGCAGCATTGCGTTATCATGTTTTTATATATTTCCACACGCCCAGTTGAAAAACACAGCGCAGCCGGTAATATTGTTCATAAAATACCCCTCGGGGGTGACTTAAAACATAAAGTGTACAAGACAAACACACACACCCTGGATACATTAAAACAAAATATCCGCCAGGAAATTTCTCAACGTGAACTATGGCGAGTGATGGATAGCTTCCTAAAGAGGTGCCAAAAATGTATGGACAACGAGGTGGCCAGTTTCAGCATCTCCTTTCGTAAAGTTGGTAAGTAAAGCCTTTAAAAGTAGTTTTAAAAATGCTGTATGGTTTCATCCGCGCCTTTCTGTGATAGCGGAAGACGGCAGCGAGCGCCGAGGACGCGGACAGGAAAAACATCGCGCAGGCGGTTCGGAGTCTTTTGGCTCACTCTGTAACTTTCTAATACAATCCTGCAACGCTGATTTCCTACTTCCCAGCTATCAGTGAACTATCACAAGTCGTTTCTTGTTTAAATGCTACTGTCTGTGAATTGTTCGGCTTTGAAGGCGCCTGTCATATAAACTTATTTCATGTTTACTCTTTTGAGAAACCTGCGCGAAGATTTAACGAGCCTGAAGAAGACCATATGATTTAATCACATTGCAATTCAGCACGCGACATAAATACAGAAAACCATTTCGCACTTATTATTCATTCAATCAAGTGAGTATGTTAACTTAATAAACCAGTATTAATATAATAAACCAATAGACTTGATGATCTAAAGCAGGGATAAAAAAAACTCATGTGATACATTCACATGCCTTTCTCTACCCTCTATAGTTTCTTAGTGGGTATACAAACTGTTCTTACTAAAGATTATTTTTTAGCTACTACATTTTAATCCAAATAAACCTTTGTAGAAATAGCTACATTGCGCATTTAGTTATAGATGCAAAGAGAATAGCGATAGTCACATGTTTAAGAACTGAACGTTGACAGGACTTTAAGAGAATGGACTGGCATTGAACAATTCGAATCATTAATAACGGACATATCAGAAACGGCCATAAAAAAACTTATTTGAAATAAAAAGCGTATTTTAAAGAGATCTACATTTTTTTTGCGTAGCGCGTTTTCGTCTATCTTTAACGTTGACCAATTATATAAGATTATCAAAGTTCTTCCTAATGAAGAGGGCTTCACAGGATATTCCCAAAATTCAAGATATACATTTTATTTGCCATGAAATATCATTAATATATGGTACTTTAATAAAACTCGTTAGAGCCAATTTTTAGAAAACAAAAAATTTCGAAAAATATTTCATGTAAAGGATAGTTTGAGGTGAATGCGATAAGATTTTCTTGAAAATCTTGTTTCGTCTTTGGAAGGCACTGAACCTACATACTAAGTACATCCGAATTTTCGATTTTGAGCTATGTGTTTACAGACACACACACATTTTTCTACAAGTGCTATTTTTTGGATTCAGGGGGCCTCAAAACATGTATTGCTGGTGAATTCTGGTTGTCGAATTTTGGGTGGAATGCAATACCTTCTCCACCGACTAGGTTCGTGGCAGAGAAAGTAAAAATGATCACAAAAAGCGATTTCAATGCGCCATGTAAACGTACTGATAATGAAACGTGGTGATTAAGCGGTTCTGCGTGGAAGAAGCAAGGCAGTTCGCAAAAGAATACTTTTTCATGCGTAGGTATATTAGATACTTGCATATATTTGCTTTGAAAATCAAAATAGCCAAAGGAAACACCCTTTCTTACCTTGTTCGATTTTACCTTAATTTGTAAAAGTCTGATGAGATACATTCACATGAATTTCTCCACTCTCTATCGTTTATTAGTGAGAGTACAAACCATTCTTACTAAAGCTTATTTACTTTCCCTAATATGTGCAATGCCGGGATTTCACCGGAAATACACGTTTTGAGGACCCTAAATAAAATTAAGCATTTTTACTTTCTTTATTACGTGCAGTAAAAAGGGAAGTATTATAATCCATCCAAAAAAATCTATGCCAAGATTTCACCGGAAATATATGTTTTGAGATTCTCTGAATCCAAAAAAATGCATTTTTATAAAAAGGTCTGTGTAGGTGTGTCTGTCTGTCAGTCTGTGGGCGTGTCTGTAAATAGCATAACTCTAAAATGAATAGTTTGATAAATTCCAAACTTGGTATTTAGACTTAGTACCTTCCAAAGATGCGACACGAAGGTTTTCTAGAAAATCCTCCACCCCAACTATCCTTTACAAGGAACATTATTCTAAAATTTGATTTTCTAAAAAATGGCTCTAACGATTTTCATTAAAATACTACATATTAGATGTGCACATGGCAAATAAAATGCATACCTTAATTTTCTGGAATAGCCTTTGAAATCCTCTTCATTCTGAAGGAATTCTGTATAATCTGGTAAACGTGAAGCGATAGACGAAAATGTACCATACAAAAATGGTAGATCTCTTTAAAACACACAATTTACTTAAAAATAAGTTTTTCATGGTATAATCTGAGATATGCGTAATTAAAGATTCGAATTGTTCAATACTTGTCATCCTTTTAGTCTAATCGATTTTCAGTTGTTTCTTCGCGATTGCATGGAAACAATATGGAATTTAAGGCCGCCATATAGCGTTCAGTTAAACATTTGACTACCGCTGTTCTCTTTGTAGCTATGAAATGTGTAATGTAGCTATTTTTGCAAAGGTTTATTTGGATTAAAATGTAGTAGATAGAAAAAAATCTGATGTGTTACACTCATATGACTTTCTCTACTCTTGTACAAACTATTTTTACAAACTCTTATTCTCCATCTACTTCATGTTAATCGAGATAAACATTTGCAGACTCTATCTTATTGCTAATTTTCATGTAGATGTAAGGGAATATATATTTACAAGGGCAATATATAAATACAGTAGCCTTTAAGCACATACATATCTCTTAATAGCTGGTTGCTAGGTGCAGCACCATTCCCTTTCCCACAGAATAATACTCTTTGCATATCCAAGACAAAAAAATGAATAAATAATTCCCATTTGAGAAAATAAGTATTGAAAATTTTAAGAGAATAACAAGCAATATCTCGAAAATGGTTCACTCAAAAAAAAAGTATATGACATAAATTGTGTATTTTAACGCGATCTACATTTTTTGTGTAGTAAAATTTTGTCTATCTCTTATGGTTTACCAGTTATGCAAAAGTCGTTCACAATGAAGAATACTTTTGGAGACATTTCCAGAAAATTCAAGCTATACATTGTATTTGTCATGAAAATATCTTAAACATATGATATTTTAATCAAAATCGTTAGAGCCGTTTCTGAGAAAATTAAAATTTTCGAAAAATCTTCTATGTAAAGGGTAATCTGGGGTGAGGGGATTTTCTTAAAAACCTTCGTGTTGCATCTCTGGAAGATACTGAACCTAAATACCAAGTTCGGTGTTTATCCGACTGTTCATTTCTGAGTTATGCTGTTCACAGACAGACACACAGACAGACAGACACACAGAGACACACACGCACACGGACATGTTTCCAAAAATGCTTTTTTTGGATTCAGGGGGTCTCAAAACATGTATTTCTGGTGAAATCTCGGTATCGAATTTTTGGGTGGAATACAATACTTCCCCTACTTACTATACGTAGTAGAGAAAGTAATAAACTTTAGTAAGAATAGTTAGTGTATCCACTAATAAATATAAGAGGGTAGAGAACGTCATGTTATCTAAATAAGCCGTTGCAGAAATAGCTTCCTATATTACACATTTCGTTATGCATACAAAGAGAACACCGACAGTCAAATGTTTAAGAACCGTACGCTATATGCTGGCCCTAAAATTCCATATTATTTCGATGCAATCGCGAGAAACAACGAATGTTGGCATTCATAGAATGACCAAATAATGAAAATTTCGAACCGTTAATAACGGATATATCAGAAATGGCTTATGCCACGAAAGGCATATTTTAAATAAATTGTGTGTTTTAAATAGATATATATTTTTGTGTAGTACGTTTTCGTCTATCGATTAAGATTTACCAGTTATACAAGATTATACAAAATTCCTTCCGAATGAAGATGACTTACTAGGCTATTCCCAAATAATTCAAGATATACATTTTATTTTTCATGTAAATATCTTTCATACATGGTATTTTAATCAAAATCGTTTGAGCCATTTTTTAGAAAATCAAAGTTTCCGAAACAGACTTTCCGTTTTTGATTTTTGCTGTTCACAGACACACAGATGGACACACAGACACCACAGTACATATTTCCAAACATGCTTTATTTCGATTCAGGGCGCTTCAAAACATGTATTTCCAGTGAAATATCGGTACCGAGTTTTTGGGTGGAATGCAATACTTCTGCAACTTACTATACGTAGTAGAGAGAGTAGAAAACGCTCTTTTGGCTTCAGGGTCCTCAAAACATGTATTTCCGGTAAAATCTCGGTATCGAATTTTTGGGTGGAGTGGAATACCTTCTCTATCTACTATGTACGTGGTAAAGAAAGTAAAAAGTGTGTCAGAAGTGGGATTCGAACCCACGCCCCCAGAGAGGACCAGAATTCCACATTACACCCTGATGTAGGGTAAGGCTATCTTGAGTCCGGCGCCTTAGACCGCTCGGCCATTCTGACAACTGTTTAATAACTTCTTCAGATCATCTAAGTATTTCTGAAAGACGTGCTTATTTGCATTAAAACCCAATAAGACATGCAACATCATGCAAGTGTATAATATTGCATACGAGTTATGTATGTAATATACTCTGTTACTATAATGTTACATTCTTTGGCTTTTGCCTATTAACATAAACATAACATAACATAAGATCTCAATCTATAGACCCTATAGTGAGCTAGACCAGCTTAAAAAAAGCTAGTCTACTCTAGGATGTAGATTATGTCATAAATACATAATTACATTGTGTACTTGTATGTAAATAAATTGTAGTTCTTATGTAGAGTACGTTAGAGCTAAAAAAATTCAAACAATATTATTTATACTTAATGTAGTTATAACATTTGGTAACATTTTATAGTCAGTTATTTTTTTGAATGAAAGAAATCCTCCTCTGTATAGAAGGTGTGAGTGATGAGATATCTTTTTAATGCTAACTTGAATTTATTTTTATTAGTTTTCATTTCCTTAATATATGATGGAAGTGAATTAAATAATACTATACCATTGAAGTAAGCTCCTTTTTTGGAATACTTGTAGATTATTGCTTGGCCTGTGTAAGCCCTGCCCATTTATGGTTTGTTTGCTGTGTTTTTTATGAACACTTCTGGGTGGTCAACCACGGTTAAAAGTACAGCTAAAATATACTCACAGGCTAATAGTAGAATTCCAAATGTTTTGAATGGTGGTTTACAATGAGTTGATTTCTTTACACCTGCCATTGTTCTTATTATCTTTTTTTGTAGAAGAGATATTTTTTTTTGCGTCTACTAAATTTCCCCAAAATATTATTCCATAAGTCATAATTGAATGAAAATAAGCATAATTGCATATTAAGCTAATTGTATCAGTATACCTAGATAATTGCAGATAATTGCCATTAAGTGCAAATTATTATTCAGTTGCACCCCTATTGACAGCATATGAATATGTAGCATCCAAAAGGAACTGCTTCTATAGTGCAAACTTGAAACAAATTGATAAAACAGGATTGCAATTAAATGTCTTCCTATATCTGCGTGTACACTGAAATCCTGATTGCGGCTTATTTTGGTTCTCGGGAACAGCGTATATGGGGCTGTTGCAGTGGCTGTTCGTGCATATTTTAGTAGGTGGGGCACAACTTGTAAAGATAACCTTTGCATAGAATCACAAATGAATTTATTACATGCACTGAAAAAATAGGCCAGTCCAGAAAACAAAATTCAAACGAAAGAAAAATGGCAAGAAGGGGGGGGGAAGGAGACACTTTTGCGTTTCTCGCAAATACAGTCAAAAGTAATTTTATGTGGTGGTACAGTAGTAAATTTTTATTTGACGTAAAATATTCACTACACGCTACACATTTAATAAAATAAATAATTCACCTTTAATATCTTTTTTAATAGTTCGCTACGTACGCTTGTTCAGAAACTACATGTAATAATTAATGTCAGTAATAAGTATAAATGAGATGAAACAGCATATTTAAACAATATTATGTGTGCAGTGTAACTGTTTTTTGGGGAGGTTTAAAGTGTATTAAAACAATAATAAAATGTAACGTTAAAGGATGCAATAAACATAACCTATCTATTTAAAGATACAAGTCCAGTGCGCGATCTTCCTCTCAGTAACCATTCAACTTTACTCTTATGATAAATGCTGGATCATTTTAAAACGCAGTGTTATTTAAGCATAGTCAGCTGCGTTGGCCTTATAGTGGAAGAGCTTCTTATAGCTTAGATTCCTCATAAGTCATTGGCTCGAAAGAGCAAACAGCGGATGGGAAATAATAACACTGACCCTAAGACAAATCGCATAGGGATGTGCCTATTGCTCCGGTACGGTAGACAGGGTCAATGTGCATGGGCGAGGAAAGTCCATAGACTATACGTGCTCTTAGTGAAGCCACCCTGCGAACCCATGTCATCCCCTTGCCCATCATTGAGGCAGTATTTTTAACACTTAAATGATTGCAGTCTAATTATATAATATAAAATATAATAACACCCCAATTAAAGCAATATGTGTATAAATAGCATATAAAATGTATGTAACAGTCATTGTATTATGTTTATATTATCTTGTACACGTTTAATAATGTTATGTGAATGTATTAGGTAATTTAACAATATAGGAGCTGTATAATAGAGGCCGAAAGTTGCTAACAATGAGGTAACCTTGTGGCAATAATGATTGGAAAGTTTAGTAATGATACTAGTAATTCTTGGAAACAATAATTCAATATTTTTAAAACAGTTTATAAATAGCCAATCAACAACTAGAAGGGCTAAAAGTTAAATAAAAGTATTCTATTAGAGTAGGATTAGCCAATCAGAGACTTGAAATAGATGAAATTTGCAAATTCAGGCGGTAGAAGTCAGTTGCTTGTAGACAGCATCGCTAACTGGACGCGAGACGCGTTCTCGAGAAGTTTAATAAGTATTCAGTGTGAGACGAAAATTCATTACGGCGAGAATATTATAAAGTTTACGTGTTAAAAAATGCAAGTATTTAATAAATAATCTCACAGCTCTCTATATCAGTGAAGTGTTATTTAATCGTGTGAAGGATTAATAAAAGGAGTGAATTAAAAATTATAATCTGTGTAAGCCTACATTCTTTAGCCGCATCACACCCTGTTAAGAAATACATGTTTCTACAAATTTAATACTGACGCAGTCGAGGCAAACACACATATATATATATATATATAATATTTAAAGGAACATTCAAATTACAAAGTTAATTTTTTAAACTTGGAGCAAAGGCCACCGGAACTTTGTACCATATATATATAATATTTAAAGGAACATTCAAATTACAATGTTAATTTTTTAAACTTGGAGCAAAGGCCACCGGAACTTTGTACCATACGTGCGGCAGTTACTTCATCAAGTTTGGCTCCCCAACTGTGGAACTACAATACAACTCCTTCAAATTGGCTTTGCATACGTGAGGCTACATCCACCTTCATCATAACAACATCCTTTTAACCCGAATCATCCCGCTTTGCTAAGCCTGAACACAAGGAGAATTAGCCCTGACCAGTTCTTTTCACACATGCACACAAGCTGTCTGCATTCGCCTGAGAAGCTGTTTCAACGCGCACTTCTCTTGTATACTAGAATATAGAACTTCAGGTTTGCGTCTAACAGTGTATTTTCCTTTGAGTTGACAGTTCATGCAGAAATTATTTAAAGTCATTTATGGTTGAAAATTAAGGAGAGGGCACGTTTCCTTGTGTAGCCCGAGACACCACTGGGCTAATAGTACACCGTCCTAAATCTCGATCATACTTTTCAGTCCATGAAACCTATAATTAATTAACTGTGAAAAATCTGATGTGATACATTCACATGACTTCCTCTATCCTTTATCTTTATAAGTGAGAATACAAACCATTCTTACTAAACCTTATTTTTCTATCTACTACATTTTAATCCAAATAAACCTATACAGAAATAGTTACATTACACATTTCTTTATAAATACAAAGAGAACAGCGATAGTCAAATGTTTAAGAACTGGACGCTATATACTGGTCTTAAAATTCCATACCATTTCCATGCATTCGCGAGAAACCACCGAATGTTGAAATTCTTAAAAAAGAAAAAGAAAAGAAAGAGAGAAAGAATTAAGTAATGAACAATTCGAACCATTAATAACGTATATCTCAGAAATGGTTTATGTCACAAAAAAACTTATCTTTAGTATACAGTAACCGTTAGATCCATTTTATAGACATTAAAAAATTCGCAAAATGTTTCATGCAAAGGGTAGTTTTAGGTGGGGGATTTTGTTTTGAAAATCTTCGTGTCGCATTTTTTGAAAGGTACTAAATCTAAGTACCAAGTTTGATATTTATCCGACTTTTACTTCTTAAGTTATTCTGTTTACAGGCACACAGACACATAGACTAACAGACATACAGAAACACATTTTTTTTAAAAATGCTTTGGTTTATTCTTGGGACTTCAAAACGTGTATTTTCGGTGAAATCTGGACATCGAAGTTTTGGGTGGAATGCAATACCTTCTCTACCTACTGGGTAGGTGGTAGAGAAAGTAAAAACAATCTGATATGATACATTCTACCCTCTATTGTATATTAAGCTATACAAATTATTCTCACGCAAGCTTATTGTTCTATCTACTACATTTTAATCCAAATAAACCTTTGCTGAAATAGTTGCATTACACATTTCGTTATACATACAAAGGGAACAGCAATAGTCAAATGTTTAACTGGACGCTAGATGCTGGCCTTAAACTTCCATACTGTTTCCATGCAACCGCTACAAACAACTGAATGTTGAAGAGAATGACTAAGAAATGAACAATTCTAACCTTTAATAATAAATATTTCAGAAACGGCCTATGCCAAAAAAACTTATTTTTAAATAAATTGTGTGTTTTACGGTTTCTGTGTAGTACGTTTTCGTCAAGCGCTTACCGTTTACCAGTTATACAAGATTATAAAAAACACTTTCCCAATGAAGTGGACTTCGTGGACAATTCTCAAAAAATTCAAGATATACATTGTATTTTTCATGTAAATAGCTTTCATATATCTATCGTCTTTTAAACAAAATCGTTAGAGCCATTTTTTAGAAATCAAAAAATTTCGAAAAATGTTCCCTGCTTGGTATTTATCCGGCTTTTCATTTTTCAGTTATGCTATTCACAGACACACACGCAAATGGACATTTTTTCACAAATGCTTTATTTGGATTCAGGGGGCCTCAAAACACGTACTTTGATGCAGTAATTTGTATCATAAATTATTTAAATGTAAAGAATGATTATAGTATGAATATGCATTTTTGTGTGACATTGATTTAAGATGTTTGTTGATTGTAATTATTGTTGAGAAGTAAGTTTATACTGCCTTACTGAAACTGACAATAATAGCGTGCAATAATGCAGCGAGGGGATGAGCTGTTTATCATTATTAGAGACGAGGAAGTTACGTAATGTTGGCGCGTTTTTCTTTAGAATTTGCTGGAACATTTTTCCTAAAGCATATGTGTTCATAATTTTCATTGGATATAAAAATAGACGCTAATGTTGGCGCGTTTTATTAGCCAATTGCAGCTCAGTTATAATCTTTAGGCATATCGGGGTGTAGGAGTATAAAAGGGCTAGGTTAGAGGTAAAGTCCTTCAGTCCGTCAGTTCGTCGAAAACATTTGTACGTTACACGCCGCCTTCAGTCCAGCAGAAATATTTGTACAGTACACATCGGTTATCGATTCGCAAGTTACGCGTAGCAGAGTTATGAAAAATCTAAAGTGTTGTAAAGTTAATTATACAAAAAGTTGAAGTACGCGAATTAAAAGTGATCAGTAATGAAGTTATTATAACAGTTTCAGTTTGGCGAGTGTCAAGATCAAAGTGTAAATGTGATAGTGAATGTGTTCGACAATAAAAAGTGTAAAACAAATTCTTTCATCAGTGTTATCTTTGGATAAATGACTCCTTTCCGTTTACACAACCTGTATAAAGAGAAGTGCTCGACCAAAAGGATAATAGCTAGCCGGAGGACAGTGAACCAAAAGTAAATAAAATAACAGTAACATTCTTTCAAACAAACACTAATACTGCCGCAAATTGCTAACACCAAATGGAGCTAACAAACCTAACAAAGAATCACGTCACAAAATGGCTTCACCACGTGGAGTAAACACAAATACACAAACATTACAAGTAAACCACCGCAACTTCCGGTGAAATATCGATATCGAATTTTTGGGTGGAATGCAATACTTCCCCTACTTACGATACGTAGTAGAGAAAGTAAAAATATAGCTTCGTCGGAAAATAGTTACATAATATACGATACAAATACCCAATAAAGCACGAATAGTATGTTCTGAGAAGTGCCGTTCATATACAGACCTGGATCTACGACGCACAAAACTCCGCATAGAGGGATCATACACTTGGAACTTTATTGAGGATTTTCGGGTTAGCTTTTAATTTTTACTTTCTATAGAAGATAAGAGGAATTGTTGTATTCTACCCCAAAACATTCGATATCGAGATTTCATAAGAAATACATGTTTTGGAATCCTCTGAACTCCAAAAAGATATTTTCAGAAAAGGTCCCCGCTTGCGTGTGTTTGTGTGTAGGATGTGTGTGTCCGTTCGTGTGTCTATTTGTGAACAACATAGTCAAAAATGAAAACTCCAAATACCAAACTTGGTGCTCCAGTTCTGCATCTACCAAGAATGAGACATGAAGATTTTAAAGAAAATTCCCCGTTCAAACAAGCCTTTATATGGACAATTCTCCTTATTCTTACTTTCTCTACTACGTATAGTAAGTAGGGGAAGTATTGTATTCCACCCAAAAATTCGATATCGAGATTTCACCGGAAATACATGTTTTGAGACCCCCTGAATAAAAAAAACCATTTTTGGAAACATGTCCGTGTGTGTCTGTGTGTGTGTGTGTGTGTGTGTGTGTGTGTGTGTGTCTGTGTGTCTGTGTGTTTGTGAACAGCATAACTCAGAAACGAACATTCGGATAAACACCAAACTTGGTATTTAGGTTCAGTATCTTCCAGAGATGCGACACGAAGGTTTTCAAGAAAATCCCCCATCCCAGATTACACTTTACATGGAACATTTTTCGAAAATTTTAATTTTCTCAAAAGTGGCTCTAACGATTTTGATTAAATATCATATGTTTAAGATATTTTTATGACAAATGAAATGTATATCTCGAATTTTCTGGGAATGTCTCCAAAAGTATTCTTCATTGTGAACGACTTTTGCATAACTGGTAAACCATAAGAGATAGACAAAATTTTACTACACAAAAATGTAGATTGCGTTAAAATACACAATTTATGTCATATACATTTTGTTTGTTTAGTGAACCATTATCGAGATATTGCTTGTTATTCTCTTAAATTTTCCAATACTTATACTTTTTCTCAAATTCGTTATTCATTATTTTTTGTCCTGGTAGTGCAAAGAGAATGAAATATTCCACATAGCAATCACCTCTTAAAATATATGACTATCGGTTAAAGGCTAGCAATTCCCCTTGCATCTACAAGAAAATTAGCAATAAGATTAACATCTCGATTAACATGAAGCACATGGAGAATAAGCGTTTGTAAAAATAGTTTGTACAAGAGTAGGGAAAGTCATGTGAGTGTAACACATCAGATTTTTTATTCTCTGGAAAACGGATCTAATGATTTTAATTAAAATATCATTAATATATTGACATAAGGAATGCAATATTTATCTTGAATTTTCTGTGAATATTACGTGAACGTTCCTTTATTTGACGGAATATGCAGCCGGATAACAAGAAAGTTTTAAAATAGGAGAAATATAGAGATCATTTAATAAACAATTTGTGTGATATAATTTTTTGGTAGCGTTAGCCGTTTTCAAAATATTCCATCTTGCAAGCTTATACCTTTCCTAAGCGTCACCTAACGGATATTTTGAAAGTTTGTGATATTTGTCCCTCTCCTCCCGTTTCATTGCTTTTCATCGCAAGAGCTTATTACCGCGAATAAACATTTGAATGTTGTTTCCGCCTGTGTTTATTATATGTATGAATACCATAATATACAACGGATATTATGTATATTGGTCACTGATAGAGAAAGTCATATGAATGCATCACATCAGATTTTTCTCTATGAGATGGAAGACTGATCCTTAGAATTATAAATATTACGTACGATTAGGAATTTATAGTAGTGCATTGTATGTACATTTGAATTAAGCAGTGACAATGGCAATCCTTTCAGTATTATGTATGTTATACTTTAGGTGTACTGTCGAAATACACAGTCACAGTTAATTGTAATTCCTGCATTTCAAATTCTTTACATGAAAACATTGAATTGGTAATAGCACATTTATCCTATTTTAAACATTTACCAATGATTAAATGAATAAGTAATAATCAATGAACCCAAGCAGTTTCCAAGCAGTGATGCATTAATCATAGGTGGAATGGGAAGGAATTATTACTTTCTCTACTACGTATAGTAAGTAGGGGAAGTATTGTATTCCACCCAAAAATTCGATACCGAGACTTCACCGGAAATACATGCTTTGAGACCCCTGAATCCAAAAAAAACCATTTTTGGAAACATGTCCGTTGTGTGTGTCTGTGTGTCTGTCTGTGAACAGCATAACTCAGCAACGAACAGTCGGATAAACACCAAACTTGGTATTTAGGTTCAGTATCTTCCAGAGATGCAACAGGAAGGTTTTCAAGAAAATCCCCCCACCCCAAATTACCCTTTCCATGGAACATTTTTCGAAATTTTAATTTTCTCAAAAATGGCTCTAACGATTTTGATTAAAATATCATATATTTAATATATTTTCATGACAAATAAAATGTATATCTCGAATTTTCTGGGAATGTCTCCAAAAGAATTCTTCATTGTGAACGACTTTTGCATAACCGGTAAACCATAAGAGATAGACAAAATTTGACTGCACAAAAATGTAGATCTCGTTTAAATACACAGTTTATGTCATATACATTTTTTTGTTGAGTGAACCATTTTCGAGATATTGCTTGTTATTCCCTTAAATTTTTCAATACTTATTTTCTCAAATGGGAATTCGTTATTCATTTTTTTTGTCTTGTATATGCAAAGAGTATTAATCTGTGGCAAAGAGAATGGTGCTGCACCTAGCAACCAGCTATTAAGAGATATGTATTTGCTTAAAGGCTACTGTATTTCTATATTGCCCTTGTAAATATATTATCCCCTTACAAATACAAGAAACTTAGCAATAAGATAGAGACTGCAAATGTTTATCTCGATTAACATGAAGTAGATGGAGAATAAGCGTTTGTAAAAATAGTTTGTACAAGAGTAGAGAAAGTCATGTGAGTGTAACACATCAGCTTTTTTGTCCTGGTGATGCAAAAAGAATGGAATGCTCCACATAGCAACCAGCTCTTAAAATATTTGACTATAGCTTAAAGCCTACCAATTCCCCTTGCATCTGCAACAAAATTAGCAATAAGATTAACATCACGATTAACATGAAGCATATAGAGAATAAGCGTTTGTAAAAATAGTTGGTACAAGATTAGAGAAAGTCATGTGAGTATAACATATCCGATTTTTTTAAAACTGGTTACAGATCTCACTGTTTTTAACACATATTGCAAAATACATTTTCTATAAGCAGTATCTTGTGAAGTTTTTTGAGAGCTAAACACAGGAATGCTGGCAACGTTGTAGAGGCTGCTACCTCATATTGTGGCTATAGTAGTTCCGCTTTCAAAACCAGTTGTAGGACAGCGAGTATCACTTTCGCTTTCAGCACGGCACAATCAAAAACGTAACAAACACAACTTTCATGTCTATTACCCATTACAAATCAAATCTTCCAATAATTAATACACCAAATGGTTCACACCTTTCAAAATTAGTATTATTCAAAATGTACACAATTTGCGCAATTGCAAGCTTCACAGTCCTTTAACCAGTTTCTTCGTACTCTGGCAAGCACTCCATCGATTTTACTATTTCTTCCACAGCAGAAACAATCTGATGTGTTACACTCACATGACTTTCCCTACTCTTGTGGAAACTATTTTTACTAAGGCTTATTCTCCATATGCTTCATGTTAATCGAGATGTTAATCTTTGTAGATGCAAGGGGATTTGGTAGGCTTTAAGCGATAGTCAAACGTTTTAAGAGCTGGTTGCTATGTGCAGTATTCCATTCTCTTTGCATTACCAGGACAAAAAAATGAATAGCGAATTCCCATTTGAGAAAAAGTATAAGTATTGGTAAATTTAAGGGAATAACAAGCAATATCTCGATAATGGTTCACTAAACAAAAAAAATTATATGACATAAAATGTGTATTTTAACGCGATCTACAATTTTGTGTAGTAAAATGTTGTCTATCTCTTATGGTTTACCAGTTATGCAAAAGTCGTTCACAATGAAGAATACATTTGGAGACATTCCCAGAAAATTCGAGATATACATTTCATTTTTACGAAAATATCTTAAACGTATGATATTTTAATCAAAATCGTTAGAGCCATTTTTGAGAAAATTAAAATGTTCGAAAAATGTTCCGTGTAAAGCATAATCTGTGGTGGGGGTATTTTCTTGAAAACCTTCGTGTGGCATCTCTAGAAGATACTGAACCTAAATACCAAGTTTGGTGTTTATCCGACTGTTCGTTTTTGAGTTATGCTGTTCACAGACACACACACACACACACACACACACACACACACACACACACACACACACACACACACAGACAGACACACACGGACATGTTTCCAAAAATGCTTTTTTGGATTCAGGGGACCTCAAAGCATATATTTCAGGTGAAATCTCGGTAACGAATTTTTGGGTGGAATACAATACTTCCCCTACTTTACGTAGTAGAGAAAGTAAAAATGCGTTAACTCAGAATTTCAACATTAGCAAGAGATGCTTTATATACCGTTTTTCATATCCCACCAGAAGCAAAGGTCAAAAGGTTTCATGTCTGGTAACCTTGCAGGTCAGTTGTTTGACCCGAGAAGGCTATGAAGAGAGCTATTGAGTTGAGCACTATAATGTAGCACCACATGCTTCTCCTGGTTTCAGGAGTTCTTGGGTTTGGTAACCTTCGGACAGGCAATATTTGGTGTATA
Source organism: Deroplatys truncata (assembly GCA_030765065.1). Classification (NCBI taxonomy): domain Eukaryota; kingdom Metazoa; phylum Arthropoda; class Insecta; order Mantodea; family Mantidae; genus Deroplatys; species Deroplatys truncata. The sequence goes on from CM060980.1 coordinate 39,356,655, forward strand.
ATCCGGCGGCTGCTGCAGTATTCTGAGCGGTTTAGCCATAAATTAATAGCATTTCACGGTACACGCTTTCGGAAAGGCTGATTTTGTTTTCACTTTTGGCGTGAATTTCAATACGTTTTACAGTTACTCTAAAAGCAATCGAACTTCTTGTGGAACTGACATAATATTAGCACTCTGCAGTCAGCGATATTTAAGCGAGACGGGGAAAAGCTTATTGAAAGCTAAGGGTAATTCCATTCATGCTGCACTGCTCATGTGTCGATCAATTACTTGCTAGTTGCTACTCTTTATTCGCCAACGCGTAGCAACATCCTTTCGTCGTGTTCATTTAGGTTAAGGGACACGTGGAAACCGGTACTCATCCTTCAGTTACCTTATCAATTTTCAATTCAATTCAACTTTATTCGCCGTAAATATACAATTTGTACCTATGGCTTTGTCAAAGTTACAGAGATAAGTAAATACAATTAACACTATTCAATATGAATGTGCTAAATACTGAAATTAAGAAAATCATTAACACTATAATAATCATTAATGCACTTTTGATTTAAAAAATATTCCCCGAGGTAGCTTTGAAGGAACAGGGTATCTTATTATATAGAATTAAACCTTTATGAGATACACTATTGAATGTTCTATTAAGTCGGTGACACTGTAGGTGCATAGACTCAATTGTACGTGTATAATAGGTATAATAATCCTTATTTCTTTTAAAATATTGCATATTATTGTGGATAAAAGAAACTATTTCCAAGATATACGCATATGGTAGCGGAAGTATATTAAATTCATCAAAAATCGATTTGCTTGGGGTATGGGCTTGTACATGCTCCATTAGTCTTAAAATTTTATTTTGAATTTTGAATATTATAATTGATTGGCTGGAACTCCCCCAGAAGGGTATTCCATATGAAAGTACTGAGTGTGTATATCCAAAATATACCACTCTCATTACCTCCTTACTACAGGCTTTACTTAACACTTTTATTGTGTATTTAAACGATTTAATTTATTACTAAGGGCTGCAATGTGTTCTTTCCATGTTAATGCTATGTCAGTTGTAATTCCTAAAAATTTGGTAGAATATTGATGGTTTATTGCAACATTATCAAAGAATATTTGGAGCTGATTAGTGAAATTTGGATGTCCACTAAAGTTGAAGTAACTAGATTTATTAGTGTTTAGAGTCAGTTTATTATGATTTAGCCAATTACATAGTTTCAACATCGAGTCATCTATTGTGAGTTGCAATAAAGATTGGCATTGATTTTTGTAAATTAAATTATCATCGTCAGCATATAGAACAGTGTTAGCAGAAGACAAATATAATGGAAGGTCATTAATATAGAAAAGAAAAACAACTAGCCCTAATATGGAGCCTTGGGGCACCCCGCATTGCGCAATTTGTAAGTTAAATTGTGCATTATCGATTTCCAGAAGTGAGTTCTATTTGTAAGATATGATCTAAACCAGTCATTAGCAACACCTCTAATGCTATAATTGTCAAGTTTATGCAGTAAAACATTATGGTCCATATCCTAAGACCTGTTCATTCCTATCTTTTGCATTAAAGATTTCCTCTAGGAAAGAGAAGATAGCCATGTTAATTGACTTGCCGTTTTGAAACCCAAACTGCACTTTCCTACCTTGATATGCTCGTAATGTTGTCCATATCCTAGGGCCACCTTAATTCCGATGGCAGGTAAAATTTGCAGTTTCTTTTCGGGCGATTATTCAAAACTGGCTTTTTCTGTGGCATAGCTGCTACCGAAATAGTGCGATATAATAGGTTTACTTTACTCGACTAACAATAACAAAATATTATCTTGTTACAGTCTCATAGAATAAGAAATCTGATTTTGAATAAGAAATGTCGTTTTTTGGGAAAACGGAATTAATATTTGAGGCAGTATTTTTAACACTTAAATAATTTCAGTCTAATTATATAATATATATATATAATTCGATAACAGCCCGCCTTAAAGCAATGTGTATGTAACAATATATAAAAAGTGTATATTACAGTCATTGTATATGTTTATATTATTGTATACATGTGTAATAATGCTATGTGAACGTATAGTTTAATCATGTAGGAGCTGTGAGAATAATAGGTTAAAAATTGCTAATAACAATGAGGTAACCTTGAGGCAATAATGAATTTTAAAGTTTAACAATACTACTTGTAATTCTTGGAAGCAATAATGTAATTTTTGTGACAGTTTATAAAATAGCCAATCAACAACCAGAAAAAGCTTTAGTTAAATGAAGGTATTCTATGGACTAGCATTAGCCAATCAGAGACTTGAAATACAGAAATTTACAAATTTAGGCGGTAGAAATCAAGTCAGTTGCTTGCAGACAGTGTTCCTAACCGGATGCGAGATGTGTCCTCGAGAAATTTAATACGTATTTTGTGTGAGAAAATAGTTTACGTGTTTAAAAGTGCAAGTATTTAATAAAAGAATCTTACAGCTCTCTATATCAGTGAAGTGTTATTTAAATCGTGTCAAGAATTAATAAAAAGGAGTGAATAAAACACTAAAATCTGTGTAAGCCTACATTCTTCAGTCGCACCACCTCCCTGCTAAGACATTCATGTCTCTAAAAAAAAATATAAATACTGACGCAGCCGAGCCAAACATAGGTAAATATATAATATTTAAAGAAACAGTCAAATTATAAAGTTAATATTTTTAAATTTTTGGGACGAAGGCTACCGGGTACCATACGTGCGGTTGCAACTACTTCAAGTTCGGCTCCCCAACAGATTGAACTACAATATAACTCTTACAATAAAATAACTTCTTCATATTATACCCTTTTGTTTGTTATTAGCTGTATGAATTGCCCATTAGAATGAGCATACGAATAATAAGTTCCCTGCCATCCTGTATATGCTAAAGCACTATTGATTCTTTCTGAAAGCGTCTCACAGAAGGCATTCCTCCGAGCTAGGTTACACTGTTATATTAACTTCGGTGTAAAATAATAATTGAGCTCATCCCTGCAGAAAGAACGAGAAATTATTTTGGTTTGTAGAAGTTTCATCGAATGACCACAAACTAATTTTAATTCACTCAAGCCGCGTAAACGCAACTTTGATACTTAGATATCATAACCTATCTATAAAGGAAGTTAACATAGTTGTCAGAATGGCCGAGCGGTCTAAGGCGCCAGACTCAAGCAAGAGCTTGCCCTATGACGGGTATGACGTAGAATTCTGGTCCTCTCTGAGGGCGTGGGTTCGAATCCCACTTCTGACAGACATTTTTGTGTAGTTAGTGAAAATGGATGATTTTCACAGTAATTGAAGTTAATAGCGGTTTAAGATAATGGCGCAATTTGTTCTCGCAATATTTTAATCTATATACGGACAAAATGTTTAGAGAAATAAAAGGGAAAATGCCATCTGGAATCAAACAAAATAGGAATAATACAATGAATGCTGACGATGTTATAATAATCCAAGAAACAGAAAATGGCTTTCAGAAAAATGTATTTGAACTAGGAAATGTAATAGCAAAATATGGACTCCAGATATCAATTGATAAAACAAAAGTAATGACATTCCAAGGAAAGTAGGGGAAGGTCCCTATATTGAACAATTTACGCCAAAATAGTAAATAATAATTACAATTTCAAATCAAAATGTTCAGAAACACAAGCGTTAAAGTGACAAATCCTTGCGCTATCAATATCCTCAACAGAATTTAAAATTAATACAATTATCAATTAAATAACATATAAAAAGTTGGGTGGTGTAAATCCGTTCAAATTAGGAACGTGGTCCTTAAATTGAACCACCCCTGTCTTAAAATGAACCATATACTACTAAGTTTAAAAGTATTTTTATTAATACAAAATACACATATTTTATTGTACATTCAAAACAAATATGCTATCAGCAACAAAAGTAGAGTCCAAAATTGTGATAAGAATAGCAATTTCCTTGAACATTTTGAATTTTTATATAATGACAATCACTTGGTTTTTGGAATAGGCATTATTTGCAAATATAGTTTTTACTAATTTTTACTCTCATACAAAAGAGTCCAATTATACACAGTCTTCACAATAAAACACTTTCTTCTTAGCGCTAACTTTTGCACACTTTTGGTGAAGCCATATCCTACAACTCATACACTGGATCATGTCCATTATTTCAGACAATTCACATTCACATATTCATGTCAGCCACTGTTTTTAGCATGATTTTTTTTAGCTTAACATATTATATCGATATTTATTCACAAGATATACTATTCGCAGTTGAACAACCCTAGAACTTCAATAGGTTTCCTAAATTGGACCAGTTCAATATAGGGTTCAAACAGTGGTTCAATTTACGAGCCACGCCATTTTGGAAGCTTTAGCATCTATCTGACTAGGAGAGACGCTGCTTGAAAAAAACGTATGCATGAATATTGTTGCTAAATGAACACTTCATAACATATAATATATAGGTCATCTCAAAACTTATCTAATTGGTCGTATAAGCTTAGCTAGATGAGTCAAATATTACTTCTGAAGTACCAAAAGCACACAACACTTCATACAACTGAAACCACAGCTCAGAATGCAAAGTCTAAAACTCCAAGCATTCATAGCTGTACGCGCCACGCTTCTGCTAGGATTATGGTGACATCTGTCTAATAGTTTAGAAAATATAAGGGCGGTTCAAATTAGGGACCTTTCTCCTACCATATAAGTTCCAAAATAATAATAAGTATCAAAGTATTGGAAAAGTAAAAATGAATTATTTAGAATGTAACATAATATCTAGACAATCAAGATTTAAATAATAAAGTAAACAAATTACAAAATAATTGTGGCATATTAGTAAAAACACTAAAAAGAAGAACAAGGAAAGAAGCAAGCTTAGAATTGTATTACACAGTGTGCGATTCCAAACCTATGGACTATAAAGAATCTTATTGACTATAAAAAAATTCTGACATGTTACATTAACATTACTTTCTCTACCATCTACCGCTTATTACAAATTATTCTTACTAAAGTTTATTTGATTATTTACTTAATTTTAATCGAGATTAACCTTTCGTTATCGATACAAAGGAAATAGCAATAGTCAAATGTTTCAGACCTGGACGCTATACGCTGGCCTTAAACTTCCATCCTATTTCCATGCAATCGCGAGAAACAACTGAAATTCGACGGGACTTAAAAAGAATGATAAAGTATTAAACAAATCGAACTATTAATAACGGATATTTCGGAAAACAGTTATTTGAAATAAATGGGTGTTTTAGAGAGATTTACACTTTTTGTAGTACGTTTATCAGTTATGCAATTATACAAAATTCTTTCCGAAAGAAGAGGAATTCAAAGGCTATTACCAGAAAATTCGAGATATGTATTTTATTTGTCATGTAAATATCTTTAATATATGGTATTTCAATCAAAATCGTTAGAGTCTATTTTTTAGACAATCTAAAATTTCGGAAACTTTTCAATGTAAAGGGTAGTTTGGAACGCAGGAATTTTCTTGAAGATGTTTGTGTCTCATCTTTGGAAGATGCTGAACCTAGATACCAAGTTTGATATGTATCCGACGTTTTGTTTTTGAGTTATGTGTTCACAGATACACACAGACACACACACACACACACACACAAACACACACATGGACCTTTTTCTAAAAACGCTTTTCTTTATTAAATGGGCCTCAAGACATGTATTCCCGGTGAAATCTCGGTATCGAATTTTTGGGTAGAATGCAATACCTTCTCTACTAGGTGCTTGGTAGAGAAGGTAGAAAGAAAGGGATAAAATAAATGCCTTAGAAATGAGATACTCAGAGCTATTAAAGCGTGTACAGTAATGGACATAATAAAAAATGACCACTAGTACGACTAGTTTGATGTTTGGAGGTTAATACAATAGAAGGGGCAGAGAGACTCCAAAGCTTTGGTTAGCAAACGTTTAGTATAAAACACTCCGAATTAAAACTCTGGTTCTCCAGGTTGGAGGTTTTACGGTCGGGTTGGGAGCCCAGCCAAGTAAAAAGGGTGTTACAATTCTCAGAAGTTACATAGCCGGTCTGATTCAAAGACGACGACCACTGGTCGGGAAAAAAACACATATAGCTGCTTGGAACGTGAGTGGTATCCAATAAAGGAATTAGAGAAACACTTACTATGAGGTAATATAGATGTGGCTCTAATATCAGAAACCAAAAAGAAGTTAAAAGGGTCAAAAGAGTTGAAATAATTATTTCATGTTTTGTAATGGATTACCAATGGAGAGAAGGGCAAGTGCAGGAACTTCCATATTGAAAACCGGAAACACATGGAAATAACACATAGTAGTACCTTCATAAATGAAATAATAAAGAGTCTAAGATTCAAAATAAAACGAGTATTTATTATCATAATCTGCATATGCGCTCCTGACGAAGAAAAAAAAGTAAAAGATTTTATTAGGACCTACAAAAATATAAAGACACAATAAATAAGAAAGTTCACTTGGTATTACGGGACTTCAGTGAAAGAATTGGCCAAGTACCCATTAGAGATATAGTGGGAAATAATGGAGAATTAACATTAAATCAAAATAAAAAATCCTTAAGAAATTTCTGTATTAATAAACTTAAAGTGATAAGCTCGTTCTTCAGATATCGAGATATACGCTTGGGCTAGTGGAGAACAGAGAAGCATAATTGATTATATAATAGTAAATGACAAGCTAATACACAAGTATTAGATACAAGAATGTATAGGAGTTATGCTCTTATCGAAAATACCAATTATGATCAAGATGGTATAAATCGAAGCAAATTAAAGAGAACTGAAATACGAAATGAACATTCAAAATACATCTACTAAAACAAGAAAGTATAAGGAAATTATACTGCCAACGACTAGAGAACCACTCAGAGGAACAAACTATGAGTTTATCCTTAAACACAAATTGGAATGATCTAAAAGAAATTATAACAAAAGCTGCAAATGAAGCTCTCGAAAGGAAAAATAAAATAGAAAAGAAAACGGGAGTATGCATTTGGAATTATTAAATAGCTTCTTTATTAAAAACAAATGTATTTAAGATACCTAGGTAGAAAGTCAGTAGAGCATCTAATATAATTTAAAAAGATAAGTGGAAATGTAAAAAAAGAAACAAGGAAATTGCATCGTCAAAGCTGGGATAAGTGCATTAGCAATGTGGAAAATGATGTTCATAGGGCTCAGTCAAATGTTTATAAAATAATGGAACACCTAAACAGATCAGAGAGAGAAACAGTTGAGCTGATTAACATATCAGAAGAAGAATAGTGAAAATACTTTAAATCGTTATGGTATCATACCAAGGATGAAAAAACATCTAAAAACGAATATAAAGATGTAGACCCTATTACCCTAGAAGAATTAAATGATGCATTAGAAACATCTAAAAATAAGAAAGCTCCTGGAAGTTACAAAAAGCATGAGTTATGTACCACTGAAGTGTGCATAAAAGAAAAAAATAAGATTTTTAAATATATTAAATATTTACTGGTCTACGTTAGAAATCCTAGATGACTGAAAGCATGGTTTAATAAAACCAATATTTCAAAAGGGAAATAGGAATGAGTGTGATAACTACAGGGACATAAGCTTATTAAATGCAGCATATATAATATTTCTAAAATTCTAACTAAGCGATTAAATGTAATTTCAGAAATTTTAATAAATGAAGAACAACATGGATTTGTACATGGATTTGTGTTTTCATCACACAACAAGTAATACAAAAAACGAAGGAAATTGAACTTAGAAACACATCTCTTATTCGTCAATTATATAAAAGCATTTGATAAGATAATCCGAGAAAAATTATGGAATGTCATGAAAAAGAAAGGATACCCAAAACATTTAACCCCTGTGATAAAAATACGTATGAAGACACAGTTATTAGCATAAACAGCGGAATCCAAAATTTAAAAACAGAATTAATGAATTAAATCTAATATATATGATGTATGTGTGTGTATAGATGCAGAAATTATAGAATTGCAAGCTAAGATAAAGGATACTTTTAAAATTAACTCATACGTTTTAAATAGAGTATTATTTGCAGACGACCCAGTTGTCTTCGCTGAAAACGAAAACATGCTACAGATAGTCAGTCACTTTCCTTCTAGATAAAGTAGTGACAACTTACAACCTGGAGATATCAGCTGAAAAAAAACAAAGACTATGGCCTTCTTAGGGAAAAATAAAAAAAGAAGTAAAGTTGTATTGAAAGACAAAATAATAAAACAGGCACAATGTGAAATAACTTATAATTATGACAAAGACCTCGAAAAAGTAAAATCCATAAATTTCAAAGTATATGCAGAACAATAAAACGAAATTTAAAAAAAACAACACAAGAAGATAAACAATGCTAAACCTGTATAAAACTATGACTGTAGCTGTTCTGGCATACTGTGCAGAGAATTGGGCTCTAAAACGATCTGATAGAAGAATGATAGAGACAGCTGAAATGAAATTTTGGAGATATGTGGCTGGATATACCACCCTTCACGATCACATAACAAATGCCATCATACGAGAGAATTTTTAGCATGGCTTTCTTCGGAAGGGAAGTAAAGACGGTGGTCCCGTGTCGTAGATTCGCGGCACGTAAAAGAGCCTCAAGCCTGATAAAGATGTCTCTGAGCCAAATTTCCGGTCTTTCACGCTCAATATAGAATGGGACGCTAAGTACCATAGTAGTTAAAGAGTGTCCATAAAGAGAACTTAATTTTTTTCACCCTCCCTCAACTTCATATTTGTAATTAAATTCAAGTAAAGATAAACAGGAGAGTCTAGTTGTAATCTGATGGTGTGGTTGGTTGTTATACTGTAACTATGACATCCTTCCACATAAAACAGAATAATATACACATCTTAGAAAATAGCTACATGGCATATTTTCATCCCCAACATGAAAAGAGTATACTTCTAAAGTTTTGACCTACCTTCTGCACATATGGAAGTACTCTATTACAAGCGCTTTAAAAATATATAGTAGAACTCTTTTGATCCACAACGAGCATGCTCTAACCTTGGTTATATATTGTATTACTGAAAAACGTTGGAGCAATCTACTTCCAGTGCTGGAGGAGTTAGAAGTAACGAATGATACGATTAAATGACGATTGTTTGGGGTTCTCTTATCTCGCTAGTAATTAACTGCAGTATGTTTTCCTATGCAGGTGGAAGTGGATTTCTTGGCATGCATATTGTTAAGCTTCTGCAAGAAAATGATCCTAAGGTGAAAGAGATTCGTGTCCTGGATTTGAAGCCGTATGTCAATCTTCTAGGTGAGTAATTTGAATTTAATATTCTCCTTATTTTCGAAATGGTCCTACGTTTATGGGAAAAACATATCTGGTGTTAAAGCCCATACGACTTTGTGTACCTATTTTGTGTCGACTATTCACATAAAATGTTATTTTTGTTTCTAATGCCGATTATCACGATAAATTATTTCAAAGAAATATTAATTAGGCAATTTATACATGTGCTGTGATGCTGAAAAATTGCTGTTTAAGATAACATTTGCATATATTTATATATACTTTGTACTGTAAACTTAAATGAATTTGAAAATATTTTTGTCTTAGGTTCTGCTGTTGACTAAAGCCTATTACACTGTGTTCAAGAAATTCGTGTAAACACAATATATATATTTTACAATGGAATATTCTATATTTCATTCTATGCTTGGTTAAGCTTATGAGAGACAACATTATGGGTTGTTTAGTATGAGTTCGTAATGTACAGAGGATAGACAATGTTAGGGTATAACATTACACAGTATCCATTTGTTGTGACAAACGTTTGCTTCACAAAAACATGATCCTAAACATAGAAAAATAGCACGTTTAAATGTTCATTGGTGTGTTTGTCTCTGATTATCTGTAATTCTTACTTATATAATTTATTTATATCTCAGCTGTTACCCAGGGTAGGGGCGGCACCGTGGTCGAGTGGTTAGACCGCTCGCCTCCCACCGAGGCGGTTCAATCCCAGGGACCTGCATGTGGGATTTGTAGTGGACGAAGCGGCGTCTGGGCGGGTTTTCTCCGGGTTCTCCGGTTTCCCCCGCCATTCATTCCACCAACTGCTCCATCATCACCTTTCCTTTCATCCATTTCACCAACATTTCGCTTCATCTACTTCCTTCATCCCATACCAGGCATCGCGCTGATCACCCATCCTGGATGTTCTGTCTGATCCATGAGTGTCTGCTCCTCGACGGGCCTCTGACCCCAGGCACCCGCCTGTAAGTCCTGGGGGTGTAAGTCCTACATAAGAGGAGGGTAAACAGATAATGAATGAATGAATGTTACCCAGGGTAGAAGAACAATTATATTCTACCCAAGTATTCATTGCAGATATTCTACTAAACATACATGTTTTGAGATCATCTATTCTAGTCCAATACATTTTGTGTGCAACATGCACGTGCGTTTTTGTATTAGCCACATCTATTCTAGAAATTGTTCATATACAGGATTACCTCACTCTTTTACCTTCAACATCATTTTCGCCTTCAAGCATTCTAACATAAAAATTCACACTGGTTACAGCATCCAACTCAGACTTGTACTTCGATTCTACATATACAAGTTGCTCTGTTCCACTCTGACAATGAAAACTCACACGTGCACTTCGAAGACTGGATATCTCTATTATTTGTTGATTTATTGTTGCAGAGTTAAAGTTATTTGGTCTTCTCTTCCGCTTAGCCACATAGAAAAATCCTAAAGACAATGTCCTGAACGCATTGTTGGTACACATAAACAATATTCAAACGAACACAAAACAGAAATAACACAAATATTAAGTAATGGTAAACTTAAGTTAGTTGAACATATAGAGAAAATAAGTTAACAGTAATGAATATCTTAAACATATGTGTTATTTAAATATTCATAATCAAGACAATAGGAAAATTGTATTGCTCAAGTAAAGTAATTGCTGCAAGACTGCCGCTGGAAAGTGTCATAATCAGGGCCCGGAATTCTGATATTATGGCATCTTTTAATTTTTACATCATATGCTAATCATGGGCCCCAGATTATGAGAATGCATATTTAGTAGTTATTTTTGGATTTTCTATTTTTAGGGCTTTTTCGATTTTACGACATTATTTTGTAATTTTTTTGCCCTTTGTGTGTTTGTGTAGCCCCAGTTTCTTGCATTTGCATTTCACTTAAAACAAGAATTAATAAATCAATTATAAGTAAAAATGTAATAAGTACTTTAAACGCATCAAAATATTTTATTAATCACAAATATATCATAAATAGAAATATATTTTACCTTGTCTAAAATGGCACACTGTATTCACAGGAGGTTAATTTGACAATAAATGACTACTCTAGTAGAAGAGGTTTATATTGTTTTTACATAAGGATAACTTTTCAAACATCAGAAATTTCACAATTCAATTGAGGAATAAGGGTACATTTGTACATCCTTTATTCACATTGTTGGAACAAATAATCATATTCTTATTTAATGGTTAGTCTGGAAAGGGTTGATTGTGAGTGGAGGGGATAGAATTACGTTATGAATTTGTCCCAAACTATGGGTGAGACAAGTCAGTTTTCCCTTTGCCGCGTTAATGAGTATGTACAGTCAGTTGCTATTGTCCTTGTGCTTATGTTCTGCCACAGGCTGTGAAGTCCTCTTGAATTTTGTATAATTCGAGAACTCAAAAGAGTTAATACTACCTACAGTTTTGTAAGACCTGCTTCAAACACAATTTTCTGAATTTTCTTTTAGTATTCTTCAAACAAGAACATGGAATAAAAACGGAGATATGCCTATATACACTTTTTTAAAATAAATTTCTAAATAATCTCATTGTTATTATTATTATTATTCTCACTTTTTCTGCTTTTATAGCAGCTATACTTATAGATAAATTCATTTATAACTTTCTGTGCATTAATTTTAATACATTAAATCAATCCCAGTGTTTAGACTTTTTGTAATTACTGTATTTTTTTAAAGTTTAGAGCCATTAGAAGGTAATTTTACAAAAATTTTAGATGATCAATATCCGTGCCTAGCTCATAATACTTTTTTTAAAATTTAAAACATACAGTTGGTCATAAAGTTCCAGAATACATAAAATGAATAAAACAGAATAATTAAATCAGAATAAATTACAGAAACAAATAAGTTAAACTAAACAATTACAAAACACGTCAAAGTTTCTCTTTTGGGACTTAAGAAGCTGATCTTCAAATATATCTTGTGGGAAGACACACTGTTTTGCAGGAAAAAAAAACAAGGAGCATATTTTTGTGAACGATTTATAGGCTGAACATGGTTATATACGGTTCTGAGCGATCGAACTGAAGTTTATCCCGTGTAAGTAAGCTTTTGTATATAATGAAATGGGTAGAGAAAGTCGTGTACTTCGGATTGTATTTGCGATGAGTATGTTTAAAGCATGTGAATGTGATGTACTTAGGAGAGTGAATAATGTTGCAGATCATGAAGAGAAGAAACCAATGTGGTCAGTGGTTGGAGACGTGGCAGAATCGAGCAACAGGGTACGGGAGGTGTTCCGTGGAGTTGATTGCGTTATCCACTGCGCTGCGCTCGTCAGTTACGCTTTCCCAGCCGATGAAGATGCTCTGGAGCGTAACAACGTCACAGGTATATCGTCTGCTACTGCTTTGTATGTTGGTGCAAGCTAGATTTATTTCATTATCATCAACGTGTACTGTTTGTTTTAAGCTATTTATGTTTCCAAATAAAAAAGGAAGATATTCACAAAAACCCAGATGTGGTACATTTAGAGGAAGGGGGGGGATCCCTAACAGTATACTAGTTTTTTCCTTGCACCTGCAGAGATTTAAAAACTCAGTTATTATGATTTATACTGATTTTCAGGAAATGCTTAACAGTAATTCGGCTACAACTAAGTTTGCAACGATACGCGAGAGGCGAAAAATCTAAGTGCACTTTGTTCAAACATAGGGAAAATGCAGTAGTTAATTAAGTGTCCTAAATTAGCCAACATAATGTCAGGGATCCATTCGTCTAGTTTAGGAGCAGTGAAAACAGGATTCGCGATTCCTTTTGGACTCGCAGACCTCTGCCTTCCTGGTAGAGATCTGCTCGGGGTTGAAAATAAAGTAAAAAAATCTGATGTGTTTCACTCACATGACTTTTTCTACTCTTATACAAACTATTTTTACAAACGCTTATCCTCCATATGCTTCATGTTAATCGAGATATTGAGATGTTAATCTTATTGCTAATTTTCTTGTAGATGCAAGGGGAATTGGTAGGCTTTAAACGATAGTCAAATATTTTTAGAGCTGGTTGCTATGTGGAGCATTCCATTCCCTTTGCATTACCAGGACAAACAAACAAACAAAAAATGAATAACGAATTCGCATTTGAGAAAAACTTAAGGGAATAACAAGCAATATTTCGAAAATTCTTCACTCAACAAAAAATGTATATGACATAAATTGTGTATTTTAAAGCGATAAACTTTTTTGTGTGGTAAAATTTTGTCTATCTCTTATGGTTTACCAGTTATGCAAAAGTCGTTCACAATGAAGAATACTTTTGGAGACATACCCAGAAAATTTGAGATATACATTTCATTTGTCATGAAAATATCTTAAACATATGTTATTTTAATCAAAATCGTTAGAGCCATTTTTGAGAAAATTAAAATTTTCGAAAAATGTTCCATGTAAAGGGTAATCTGGGGTGGGAGATTTTCTTGAAAACCTTCGTGTCGCATCTCTGAAAAATACTGAACCTAAATACCAAGTTTGGTGTTTATCCGACTGTTTGTTTCTGAGCTATGTTGTTCACAGACACACAGACACACACACACACACACACACACACGAACCTGTTTCCAAAAATGTTTTTTTTTGGATTCAGGGGACCTCAAATCATATATTTCCGGTGAAATCTCGGTATCGAATTTTTGGGTGGAATACAGTACTTCCCCTACTTACTATACGTATTAGAGAAAGTAAAAATAATTTATCATATTCAACCTATTGCATTTTATTTGTCATGTAAATATTTTCAAGATATGATATTTAACCAAAACCATTAGCCTCATTTTTTATAAAATAAAACATAACGAAAACTTTTTCCCTGTAAAGGGAAAATAAAGACCAAAAGGATTAAGTTTTTGGTCTGTGATGTTGAGATGGCCGGAATAGCATAGTTATTATACAATGCATAAATCCATAGCAGTACATAATAATAATAGTAATAATAAATAAATGCTCGCTTTGGCCAATTGCGAATAACGTTACAACATCACAGCAGCTGCCAGTTCCGGCTCCTTCCGTTCACCCACACCCAGGACATCTTGGGTAGGGTGCAGTAATAGGGGCGGCATATGGGCAATAAGACCGCCTACTACATAGAGGTGCCAGGAGTTCATCCGCTACTATTTCTATAAATGCCCTTCAATTGGTCCCAAAAGCCTAGGTGCATTCCTTACCACGACTCCCAGCAAAGGTAAAAGATTCCTTTACCAGTACCGGAAATCGAACTCGAGTCCCTTCGTACCAAATCAGCAGTGTTTCATGTAATAACAATATTAATAATAATAATAATAATAATAATAATAATGATAACTGCAAAATAATTTTATTTGAAACAAAATTAGACAATCGGGCCCGGGCCGGACGATGCAGTATAACCTCTTCTCGAGCTCGGGCCGCGCTTGGACTCAATTCGAATTTCGGCCGTGCAGACCTCTACTTCCTGGCTATCTTCTACGTGGTGCTAGGTGGTGACATGCGTTTTGCAGAATTGGTGATTCGGCAAGTTTAGGCATTTTCGCCATCTCTGATTTACTTACTTACTAGTTATACAGTCGGCTTAACCTCCTCTTATGTAGGGCTTACACTCCCCAGGACTTACAACCGCGCCTAGGGTAAGATGCCTGTCGACATTGAATCACAGAATGAAGAACCGGAACAGGGATCGGTCCATAGCCAGGTATGAGAGTAAGGAAGAAGATGATATGAAATGAAGACTAAATGGAGAAAAGGAAAGGTGATAATGGAGCAATTGATGGAATGTCTGGCGGGGGAAACCGGAAAACCTGAAGAAAAACCGCCCAGACGCGCTTCATTTACCACAAATCCCACATGCGGGACCCTGGGATCGAACCCGTGCCGCTTTGGTGGGAGACGAGCATTTTAAGCGAAATATTTAAATATAGCTTTACAATAAGTGTTTGCTTACCATTGATTAACAAGTTACCGCTTACTCAAAACACATTTACTACTTCCCGCCCGGGTATTTCGTATGTCTTTCTTTCTTTCTTTCTTTCTTTCTTCCTTTCTTTCTTTCTTTCTTTCATCGTTTTGTGATATCACCTTTCTGTAAAAGTCCATAGGATGCATTATAAATATGTTAGTGTTTGCTAGTATTTCTAACTCCGTAGAAAAGGCTTCATGCAGTCCTTCACAGTAATGAGTTTAAAGTTTAGTTCCTAAAGTTGTGCATAACGGTCTTGAATATTCCATCAGGGAGGAGGAAGTATGCTTCCGTAATTCTTCAACTTCTTTTAACAAGATGTCTAATGAAAATGTAATTCGAAAGAGTTTCCTTTGTCTGTGGCGGATTAGTTTCAAACTGATCTGGAATTCTTTCCCATCTCCATGAAACGTTATAAATAGTGAAGAAGTTCAAGAAGCCGTGTAATTTAGACATGACCTTGTTTTCGTCTTTCAACTTTTGTTGACCTGCCTGCCTTCCATTCGAAGAACAAAAGCGCAGCGCTAGTCGCATTGGAGATAACATTGAGGAAACCTCCGTTCACGTTTGAAGAAACTCGAATGAGAGTTTTCTTGTGTATCAATTCTCTCTCAGTGTTACAGTTTAAAGACATTTTACAGGATTGTGTTATAAATTCGTCTTGATACTAAGTCTTTGTAGACATATTATTAGAAATTATAGTTTTAGAAAACTCGTACTGTTCGAACTGAGAAGAGAAAATCTCAATATTTATGACACGAAAGTGTTACTGAGACGAAGTTGGGTAAAATGGTATAATTCAGCAACAAATTTTGAATAGGCGATTTCTGAAACCTTTTTATCTGACGAACATTATATTACCGAAACAATTAAGCATAATCCCAAGGAATCAGACACAGAGCGTGGTATTGAAAATATTCATTGGGAAAATTTTGTTAAGTTTGCATTTGATTGAAGCTTTTCCACCAGTGGTGTAATTCTGATTTACACACACTTTCATGTCAAAAGCTTTTTATCTCCTTTATTCTAACACGTAGTTCATAGGATTCCCTAAAATATAGGCTCCTTAAGAGATAAGAGGGATAAGGATACACATAAGATAATAAAATATAGAAAAATACCGAGTATTTTTGACATCAAGTCCCAACTAAAGAACACACACATATGCACATGGGGTGATCGAAGTCGTTAAGACACGGACTTGTGAACGGGAAGTCCACGGTTCTAATCCCGCCAGGACCGTACTCCCTAACTGAATTTTTTTTCCAGCTTTCCTCAGTCTTCATAACTGGCAATTGTCATCTCCCTTCCCAAAATTCCTTTCTCAAATATCATTTCATTGCATGTATTCAGTTACAAGCTGTGCTGCCCTAGTAGAAATACTACCTATTCCCACACACACACACGCGCGCGCGCGCTGGACATACTGAGAGACCTTCTTGTTTAAAGGTTTCTAAGTTATTAGAAATGGGGACTATCCCTAATGTGTCAAGTGATTCATTGCGTACTTTTTCTGTTTGTTTTAAGATGCTGATGAACGCAAAACGCTTAACACAAAAAATGTCGGTAAAATTGCTGAGTAGATAGATATATTTACTCGTGGGGCAACGTTTATAAAGAGTATTTATCAACAACTAGAAAGCATACTGTATACAAAAACCAGTACTCCCCTATTTTAGTTGCATAGGGGAGTGAAGAACAAACGGTCCATTTGTAAAGCCATCAACTGAGTAAACATTTCAAACGAAATATCTCAATAGAGAGAGAGAGAGAGAGAGAGAGAGAGAGAGAGGTGAAACGATATTATGATGAAATACTATGGGAAACATTCGTGAGTCAAAAACATGTGTTGCAAATAAAATCAAAACTAATTTGAATGTGATGGAAAATTTGACGTAGGAGTAGAAAATAAAATAAATCTAACAGGTGGGTGCAAATTTATGGGAGAGCAAGAAGAGAACCGTTTTTAGAAAAGCTGTAATGCTCTCATTTGAATTTACTGTAACACATTCTACACCAATATTAGTGCTTCATTGTGTAATCTAATGGCCAACGAGCGGGATAACTCAGGCGGTTACGTCTGTGGCCTGCATTCGGGAGGTCCCGGGATCGATCTCCGGCAACCGCCCACTCTGACCCATGGGTTTTTTCGTGGACTTCCCGGGTCGTCAGACGATTGCTGGAGTGGTTTCTTTCATCCCCGGAATTTCCTGTCCCTCCATTTCGTTCCATTCTTTATTTCATTCGTCTTTCATCCCGTTGGTCTCTTTTAGAGTTGGAAGTGTCGGCGACGGTGCAGCGTAGCAGGGGAAAGGATACTGTTTGTCACTCTCTCCGTTCTCTCCGCTCTCGGCTTTCGGCTGGCTGCGGGGTATCCGAACCCTCTTTAGGGGCATTGGACCTGCTCTGTGTGGGGCGGTGTCCCCGTTCTGCCTAACCATCTGCCAGGGTATCTCTATCTGGAAACTAAGACACCCTGTCATTGCTATGCCGTGCTCCTGGATCCGGCCGCCCAGTGTCTCCTCGTGGGGCTTAGGCATAATATCCACTATGGATCGGTGCCGAGTCCCCTCCGTAGTCATTCAATCTAATGGCCGTTAGTCGTAGTATAAAGGTAAAAGGCACATACTATCGGAGGGGCCTGTGCAACAAGGGCAGAAAATCGTACGTAGGCCATCCGATCCTTTATGCTTGCACCGTGACCCCTGGAAGGGAGGGGTGAGGGGAGTGACCCAAGGGACGACCAGATCTGGGCGACGATGTGCGCAAGCATGGACAAGTCCCTAATCTCCGGGGTCCCCCGAAGGGGCGAGCATCCAAGGCGGGTCCTAACTGAGTATTCCCGACCGACGCCAGGAAGAAACGTCTACAAAGTGGATTTCCACCATCCAACCGCAACAATCGCGTCTCCGATTCTACAACTCTGAAGAGATAAAAATGAAGGACATGACGTATACAGAAAATGAGGGACATGAAAGTCGTGGTAGAAGAGGAACCACCCCAGCATTCACGTACCGGGCTGGAGAAACACGAAAAACCCAAGTGTCAGAGTGGTTAGTCGCCGGAAATCGAACCCGGAACCTCCCATATGCGAGTCTCATATGTTACCGGCGCCACTTCGCTCGGTGGCCGTAGTATAACGGAACTTTTTTTTATTTCTGTTTGTTTTTCACGCTTCTGCGTTTTATGAATTAAGCAATCGAGTGGAATGGCTCAGGAGGTAACGTACGTGGGGCGCATTCGGGAGGTCGTGGGTTCGATACCAGAGGCCAACCTTTCAGACTCTTGGGGTTTTCCGGGGGTTTCTCCGGGTCGCTAAACGAAAGCTGGGAAGGATAATTACTTCCCTCGAATTTCATTTCACCTCCATTCTCATTTCACTTCACCTTTCATCTGCTTGGTGTCATTCAGGGTTGCCAGAGTCGGCGGGAGCTCTCGGCATGTGCATGGCAAGGGAAAAAGATGCTCCGAGTAAACCTTCGTCCTCCGGAATGGGATGGTCTCCGGGTTCCGGACCCCCAGGGGGCGTTTAGGTCCATGAGAGGGGAACCGGATGCATCAGCTGCCATTCGGGGAGTTTAAATCTGTAAACCGTAGGGGCCCTGCCCTATGCCTGGCATGCCTCCTGGTCCGGCAGCCCCTGTCTCCTCTCACCTTACCCTTCCCACCTGCCCTTTTGGGGGCGTCCCGTCAAGCACCTAGGTACAGAAGATCTGCGTAGGTAGAGGGTTTACGTCCCCCTCCGCTCCTAATCCTATTATATCCCAAGAATGAATTAAGCATGTTTAAGAGATGTACATATTACTTAAATAGCTAAAGTTTCGGAAAGAGTAAAAGCTTTTCTCTCGGTGATAAAGGGGAATAAGCTCATTATATTATCTTTGTTCTGGGGCCATTTCTAGCTAAGATTTGGCAAAGGACCTTTTGGAGAACGGTCATGGCACTATATATATTTAATGCTAAGTTTGTAACTTAATTTTATTCTAAGTCATTCTTATTCTGTATGTGTAGTGTTCAATAATTCTCTGTTAGTTCGTGTCTTCTTTTTATTTTTTTCCATTACGTTAGTTCGCAGTACAAAATGTGAATAATTAGTACTGCAGTCTTACTGTAAGATTCCAGAGATAGAAAAAAGCATGTGCGGCCTTTAGACCCATATTATTGTTGTATTTTGCAAGTTTACCTATAGCATGACACTGTTTGACAATATAAATTCTGATGTGATACATTCACATGACATTCTCGTTTATTAGTGGGTATATAAACTATTTTTACTAAAGCTTATCTTTCTATCTACTACATTTTAATCCAAATAAAACTTTGCAGAAATAGCTACATTATACATTTCATTATGTTACAAAGGGAACAGCGATAGTCAAATGTTTTGAGAACTGTACGCTATATGCTGACCTTAAAATTCCATACTGTTTCCATGCAATCCGAGAAACAGCTAAATGTTGACAGGACTTAATGAACAAGAAATGAACAACTGGAACGTTTAATAACGAATATCTCAGAAATGGCTTATGCCACAAAAAACATATTTGAAATAAATTGTGTGTTTTAAAGAGATCTACAGTTTTGTGTACCACGTTTTCATCCATCGCTTAACGTTTACCAGTTATACAAGATTATACAAAATTCCTTCCGAATGAACAGGACTTCATAGGCCATTCCCAGAAAACTAAAGATATACATTTTATTTATCATGTAAATATCTTTCATATATGGTATTTTAATCAAAATCATTGGAGCCATTTTTTATAAAATCAAAAATTTCAATAGTGGTCTCTTTAAAGGGTAGTTTGGGGTGGGGAATTTCCTAGAAAATCTTGTGTCCCATCTTTGAAAGGTACTGAACCTAAATACCAAGCTTGGTATTTATCCGAATTTTCGTTTTTGAGTTATGCTGTTCACAGACACACACACACGCAGACCTATTTCTGAAACTGCTTTTTTGGTTTCAGGCAGCTGCAAAACATATATCTCCGGTGAAATCTCGACATCAAATTTTTGGGTGGTATACAATTCTTCTCCTACTTACTATATATAGCAGAAAAATAAAAAGTCATTCTTCTACTACTACTACTACTACTACTACTACTACTACTACTACTACTACTACTACTACTACTACTACTACTACTACTACTACTACTACTACTACTACGACCGAGCGGGATGGCTTAGGCGGTATCATCTGTGGTCCACATTCGGGAGGTCCTGGGTTCGATTCCCGACGACCGTCTATTCTGGTCCATTGGTGGATTTTCGGGTTTACCCCGGTCGATTGGCAAACGGTGGGATGCTTCATCTTCTACTACATCTCTCCTCCCTCTCATCTTGTCTTCTATTTCAGGGTTGTAGGACCAGGCGATGGTGTTCGGCGGGTTGCGGCTGGGCGGTAGCTTGCGCATTGTAGATGTTTCCTAGCGTTGCTGCGGAGACTCCTCAATTAGGTCTGACCCCGGGGTCGCCGGTGGTTGGTTGCTTGTGGGCAGGACCAGGAGGCGTCGGATGCGTTCAATCTGGAAACATTATGGACCTCGTTTGTGCTTGCGCCCATCGTAATCCGGATGTGGTCGCCCTTCAGGTCTCTCCTCTCATTAATTCCTCCAGCGGGTCATTGGTAGAAGCTCAAGGGGCCGACTTACCTGCGTACGGTACTCTGCCCCGATTTCAGGGGCCCCTTCCGTTCGTACCGTTACCTCTTACAACTACTACTAATACGACCAATACCACACCACCACCAGCACTACTACTACATTTATTACTACTACCACCACCACTATTACAACTACTATTACTACATTTATTACTACTACCACCACCACTATTACAACTACTATTACTACATTTATTACTACTACCACCACCACTATTACAACTACTATTACTACTACCACCACTACTCCACTACTATCACCAAACCACCATTGATGCTATTACTACTTCAGCAACCAACATCAGCACTAACACAATTGCTAACGCTATTACTAAGATTACTACCACCGCCAGTACCACCAGTAATATTACCACTAGCACCACCACTATTACAACTACTATTACTACTACCACCACTACTCCACAACTATCGCCAAACCACCATTGATACTATTACTACTTCAACCACCACCATCACCACTAACACAATTGCTAACGCTATTACTAAAATTACTACTACCACCACCACAACTACTACTACTACTACTACTACTACTACTACTACTACTATTGTAATCACCACAAGTACCACTACTACTTCTACTACTGGTATCTCCACTAACACAACCATCACCACCACCACCACCACTACTACTACTACTATTGGTATCACCACTAGTACCACTACTACTACGTGTATCACAACTAGCACCCCCATCATCTCCACCTCCACCATCACTATTTTACTACTTCTACTACTGTTATCACCACTAGCACAACCACCATCTCCACCACCACCACCACCACCACTACTACTACTACTACTACTACTACTACTATTTGTATCACCACTGGCACCACCACCACTACTATTACTACCACTCTTATCACCACTAGCACAACCACCATCTCCACAACCACCACCACCACTACTACTACTACTACTACTACTATTTGTATCACCACTGGCACCACCACCACTACTATTACTACCACTCTTATCACCACTAGCACAACCACCATCTCCACCACCACCACCACCACCACTACTACTACTACTACTACTACTACTACTATTTGTATCTCCACCACCACCACCACCACTACTACTACTACCACTCTTATCACCACTAGCACAACCACCATCTCCACCACCACCACCACCACCACCACCACCACCACCACCACCACCACCACCAGTACTATTACTACCAATCTTATCACCACTAGCACAACCACCATCTCCACCACCATCACCACCACCACTACTACTACTACTACTACTACTACTACTACTACTACTACTACTACTACTACTGCTACTGGTGTCAGCACAAGCACCACTACCACCACTATTACTACTGCTACAGGTATCACCATTAGCACCACCACCACTACTACTACTACTACTACTGCTACTGGTGTCACCACAAGTACCACTACCACCATCTCTACTACTGCTATAGGTATCACCATTAGCACCACCACCACTACTACTGCTACTGGTATCACCACAAGTACCACCACCACCACTACTACTGCTACTGGTATCACCATTAGCACCACCACCACCACTACTACTGCTACTGGTATCACCACAAGCACCACTACCACCACCTCTACTACTGCTACTGGTGTCAGCACAAGCACCACTACCACCACTACTACTACTGCTACAGGTATCACCATTAGCACCACCACTACTACTACTACTACTACTACTACTGCTACTGGTGTCAGCACAAGCACCACTACCACCACTATTACTACTGCTACAGGTATCACCATTAGCACCACTACTACTACTACTACTACTACTACTACTACTACTGCTACTGGTGTCAGCACAAGCACCACTACCACCACTAATACTACTGCTACAGGTATCACCATTAGCACCACTACTACTACTACTACTACTACTGCTACTGGTGTCTGCACAAGCACCACTAGCACCACTATTACTACTGCTACAGGTATCACCATTAGCACCACCACCACTACTACTACTGCTACTGGTGTCACCACAAGCACCACTACCACCACCTCTACTACTGCTACTGGTGTCAGCACAAGCACCACTACCACCACTACTACTACTGCTACACGTATCACCATTAGCACCACCACTACTACTACTACTACTACTACTACTACTACTACTGCTACTGGTGTCAGCACAAGCACCACTACCACCACTACTACTACTGCTACAGGTATCATTATTAGCACCACCACCACTACTACTACTACTACTACTACTACTGCTACTGGTGTCAGCACAAGCACCACTACCACCACTACTACTACTGCTACAGGTCTCACCATTAGCACCACTACTACTACTACTACTGGTATCACCACAAGCACCACAAGCACCACTACCACCACTACTACTACTACTACTACTGCTACTGGGGACACCACAAGCACCACTACCACCACTACTACTACTACTGCTACAGGTATCACCATTAGCACCACCACTACCACTACTACTACTACTGCTACTGGTGTCACCACAAGCACCACTACCACCACTACTACTACTACTACTACTAATGCTACTGGTGTCAGCACAAGCACCACTACCACCACTACTACCACTACTGCTACAGGTATCACCATTAGCACCACCACTACTACTACTGCTACTACTACTGCTACTGGTGTCAGCACAAGCACCACTACCACCACTACTACTACTACTACTACTGGTGTCAGCATAAGCACCACTACCACCACTACTACTTCTGCTACAGGTATCACCATTAGCACCACCACTGCTACTACTACTACTGCTACTGGTGTCACCACAAGCACCACTACCTCCACCTCTACTACTGCTACTGGTGTCAGCACAAGCACCACTACCACCATTACTACTACTGCTAAAGGTATCACCATTAGCACCACCACTACTACTACTACTACTACTGCTACTGATGTCAGCACAAGCACCACTACTACTACTACTACTACTACTACTACTACTACTACTACTACTACTACTACTACTACTGCTACTGGTGTCAGCACAAGCACCACTACCACCACTATTACTACTGCTACAGGTATCACCATTAATACCACCACTACCACCACTACTACTACTGCTACAGGTATCACCATTAGCACCACCACTACTACTACTACTACTACTACTGCTACAGGTATAACCATTATCACCACCACTACTACTACTACTACTACTGCTACTGGTGTCAGCACAAGCACCACTACCACCACTACTACTACTGCTACAGGTATCACCACAAGCACCACTACCACCACTACTACTACTACTGCTACAGGTATCACCATTAGCACCACCACTACTACTACTGCTACAGGTATCACCATTAGTACCACCACTACTACTACTACTACTACTACTACTACAGGTATCACCATTAGCACCAACACTACTACTACTGCTACAGGTATCACCATTAGCACCACCACTAATACTACTACTGCTACAGGTATCACCATTAGCACCACCACTACTACTACTGCTACAGGTATCACCATTAGCACCACCACCACTACTACTGCTACTACTGCTACAGGTATCACCATTAGCACCACCACTACTACTACTACTACTACTACTACTACTACTACTACTACGACTACTGCTACAGGTAATACTATTAGCACCACCACTACTACTACTGCTACTGGTGTCAGCACAAGCACCACTACCACCACTACTACAACTGCTACAGGTATCACCATTAGCACCACCACTACTACTACTGCTACAGTATCACCATTAGCACCACCACTACCACTACTACTACAACAGGTATCACCATTAGCACCACCACTACTACTACTGCTACAGGTATCACCATTAGCACCACCACTACTACTACCGCTACAGGTATCACCATTAACACCACCACTACTTCTACTACTACTACTGCTACAGGTATCATCATTAGCACCACCACCACTACTACTACTACTACTACTGTTACTGGTGTCAGCACAAGCACCACTACCACCACTACTACTACTGCTACAGGTATCACCATTAGCACCACCACTACTACTACTACTACTACTGCTACTGGTGTCAGCACAAGCACCACTACCACCACTACTACTACCGCTACAGGTATCACCATTAGCACCACCACTACTACTACTGCTACAGGTATCACCATTAGCACCACCACTACCACCACCACTACTACTACTACTGCTACAGGTATCACCATTTGCACCACCACTACTACTACTGCTACAGGTATCACCATTAGCACCACCACTACTACTACTACTACAGGTATCACCATTAGCACCACCACTACTACTGCTACAGGTATCACCATTAGCACCACCACTACTACTACTAGTACTGCTACAGGTATCACCATTAGCACTACCACTACTACTACTGCTACTGGTATCACCACTAGCATACTACCGCCACCACTACTACTGCTACAGGTATCACCATTAGCACCACCACCATTACTACTGCTACTGGTATCACCACAAGCACCACTACCACCACCACCACTACTACTGCTGCAGGTATGACCATTAGCACCACCAATACTACTACTGCTACTGGTATCACCACAAGCACCACTACCACCACTACTACTACTGCTACTGGTATCACCATTAGCACCACCACTATTACTACTGCTACTGGTATCACCACAAGCACCACTACCACCACCACCACTACTACTGCTACTACTGTTAAGTAGTTCCAAGAGGAGCAATCACATATGACAGGAAGTAGGGGTGTTTAATTGTAAAAACCCAGTTCCCACATAGGGTGGTGTCTTTGGAAGATTTTCCTCTACTATAAAAATAAAAAAAACTACTACTGGTATCACCACAATACCACCACCAACGCCACTACTACTACTACTACTACTACTACTACTACTACTACTACTACTACTACTACTACTACTACTACTACTATTGGTACCGCTACTACTAGTACTAGTGGTTATAGTACAAAGTAATGGTACACTACCATTGCGTTGTTGAGAAGCTGTAGAAATATTTTCAGTTTCGTGTTGCTTGTAATCATTGTGAGCATATGTGTAGTGAATACGTTAGAAAAGACATAATACTCTGTGGTAAATCTTATTTTGTTATATGGAAGTGAGATTGGGGAGCATGTAAATAAAATGCAGATTAACATTTTGGAAAATGGTTCTTGGAGTTTCATAAGACACGTCAAATTCTGGGGTATTGATGGAGTGGATATGTCATGAAGATACAGAACGCTATAAAATAAGAACAAGGAAGGACTGGATGAGGCTGGTGCAGGGAGATCATTCTACAAATGTTATAAATACCAGCGAAATCTGTCTCCTACATTCTGGGCAGCTTAACTGGAAACAGGTTTGTGGAGAACAGACATGGCGTCAGTATGGAAAACTGAGTTATCAAAACTTATTTAAGGACAAAAATATATTGAAAGATGTCAACAGAAGACGAAATCAGCCGTTTATAAAATTAAACCTTCCCTGAGTCTATTAAATGAAATAAAATTAAATTGGGTTAAAGAGGCATACAACTTAGGAAGAAAGAAAAGATCAGCAATGTCATGGTTTAGACTGGGAGGCTGAATTACACAGAAAATTACTGATGATTCTGGCGAGAGAATCTGCCCATACTATGTTTTGGAGAAGACTGGGTACATATTCTGGCGGAATGTGCACAGTGGGAGAATCAACTAAAAATTAAACTTACATAAAAATTCTTAACTCCAGGAAGAGGAGATTGGCTTGTTGGGACCTACTGACTGACCAGAGGAGCTGTCAAGACATGGGCAATTTCCTGGCTAAAGTGCGCGAAACCAGATCAAATTTGTTCAGTTAGAGACAATTTGTCTTTATTTTTTTCTTTTCTTTTTTATTTCTTTTTGTCATCTTTAACTTGACATTTAAATATGTATGTATAATCAATGATCCATGCATTAAGTGTTTGTATAATAACTTAAATAATTTGGCACCAATAAAAATAACTTATCTCTCTATCTATGTCCAACTACTATATTAAGAAAAATATGACGTTTCACTCCTATGACTTTTCTACTCATTCTTCTACAAAATGTCCTCACAAAAGCTTATTCTTCTCTCTACTTCTGTTAATCGAGATAACTTTTATTTATAATTACACATTTCATTCTATAAGTAGAATACAGCAGGAAGCGATAGTCAGATTTTAAAAAGCGGATTGCTATGTGATACGTTTGAAATTCCATAGTTTATTATATTTTATTTTATTTATTTGACATAAATTGTGTGCTTTAAGGTATTTACATTTTTTGGCTAGTAAGATTTTGTTTATCTCTTCTGTTTATCAATTGTACAAAAGTCATTCAGAATAAAGAGGAGTTCACAGGCTATTCGCAGAAAGACTGTATGGAAGCCATCATGTTTGTTATAATTCAAAATCGGCAAATCCCCGAATTCCATATTTGTTGTGCATTAAGAAATACTATTTTGCAGTATTATCTTCATAAATCATTTCGCAAGGTCACGTTGGGGTAGAAAATCTTTTAAAAACGGTGTTTACTATTATCTGCACTGCGTATGTGTTAAAGCGACATTTACTTCTGCTAATATGAACTCTTTCGAATATGTAGCTACATTACACGCTGATGCATAGAATTAATTGTTTCATTCATTGTTATTCATTACCAGGATCCAGATTTGGAGACCTAAACATGTTTGAAAATGAACTATAAAATTACCCCAAAATTAAAAAAGACATAATTGTGAAAAATACCTAAAACTGAGATTTATTTCATTTATAAAAATCTGATGTGTTCCACTCACATGACTTTGTCTACTCTTGTACAAACTATTTTTACAACTATTTTTATTCTCCATAGCTTCATGTTAATCGGGATATCGAGATGTTAATCTTATTGCTAATTTTCTTGTAGATGCAAGGGGAATTGGTAGGCTTTAAGCGATAGTCAAATATTTTAAGAGCTGGCTGCTATGTCGAGTATTCCATTCTCTTTGCATTACCAGGACAAAAAAAAATGAATAACGAATTTCCATTTGAGAAAAAGCATAAGTATTGGAAAATTTAAGGAAATAACAAGCAATATCTCGAAAATGGTTCACTCAAAAAAAATGTATATATATATATGACATAAATTGTGCATTTTAACGCGATCTACATTTTTTATGTAGTAAAATGATGTCTATCTCTTATGATTTACCAGTTATGCAAAATCGTTCACAATGAAGAATACTTTTGGAGA
This sequence comes from Deroplatys truncata, assembly GCA_030765065.1. Lineage (NCBI taxonomy): Eukaryota > Metazoa > Arthropoda > Insecta > Mantodea > Mantidae > Deroplatys > Deroplatys truncata. The sequence goes on from CM060980.1 coordinate 39,384,846, forward strand.
CATTCCCAGAAAATACAAGATATACATTTTATTTGCCATGAACATATGTTAAACATATGATATTTTAATCAAAATCGTTAGAGCCATTTTTGAGAAAATTAAAATTTTCGAAAAATGTTCCATGTAAAGGGTAATCTGAGGTGGGGGAATTTTCTTGAAAACCTTCGTGTCACATCTCTGGAAGATACTGAACCTAAATACCAAGTTTGGTGTTTATCCGACTGTTCGTTTCTGAGTTTTGCTGTTCACAGACACACACACACACACACACACACACACACACACACACACACAGACACACACAGGCACACACATGGACATGTTTCCAAAAATACTTTTTTTGGATTCAGGAGGCCTCAAAACATGCACTTCCGGTGAAATCTCGGTATCGAATTTTTGGGTGGAGTACAATACTTCCACTACTTACTATACGTAGTAGAGAAAGTAAAAATGACTAAATAAAGACCAAAGGGTAAGAAAATGAGAAAATAATAACCGAAAAGGAAAATGGCATAAAATGAACACAATATGAGCGAAAAATATGCATTTGTAATAATCTGCGTCTGATAAGACTTTATGTGCAAGTTAGCAATGCCTAAGATGCAGCAACCAAAGGATGGCAAGTCATTAGAATCAGGGAGCTGTTCATTACTCTTGGCATATCATTGTTCTCTGAGCTTATCAATTCTTAAAAATGACGCATTTATTTAACGCCATTGGGTTTCGTGATAATAGAGACTACTTAGGCAGCGTGAGACTACCTAACATGAAGATGATATTTAAAAGGAATGTGAACAAATAACATATATAGTTTCATAACGACTTTCGTCGACATAGCTCGATGCTCCACATTCTCTGTATTCTGCCAGCTCAGCGTGACCTAGAATTCAGCATACGTTAGAGATCTTCACAAATTCTTGAGAAACACTTATTACACATAGTGCTTGTGCTGACTCACAAGGTGCTGCAAGCAAGAATTTGACCACCCATAGCACTGGATGTGTGGTTTTGATGGCATGTCAGCAACACACTCAAGAGGAACTATTTACATAAGTTGATAATATTAAACACCTTAAAAATCAAGATGGGAGAAAGAAATTAAAAAACAAAACAAAACATTAATTCTCACGAGGAAAAAGTAACTGTACAGTTTATGTTTTATTTGCGGTTTTCAGGGTAATACTTACTTATTGGGCTTATCCTCCTCATATGCAGGGCTTTGAGAAGGTTTAATTTAGGAGGAGTTGTATTGTAGTTCAACTGTTGGGGAGCCAAACTTGAAGTAGTTGCAACCGCACGTATGATAAAAAGTTTCCGGTAGCCTTCGCCCCAAGTTTAAAAATATTAACTTTGTAATTTGACTGTTTCTTTAAATATTATATATTTATGTTTGCGTCGGCTGCGTCAGTATTATTGTTAGAGACATGAATTTCTTTGCAGAGAGTGGTGCGGCTAAGAATGTAGACTTACACAGATTATAATTTTTACTTCACTCCTTTTATTAATTCTTGACACGATTTAAATAACACTTCACTGATATAGAGAGCTGTGAGGTTATTTATTAATTACTTGCACTTTTTAACACGTACTATTTTTGTCTCACACTGAATACGCATTAAACTTCCCGGGACGCGTCTCGCGTCCGATTAGGAACGCTGTCTACAAGCAACTGACTTCTGAATTAAGTTTTGCTCCATTTCAGTTTCTGATTGGCTAATCCCACTTCAATAGAATACTTTTATTTAACTTAAGCTTTTTTCTGGTTGTTGATTGGCTATTTATAAACTGTTTTAAAAATATTACATTATTGTTGCTCCAAGAATTACCAGTAGATTATTAAACTTTCTAATTCATTATTGCCTCAAGGTTACTCATTGTTACCTCATTGTTAGCGACTTTTGACCTATTATTCTCACAGCTCCTACATTATTAAATTACGTAATACATTCACATAACACTATTAAACATGTATACAATAATATAAACATTAATTCAATGACTGTTACATACATTTTATATATTATACTATACAGATATTGCTTTAAGTCGGGCTGTTATTATATTTTATATTATATAATTTGTCTGAAATCATTTAAGTGTTAAAAATACTGCCTCAGCTTGCACCTAGGACTTACAAACGTATTTAAAGCCAGAGGCCTATAGAAGAGAAGACGAACATTGAATAATAGAATGAAGAACCTGGAACGGGACATCGGCCCATAGTGAGAGTGAGGGAAGAAGATAATATGAAATGAAGGCAAAATGGATGAAAGTTAGGTAATGATGGAGCAATTGGTGGAATGAAGGGTGGGAGAAACCGGATAAAACCTGTCCAGATGCCGCTTCGTCCAACAAAAATCCCACATGCGTGTCCCTGAGATCCAACATGGGCCGCCTTGGTGGGAGGCGAGCGATCACGGTGCTTTCAGAGTAATTTGGAGGCAAATTTAATTTTTGTTTAGAATTAGCAGAATACTCTCACGTAATTGCATTATGTGCTCAGATCTCTCTCTCACCCTCTCCACTCTCTCTGTCTCTCACTCTTTTTCTTACATAATCCTTCCTCTCTATCCGTCTAACACATCTCTCAATCTCTTTCCCTTCCTACAATTCGCTCTCCCTCGGTGCAAATGTATTGCCATCTGATGTTTAGAAAACCGGCAATAAAATAGTTTTTGTGGGTGTTTATCAGAATTGAACCCTAAATAACCCATTTGTATTCTTCTTATGCGCTCAGAAAATAAGAATTAAGTAAGCAGTTCTTTGTTACCTATATTTTCATGTCTTTCAAAATGTTCATATACCTATTTCTTAATAAGATGTTATGTCAAAGAACATTTTGGCTCTGTTGTTCAACAAAATTCCTTTAACTTTTGTGAACTGAAGTTTTCATTAGTTTATTGTACGTTTGATGTCTGCAAAAGTCTAAATTCTAACCGATGGAATTTTTTCAATTATTTATCAAACTCCTTGCGACGTGCTCGGATCTTTGACTTGAGATTTGAATCTGTTTTGAAACTAAACATGGAGTAAAGGCAAGAAAAACATGCTGAAGCAACGGTTAGAACTGCTATTCAGATTTATATTTAAACTTTAACACGCGATTCTGTTGTGGATAGATATATGTGGTGTGGATCTTAACAAACTCAATTAGAATTGTTAATAACTTTGTTTATCAGCATCATTCAAGTTTATCAGCTTCAATATGGACTCACCATCGGAAACATACTGTTTCATTCGTAACCATAAAATGATAAAGAGCCGAAGTTATGTATTTAATTGGCTCATGTATACAATGATCGTAATTTGGTAACATTTGGTAAACCTTTTAACTAAATGTTGCAAACAACGGGTTATCAGAGTCGTTATGTTTATTTTTTTACACTTAAAGAATAAGCGACTTATTTGCATTTTTGTAGTTCGTGACCCATTACAAGAATCTTTGGGAAATTAATTAAAATTCCCTGTAACCTCTTTTCTTACGGGAACATAACATACGTTATCAGGTTTCACAAAATTGCCTCAGCCACTTTTTCAGTAGGAAAGAAGGTTGCCCACATACACATGTAAATAAATATTTCTAAAAATATGTTTTTGTCTTCATCACAACCCATTAATACGGGTAGCCAAATTTCGGAACTCGCAAACTTGTGAAAAATTTAAAGCATTTTATAATAATAGCAGACATACATTTTTTTATTTTCTTTACTACGTAGGGGAAGTATTGCATTCCACCCAAAAATTCGATACCGAGATTTCACCGAAAGTACATGTTTTGAGACCCCCTGAATCCAAAAAAGTATGTTTGGAAACATGTCCGTGGGGTGTCTGTGTGTGAACAGCATAACTCAGAAACGAACAGTCGGATAAACACCAAACTTGGTATTTAGGTTCAGTATCTTCCAGAGATGCGACAGGAAGGTTTTCAAGACAATCCCCCACTCCAGATTACCCTTTACATGGAACATTTTTCGAAAATATTAATTTTCTCAAAAATGGCTCTAACGATTTTGATTAAAATATCATATATTTAAGATACTTTCATGATAAATAAAATGTATATCTTGAATTTTCTGGGAATGTCTCCAAAACTATTCTTCATTGTGAACGACTTTTGCATAACTGGTAAACCATAAGAGATAAACTTTTACTACACAAAAAATGTAAATCGCATTAAAATACACAATTTATGTCATATGCAGTTTTTTTGTTGAGTGAACCATTTTCGAGATATTGCTTGTTATTCCCTTGCATTTTTCAATACTTTCTCAAATGGGAATTCGTTATTCATTTTTTTTTGTCTTGGATATGCAAAGAGTATTGGTCTGTGACAAAGAGAATGGCACTGCACATAGCAACCAGCTATTAAGAGATATATGTATGCTTAGAGGCTACGTTATTTTTATATTGCCGTTGCAAATACAAAACAAGGGGAACATAGTAGACCTTAAGCGATAGTCAAATATTTTTAGAACTGTTCGCTATGTGTAAAATTTAATTCTCGTTGCATGTCAAAAGTCCCTTTCTGCAAATGTTTATCTCGATTAATATGAAATAGATGGAGAATAAGAGTTTGTAAAAATACTTTGTACAAGAGTAGAGAAAGTCATGTGAGTGTAACACATCTGATTTTTTTTGTCCTGTTAATGCAAAGAGAATGGAATGCTCCACATAGCAACCAGCTCTTAAAATATTTGACTATCGCTTAAAGCCTACCAATTCCCCTTGCATCTACAAGAAAATTAGCAATAAGATTGACATCTCGATATCTCGATTAACATGAAGCATATGGAGAATAAGCGTTTGTAACAATAGCTTATACAAGAGTAAAGAAAGGGATGTGAGTGTAACACATCGAATTTTTTTTTCGTTACGTATGTTCTGACACGCTATCTAATTATAGCTCGACCACAAAAATATTGCACTTCGCTGGTCTGACTTCCGCGTGTATTCAAATGCAGGTCTACTCAAGCTCATGTGCAGTAATGTAATGATCGAGTAGTATACGCATGCCTACTGTAATTTAAACATCCTCATGTGGATGTAAATAACTTCACGTATGTCTGAGATAGCAATTATTATAGCCATTTTCAGTTTGTGTTTTTTCTCTGTGGAAGACAACCGGCCGAGTTGTTAACAAGCACCAGAGAAATGTGTGTCAACTGTTCTTCGGCTTTAGGCGGTGTTATGTAAAAGGTAAAGATGCGAAACCGGGGCGGGGCACCGCACGCAGGCCACTCGTACTCTTGTGCTTCTACTGGTGACCCCTGGGAGGAAAGGATGAGGAGAGACACCCGTAGGGCGACCAGACCAGGATGACGATGGCTGCAAGCATAGACTGGGTCCTTAATGTTTCCAGATTGAACGCTTCCGACGTCGCCCGGTTCTGCCTACAAGCCACCGTACCTCCAGCAGTTCCCCACTCGGAAGAGAGACCTAACCGAGCAGTCCCCGCAACGACACCAGAGAAGAAACCTCTACAGAATGCATAGCCACCGCCCAGCCACAACCTGCCGAACATCGTCGCCTGGTCCTACAGCCCTGAACAAGATATTAAGGAAGATGATGGGTACAGAAAATAAGAGGGAGAAGAATCGTGGTAGAAGATGAACCACCCCAGCAGTCACCTGTCGACCCGGGAAAACCACGAAAAACCCATGGGATAGAGTGGCCGGTCATCGGATATCGAACTTGGGAACTCCCGAATGTAGGCTATAGATGTTGCTGTCTGAACCATCCCGCTCAGTTGGTGTTATGTAGGCAAAGATAAAGGTAAAGGTACGTGTCACGGAGGGGCCCCCTGAACCAGGGCAGAACATCGCACGCAGGCCAGTCTGCCCATGGTGCTTCCAACGTGACCCCTGGGAGGGAGGGGTGAGATCTGGATGCCGATGGGCTCAAACATGGACGGGTCGCTAACGTTTCCAAATAGAATGCATCCGACGCCGCCCGGTCCCTGCTTACAAGCCATCAACCTCCAGGGTCCCCCGGAGCGGAGCCCCACTCTGAGGAGAGACCTAACGGAGCGTACCGCAGCGACGCCATGGAAGTAACCTTTACAGAGCGCAAGCCACCGCCCAGCTGCAAGCTGCCGAACACCGTCGCCTGGTCCTACAGCGCTGAAACAGATGACAAGAAAGACGATGGGTACAGGAAATGATAGGAAGAAGAGTCGTAGTAGAAGATGAACCACCCCGGCATTCGTCTGCGACCCGGGTAAATACAAAAAACCCATGGGCCGAGCGAGCGGTAGTCGGGGATCGATCCCGGGACCTCCCGAATGCGGGCCAAAGACGTAACTGACTAAGCCATTCCACTTGGTTGGTGTTATGTAACTGTCAGCTGTAAGCGCGACTAATATTGGCTATAAAAAGAATTTCTTTTTTGTCACTTTTCGATCATTTGTATTTATTACTCGTCAAAAGCTCTGGTTGAGAATATCAGTTTATTCATAATCTTAAGAGTATTAGTCGCTGATTCCTTTTGACTGCTTCTATTTCATTATGGCATAAGCCATGACCGTCTCGATTTAATAATAGGAGTCTCGCGTGTATCACGCATGTAATGTATTTCAATCACTGGCATGGGCATAGTTTGGTGACAGAAGAGGATTTCAATTCTGTGGCCCGTAGGTACTAGAACCATTTGACATTCCGGAGGAGGGAATGAGTTGAGAGGTAGCAAGGTGGTGACAGGCATACGTAGCAGGTTCCCTAACGTCTCCAGATAGTGCGTATCCTATACTTCCAGAAAAGCTCGAATGCCAGGATACAGTAACGGTTTCTCCTCCAAGGGTATTCTCTGCATTCACCAATCACTGTGCCTGGCCCTGCACACTGTGCAACCTTAAAGAACGAGGAGGAAAATGAAAGGAGATGAGATGAGAAATGGGAAAAGCATTCATTCTAGGATTCGGTACCAGCCAGAGAAACCCATGGGTCGGGATGGTCGGCACTTCCCGAATTCAATCCTCATATACCGTCGCCTTTGCCAGCCTGTTGTAGCTGGAAACGGTTCTTGGGCGCTATTTGTAGCGGGAAATCGTCGGTCTTTGGGTTGATGTTATCTGCTGCAGCATTGTTCCTCGGCTATGGATGCTCGTCTGCTGCTGGTTTTCCATTCCTAACTTTTCCCTTAATATATATCTAACTCTTGGTTCTCAGGGTTGTCGTGGGTGAGGCAAATTAAAAATAAACTGCATTTCCCTTAATCAGTATAGTTTATTAACAATTTAAGTATTTATGGGCGGCTAGCTTTTCCCCTTATTCTAATCCCACCACTTTAAATAAGTCAGGAGCCTAACTATCTGCACACGCACTCCCACCCCTACACACACACACACACACACACACACACACACACACACACACACACGTGCATCTTTCGCTAAGAGCGTAACTCTTCGTGTCGACGAAAATTCTAGAAGATAGAGAGAGTGGACTCTGGTACTTTGTTCGCCCTTATATACCTGAGCCTAGTGATGCTCACCTCTGCGTTTAAAAATGTAAGGACGTTTCTAATTGGTCTTCAGACCGCGTTACCTAAACATGTATGAGAATATGTTGCTCCAAATTCGTGCGCTTACGCGTCATCCTGGCGCGTTGTGACGCGGGTTTAATGTCCTCCGACTCTTTCTTTTCCGTATCTGTCTCCTGAGCGTTACCAATTCCCTGATCGTTGGCTTGGTAAAAGGTGTGCTCTACTTATAATTATGTTTTTCCTGGAAATTTGCTAGCTCTCCCGTTTCTTACAATTTGCTCTGTACAAATGTTGGATGTTGAATATTTTAACATGTTTCTTGGTGAATTATATTCTTACTGCACAATTCTTATATATGTATGGTATATCCCCTTTCATATGTACAATTCTTATATATGTATAGTATATCCCCTTTCACTGTTCAGTTGCACCAAACGTTTTAGATCAAATTACATTAAGGATGTGATTTGATCTAAAACACTTTATATGACAATTTCAAGTACCACAACCAGGCTGGTTTAATACCAGCGATAGGCTGAATCTAAAAGAGGCACAGTCTGAATTAGTCTGAGAAATAGATAGATATTATTTATTATTAGTTGGATAGTATGACTTTTGGCCATTTGTGAGGTCTGTAAGTAGTTTTTAATGAATTGAGCAGCGAATTAGAATAAAAACTGCCGATTGCGGGGAGGAGTAACTTGGGCTCCAATTTGGAACGTTTGCATTTTTAAAATATGAAACTTTGATTCGAATCTCATGCCATGCAAGTCAAACTTGCCCGTGGAATGTTATTTTTAAAGCTTTATGTGAAGCTTCTATTTTTACTTTCTCTACTACGTATAGTAATTAGGGGAAGTATTGTATTCCACCCAAAAATTCGATACCGAGATTTCACCGGAAATATATGTCTGAATCCAAAAACAGCATTTTTGGAAACATGTCCGTGTGTGTTTGTGTGTCTGTATGTCTGTCTGTGAACAGCATAACTCAGAAACGAACAGTTGGATAAACACCAAACTTGTTATTTAGGTTCAGTATCTTCCAGAGATGCGACACGAAGGTTTTCAAGAAAATCCCCCCACCCCAGACTACCCTTTACATGGAACATTTTTCGAAAATTATAATTTTCTCAAAAATGTCTCTAACGATTTTGGTTAAAATATCATATCTATGTTTAAGATATTTTTATGACAAATGAAATGTATATCTAGAATTTTCTGGAAATGTCTCCAAAAGTATTCTTCATTGTGAACGACTTTTGCATAACTGATAAATCATAAGAGATAGACAAAATTGTACTACGCATGAAATGTAGATCGCGTTAAAATACACAATTTATGTCATATACAGTTTTTTGTTGAGTGAACCATTTTCGAGTATTGCTTGTTATTCCCTTAAATTTTCCAATACTTATACTTTATCATATGGGAATCCGTTATTCATTTTTTTTGTCCTGGTAATGCAAAGAGGATGGAATACTCCACATAGCAGCCAGCTCTTAAAATATTTGACTATCGCTTAAAGCCTACCAATTCCCCTTGCATCTAAAGAAAATTAGCAATAAGATTAACATCTCGATTAACATGAAGCATATGGAGAATAAGCGTTTGTAAAAATAGTTTGTACAAGAGTAGGGAAAGTCATGTGAGTGTAACACAACAGATTTTTTAAGACAACATTACGTTTTGTGTTATTCATAAACGACTCTGAAGTGACGAAACTCTCTCTCTCTCTCTCTCTCTCTCTCTCTCTCTCTGTCTCTCTCTCTCACGTAGTCGAGGACTGTGCAGCCTTTGTCAGCATTCTAACAAACAGATGTACAAATGTTTAACGAACAATATTATAAGTATACATAGAAGTGTACTTCGTGTGGTGTAAGCACTGCAATGGCAATACTATTTATTTGTGGATGTTTTGGGAAAAACTCCCTTAGGAGACACACCATATAAACTACCTATTCAGTTAAATTTGGAAATAGAGTGGACAAAACTTCCTCGAAATCTTAAATATAAAATTTTATTTCCATACGTAAAACGATTTCCTAAACATTGTGAGCTTTTTAGTAACCCCAGTGTAAACCAAGTTTAATTTCATACCGATTTTAACGAAAAGCGTGCTGCAATTTTTAAGTTGTTTCATGCGTACACACAGAGAAACAGATAACGCGAGATTAATAAATGCTCCACAGTGCAGAACTCACTTAAAAATACCAATTTGAGCCGAGATGCTTTCCTTTTCAGATGCTTAGCCTATAGGGGTATACCTAATTGCATACCTATGCTTTCCTCGTTTCTCATTCGTTTTGGTACCACATCGAATTGGTGTTTTATGGGGAGACTAACTGGCAAAATTGCCAAAAATAACATTTTAATTTTTTGCGAGGTCTTATAAATTGAATTACCTCTTTAATTTAATATCTGTTTTATCATTTTAGGCACAATGCTTGTATTTTAAATATATTTTTAAAAATTGTGCTGCTTCTGACATTTTGTTATATGAGTTCTCCAGTACCACAGAAGATCATAGCTTTGGAATAGAGTGGTAGGAGGAAGAGTACACATTTGGGGCACAACACTGCAAGTAGGTCGCAACGGGCCTTTTGCTTCTAACGTGACCCCTGGGAGGGAGAGATGATGAGACTCGAAGCGGTTCAGGTCCGGAAAAAGATGTGCCCAAGCAAGGATGGGTCCCTAACGATTCCAGATGCAGAACATCCTGGCGCCAGCTGGTCATGCGTTAGCCCTAGGGACACGAGGCACCTCCAGAAAGGGGGCCCTCAGCAGACCCGCCAAACGCCAGGGAGAAACCTGCACCCTCCTGCCGTAAAGTACCGGACGCCGTCTCCTGGTCCTTTAACCCTGAAACAGATATTAGGAAGTAATAGGGACTGGAAATGATGAACATAGTTGAAGAGGAATCACCGCAGCATTCGATTACAGACCCGAGAAAATCACGAAAAATCCGGTGATCAGTCAGAGTGACGTGAATCTACCCCGGACCTCCTAACTGCGAGCCACACACGTTACCGCTCGCTGAGTAGAGGTACGTTTTAGTTCATGTTTTTAAAGTTTCGCTAGAACGAATTTATTCAATTTCTAAATGTGTCAGCTCCCACATGTCCAGGCAATGTGGTTTCTTCTTTATAAATATATTTGAGTTTCTTTGCTCCATTTTTAATTTGAGCATATTTTTACTTTCTCTACCATGTGCATAGTAGGTAGAGACGGTATTGCATTCCACCCAAAAATTAGACATCGATATTTCCCCGGGAAAAAAGGAGCCTTATAAAACGGTCAGTCTGAGTGTGTGTGTGTGTGTGTGTGTGTGTGTGTGTGTGTGTGAACAGCACAACGGAAAAACGAAAAGTCGGATAAATACTACGTTTGGTATTTAAGTTCAGTATCCACCAGAGATGCGACACGAAGATTTTCAAGAAAATCCCCCTCCCTAACTACCCTTTATATGAAATATTTTTCGAAAATTTTGATTTTCTAAAAATGGCACTAACGGTTTGATTAAAATACCACATATTAAAGATCTTTACATGACAATCATATCTCGAATCACATCACATATACACTATGTGATCAAAAGTATCCGGACACCCTCACAAACATACGTTTTTCATCTTAGGTGCATTGTGCTGCCACCTACTGCCTGGTACTCCTTATCCGCGACCTCAGTAGTCATTAGACATCGTGGAACAGCAGAATGGGACGCTCCGTGGAACTCACGGACTTCGAACGTGGTTAGGTGACTGGGTGTCATTTGTGTCAGAAGCCTGTACGCGAGATTTCCACACTCCTAAACATCCTTAGGTCCACTGTTTCTGATATGATAGTGAAGTGGAAACTTGAACGGACATGTGCGGCACAAAAGCGTACAGGCCGATCTCGTCTGTTGACTGACAGAGACCGCCGACATTTGAAGAGGGTCGTAAAGAGTAATAGGCAGACATCTATCCAGACCATCACACAGGAATTGCATTCAGGATCCACTCCAAGTACAGTGGCAGTTAGGCGTGAGGTGAGAAACCTGGGCTTCCATGGTCGAGCGGCTGCTCATAAGCCACACATCACGCAGGAAAATGCCAAACGACGCCTCGCTTGTTGTAAGGTGCGTCAACATTGCAAATTGAACAGTGGCAAAACGTTGTGTGGATTGACGAATCACGGTACACAATGTGGCGATCCGATGGCAGGGTGTGGGTAAGGCGAATGCCCGGTGAACGTCATCTGCCAGCGTGTGTAGTGCCAACAGGAAATTCGGAGGTGGTGGTGTTATAGTGTGGTCGTGTTTTTCCTGGAGGGGGCTTGCACCCCTTGTTGTTTTGTGTGGCACGATCACATCGCAGACCTACATTGATATTTTAAGCACCTTCTTGCTTCCCACTGTTGAAGAGCAATTCGGGGATGGCGATTGCATCTTTCAACACAATCGAGCACCTGTTCATACTGCACGGGCTGTGGCGGAGTAGTTACACGACAATAACATCCCCGTAATGGACTGGCCTGCACAGAGTCCTGACTTGTATCCCATAGAACACCTTTGGGATGTTTTGGAACGCCGACTTCGTGCCAGGCCTCACCGACCTACATCGATACCTCTGCTCAGTTCCGCACTTCGTGAAAAATGGGCTGCCATTCCCCAAGAAACCTTCCAGCATCTGATTGAAAATATGCCTGCGAGAGTGAACGCTTTTATCAAGGCTAAGGGTGGGCCAACACCATATTGACTTCCAGCATTACCGATGGAGGGCGCCACGAACTTGTACGTCAGTCAGGTCTCCGGCTACATTTGATCACGTAGTGTAGATCTATCGAAGCTAACACACCACTAGAAAGAGATGAAGTGAATGAACCACAGGAGGCTACAGGCCGCTGACAAATAGGCCACACGATACGCGGAAGTCTGAATTAGGGGCTTGTGGATAGGCTTGAGCGGTCGAATGAGTTCAATCTGGAAACATTACGCTCACGCTTGCGCACGTCGTTCGCAGATCTGGACACCCTTCGGGTCTCTCCCCTCATCGCCCGCTCCAAGGGGCCGGGTTCAACGCACAAAGTGCCACACTGGCCTACGTGCGGTGCTCTGCCCCGGTTTCGGAGACTTCTCCGTCACATGTAACTTTAACTGTACCTGCCCTTAAACCAAGAAATAAACATCTTCGTTCTCGTGTTATACGTCTTGTGTCATTGAAAAACAACTTCGAGTCGCTCTGAAAAACAAGTTATGTTCAGTTCAAGGTGACAGTGATGTGCTTTACCGAGGATATTTTCCTCTTACATAACAAAACAGCTGCGTGTTAATGAAACAAAGCCAACCTTGCTCTACTAATGTGTAATGTGTTTACTCCCCATGACCGCAATATCTTTATGTACGTTAAGTTCACGCGTTCAGGGTTATTGATCAAACCCACATGCGCACATAAATTTTATTTTATTCTGTTCGACTGTAGTTAAAATAAGATAATTCACACGGGATAAGAAAAACCACAAACAATGGGTTTTGTTTTAACTATTCCTACATTTTGAAACCACTAAAGGACACTTTTTTACTTTCTCTACTACGTATAGTAAGTAGGGGAAGTATTACATTCCACCCAAAAATTCGATACCGAGATTTCACCGGAAATACATGTTTTGAGACCTCCTGAATCCAAAAACAGCATTTTTGGAAACATGTCCGTGTGTGTGTCTGTGTGTGTGTGTGTGTGTGTGTGTGTGTCTGTCTGTCTGTGAACAGCATAACTCAAAAACGAACAGTCGGATAAGCACCAAAATCGGTATTTAGGTTCAGTATCTTCCAGAGATGCGACACGAAGATTTTCAAGAAAATCCCCCCACCCCAGATTATCCTTTACATGGAAGATTTTTCGAAAATTTTAATTTTCTCAAAAATGGCTCTAACGATTTTGATAAAAATATCATATGTTTAAGATAATGTCATGAGAAATCAAATGTATATCTCGAATTTTCTGGGAATGTCTCCAAAAGTATTCTTCATTGTGAACGACTTTTGCATAACTGGTAAACCATAAGAGATAGACAAAATTTTACTGCACAAAAAATGTAGATCGCGTTAAAATACACAACTTATGTCATATACATTTCTTTTGTTGAGTGAACCGTTTTCGAGATATTGCTTGTTATTTCCTTAAAATTTCCAATACTTATACTTTTTCTCAAATTCGTTATTCATTTTTTACTTTCTCTACTACGTATAGTAAGTAGGGGAAGTATTGCATTCCACCCAAAAATTCGATACCGAGATTTCACCGGAAATACATGTTTTGAGACCTCCTGAATCCAAAAAAAGCATTTTTGGAAACATGTCCGTGTGTGTGTCTGTGTGTCTGTGTGTGTGTGTCTGTGTGTGTGTCTGTGTGTGTGTGAACAGCATAACTCAAAAACGAACAGTCGGATAAACGCCAAACTTGGTATTTAGGTTCAGTATCTTCCAGAGATGCGACACGAAGGTTTTCAAAAAAATCCCCCCACCCCAGACTACCCTTTACATGGAACATTTTTCGAAAATTTTAATTTTCTCAAAAATGGCTCTAACGATTTTGTTTAAAATATCATATGTTTAAGATAATGCCATGAGAAATGAAATGTATATCTCGAATTTTCTGGGAATGTCTCCAAAAGTATTCTTCATTGTGAACGACTTTTGCATAACTGGTAAACCATAAGAGATAGACAAAATTTTACTACACAAAAAATGTTGATCTCGTTAAAATACACAACTTATGTTATATACATTTCTTTTGTTGAGTGAACCGTTTTCGAGATATTGCTTGTTATTCCCTTAAATTTTCCAATACTTATACTTTTTCTCAAATTCGTTATTCATTTTTTTATGTCCTGGACTTGCAAAGAGAATGGAATTCGACACATAGCAACCAGCGTTAAAATATTTGACCATCGCTTAAAAGCTACCATATTCCCCTTGCATCTACAAGAAAATTAGCAATAAGATTGACATCTCGATATCTCGATTAACATAAAGCATATGGAGAATAGGCGTTTGTAAAAATAGATTGTACAAGAGTAGAGAAAGTCATGTGAGTGTAACACATCAGATTTTTTTCAAATGCGTTATTCATTTTTTTTATGTCCTGGACATGCAAAGAGAATGGAATGCGTCACATAGTAACCAGCGTTAAAACATTTGACTATCGCTTAAAAGCTACCATATTTTCCTTATATCTACAAGAAAATTACCATTAAGATTAACATCTCGATATCTCGATTAACATGAAGCATACGGAGAACAGGCGTTTGTAAAATTAGGTTGTACAAGAGTAGAGAAAGTTATGTGAGTGTAACACATCAGATTTTTTTTTACTTTCTCTACTACGTATAGTAAGTAGGGGAAGTATTGTATTCCACCCAAAAATTCGATACCGAGATTTGACCGGAAATATATGTTATGAGACCCCCTGAAGCCAAAAAAAGCATTTTTGGAAACATGTCCGTGTGTGTGTCTGTGTGTGTGTGTGTCTGTGTGTGTGTGTCTGTGTGTGTGTGTGTGTGTGTGTGTTTGTGTGTCTGTGAACAGCATAACTCAAAAACGAACAGTCGGATAAACACCAAACTCGGTATTTAGGTTCAGTATCTTCCAGAGATGTGACACGAAGGTTTTCAAGAAATGCCCCCACCCCAGACTACCCTTTACATGGATGATTTTTCGAAAATTTTAATTTTCTCAAAAATGGCTCTAACGATTTTGATGAAAATATCATATGTTTAAGATAATGTCATGAGAAATGAAATGTATATCTCGAATTTTCTGGGAATGTCTCCAAAAGTATTCTTCATTGTGAACGAGTTTTGCATAACTGGTAAACCATAAGAGATAGACAAAATTTTACTACACTAAAAATGTAAATCGCGTTAAAATACACAACTTATGTCATATACATTTCTTTTGTTGAGTGAACCGTTTTCGAGATGTTGCTTGTTATTTCCTTAAATTTTCCAATACTTATACTTTTTCTCAAATTCGTTATTCATTTTTTTTATGTCCTGGACTTGCAAAGAGAATGGAATGCGCCACATAGCAGCCAGCGATAAAATATTTGACTATCGCTTAAAAGCTACCATATTCCCCTTGCATCTACAAGAAAATTACCAATAAGATTGACATCTCGATATCTCGATTAACATGAGGCATATGGAGAATAGGCGTTTGTAAAATTAGATTGCACAAGAGTAGAGAAAGTCATGTGAGTGTAACACATCAGATTTTTTATGTCCTGGACATGCAAAGAGAATGGAATGCGCCACATAGCAACCAGGGTTAAAATATTTGACTATCGCTTAAAAGCTACCATATTCCCCTTGCATCTACAAGAAAATTACCAATAAGATTGACATCTCGATATCTCGATTAACATGAAGCATATGGAGAATAGGCGTTTGTAAAATTAGATTGTACAAGAGTAGAGAAAGTCATGTGAGTGTAACACATCAGATTTTTTTAGTAAGGGACAGAGAAGAATTTAAGCACTGCGACCAGACTATTGTGCCCATGCAACCTCTAGGAAGGAGGGATGAAATGAAAGCTCCGAAGTGCGGTTGCCCAGACCAAGTAGCGGCAGTTGCGGATATTGCGGGGTCCCTAAAATTCACAGATGGAAACACTCCTGCAGGCAACTCTCAGCGCTCCTCCCGACGAACAGGTCCGAACTACCCTGGTTCCGTACCAGAGCAAGAAACGGTCACAGAGCGCATATCTACCGCGCACTACACACCTCCAAACTACCCAGTCAAGCCCCGTACCCTGAAAGGTGATAGGAAATGAAATGATGGGGAATAAGGGACCGGAAAAAGTTGTGGTATTAGAAAATCCCCCCCCCAGCATTCGCCTGGTGATAAGGGAAAACCACGAAAAAACCCAAGTCAGAGTGGGCGGTCGGCGGGAATCTAGCCCGGAACCTCCCGAATGTGAGTCACAGACGCTACCGCCTGAGCTATCCCGCTCATTTAAAGGACACTTAGGCAACCATTTTATTGATAAATATTTGCTTATTTGTTTTTGTGAATTTTCAATGAAAACAGTTAACTTGTAGCCATGCGCATATTTGGAAAAATCTCTTAATCTCCTAATAAGTTTTCCAGTTAGAGCTGCCAAGTTACTTGTATCTGTCGTAACTTTATTTATGGTTTTATTCTTTCTTATTTTTGTCTTTCTTTTCTTGGCGGAGCTTGCAACTAACTTCAACACAGTTTTATTTATTTATTTATTTATTTTTTGGGTTTGATGCCTTTTTACTTTCTCTACTGTAACCTATAGTAACTAAAAGAAGTGTTCCATCCAAAAATTCTATATCGAGATTTCACCGGAAATACACGTTTTGTGACTCTGAATCTGAAAGGGCATTTTTAGAAAAAAGTCGGTGTGTGTGCGTTTGTGTGCGTGAAAAGCGACATGAAGATATTCAAGAAAACCTCCCACCCCAAACTACCCTTGGCATGAAAAAATGTTCGTTATTGTACATTTTCTCAAAAATTACTAACGATTTTGGTTAAAATATAATAAGTTTAAAATATTTACATGACAAATAAAACGTGTATTTTAAATTCTCTGCGAATAGCTCGTGAAGTCATCATTTTGATTATCTTTTGTACAACCGGTAAACCGTAAGAGGCAGACAAAATTTTAGTACACAAAAAATGTCTATCTCATTAAATCTTTTTTTATTTTTTTTAAGTTAACCATTTTCGGGATATTTCTTGTTTTTGGTTCGAATTTTCAAACACTTTTCAGAACTGGATAGTCGATATTCTTTTTTTCTCCCGTGGTCATGCAAAACAGCATGGAATTTCAAAGCCATCACACAGGAACACGCTATGCTGTAGGTATCCTGCAACAAAATGTGTAAATGTCAATTGGAGGTTTATCTGGATTAAGAAGAAATAGATAGAATAATAAGCTTCTGTAAGAATATTCTCTAGAGGAATGAGTAGAGAAATCATGTGAATGCAAGATCAGATTTTTCTGGTACATTTTACTTAGAAATATTAATCCAGATCATAACAAATGTGTGTGAGTTTGCTAGATCCTAACAAATAAGAATAAGAAGAATTTTGCTACGAGGTTAACGTACCAAAATATATATTGTGTTAGGCTATCTCCAAAAAGTTGCGGCTATATCTAAAAATTACCTCTTTGTAATTGTTGAGTTATATGAAATAATAATAATAATAATAATAATAATGTTAATAATATCTAATAATAATCATCATCATCTTTAGGGTAGAGCAAGTGAAACCAAGCCTGTAAACTTTCAATTAAATATATAAACAGGAAACCTCAGGAGTAAGGAAATTTTTCGCAGTAACCATAGAAAATATTCGCTAGCCACCTGTATTTTTCTTTTCCAATCGATAAAGAGCCTATAATTGACTAATAATGAATCTCTGCGTGGCCTAGATACATTCATGCTACGTAAAAGCATCATATATTTAGGCACCGGATCTGAAAGTTGTTGCTCCGTTAAATACAAGTAGCCTATTGAGATACATCAAAATAGGGTACACAACAGAAGGGGACACCCAATGCACTGCGAGCTACACAGATCTATTGCGGCTCCCACTCCCAGGAAGCAGGAATGAAGTGAACGAACCTCAGAAGATTACAGGCCGTAGCCAGAGTAGTCACATGCTACACTATGTGATCAAAAGTTTCCGGACACCCCCACAAACATACGTTTTTCATCTTAGGTGCATTGTGCTGCCACCTACTGCCTGGTACTCATTATCCGCGACCTCAGTAATCATTAGACATCGTGGAACAGCAGAATGGGACGCTCCGTGGAACTCACGGACTTCGAACGTGGACAGGTGACTGGGTGTCATTTGTGTCAGAAACCTGTACGCGAGATTTCCACACTCCTAAACATCCTTAGGTCCACTGTTTCTGATATGATAGTGAAGTGGAAACTTGAACGGACATGTGCGGCACAAAAGCGTACAGGCCGATCTCGCCTGTTGACTGACAGAGACCGCCGACATTTGAAGAGGGTCGTAAAGAGTAATAGGCAGACATCTATCCAGACCATCACACAGGAATTGCATTCAGGATCCACTCCAAGTACAGTGGCAGTTAGGCGTGAGGTGAGAAACCTGGGCTTCCATGGTCGAGCGGCTGCTCATAAGCCACACATCACGCAGGAAAATGCCAAACGACGCCTCGCTTGTTGTAAGGTGCGTCAACATTGCAAATTGAACAGTGGCAAAACGTTGTGTGGATTGACGAATCACGGTACACAATGTGGCGATCCGATGGCAGGGTGTGGGTATGGCGAATGCCCGGTGAACGTCATCTGCCAGCGTGTGTAGTGCCAACAGGAAATTCGGAGGTGGTGGTGTTATAGTGTGGTCGTGTTTTTCCTGGAGGGGGCTTGCACCCCTTGTTGTTTTGTGTGGCACGATCACATCGCAGACCTACATTGATATTTTAAGCACCTTCTTGCTTCCCACTATTGAAGAGCAATTCGGGGATGGCGATTGCATCTTTCAACACGATCGAACATGTGTTCATACTGCACGGGCTGTGGCAGAGTGGTTACACGACAATAACATCCCTGTAATGGACTGGCCTGCATAGAGTCCTGACTTGAATCCTATAGAACACCTTTGGGATGTTTTGGAACGCCGACTTCGTGCCAGGCCTCACCGACCTACATCGATACCTCTGCTCAGTTCCGCACTTCGTGAAAAATGGGCTGCCATTCCCCAAGAAACCTTCCAGCATCTGATTGAAAATATGCCTGCGAGAGTGAACGCTGTTATCAAGGCTAAGGGTGGGCCAACACCATATTGACTTCCAGCATTAGCGATGGAGGGCGCCACGAACTTGTACGTTATTTTCAGCCAGGTGTGCGGATACTTTTGATCACGTAGTGTAGTTGCGCGGAAGTCCTTAACATTTCCGACTCACTACTGGACCTGCTCAGAAAGTACGATGCACGACCCGTGCAACCGGCAGCCCTCTGGTGTCCATGAGGAATACTCTTTCCTTGGAGAAAGCATCCGCATGCCACGAAATGCAGAAACACACCTGAAAATGAGAAGGAAGCAGAATGAAAGGGAAATGAGCGGTTGGGAATCGTGTTAGATGAGAAACCACTCTAGCATTCGCCTACCAACCGAGTAAAATATAATCATTATTCATGCGGCAGTGGAGAACATTGCGCATAAACAGATATCGCGGAACAATATCTTGTGGTAGGGACTATTACTCGAAAAATGAGTAAGCTTTATTGATACAAATGTGAGCTTTGACTCCCTCTGCGATCGAGTGGTCAGCGCTCTGGTTTCTCAATTTCAGAGGTACCGGGTTGGATTCCCGGCTGCGGCGAGGAATTTTTCTTTAACCAGAATCATTCTCCTTGAGAGTCTGAAAGTATGCAGGTGAGAGTGATGTGTGAGTTGTTGAAGATAGAATAACTTACGTCAATAACTTACAGTCAACGAGTTGTTGAGAAACACAAGTCAAAGGCTCCGATATGAACATGAAAGTTAAAGGGTGTTAACTGGTACCTTAGTGATGTGGCACATTTAGTATTTATCATAAACTCACTTCACTAGACACCAAAGGTGGATCGCTACTAACTGATGAGTTATAGGCGTAGAATGTAAAGGACGTGGATTGAAGCGATACAAGGAAAAAGGAAAATATATGTTTCCAAATGACTGTACAAAAAAAGCTTCAACTAAATTAAGGCTTTCGTATAACAATTCAAGTTAAATTCTTTCAACTGCATAACAATAATAAAGTTCGCCTTAAATATTACATTTAACCTTTAATATAGAAACAGTTGACGAATTCCTCAATACATTTACGTAAATCCCAATTTTACAACAACATTTCTTAACATCTCGAGTTCTTTAACCGTTACAGAATTATTGACAAACGTGCATAAGAAAATACTTTACTTATTCCTTCTCTATTCCATTCAGCTTGCTAATAGTTTATGAACCTGCTCGAAAATTTGTATAAGAAATTACAACTGTAAAGTAAATGTAATCAAGTTTCAAATATTCTACATGACCTTCGCTTCGCTAAATTTATACGAGACGAGCGTCTGAAAATACACGCACGTACGCCTTGAATCTTAATTTAGAAAATTATTACTTACAAATGATATTGAGGTTAATTTAGAATAAGGCCGATGGAATTGGCATAAGACGAAAATCACTGCTCGTGAGCCTCCTGCAAAAAATGTCTGTCGACGACTGGAATTTGCTAGACTCTTCTTGTCTTCTCTTGACCGTCACTTAGCTGCTCAGTTCAAACCGGGGAGGGGAGACACTCAGCGACTTTACTGCCCTTCCCTTGGTGGTGGCCAAACGGTGAGCTTCTCCCTGTTTATCCGCCGTCATCCTTCCAGCTAAGGCGCTCTAAAGAGAAATAGAATTCTACACACTGCAAAACGTAAAAACACTCGTTCCCATAATGATAGTAAACATGGTATAAAATATGAAATTCTCAAGCAGGTACCGGCGCTACCACGGCGCTAAGGAGACGACCTGCTGATTACATTAACAACCCTAAAATAATGAAGGGAGCTACAGTTGTACGTTTATCGCTCAAATTATTGAGAAAACAGGTCTATTCATGCTGAAAAACCTCAAAATGTTATTACTGTCGCATATTTTCCATATCTGCCGTTCTTTCGTGATACCATTGCTGAAGTATTTATACTCTTGTCGTAAACAATACGTGTGCCAAGTTTGTTTAAAATCGTTGCAAGTGTGTAGGAGCCTATAAGTAACATACACACATACTTACAATGATTTTATAAATTATGTAGATTTACATAATGCAATTACTAATAAACAAAACTACTTAGAATTTTTTTTAATAATCAACAAAGAGATCCCACGACTTTGTAGCCATATATGTATACCCTTTAAACCGAATGCCCTACATGAAAGCACGTGAATAACCAGCTACATTACACTTATACTATACTTTATAACGATTCCTGCGATGGATTTAAATCAATTTCTTTTTGTTTCTAAAAGAAGCGTTTAAAGAAACGTGTTTTAAATGTTCGAAGAAACAAACATCCATTTTAATTCACCAGTTATTAACCTAAAACATATTGAATTCATTACTTATAGTGATGTTGTAGTTCAAATAATGTTTATTGTAAAGTTATACTAAAATATTGCTTCATTATTAATGCAGCATACGAAGAGAAGAGAGAAAGAAACAGCGACGGAACATTGCAGCCTATACTACTGAGCGGCAGAATGGAACCAAAATGGCGGGCGCCCATATCTGGTTTTTAGAGCGCCCTACTTCCAGCTGCGTAGTAGTACGTCACCCAAGTCGTAATTCTTGGAGATTGTTTGTGGTGGCTAATGATCTCACATAACATCAATGCGCCGGTTCTGGCAACAATCTTGTAACTGTCGTGGGGGGCTCGCAACGCACAAGGAGATTATACAAATGAAACCGTTAAAAAAAAAAAAAAAAAATCTGACGTGTTACACTCACATGACTTTAAGCGATAGTCAAATATTTTAAGAGCTGGTTGCTATGTGGAGTATTCCATTCTCTTTGCATTAGCAGGACAAAAAAAATGAATAACGAATTCCCATTTGAGAAAAACTATAAGCATTGGAAAATTTAAGGGAATAACAAGCAATATCTCGAAAATGGTTCACTCAACAAAAAAATGTATATGACATAAATTGTGTATTTTAACGCGATCTACATTTTTTTGTGTAGTAAAATTTTGTCTATCTCTTATGGTTTACCAGTTATGCAAAAGTCGTTCACAATGAAGAATACTTTTGGAGACATTCCCAGAAAATTCAAGATATACGTTTTGTTTGTCATGAAAGCATCTTAAACATATGATATTTTAATCAAAATCGTTAGAGCCATTTTTGAGAAAATTAAAACTTTCGAAAAATGCTCTATGTAAAGGGTAATCTGGGGTGGTGGGATTTCCTTGAATACCTTCGTGTCGCATCTCTGGAAGATACTTAACCTAAATGCTAAGTTTGGTGTTTATCCGACTGTTCGTTTCTGAGTTATGCTGTTCACAGACAGACACACACACGGACATGTTTCCAAAAATGCTTTATATGCATTCAGTGCACCTGTGAAACCTCGGTATCGAATTTTTGGGTGGAATACAATACTTCCCCTACTTACTATACGTAGTAGAGAAACTAATAAACTGACCTTTATTGATACAAAACGTTCTCCAAATTTGGGTTAAAGGCAAATTCTTCAATTCATTGAGATCACCCAATCTGGTGACAGTACTTCCCGTTCTTAAATTTCGAATGGATTGGAGTTGCAAGAATTGCTGCACTATCACTTTGTGGAGTAATCACATTGTAGCGTAAAAATATTCCAAACTGGTGCGATTGCATTGCGTCCAAATGAATGTCTGTTTATTTTCTTAACGGAGTGAGATGGCTCCACGGCGGGTAGCTCGCATTCGGGAGTTCCCGGTTACAATTCTTGTCCAGCTGCCATTCTGACCTTGGATTTTTTCGTGAGTTTCTCTGGTCGGTAGGGGAATGCTGGGGTAGTTTCTCATCTACCACGATTCCATCCTTTCCTTTCATTTCGTTTCCTTCTCATCTTTCAGGTGCTTCTAGGTTTCGTGGCGTATGGTAATGCCGGACAGATGGCGCGGATGCTTGCTAAAAGGAAGAGAGCTACTTGGTCGACGGGTCATTCATCGCCCTCTCTAGCCCTCTTCGAGCTGAACTGTTAGAAACCTCCGTCCGTCTCTATGATCTGTCTGTCTGCGGCGGGAAGCCTCCTGAGGTTCATTCAGTTTATCCCATCATCCTACAAACCAAATATATTTTTACTTTCTCTACTACGTATAGTAAGTAGGAGATTTCACCGGAAATATATGTTTTGAGGCCTCCTGAATCAAAAAAAAAGAAGTATTTTTGGAAACATGTCCGCGCGTGTGTGTCTGTGAACAGCATAACCCAGAAATGAACAGTCGGATAAACACCAAACTTGGTATTTAGGTTCAGTATCTTCCAGAGATGCGACACGAAGCTTTTCAAGAAAATCCCCCACCCCAAATTACCCTTTACATGGAAAAATTTTCGAAAATAAAATATCATATATTTAAGATACTTATGACAAATAAAATGTATATCTTGAATTTTCTGAGAATGTCTCCAAAAGTATTCTTCATTGTGAACGATTTTTGCATAACTGGTAAACCATAAGAGATAGACAAAATTTTACTACACAAAAATGTAGATCGCGTTAAAGTACACAATTTACGTCATATGCATTTTTTTTGATGAGTGATCCATTTTCGAGATATTGCTTGTTATTCCCTTAAAGTTTCCAATATTTATACTTTTTCTCAAATGGGAATTCGTTATTCATTCTTTGTCCTGGTAATGTAAAGAGAATGGTGTACTCCAAATAGCAACCAACTCTTAAAATGTTTGACTATAGCTTAAAGCCTACCATATTCCCCTTGCATCTACAAGAAAATTAGCAAAAAGATTAAGATCTCGATATCTCGATTAACATGAAGCATATGGAGAGCAAGCGTTTGTAAAAATAGTTTGCACAAGAGTAGAGAAAGTCATGTGAGTGTAACATATCAGATTTTTGTAGGTCGCAATGCAGGTGTATAACCTACGTCTATACTTTAAGTTTGGTAGTCTAAGAGTGAAAGTAAACGTGCTCATCCAACACGTGTCTTGTCGACCCAGGGTGATTCTTGAAAGTTGAATATTGTAGCGCACTTTATGCGCAGATATAATGCAGGATTTTAACTCATACTGTGCTTCCAGCACTCTCTGCCTCTCTTATGAAGCCATTCAGTTTGCTCCTGCTCCATAATTTTATTCCTATTGTATTCGGCTAGGTTTCCACATCATTTAACCACATGAGCACGCCACACCTTTTGCTCTCCCCAGTTTCCCATTAAAAACCGCTTTAACATTTCCCCCTTTTTTCTCTGCTCATTGTATTTCCCGTTATACAACTCCTAATGTCAAGATTCTTATTAAATTCTCGTAACCTTTTTATTCAATGTCAATTTCTGTTCCCTCCCTCTTTTTTATGCCAGTTATAATCAAAGACCTTTTCTTCCCCAACTCCAATAGTGGTATCTTCCACTTTTCCATGGTATTATCCAGAAGTTGGAGCTACTACTAAGGGTATCTATCTGTGAAAAAGGCAGAAAATTTTCAAAATTCATAAAAATGGATTTTAAGCACAACAAACCTTCTTCTTTAGTTTGTAGTTTATATAGGTATGCAATCTTTCAAAACATGTCATATAACGATTTAAATGTCTGTCTCTAAGCCTAGCTTCCTATAGAACTGTATCAAAAGCGATAAATTTTCGCAATATTAAAGTGAACAGACCATTCAGCAGAGGCCCCGGGAATTTTCAAATACTAAATTAACTGCAAAGGAGTAGAAAATCACGTAGGAGTGCCTGTATATGTACTAAATGCTTTTTAAACATCATAAAATCAGAAACAGTATTTTTGACGTTATTATTTTTAAACTCCATTTTATAGGATTTTCATTTTTCGGCACATTTTCACTTTCAAATTATTCCACAGGATGTAGGTTTTGGTATAAATGAATGCAGCTTTGTATTATTACTTATAAATAACAGGATAAAAATAGAGATGAAATTTTGTATTGCGCTATTATTAGATATAATGTTCATGTTGTGTAAATCTTTAAGAAAAACATCTGATGTGATACATTTACATGACTTTCTCTAACCTCTATCTTTATTAGTGGGTATACAAACCATTCTTACTAAAGCTTATTTTTCTAGCTACTATATTTTAATCCAAATAAATCTATGCAGAGATAGCTAGATTACACATTTCGTTACAGATACAAAAAGAACAGCGATAATTAAATGTCTAAGAACTGGACGTTAGACGCTAGTCTAAAAATTCCATACTGCTTCAATGGAATCGCGAGAAACAACTGAATGTTGACAGGACTTCGAGAGAATGGACAAGTAATGAGCAATCTAATAATAACGGATATCTCAGAAATGGCTTATGTACGAAAAAAGTTTTTTAAAATAAATTTTGTGTTTTAAAGAGATCGCTTTACCTGTTATACAAGATTATACAAAATTCCTTCCGAATTAAGAGGACTTCATAGACTATTTCCAGAAAATTCAAGATATACATTTTTAATTGTCATGAAAATATCTTTAGTATATGGTATTTTAATCAAAACTGTCAGAGCATTATTTTCGAAAATTGATTAAAATTTTCGAAAAATGTTCCATGTAAAGGGAGTTGGGGTGGGGTTTTTCTTCAGAATCTTAGTGTCGCATTTTTGTAAGATGGTAAACTAAAATACCAAGTTTGGTACTTGTCCGACTTTTGGTTTTGAGTCATGCTCTTCACAGACATAAGACAGAAAAACAGACAGATAGACACACGCACGGATCTTTTTCTAAAAATCTGATGTGTTACATTCACATGACTTTCTCTACCCTCTATAGCTTACTAATGGGTATACAAATTATTCTTACGAAAGTTTTTTTTCCTATCTAGTTCATTTTAATCCAAATAAACCTTTGCAGAAACAGCTACATTACACATTTAGGTATATATACAAAGGGGAGAGAACAGTCAAATCTTTAAGGTCTGGTCGCTATCCTGACCTTAAAATTCCGTACTCTTTTTATGACATCGCGAGAAACAACTGAATGTTGACAGGACTTGGACTCAAAAGAATGAACATCTCGAACCATTAATAACGGATACCTCGGAAATGGTTGATGACTCCCCCCCCCCAACAAAAAAACCAGAAAGAAAGAAAGAAAAGATTATTTGAAGTAAATTGTGCACTTTAAAGAATGGTTGTTGCGTAGTATGTTTTCCTCTATCACTTAACGTTTACCAGTTATACAAGTTTATACAAAGTTTCTTCCAAATGAGTATTTCGCAGCCTTTCCCAGAAAATTCAATATTTACATTTTATTTGTCAT
Organism: Deroplatys truncata; assembly: GCA_030765065.1. Classification (NCBI taxonomy): domain Eukaryota; kingdom Metazoa; phylum Arthropoda; class Insecta; order Mantodea; family Mantidae; genus Deroplatys; species Deroplatys truncata. The sequence goes on from CM060980.1 coordinate 39,411,327, forward strand.
GTAAATACCTTTAATATATGTTACTTTAATAAAAATCGTAGGAGCCATTTTTAGAAAATAAAAAAAATTCGAAAAATCTCCCATGCAAAGGTAATTTAGGGTGGGGGATTTTCTTGAAAATCTTCGTGTCGTATATTTAGAAGGTAATGAACTTATACACCAAGTTTGATGTTTATCTAACTTTTTAGATTTGAGGTATTCTTTTCACAAACACACACACGAGCCTTTTTCTAAAAATGCTTTATTTAGATTGAGGGGGCCTCAAAGCACGCATTTCCGGTGAAATGTCAATATCGAACTTTTGGGTGGAGTGCAATAATTTTTCTACCTACTATGTACGTGATAGAGAAAGCAACAATTTAAGTTCTATATTTAACATTCATTTTCTCCCAAACTAGTTTTGTAATTAAATCTACTATTATAGAGTTTAGTTGTAGAACATTATTTTTTTTCAGAAACTAATGGCATCGATTAGAGTAATTTTTCAAAACAGTAAAAACAATTTACAACTCTAGAACTAATTTAAAAGTTTGCATGAAATTTAGCTTACATATTATAAAGTGTATTTCCCTCACACTGCGAACACGCCCGGCTACCTGCGTACTGAAATAAAACATCAGACGAGAAATTCACTCTCATTCGGATATTGAACTCCCAAGCGTAAATGATAATTTCCTAAGAAGATGCCAGAAATATGTAGATAGAGAAGGATAATATTTCCAGCATATCTTATTATAAGATACGTGCTTATTATCTATGCAATTGTAACTGCAATTGCGAAAACGTGATGTGGTTGCGGGGATAATATAACTGTTTTGGCGGGAGTCCGAGCTGTGGGGGCCGGCGAGCGAGTAGCCGTGCCGTGGCCGCAGTGTGAAGGAACATCACTGTACATTAACCTCTTACTGCTGTATTCCTGCGGTTTTGAATTTCGATACATTACGTTAAGCGTAATTAACCTGCAATTATCCCTTGTGAAGTAGTCAGTCATGCTTGTTAAGTTTTCGTGATTTAAAATCAGTTTGGATTGGAATGACTGCGGAGGGGACTCGGCACCGATCCAGAGTGGATATTGTACCTGTGCCTCACGAGGAGGCGAGAGAAGACACCGGGCGGCCGGAACCTAGGTTTCCAGATAGAAACACTCCGGCAGACGAAGAGGCAGACAGGGTTTCTATCGGGGACCCCACTCCACACAGAGGGGGTCCAATGCCCCTCAAGGAGGTTCGTACATCCTGGCAGCCAACCGAAAGCCGAGGGACAGAGGTCGAAACCCGAGTCACAAAGAGCATCCTTTTCCCCTGCCACGCTGCACCGAAACACCATCGCCGACAGTTCTGACCGTGAAAGAGACCAACGGGATGAAAGATGAATGGAACGAAATGGAGGGACAGTAAATTCAGGGGATGAAAGTAACCACTCCAGCATTCGCCTGACGACCGGAAAACCCCGAAAACCCATGGATCAGAGTAGGCAATCGCTGGGATCGATCCCGGGACCTCCCGAACGTAACCGCCTGAGGCATCCCGCTAAGTAAAATCAGTTTGCCTCTATTATGAATATCTTATCGCATTCCATTGGAGTGTAATTTTGAAGTACCTTTTATATGTTTTACTTAAGATGGAATTATTCAGTTACATAAATATAATTGGCAATTGAGATTAAGAAACTAACAAAATAGTCTAAGTACCTTTTCCTCTGTTTCATGCAGTTTCATCACATCATTATTATCATAATTTACAATAAAAGTTGAGGCTTACAAGCTCATTACATCTTCAACGAAGACTGGTCGAAGTTACTACTTCCGGTTGGTTTATATTTTAATATTTGTTTTGATAGTAAGTTAACCCACCATACAATTCTTCATTTTACTGTTATATATAGTTAATCTATGTTTTCAAGATTTAAATGTGTAACGTTCTTGCAAAGCCGATTCGCGGATAGTCGATGCAAGAAAGTCACAACTAAGAAAACAAAATTATCTGTGGGCCCATCATAGAATACATTAGAAATAAGGCATTCCCCCAGAGTAATAATTATTTAGTACTACAACCTAAGGGAATCAAAGGATTTAAAGAAGCTTTAAATAAGAATAAGAATCTGTACAGCCCAAAGAAACTTAGAAACATAATACAATTAAAGCACGTTACATTTAACTCTGTTCTTCTCACACATATTTGCCATTACGAAAGAAAATTTAACAGGCCAAAGTATTTTTCCATATATATAATGGAAACTCGCTTCCATTAAATATTATTCGCCGCTCCACACTGTATAAGAATTTTGAAATTTACTTACGCCCGAAGATACATGTTATACAAATTTAGAATAAGCCAAAAGGTGTGGAGACGGCCGCTCCCAGACACGAAGCTCACTCCAAGTCCTTCTTCGATGTTAGTCGAGAACGAAGTGATACACTGTCTTTTTTACTCTTCAGGCATCGCTCTGGGTACGCACTGGGCAGGTCAGGCGATGACGTAGAACCAACATTAGCGCCACCTAAACTGGCGGAGAGGGCGCAACCTGGCGAGCGCTGTAGAACTTTGTACAGCCGACTCCTAGTGTAAGGCAGGCTGTCAGCACAAGAAGCAGGGGCCAATATTGTATCTTATGACTACGGATACAAGAAGAGCTGCGGCCATCTCCGCAAAAGTGTCCCTCGAAGAAAGAAAGAGCCAGAATCGGCTCAAAAGTCACAATTCCTCATTTTTAATTGTTCTGTTCTTTGTTTTACTTCCCAATTCTTAAAAAAGCTCATTTTGGTTGTTTGGGGTTATCTTTCGTCTACGGTTTTAAGGGACCAAATTTATTTCCATGCACGTAGGAGATACAAAGTTCTAAAAGTATAATTTTATTTGAGTTTCTTTCCACTACATTAATTTTTTAAATTATTGTTAATAGTCCCATTGATATGATTCATCTTAATAACTTTTTGTGGACACCATTATCGAACCAGATACATCACAACTAAGAATGTGAGAAGATATAGCTTGCTCAATTGCTTTGTTAATAATAACTAATAACTATTTTACTTATTTTATCCGAAGTCTCCAAAAGGTTTAACTATTTTTCTTAGAGAAAGAGAGAGAGAATTTATTAAATGAAATTTATATTAAATTAATATAAATGAAAATTATGTATAATTCAGATACTGGTTCCTTACAATATTACTTTATATCAGCAAATATTTTCTGATAGTTTGAAAAAAATTCACATAAAGTATTAAATCCATATTCGATAAAACTTTAAGTTTTCATTATGGTAACATTTCTTTGATATAAAAGTCAAAAGCACGGACGGCATATTACATTCCTGTCTCACCCCTTCATTCACAATTATGAATGTAACACTTTGTATATATTCTATTCTTAAATTTGATTTAAATTTTTGTTTCTTTAGATACAATTATTGGATATAACTGTATTCCTGTTTTATACGTCATATTGGTGGAATAGTCAGGAAAACATCTTGTGCAATTTAATTCGACTACAATGGTTCAATAAAGATTTAAGGCACATTTACACGGGTCGAGAAAACGGTGGAGAGTTCACGCACTGATAGCCACAAACCTGTTTCTCGCCCTTTATGAACAGTTCGAGCACGTGATCACGACCAAGACCAGTCGAACCGGTTTATAAAATCCAGCAGTGTTAGATCTGAGCGGTCGTGATATCTTGGGTCTTGAAAACAGATGTGTGAGGACTAAACCGATCGTCGTGACTACGTCATCTCGATGGAACGACGAAACAGTAATGCGTTTCGTGCATGCCTATCAAAGCTTCATAAATGGTATCACATACTGCAATTATAAAATACAAATAGTACTCATTGGGACGCGAAAGTTTCCAAAAGAACGAGTTGCCAGGAATCTTAATGTCTTTCCAATTTTATTTTACTTCGAAGAGCTGCTCTGGTATTTGTGTTATAATTTTTACTTTCTCTAATACGTATAGTAAGTAGGGGAAGTATTGCATTCCACCCAAAAATTCGATACCGAGATTCCACAGGAAATACATGTTTTGAAGTGCACTGAATGCATATAAAGCATTTTTGGAAACATTTCAGTGTGTGTGTCTGTGTATATGTGTGTGTGTGTGTGTCTGTCTGTCTGTCTGTCTGTGTGTCTGTCTGTGAACAGCATAACTCAGAAACGAACTGTCGGATAAACACCAAACTTGATATTTAGGTTCAGTATCTTCCAGAGATGCGACACGAAGGTTTTTCAAGAAAATTTCCCCACCTCAGATTTCCATTTACATGGAACATTTTTCGAAAATTTTAATTTTCTCAAAAATGGCTCTAACGATTTTAAATAAAATACCAGAAATTTAAGACATTTTTATGACAAATGAATTGTATATCTCGAATTTTCTGGGAATGCCTCCAAAAGTATTCTTCACTGTGAACGACTTTTGCATAACTGGTAAACCATATGAGATAGACAAAATGTTACTACACAAAAAATGTAGATCGCGTTAAAATACACAATTTATGTCATGTAGTTTTTTTGTTGAGTGAACCATTTTCGAGATATTGCTTATTATTCCCTTAAATTTTCTAATACTTATACTTTTTCTCAAATGAGAATTCATTATTCATTTTTTTTTGTCCTGGTAATGCAAAGAGAATGCAATACTCCACATAACAACCAGCTCTTAAAATATTTGACTATAGCTTAAAGCCTACCAATTCCCCTTGCATCTACAAGAAAATTAGCAATAAGATTAACATCTCGATATCTCGATTAACATGAAGCATATGGAGAATAAGCGTTTGTAAAAATAGTTTGTACAAGAGTAGAAAAAGTCATGTGAGTGTAACGCATCAGATTTTTAATATTATTTTCAATTTTTCCAAGCAAATAAGTTAGCTTTGTTTCACTTAGTCTAAGGAAACTATGATATGCCACTGGATTTTCTGTTTTAGTTCTTTGCAAAGAGTACTGGGGGCCACCAATATATTACACTGTTGTATCTAACTCCTTATTCGTAGTTTTCTTCTCCTCTTATGATTCTTTAGAACTAAGCACACTTCGTTACAAACCAAATCAGTCACAATAGCAACACCTTCAAATCTCCATGTTGACTAATGGTAGTGTTTTCTCGAACCTTTGCAATACTTTCACGCACGCGTTTTCTCGCCACTTTTCTCGACCGGGTTTAAAGGCGAAAAATCTCGACCGTCCTCTCGACCCCTGTAAACGTGCCTACGTTGACAGAAAACTGTGTGCTTAGCATTAATGAAACTACTTCTGACTTACTTTGGGGTATGGCTAAAATATTATCGCATAACTCATTGTATACTGAGTATTTGATACTCAACAAGATTTTGAAAATATAAGCAATGTTGTTTACGGTAAGGTACATGATTAATCCAGGAAGGTACGACTAAAGAAAAGACTGCATTTCTTTATGAGTAAGATGTACGCGCTTAAGAAAATATGGAATTTCGATACGAGTAAAGACACTTTTTTGATACCTGTTAAAATATTCCGTTCATATTTTGTCCAAATTACATAATTTTCATGAAATAATCTATATCGGAGAAGTCCATCATACGGAAATATAGACATCTGAATTATTTCTTTGAAGCAGGTTTGGAGAATTAGATTACGCTAGAGTAAACTTTTAATACTTGCAAACATCCTTTCATAATAACCTAAAAAAAAAAAGAAAAAATTTCTGATGTGTTCACTCACATGACTTTCTCCACTCTTGTACAAACTATTTTTACAAACGCTTATTCTCCATGTGCTTCATGTTAATCGAGATATCGAGATGTTAATCTTATTGCTAATTTTCTTGTAGATTGCGGCGATCACCTCCTCATCCGTTGCTGTAGCTTACCTTGATGCTTCTCCCGTTGCTTCCAGAAGTTCTCAGCGTGTTGGTTCTTCAATTTATCCTCGGCTAGCTGCAGTAATTTTCCTTAAATTATATGGGAGCATGGACTTATCCTCGGTAAAGGAAAACGTAGATCTCGGGTGGTGATATAGGAAGACATAGACTTGCTTTGTTTATGAAAAGATGACACTGCCGTTTCTTTTTATTTAATTAACACTCGTAGTATACAAAACTGGTATTGCCGCTGTAAAATACTGTCCACCGCTGTTAAACTATGGCGTGGATATGGCACGAAATATAACTATTCTTATTGTCGCTTTCAGAGTAGCGGATCTTAGGTGTGTTGCTAAAACTATTTTGATTCCCTGTTTTGGCGCGATATCTCACACATTCTGCAGCATCTCTCCCTGACCACACATTACGAAAACTCTCGAATAAAATGCAATACTAAGCTGACATGACAAATTTGACTTGATTCCCTTTTTGGCGCGATATCTCACACATCCTGCAGCATCTCTCCCTGACCACACATGACAAACTCTCGAATAAAATGCAATACTAAGCTGACATGACGAATTTAACTTGATTCCCTTTTTGGCGCGATATCTCACACATCCTGCAGCATCTCTCCCTGACCACACATGACATAAACTGCCCCGAATTTTCCCCAAACAGATCCATTTATAGTCTCAGGCTCCTGAGGCTGCTTCCTTTCCTATTGGTACATTTTTAGCTCGACTCGACGCGTCTAACTATTTCGAATAAACTTCCAGGGATTTCATTGGTCCAATTTTAATATAAATCGCGGCTTTTCCTACATGTACCGTTAGATTGTCCTTCTCACTCACTTGGTCACGGCGAATTATCAAATAATGGGACAAAGGCTCTACACCCTCGCTGTAGGAATAATAGCACTGCGACCGAAGAGAGGTAATAAAACTAGGTTTTCTGCCTTCGAAAGCACTATTCCTGTAGCTAAAACATTCCACCGTGGACAGTATTTTAACATAGCGCTTAAATTATTTACATTAAACCATTTATAACTCTACTAATATTAGTAACCTAGATAGATACATAATGTTAAATCACCCTTCTTAAAATATACAAGCAGTATTGAGAAAAAGATATTTACATAGTACGATTTAACATCACTAAAAGTTAATTAATAAATTATCTGTAATTACAGTTCTTGGGCTCGGCCTAGAGTTGCCGTTTCAAATTGCCCTGTTCTGGAAAAGAATAAATTTTTCAGCACTTGATACAATTTTCTTTTCCAGAATAATTCCTCTGATTATGGCCTTTGTTGGTTTATTTTGTTGACGGAGACCCTTCGCTATACCTGTTTCTTCACAAGGGTTCTGCCAAACCAGTGGTGTTTACATTTGGGTCATTCACTCTACACTCTCCCTTTTAAAAACAGGTTTTCGAGAGACATTCTTATACACAATACATTTCCCGCACACGAATAACTTGTGACGCAAACAAATACTCTAATACCCAATTTAAGTTCTAAAATTAAATCTATTTACATACATATTGATACATAATTATTATGCATTTATTTATTTCTTTACCTCCTTATTTATCGGGTGTATTACCTTTACTATTTGTTCATAGGGTTGCTACCTCATTTCGAGTAAAACTAACCTGACTATTTTCATTACATTCTTCACCCTTCTCATTCTCTAAACATTTGTACGGTTTGAGCAACTGTTTATGGTATCTCCCTACGATCTTGGAATTCTTTATTTCTTGTAACTCAAATGTATCCGAGCCAAAAATGTTAATCACCCGGTATGGACCTTTAAATAAATTTTCCTTTCTTTGATACCTCTTTTTTTTTTTTATAATTCACAAAACTAATTTATATGTTTAAAGAAAACTGTCAGCATATTGCTAGCATACCAACCAATTAATAATTTACAAATATTGCTAAATATAAAAAAAAATAATAAATATTCTGATAATAAAAGCTGTTTCAACCTTAAGACAAACTTATTCAAGCAGAAAGAAACTGAAACATATTAATGGCAAAGGTGTTTCTTGTTCTTCTTCACTATCACTAATGAGCATTTAATACTCAAGTCTCTTTAGTAATGAAAAATAAGATGTTCTGCACAACTGCTTAAGATAATTCATTAATTCACATGTGAAAGCTCTCCTTTCCAGGCACTGTAGAGTCAGGATCAATGATATTCTGTCTTTCTTTTTTTTTTTAATTTGAATGCTGGATTTTTTTTTTTTATATCCATACTAATTCTCCAAGTTCGATCAACCCTTTCTTTCGCTTCCTTGTTTTAAATTCCTGCTTTCTTTTCTGCGCCCTTTTTAACATTCTTTCAAAAGCTTTCTTTAACGTCTCTTCTCCCGTTAGTGTTTTCGGATCTTTAGTTTCTAGTATCTGTAGTAATTTCCCTTCAAGTTTTTCTATTAACTTCCCCTTCATCAGCTCAACTAATTTCCCCTCTAAACTCTTATTTTGTTCACTTAAGTTTCTTTCTAAGTCCTTACTCTGCTCATTTAATTTCCCTTCGAAATCCTTTTTCTGTTCACTCAATTTTCTTTCTAAGTCCTTACTCTGCTCATTTACGATTCTTTCTAAGTCCTTACTCTGCTCGTTTGATTTCCCTTCTAAATTCTTATCTTGTTCCCTTACGATTCTTTCTAAGTCTTTACTCTGCTTATTTACGATTCTTTCTAAGTCTTTATTCTGCTTATTTGATTTCCCTTCTAAATTCTTATCTTGTTCCCTTACGATACTTTCTAAGTCTTTACTCTGCTTACTTACGATTCTTTCTACGTCCATATTATGCTCATTTGATTCCCCTTCTAAATTCTTATCTAGTTGACTTCCGATTCTTTCTAAGTTCTTACTATATTCACTTAAGATCTTACCCCGCTCATCTACTATGCTTTCTAACTTTTTACTCTGCTCATTGAATATGCTTTCTAAGTTCTTACTATGTTCACTTAAGATCTTACCCCGTTCATCTATTATGCTTTCTAACCTTTTACCCCGCTCATCTATGATTCTTTCTAAGTTCTTACTATGTTCACTTAAGATCTTACCTAATTTCCCCTCTAAATTCTTACTTTGTTCACTTAATTGCTCACCTAATTTCCCCTCTAAATTCTTACTTTGTTCGTCTATCTTTGTGCTCAAATGTTGAAGCAATATTAGCAGCTGGTTTTGACCTGCGTCAATGACCTGCTCAATCGGTGATTGCCTTTCCAGCCTAACTTCTCCCTCTGCCTTACTCATATTTTCTCCATCTGTTGTTATTCTGACAATAGCCTCCCCATCCAGTTCTTCCAAATCTTCCCTTGACCTACTCATGGTTCCGTTAGCAAGTTCTACCTCCCTAGTAATGCATTTACCCCCTCTCAATAACATGTGTTCACAAAACTGAGTCACTACTCTGCATGCCTTTTTGTTTGTTTTTGAATAAATGTTCTAACCTGTATTTTTTCAATGTTAACTGATGCGTTCCGGGTTCGAATCCTGGTGAAGTTCTAGAAGCGATGTTCTCAGCTGTTTTGTTGTCCCACGTAGGTAGACTAGAAGTTCGCGTTGTAATTTTGTTCTGCTGTGCCCCTTTCCTCTGAAGATTCTTCGTCTGTTCGTTGTTTTCTAGTCCTCCGTTTATGTTGGTCTTCCCTTCGAGCTGGTCTTCCCTTCGAGCTCCACGTTATGGCGCCAGTTTGCGGCGATCACCTCCTCATCCGTTGCTGTAGCTTACCTTGATGCTTCTCCCGTTGCTTCCAGAAGTTCTCAGCGTGTTGGTTCTTCAATTTATCCTCGGCTAGCTGCAGTAATTTTCCTTAAATTATATGGGAGCATGGACTTATCCTCGGTAAAGGAAAACGTAGATCTCGGGTGGTGATATAGGAAGACATAGACTTGCTTTGTTTATGAAAAGATGACACTGCCGTTTCTTTTTATTTAATTAACACTCGTAGTATACAAAACTGGTATTGCTGCTGTAAAATACTGTCCACCGCTGTTAAACTATGGCGTGGATATGGCACGAAATATAACTATTCTTATTGTCGCTTTCAGAGTAGCGGATCTTAGGTGTGTTGCTAAAACTATTTTGATTCCCTGTTTTGGCGCGATATCTCACACATTCTGCAGCATCTCTCCCTGACCACACATTACGAAAACTCTCGAATAAAATGCAATACTAAGCTGACATGACAAATTTGACTTGATTCCCTTTTTGGCGCGATATCTCACACATCCTGCAGCATCTCTCCCTGACCACACATGACATAAAATGTCGAATAAAATGCAATACTAAGCTGACATTACAAAGCTGACTTGATTCCCTTCTTGGCGCGATATCTCACGCATCCTGCAGCATCTCTCCCTGACCACACATGACAAACTCTCGAATAAAATGCAATACTAAGCTGACATGACGAATTTAACTTGATTCCCTTTTTGGCGCGATATCTCACACATCCTGCAGCATCTCTCCCTGACCACACATGACATAAACTGCCCCGAATTTTCCCCAAACAGATCCATTTATAGTCTCAGGCTCCTGAGGCTGCTTCCTTTCCTATTGGTACATTTTTAGCTCGACTCGACGCGTCTAACTATTTCGAATAAACTTCCAGGGATTTCATTGGCCCAATTTTAATATAAATCGCGGCTTTTCCTACATGTACCGTTAGATTGTCCTTCTCACTCACTTGGTCACGGCGAATTATCAAATAATGGGACAAAGGCTCTACACCCTCGCTGTAGGAATAATAGCACTGCGACCGAAGAGAGGTAATAAAACTAGGTTTTCTGCCTTCGAAAGCACTATTCCTGTAGCTAAAACATTCCACCGTGGACAGTATTTTAACATAGCGCTTAAATTATTTCATTAAACCATTTATAACTCTACTAATATTAGTAACCTAGATAGATACATAATGTTAAATCACCCTTCTTAAAATATACAAGCAGTATTGAGAAAAAGATATTTACATAGTACGATTTAACATCACTAAAAGTTAATTAATAAATTATCTGTAATTACAGTTCTTGGGCTCGGCCTAGAGTTGCCGTTTCAAGATGCAAGGGGAATTGGTAGGCTTTAAGCGTTTAAGAGCTGGTCGCTATGTGGAGTATTCTATTCTCTTTGCATTACCAGGACAAAAAAATGAATAACGAATTCCCATTTGAGAAAAAGTATAAGTATTGGAAAATTTAAGGAAATAACAAGCAATATCTCGAAAACGGTTCACTCAAGAAAAAAATGTATATTACATAAATCGTGTATTTTAACGCGATCTACATTTTTTGTGAGTAAAATGTTGTCTACCTCTTATGGTTTACCAGTTATGTAAAAGTCGTTCACAATGAAGAATACTTTTGGAGACATTCCCAGAAAATTCGAGATATACATTTCATTTGTCATGAAAATATCTTAAACATATGATATTTTAATCAAAATCGTTAGAGCCATTTTTGAGAAAATTACAATTTTCGAAAAATGTTCCATGTAAAGGGTAATCTGGGGTGGGGGATTTTCTTGAAAACCTTCGTGTCGCATCTCTGGAAGATACTGAACCTAAATACCATGTTTGGTGTTTATCCGACTGTTTGTTTCTGAGTTATGCTGTACACAGATACACAGACACACACACGGACATGTTTCCAAAAATGCTTTTTCTGGATTCAGGGGCCTCAAAACATAGATTTCCGGTGAAATCTCGGTATTGAATTTTTGGGTGGAATACAATACTTCCCCTACTTACTATACGTAGTAGAAAAAGTAATATCACACCGCATACATAAGGTCACTCTAAAAGTTTTGAGAATGGACGCAATAAAATATTAAAAATTTCGATCTGAATCATTGCATCTTTTCAAAATATTCTCCATTGAATTCTATAAACCGTCTCATCATTTCAAACTATTTTCCAAATGCTGAACTCCATTTTTCTTTGGAGACAGCAAATACATTCTGCGTAAGACCTACTGCGGCTTCGGGTGACTCAAATCGTTCACCTCAAATTTTTTTTTCATTTTGGGGAATAGAAAAAGGTCACATGGGGTCAGATCTGGACTAGAGGGAGGATGGGACAAATAGCTAACTCCTGTAAGAATTGGGTTGCTTCTTGTGCTGTTTGGGCTGAAGTATTGTCATGGTACAACAAAATTTCACGTAGACCAGCCTTAGGGCGCTTTTTTGAGTTAATTGAGCACTTGTGGCAGACATTTTGTGGTGTACCATCTGGCAGTAACAGTCTTTTGTCCCTCAAGCGGAATAGTCACAATGTGGCCACTTGCCCAGAAGAAGGAACAGATCATCTTCTTGCCAACACTTCTCTTCGCTCCTGCGAAGATCCAGACCAATGACTGGTTCATACTGGATCATTCTGGATAATAGAGCTTTCGTCACCTGCTACAATTTTAAATACGTTTTTGGATCTTCCTCCATTGAATTTTTCAATCATTTCCTGGCATCATTGCACACGTGCTTGTTTCTGCTCTTTTGTGAGGTGTGGGAGATCCAGCGACTGCAGAGCTTCCTGACGTCAAATTTTTTTTTCAGGATTGTTTTCACTGCTGCCCATCCAATATTTAGGGCTTCTTTAATCTGACCATATGTGCAACGATGATCTTTCCGCAACATGCGCTCTGCTTTCATCACATTTTCATCCATTGTTGCTGTAGCCGGTCGTCCTGCTGAGAATCCCTTCCTCTTCTAAACTCTACATAAATGGTGGATTGCAAAGGGCAAAGATCCCCAAATGGACGATGAAGTCTTTCAAGGCATTCTCTCGCCCCTAAACTGACTTTAAAGTCATAGAAAATCATAGCATGAAATGCTGTTGCTTGAGATCCATCCTAGTGCATGGCGTAGCAAAACTTCCTATACATATACTCGTACACGCGGTGCTGACGATGCACATTGTTAGAGCGCGCCCAGACTTGCACATAATTATTACCTACTACATCTGAACTTCAATCTGAAGTTAGGAGAAGCTACTTTAGCTTACCACCACTCATTGTTATCCATTCTCAAAACTTTCAGAGTGACCCGTTTTCAAATACTACGTAAGTGGAAATTACTTATATAGTGTATATTTTATAATAATAATAATAATAATAATAATAATAATAATTATAATGACATTATTTATATATATTTTATTTTTGAAGTAGCTATAATTAAATCGCAGTTCTTTAGGTTAAAACATTTTCTTTACATGACTTCCTAGTTGGAGATAAAATTGTACTTATGCGTTCGATGACTAATTAAACTAGAAACTGTTAATTTTATAGCACATAAAACAGTCTATCTCAACGTTGGCACCTATTTTATTGGCCATTTTACCTTTAAAATTCTAAAAAAATACCTATTTTGTTTAATATATCATAAATCCACAGCTTTATTTTAAAAAATCTAAAGATTGCAATAGAACTTGTGTGCGATAGCAGACATTGTTATGGGAAAATCCAGCTCACCTGATTGCAGCATTCCTGTCCAACATGTGCCGAAAATGTAGTACGCCTCTGTCACATATGTTGATGTAACACATTGTTTTTCAGCATATAGACTAAGTGCCATATTTTATCATTGTAAAACTTATGAACTGAATATTTTAAACCATTGGTTATCCCGATGTTTATAAATTTAATATGAGTTTTTGCATGTGATCTATATTGTATTTTTATCTTGAAAAGATTGGAACGTTTTCGGGAAGAATTTGAATATTAAAATAGCCTAAAGTTGTGTAATTGTACATGTTATCATTTTATTTGTTTTTAATGAATAATAATACACTCATTTGTCAACGTTTAACCCTACACTTTAGGTATTATATACCTATAACCTAAATTAGGTGTTGAAAGAGCTATTTTAGGCACCTAAAATTCACTTTTCACAACCTAAAGGTACACTGTGTAGTCATAATAAAACCCACTCAAAGTTTTGAGCTTAATCACATACCTGCTCTCTTGTGCTGGACACCGGGGAACCTATTGCAGTATACTTACTCTCTAAAACTGTTGTGACATTACCTATCGTAATACGCCAAGACTTAAGGCGGAAGTGTTTTGGAGAAACAACTTCAGGAAAATGAGTTTGAATGTCAAAACTCACACATTGTGCCACCAAATGTATCTACTTATAGAAGTGAATCCTTCAGTTACTTCTTCTTATAGCATGACATATACTTTAGATACACTGTTTTTTTTTTCCAGGGACTCAGAATGTGATATCCATGTGTCTTGAACTGGGGGTGCCGAGATTAGTGTTCTCCAGCACATCAGAAGTGACTCTGACTCCATATCTGGGGGGCATATGGGCCCTCATCATTAATCAGACGGAGAGCAAGGCGGTGCCGCCCGCCTCCATGAACCGCCTCCTGGTCCCGGGCTACCCCGCCTCCAAACTCCGAGCCGAGAGGATCGTCCTCCAAGCGGATGGCACGCCCTTATCAACAGGTCAGTGTTAGGAATATGCAGTAGCAAAGAAGAGCAAAATGCAATTGCACTCAGTGCAATAATTGCTTAAAATAATGAACAGGTTTTATTATGTGTTAATAAATTAAGCCATATTTATTGAAAATACGTGTATATTTAAAAACAAAGATTTGTGTTTTAATTTATGTTGAACCGCTGGTTTCATTATTCTTAAAAAGGGAAAGAGCCTAGAGCATTACTCTGCATTCACTCTTAGGTTGATCCGCGCCAAAACAAACGCACATGACCAGTGCACCGTGATACGACACTGTAGCAATGCGTGCAGGAAAGTAGTCCCATGTTAATAATCTAAATTTTTGAATGAATGTATCCTTAAATGGTATAATATTAATGGTATTAACTTCTGAATTCACCAGTGTTTCGAGTACAAGTATAAACAGTACTCGTAAAGAAAAATCTAAAACGGGAAACAGTTGTTTGTTTTGGCGCGGATCAACCTAAGAGTGAATGCAGTTTAGTAGACTTTAAGACACAGGACTGGGGAAGGATTTTTGTTGGAAAAAAGGTTTTTATTAAATGTTTGTACAGGACTGTGACTTAAAATGCTGATAAGAACTGAAAAGTCGTCCCTCTGTGCAGTAAACAGTGTAGTAGATACAGGTATGCTTTCATCACAAATGTGGTCATCAACACAATTTAAAGTTTCTTCTAACAGAGAATGGGGCTATGCGTTTGTTTCGGTAACGTTTCCGCATTTTTGCCTCAAATGCACTCCGCTACATGTTTATCTAAGGAAAGGAGCTGCTGATACTTCACAGAGTGAAGAGGGGCGCGAGACCAGGCATCGAAGATGTGAAACTCTTTTACCTCCCAACCCCATTCCTTCACGCATCAGTCAGTAGAAGTAGCTAAACCAGTTTAGGCAGTGACGTTGTGAGGTTCTTGTGAGGTTAGTATCAGGCAAATCTTGTGAAAAATAGAGGTTCTCCCCATAAAATCGTCACTGATATAAAATCGTATGTGTTTTTATGAGGCAAAAGCGCGGGGTGGGGGTAAATTGGAAGGAAACAACACTTCACACATTCTTTGCCTTGCATCATGATCCTTAACGGGGTATCCTTTATAATATTAAATAGAAGTCGCTTTAAAACAAGGCAAAATTACTTGCGATATTTTAGCTACAAATATTTTCGATTTGTAACCTAAGATCTTTCATTCTTTGTGAACGTTGAGGCAGTATTTTCACCACTTAAATGATTTCAGTCTAATTATATAATATAAAAATAATAACAGCCTGCCTTAAAGCAATATGTGCATACAGTAATATATAAAAAGTGTATGTTACAGTCATTGTATTATGTTTATATTATTATGTACATGTTTAATAATGTTATGTGAATGTATTATGTAATTTAATAATGTAGGAGCTGTGAGAATAGAAGCCGAAAGTTGCTAACAATGAGGTAACAATGAGGTAACCTTGAGCCAATTATGAATTAGAAAGTTCAATAATGCTACTAATAATTCTTGGAACAATAATATAGTATTTAAAACAGTTTATAAATAGCCAATCAACAACTAGAAAGAGCTGAAGGTTAAATAAAAGTATTTTGTAGGAGTAAAATTAGCCAATCAGAGACTTGAAATAGAGAAATTTACGAATTTAAGCGGTAAACGCCAGTTACTAGAAGACAATGTTCCTGAGCAATTCGCTCGGTACATATTCAGTGTGAGACGGCGTGAATAATATAAAGTTTACGTGTTAAAAAGTACAATTAACAAAAATCTTACAGCTCTACAGTAGGATATATCAGTTAAGTGTTATTTAATCGCGTGAAAGATTAATAAAACGAAGTTAAATGTCATTATAAGTTGTGTAGGCCTACATTCTTTATCCGCATCACCCTTGCTAAGAGATACATGTTTCTACAAATTACTACTAACGCAGCAGAGGCAAACATAAATATATAGTATTTAAAGAAACATTAAAATACAAAGTTGATTTTTTAAACGTTGGGGCGTAGGTCACCGGAAAGTTTGTATCGTACGTGGTTGCAACTACTTCAAGTTATGGCTCCCCAACAGTTGAACTAAAATACAACCATCTTCAAATTGGCTTCCATACGTGGGGCTACAATAATTTAAAAATATTACTTCTTCAACGTGCATTTACGCAAGATGAACTTGCTGTGATACATTCACATGGCTTTATTGCCCTCTATCGTTTATTAGTGGGTGTACTAACTAGTTATGGATAGGAGAATAGTGCAGGACTAGGAGCGGAAGGGGACTTAACTCCTCGACCTACGCAGGTCTTTAGTACCTAGGTCACTGACGGGGCGCCTCCGGGAGGGAGGGATGGGATAAAAAACGACAGAGGGCGGCCGGACCAAGTGGCATGCCAGAGAGAGCAGTCCCTGTCATTTACAGATTTGAACTATCCGGATGGCAGCTGGTGCAGTCGGCTCTCCTACCCCCCTGTGGGATTAACATCCCCTGGGGGGCCCGTGAACCGGAGATCACCCCCTTCTGGGGACGAAGGTTTTACTCAGAGCATCCTTTTCCCCTGTCATGCACACGCCAAGACATCCAGCCGACACTTGCAACCCTGAAAGAAACCAAGCAGATGAAAGGTGAAGTGAAATGAGAATGGAGGTGAAATGGAGGGACAGAAAATTCGGGGGATGTAATGATCCTTTCCAGAGTTTGTCTAGCGAGCTAGAAAACCCCCCGAAAAAAGCCATGGGTCAGGAAGGTCGGCCGCGGGAACTTGTCTTACTGAAGCTTATTTTTATATCTACTTCATTTTAATCCAAATAAACTTTTGCAGAAATAGCTAACAACGATAGTCAAATGTTTAAGAACTGGACGCTATACCTGGGCTTAAAATTCCATACTGTTTCCATGCAATCGCGAGAAACAACTGAATATTGGCAGGAGTTTAAAAGAATGGCTAAGTATTGAGCAATTCGAACCATTAATAACGGATATCTCGGAAATGGCTAATGCCACAAAAAGTTATTTGAAATAAACTATGTGTTTTAAAGAGATCTGCATTTCTTGTATACTATGTTTTCGTCTATCGCTTAACGTTATACAAGATAACACAAAATTACTTCAGATTGAATGAAAGGACTTCAAAGAGGACTTCCCAGAACATTTCAGATATATATTTTATTTGTCATGTAAATATATTTAATATAAGGTATTTTAATCAAACTCATTAGAGCCATTTTTTAGAAAATAAAAAGTTTCGCGTAGGGGTAGTTAGGGTTGGGAGATTTTTTTGACACTTTGGTGCACCTTTAGAAGGTATTGAACTTTAATACCAAGTTTGGTGTTGGTCAGACTTTTCGTTTTTGTGTTATGCTGTTCATAGGCACAGGCGCGCGCGCGCACACACACACACACACACACACACACACACACACACACACACACACACACACACAAACACGGACCTTTTTCTAAAAAGGCTTTTTATATATTAAGTATTTCCGTTGAAATCCCGATATCGATATTTTGGGTGGAATGCAATATCCTCTCTACCTACTATGTACGTGGTAGAGAAAGTAAAACTCTGATGTGATACATTAACATGGATTTCTCTAACCTCTATGGTTTATTAGTGGATATACAAATTATTCTTACACAAGCTTATTTCTCTGTCTACTACATTTATATCCAAATAAATATTTGCGGAATTAGCTACATTGTATATTTCGTTATAAATACAAAGAGAACAGCGATAGTCAAATGTTTAAGAACTGGACGCTGGTTTTAAAATTCCATACTGTTTCCATGCAATCGCGAGAAATAGCTAATATTGAAAGGACTTATAAGAGAATGACTAAGAAATGAACAATTCGAACCTTTAATGACGGATATCTCAGAAACGGCTTATACCACAACAATTTTATTGTAAATAAATTGTGTGTTTTAAAGAGATCTACATTTTTTGTATAGTACGTTTTGGTCTGTCCTAAATGTTTACCAGTTATACAAGATTATACAGAACTTCTTCCAAATGAAGAATTTCCAGAAAATTCAAGATATGTATTTTGTCATGTAAATATCTTTAATATATGGTATTTTAATCAAAATCATTAGAGCTATTTTTGAGAAAATTAAAATTTTCGAAAAATGTTCTATCTAAAGGGTAGTCTGGGGTGGGGAGATTTTCTTTAAAATCCTTATATCGCACATTTGGAAGGTGCTGGACTTAAATACCAAGTTTGGTGTTGATCCGACTTATTGTTTTTTAGCTATGCTGTTCACGTATAGACAGACACACACATGGACCTTGTTATAAAAATGTATTTTTGGATTCAGGGGGTCTCACAACATGTATTTCCCGTGAAATCTTGGTATCGAATTTTGGGTGGAATAAATACTTCTCCTACTTACTATACGGGTAGAGAAAGTAAAAAAGCGTTTCTGTAAGTACAGGTAATATGTCTAACATTTTATTGCGCACAGTTCTCACGGTTGTGCGTCTGATTAACTTGAGGTAAACACTGGGAAATATAACCGACCGAGGTTCGTTAAGGCACGGACTCGTGAACGGGAGGTACGGGGTTCAAAATCCGCCCGGACCGTCCTCCATGGCCTAGGTTTTTTTTCGAAAGTTCCCTCATTCCTCATAAGTGGTAAATACTGTGGAGGTAACCTAAACCTAATCTTGAAAATTTTCCTTCCCAAATTTTATTTCCCAATTATTATTCTTGTATAATCAGGGTCCACCGCCTGCAGTATCGTATACATAAGAACGACTGTTCAATACTTTTTAAAAAATTCTGATGTGTTACATTCAGAAGACTCTCTCTCCAATATCGTTTATTGCCTTCTCTACTACGTATAGTAAGTAGGGGAAGTATTGTATTGCACCCAAAAATTCGATACCGAGATTTCACCGGAAAGATATGTTTTGAGAACCCCTGAATAAAAAAAAAAGCATTTTTAGAAACATGTCCGTGTGTGTGTCTGTGAACAGCATAACTCAGAAACGAACAGTCAGATAAACACCAAACTTGGTATTTAGGTTCAGTATCTTCCAGAGTTGCGACACGAAGGTTTTCAAGAAAAATCCTCCACCCCAGAATACCCTTTACATGGACAATTTTTCGAAAATTTTAATTTTCTCAAAAATGGCTCTAACGATTTTGATTAAAATATCGTATGTTTAAGATCTTTTCATGACAAATGAAATGTTATATCTCGAATTTTCTGGGAATGTCTCCAAACGTATTCTTCATTGTGAAGGACTTTTGCATAACTGGCAAACCATGAGAGATGGACAAAATTTTGCTACACAAAAAATGTAGATCGCGTTAAAATACACAATTTATGTCATATACATTTTTTGTTGTTGAGCGAACCATTTTCGAGATATTGCTTGTTATTACCTTAAATTTTCCAATACTTTTTCTCAAATGGGAATTCGTTATAAGTTTCTTTTTATGTCCTGGACATACAAAGAGAAGGAAATATGCCACATAGCAACCAGCTCTTAAAAGATTTGTCTATCGCTTAAAGCCTACCATATTCCCCTTGCATCTACAAGAAAATTAGCAATAAGATTAACATCTGGATTAACATGAAACATATGGAGAATAAGCGTTTGCAAAAATAGTTTGTACGAGTAGAGAAAGTCATGTGAGTGCAACACATAAGATTTTTTTATATAGCTAATGCATACTATTCCTACGGAACCTTATTACTTTTTACTTTCTCTACTACGTATTCCACCCAAAAATTCGATACCGAGATTTCACCGAAAATATATGTTTTGAGGCCCCTGAATCCAAAAAACGCATTTTTGTAAACATGTCCGTGTGTGTGTGTCTGTGAACAGCATAACTCAGAAACGAACAGTCGGTTAAACACCAAATTTGGTATTTAGGTTCAGTATCTTCCAGAGATGCAACACGAAGGCTTTCAAGAAAATCCCTCCATCCCAGATTACGCTTTACATGGAACATTTTTCCAAAATTTTAATTTTCTAAAAAATGGCCCTAACGATTTTGATTAAAATATCATATGTTTAAGATATTTTCATGACAAATAAAATGTATATCTCGAATTTTCTGAGAATGTCTCCAAAAGTTTTCTTCATTGTGAACGACTTTTGCATAACTGGTAAACCATAAGAGATAGACAAAATTTTAGTACACAAAAAATGTAGATCGCGTTAAAATACACAATTTATGTCATATACATTTTTGTTGTTGAGTGAGGAATTTCGATATATTGCTGGTTCTTCCTTTAAATTTTCCAATACGTATACTTTTTCTCAAATGGGAATTCGTTATTCATTTTTTTTGGTCCTGGTAATGGAATACTGCACATAGCAACCAGCTCTTAAAATATTTGACTATCGCTTGAAGTCTACCAATGCCCCTTGCATCTACAAGAAAATTAGCAATAAGATCAACATCTCGATATCTCGTTTACATGAAGCATATGGAGAATAAGCGTCTGTAAAAAAAGTTTGTACAAGAGTAGAGAAAGTCATGTGAGTGTAACACATCAGATTGTTTTTCTAGTAGTCATGCAAAGAGCGTGGCATTTCAGATAGCGACCCGCTTTTTAAAACTCTGACTATCGGTTTTGTTTGCTGAATTCTCCTTTTACTTATGGCGAAATATGCAAACGTGTAATGAAGGTTTATCTCGATTGACGAGAAATCTAAATAGAGGAATAAGCTTTTGTAAGAGTAATTTCTAGAAGAGTGAGTAGAAAGTCATGCAAATGCAGCACATCGAACTTTTAATTTTGTTTCCTCATTGAAGCTTTGCTTAACGTGTTTCTAGGTGACAGAGAACTGCGGACTGTAGCTCTGCGACCCACTTTGCTATACGGTGAGCAAGATCCACGTTTGGTACCCTCTATGGTAAGACTTGCAAAGTCTATGGATGGCCTTCTCTTTCGCTTCGCAGGTTCTGGGGGCAGACATCAGCTCACATATGCAGGTTAGTAATGCTTTTAAACTATGTGGCAGTAATTTGTATCACAATAATCTAAATGCCAGAGTGATTGTAGTGTAAATAAGCATTATTGTATGACATTGATTTGAGAAGTTTGTTAATTATAAGCATTGTTAGGAAATAAGTTTACACGGTCTCACTGAAACTGACAATAAGAGCGGGTAACAATGAGCGAGGGGTTGAGTTGTTTATCAATTATTAGAGACAAGCAAATGACGTCAGATTAGCGCGCTTTTCTTAGAAATGGCGGGAAATTCTTCCCTAGAGCATATGTTTTCGTAATTTTGATTGGATATAAAAATAGACGCTAATGTTGGCGCGTTTTATTAACCAATAGCAGCTCGGTTATAATCTTTAGGCATATCGGGGTGTGGGAGTATAAAAAGCTAAAGTCAGAGGCAGATTTTGTCCGTCCAACAGAAGCATTCGCGTGTAATACGTCGATCAGTTCAACATAAGTATTCGTGAGTTATACGTCGCGTAGTTCAACGGAAGCATACATAAAGTACACGTTACGCAATTCTACAGAATCTCTCGCGTCTTAAAGTTTGTTATAAATGTGAAACACGCGAATTAATAATGTGCAGTAAATAAGTGATTATAGTGATATTAGAAAATATAACAGTTTCAGTCTGGCGTGTATCACGAGTCAATATGTGAACTTAATTAATTGTGACGGTAATAAAAGTGTAAAAACAAATTCTTTTATAAGTGTTATCTTTGAGTAACAAATCCTTTCCGTTTACACACCTTGATCAAGAGATATGCTCGACTGAATAATAATAATAATAGCTAGCCGGAGGACAATGAACCCAAATTTAAAAATAGTAATACAATAACAGGCGCCAGCAAAAAGATAACACGAAGTGACCGCGACAAATTGGCTTCCATACGTGGTGAAGATAAACATGAAGCATCTTCCAACTACCTAAAAATAACACACTTCAACTACACTAGGGCTTCTGAAATGTACATTTTATTTCATGTAAAGCCGCTGTATTTTAAACGATGTTATGATCCATTGGACTAGTACTTCAAATATTGCTCTGGAAGCTGCTGTCGTTTTGGTGTTTAAACTAAGGCACGAATCTGCCGGTGTCTTCACAATCTAATTCAGCTTTCATAAATAAGAAAACGTTCTTTATCGAAAATGCAGCTTCCGGTACATATCGTTACCGCTCGCATGGGGTTAAGGATGTTTCCTCTCTCCACACCTGGTTGTCTGCTTGTCTTTGAAGATTGAGTGATTACTGCTGGTGTGTAATCCTCTGTCTCTTCAGATCTAATAGTCTATCTTTTTACTTTTTCTACTACGCATAGTAAGTAGGGGAAGTATTGCATTCCACCCAAACATTCGATACCGAAATTTCACCGGAAATATATGTTTTGAGACCCCCTGAATAAAAAAGACATTTTTGGAAACATGTCCGTGTGTGTCTGTCTCTCTGTGTGTCTATGAACAGCGTAACCCAGAAAGGAACAGTCGGATAAACACCAAACTTGGTATTTAGGTTCAGTATCTTCCAGAGATGCGTCACGAAGGTTTTCAAGAAAATCCCCCCACCCCAGATTACCCTTTACATGGAACATTTTTCGAAATTTTTAATTTTCTCAAAAATAGCTCTAACGATTTTGATTAAAATATCATATGTTTAAGATATAAGACAAATGAAATGTATATCTCGAATTTTCTGGGAGTGTCTCCAAAAGTATTCTTCATTGTGAACGACTTTTACATAAGTGGTAAGCCATAAGAGATAGACAACATTTTACTCACAAAAAATGTAGATCGCGTTAAAATACACAATTGATGTCATATACATTTTTTGTTGTTGAGTGAACCATTTTCGAGATATTGCTTATTATTCCCTTAAATTTTCCAATACTTATCTTTTTCTCAAATTCGTTATTCACTTTTTTGTCCTGGTAATGCAAAGGGAATGGAATACTCCACATAACAGCCAGCTCTTAAAATATTTGACTATCGCTTAAATCCTACCAATTCCCCTTGCATCTACAAGAAAACTAGCAATAAGATTAACCTCTCGATTAACATGAAGCATATGGAGAATAAGCGTTTGTAAAAATAGTTTGTACAAGAGTAGAGAAAGTCATGTGAGTGTAACACATCAGATTTTTTATTTCTGGAGTAACCCGAAGTACAAAGAGTAAAAAACAAATTCTCACACAATGAAAGCGTTCAAGGAATATATACGAACTGAAATATTACAGCGCTTGAGCTAAATAATGTAAGTCGAAACTGTTTACCCGTTACATTGCCTATTTAATTAAGGAATGAGATATTTATAAAATTTACTATAAGATTTTTACAAAATTTTAAGAAGCGAAGTCAGAGTACAGGTACAGCCGGCTTGGGCATACCCAGCTACCGAGATGCAAAACTTTGTGTGAGCGGTAATGATATATTTTAGACGTCCTGATATACGACAGGAGTTCAGAATAGCGCTATGTTGAAAATAGCGTGAATCATGTATAGGTATCTACTCTCCGTTTTTGCTTCTTTATGCTACAGAAATAGGTTTAACACAAAAATGCCGTTTCTTAATGAATTTTTCTTTCTGTTATGGTATTTATGAATGTCCGATTAAAGGTGTGCTGAAAGTGCTCTGGTAGAATATACGTGTCGACTTATAAGGAAAGAGTGCGACCAGTAAAATGAGTGCACACTAAAGCTCTGGTACCTGAAGCCCGAAATTATTTAATGTAAATTCTAAGCTCCAAGTTAAGCCACGCTCCAGAGTGGAAGTAAGAATGTTATTCACGGCGGTCAGTTTGCCGGTACTGATAACCTATATGTTGGTTTAAACACCGGAACTATTACTTATTCTTTGTAGTAACACTCACACTTTCCAAATTTTACAGTGGGCAGAGTTTAACTTAGTTTCCTCACATGCTGGGGGCGTATAGGAACACCCTAACGGTGCTTTCTGTAGTAGATGAATTTCTCAAGTCATTGATTCCGCCACTAGGCGCGCATGCTAGCAGGTGAAAATTAAAATTGCTTTAACTGCTATGGTCCTTAGCGTCTATTCTATATTGGGTGGGAAAGACTGGTAATTTTGCTCAGAGGCCTCTTTATCAGGCTTGAGGTTCTTTTACGTGCCGTAAATCTACGACATAGGACCCCCGACTTTACTTCCCTTCCGAAGGAAGACATGCTAAGAATGTTTACGCCCGAAAAAATCCATCGCCCTCCGCCGGGTTTGAACCCGCGACCTCGTAAACTAGAAGCTAGCATGGTAACCACTACACCACGAGAACGACTAGCAGGTGAAGAGCCCACCGCACGTAGAGAGCGCTAACAAGGACGTTGTGGGGGTGGAATGACCGTCAGTTTTGCTCAGGGATCTTCTCTTTAGGGGATGATGTTCTTTTACTTGCAAATAAATATTACAGGGGACCAAACATTTATTTCTCTTCCGAAAGGAGCAATACTAAGCACTTTTACCTCGAAAAAATCCATCTCGCGACTTCAGACACCAGAGGGTAGTAGCATGGGTTTAACTTAAGCAAAGAAAAGTTAGATCTAGGTATCTGATTTTAGACGCACCGCAAAGGCAGTGGGCATCATTTTCTCATAGTAAAATCGCAAAATAAAATCGTCAATCATTCAGTCATAGATGAAATGTTCATTCTTTAATTTTCATGCATAATCACTCCTTATGGTAATTCAGAATAAAGACAAAACATATTTATTGTAAGACAAATATAGGCACTGAGCAGAGCATTTGCGGTGGCAGAGGCTACAGATAATTCTTGCAGGAGTAGCCCATATTTTTCGGATCCATTGTAGACTGACAACTCGATCTAAACAAATAATAATGTAGGGTGTTAATAATAAACCCATGTAAGCGAAGGAAAACTTTATAGAGTGAAATAATATACAGCCATTTGAGACAAGCTACCAGTTCTAATAATATTTAAGTGCAATATGTACACAACGGTCTAAATAAACATACTCTGGTGCGTTATTTTATACAAGAAAACACACCTATTTTACAACTAGTATGTGCTTTAAGTTTAAGTAAAATTGCCTGGATAACTTTGTTTCCATGCTGAGTATGCTATGCCTATAGCGGATATCAGATTCTAGCAAGAAAATGAAATAAAATGCCTTTCTAAGAATAAGTTTAGTTATAAATAAACCTCTCCAACACAATCATAATTTACGAGAAGTGCATAATATAGGGTAAAGGGTGGAGGTGACATCAGGCCCACTCGACACATCTACCACAGGAAGACAAGAAGGAACCACAGAAGACAACAGCTCATAGGCACGCGAGGAAGTCTCTAACACTTCCTGACTCGAAGACTCGTCCCACTACTGGAGTTGCACAGAGAGGGAAATGACGACCCGTCCAACCAAGCAGCACTCTAGAGTCAATGGAGAAAATTCTTTCCTTGGAGCCATCTGCCACAACTAGGAAACCTAGAGGCACACCCTAAAGATGAGAAGGAAACGAAATGAAAGGAAACGATGAAGAGGAAATTTGGGAGGTGAGAAACCGCCGCAGTATTCACCTACCTACCAGGGAAAGCCACAAAAAACCCCTAAAATCAGAGTGGGCGGTCAACGGGAATCGGATCTCTCGAATGCGAGCCTCACACGTTACCCGGAGCCATCTAGCTTGGTTAATTGTGAAATACTTTACAGTTCAAATTAGAAAGTGTAATTTGCATGAGAAAAGTACTGCAAGTCGCGCAAATGTTTTGGAGTAAGAATAATTGGCTCCGAAGTGAGAACGTGGTCGACAGAATCTTTAAAGGTCAAAAAGGAAGGTTACAAGGAGAGACCAGAGTTGTAAGAGAGGGAGTAGGACATCACTCGACGATCATCTTGAGGCAGCTTGTTGATTTTGTTAAGTCCTCAACTGCCGTTCCATTACTAACCGAGTTTCACTAAATGTCAATAAAAGGCGCCACACATGGCTCCCTTCTGACTGGTAATTCACACTAGCAACAAGGAAGTCTCAAACGGAGAGCAAATAAGACCTCTCTGCGCTTGGCAGTGCGACTTATTACTTTCTGTACTACGTACTTAGTGTAAGTAGAGAAAGAATAGTTTTTCACCCAAATATTTTATGTTGAGATTTCACCGGAAATACATATTTTTAAGGCCCCTTGAACCCTAAAAGGCATTTTTACTTTCTCTACTACGTATAGTAAGTAGGGAAAGTATTGTATTCCACCCAAAAATTCGATACCGATATTTCACCGGAAATACATGTTTTGAGACCCCCTGAATTCAAAAAAAGCATTTTTGGAAACATATCCGTGTGTGTGTCGTTGTGTGTAAACAGCATAACTCAGAAACGACAGTCGGATAAACACCAAATTTGGTATTTACGTTTAGTATCTTCCAGAGATGCTATACGAAGGTTTTCAAGAAAATCCCACACCCCCAGATTACGCCTTACATGAAAAATATTTCGAAAATTTTAATTTTCTCAAAAATGGCCCTAAAGATTTTGATTAAAATATCATATGTTTAAGATACTTTCATGACAAATAAAATGTATATCTTGAATTTTCTGGGAATGTCTCCAAAAGTATTCTTCATTGTGAACGACTTTTGTATAACTGGTAAACCATAAGAGATAGATAAAATTTTACTACACAAAAAATGTAGATCGCGTTAAAATACACAGTTTATGTCATATACATTTTTTTGTTGAGTGAACCATTTTCGAGATATTCCTTAAATTTTCCAATACTTATACTTTTTCTCAAATGGAAATTCGTTTTTCATTTGTTTTTGTCCTGGTAATGCAAAGAGAATGAAATCCTGCACATAGCAACCAGCTCTTAAAATATTTGACTATCGCTTAAAGCCTACAATTCCCTTGCATCTACAAGAAAATTAGCAATAAGATTAACATCTCGATATCTCGATTGACATGAAGCATATGGAGAATAAGCGTTTGTAAAAATATTTTTACAAGAGTAGAGAAAGTCGTGTGAGTGTAGTATGCTAAGTTCCAAATTCATAAGTACCGTGTTCGATTCTCGGCTGGAAGATAGGAATTATTATTTATCATGGATTGTTCCACATCTTACCAGGAGTATGGAAGTATGAGTGAGAGTGTAAATGTGTGTGTGATTTAATATTCATAAAAAAACCTAAAGATTGACAGAAAAGTGAAACGAGTGAACATGAATTATTATTCCAAAGGTAAACCGCCGATATGATCTTGGATGTTAAGGTTGGCATAAAAATTAAAAAAAAAAACCGGATGTTTTACATTCACACAACTTTCTCTACTTTCTATCGTTTATTAGTGGGTATACAAACTATTTCTATTAAACCTTATTACTTTCTCTACTACGTACAGTAAGTAGGGGAAGTATTGTATTCCACCCAAAAATTCGATACCGAGATTTCACCGGAAATGTATTTTTTTTGAGGCCCTCTGAATCCAAAAAAAGCATTTTTGGAAACATGTCCGTGTGTGTGTGTGTCTATGTGTCTGTGAACAGCATAACGCAGAAACGAACAGTCGGATAAACACCAAACTTGGCATTTAGGTTCAGTATCTTTCAGAGATGCGACACGAAGGTTTTCAAGAAATTCCCCACCCCAGATTACCCTTTACATGGAACATTTTTCGAAAATT
The DNA here is from genome assembly GCA_030765065.1 of Deroplatys truncata. NCBI lineage: Eukaryota > Metazoa > Arthropoda > Insecta > Mantodea > Mantidae > Deroplatys > Deroplatys truncata. The sequence continues at coordinate 39,439,222 of CM060980.1, forward strand.
TTAATTTTCTCATAAACGGCTCTAACAATTTTGATTAAAGTATCATAAGTTTAAGATATTTTCATGGCCAATGGAATGTATATCTCGAATTTTCTGGGAATGTCTCCAAAAGTATTCTTCATTGTGAACGACTTTTGCATAACTGGTAAACCATAAGAGATAGACAAAATTTTACTTCACAAAAAATGTAGATCGCGTTAAAATACATAGTTTATGTCATATACATTTTTTTGTTGTTGAGTGAACATTTTCGAGATATTGCTTGTTATTCCCTTAAATTTTCCAATACCTGTACCTTTTCTCAAATGGAAATTAGTTATTCATTTTTATGTCCTGGTAATGCAAAGAGAATGGAATACTCTACATAGCAACCGGCACTTAATATATTTGACTATCGCTTAAAGTCTACCAATACCCCTTGCTCCTACAAGAAAATTAGCAATAAGATTAACATCTCGATATCTCGATTAACATGAAGCATACCGAGAATAAGCGTTTGTAAAAATAGTTTGTACAAGAGTAGTGAAAGTCATGTGAATGTAACACATCAGATTTTTTATATATACTTCATTTAATGGAAATAAACCTTTGCAGAAATAGCTGCATTGCATATTTCGTTATAGATAACAAAGGGAACAGCGATAGTCAAATGTTTGAGAACTCGATGCTATACGCTCGCCTTAAAATTCCATACTGTTTCCATGCAATCGCAAGAAACAAGCGAATGTTGAAAGTACTTTAAAGAATGATCAAGTAATGAACAATTCGAAACATTAATAACGCATGTCTTGGAAATATCTAATGCTAGAAAATACTTATTTGAAATAAATTGTGTGTTTTAAAGATATATACATTTCTTGTGTAGTACGTTTTCTTCTAACGCTTTATGTTTACTAGTTATATAAGATTATACAAAATTCGTTCCGAATGAAGAGAACTTCATAGGCTATTTCCAGAAAATTCAAGATATGCATTTTATTTATCGTGTAAACATCTTTAATATAGAATTTTTATATAAAAATCGTTAGATACATATTTTATAAAATCAATTTTTTTAAAAAGTATTCTATTTAAAGGGTTGCTTTGGGTAAGGGATTTTCTTAAAAATCTTATTGTTACATCTTCGGAAGGTACTGAACCTAAATATCAAGTTTGGTGTTTATCCAACTTTTCGTTTTTAAGCTATGCTGTTCACCCACACAAACACACACACCCGGAACTTTTTCTAAAAATCTGATGTGTTACACTCACATGACTTTCTCTACTCTTGTAAAAATATTTTTACAAACGCTTATTCTCCATATGCTTCATGTCAATCGAGATATCGAGATGTTAATCTTATTGCTAATTTTCTTGTAGATGCAAGGGGAATTGGTAGGCTTTAAGTGATAGTCCAATATTTTAACACCTGGTTGCTATGAGGAGTATTCCATTCTCTTTGCATTACCAGGACAAAAAAACTGAATAACGAATTCCCATTTGAGAAAAAGTATAAGTATTGGAAAATTTAAGAGAATAACAAGCAATATCTCGAAAATGGTTCACTCCAAAAAAAATGTATATGACATAAGTTGTGTATTTTAACGCGATATACATTTTTGTGTAGTAAAATTTTGTCTATCTCTTATGGTTTACCAGTTATGCAAAAGTCGTTCACAATGAAGAATACTTTTGGACACATTCCCAGAAAATTCGAGATATACATTTCATTTGTTATGAAAATATCTTAAACATATATTTTAATCAAAATCGTTAGAGGCATTTTTGAGAAAATTAAAATTTTCGAAAAATGTTCCATGTAAAGTGTAGTCTAGGGTGGGTGGATTTTCTTGAAAACCTTCGTGTCGCATCTCTGGAAGATACTGAACCTAAATACCAAGTTTGGTGTTTATCCGACTGTTCGTTTCTGAGTTATGCTGTTCACTGACACAGACGCACGCAGACACAGACACACACAGACACACAGACACACACACGGACATGTTTCTAAAAAAGCTTTTTTGGATTCAGGTTGCCTCAAAACATATATTTCCTGCGAAATTTCGGTATCGAATTTTTAGGTGGAATACAATACTTCCCCTACTTACTATAGTAGTAGAGAAATTAAAAATTGTTTTTTATTCAGTGTCCTAAAAAAATGTATTTCCGGTGAAATATCGGTATCGAATTTTTGGCGGAATGCAAATTCCTTCTCTGCCTACTATGTACGTGGTAGAGAAATTAAAAACGCTTTTTCGTGGCATCACCATTTCCGAGATAACCGATAGTATTGGTTACAGTTGTTCAATACCTGTTTTGTAATTTTTTAAAGCCCGGTCGTTACTCAGATGTTTCTCGCAATCTCATGGAAAGAGTATGGAAGTTTAAAGCCATAGCGAGCCGCTTTTTAACACCTGACTACCGGTTCGACTTCCTCTATCCTTCTTATAGCTACAGCGAAATATGCAATGAAACTACATTTGCAAGTGTTTATTTCCATCAAGGTGAAACAGATAAAAAAATAAGCTTGCGTAAGAATAGTTTATAGATAAAATTATATGAATGTAAAACATAGGTTTTTTTTTTCTTTCTTCTGAAATCGCTACTGTATCAATGTTTCTGTTTTCTAGTTATTACTTTCTCTACTACGTATAGGAAGTAGGGGAAGTATTGTATTCCACCTAAAATTCGATACCGAGATTTCGCCGGAAATACATGTTTTGAGGTGCGCTGAATACATATAAAGCATTTTTGGAAGCATGTCCGTGTGTGTGTGTCTGTGAGTCTGCGAACAGCATAACTCATAAACGAACAGTCGCATAAACACCAAACTTGGTATTTAGGTTCAGTATCTTCCAGAGATGTGACACGAAGGTTTTCAAGAAAATTCCCCCACCCCAGATTACCCTTTACCTGGAACATTTTTCGAAAATTTAATTTTCTCATAAATGGCTCTAACGATTTTGATTAAAATAACATCATATATTTAAGATACCTTCATGACAAATAAAATGTATATCTTGAATTTTCTGGGAATGTCTCCAAACGTATTCTTCATTGTGAACGACTTTTGCATAACTTGGTAAACCATAAGAGATAGACAAAATTTTACTACACAAAAAACGTAGATCGCGTTAAAATACACAATTTATGTCATATACATTTTTTTTGTTGTTGAGTGAACCATTTTCGAGATATTGTTTGTTATTCCCTTAAATTTTCCGATACTTATACTTTTTCTCAAATGGGAATTCGTTATTCTTTTTTTTTGTCCTGGTAATGCAAAGAGAATGGAATACTCCACATAGCAACCAGCTCTTAAAATATTTGACTCTCGCTTAAAGCCTACCAATTCCCCTTGCATCTACAAGAAGATTAGCAATAAGATTAACATCTCAATATCTCGATTAACATGAAGCATATGGAGAATAAGCGTTTGTAAAAATAGTTTGTGCAAGAGTAGAGAAAGTCATGTGAGTGTAACACCGATTTTTTGCTGGCACATTCGCTTTAGGCCATAAACCTCTTCCATTTCATGGGGTGTGATGAAATCTTTCTGCTGTTACAAATCGTTTGTCTTATGCATAGCCATAATCTGTTCCGTGTTGTATTCTGAGCTTATGACCAGGAGCAGCAGCAGCAGCAAAGTACAGCTATCAAACATAAATTAACCCTTACATTGGTTCACTATAAAGTCCGGAAATTAAAAGTTATTGCAACATTTAATGTATCGTTTAATTTGCTGCAAGACTGATATTACCTTCAGACAAACAATATGAATATTTTATTTTTATTTCTAACGCAGGGATTAGAGTTATATGCTTCTATTGATAATGTATGAAACGAGTTTAATGCTCTAACTTCCATGACAAATTTGTATTTGCTTCTATTTAACTGAACCCTTATTGCTGGAGGAATATAAGGATGCACAGCATTGGATGTAATAGGTAAATTTAACAAAATAAAAGTAATTTTTTATACATAGGTAGGGCTTAAAATTAGTAAAAATAATTTATCCTTATCATGGTTAAGGATTCTTTATATAAAAGTGATTTTCAAGTTCTGTGACTAAGTAACTCCTGAGAAAGAACGTAATGTTCTCGAGGTAACTCTTATTGTTGTTTAGTGTTTTCAACTGTGAAACCATATTGCAAGAAACGCCCTGAAATGCTCCTCTCTTATAACCATTTTCACCATTCCTTCTGCTCTATCTTCCTTTCATGCCTCCTGTGGTTGATCTCTTTTGAATGTTGACACGAAGTTTTCTATGCTTTCTTGGAACTTCTGTCACATAAGTTTGCTTGTGTTACAGGTAATGCAGCTTGGGCACATCTGAGAGCAAAGGATACACTCTCAACGACTCCGGAGACCAACAGCGGCGTGGCTGGGTTACCTATTTTCATCACTGACGACACTCCAGTGAATGATTTGTTGCGATTCGCCCAGAAGGTGACGTTTAGGGATGCCGATCAGCCACCTCGCTGTCGTCTCTCGCGATGGTACGTGCCAGCGCTTCTAGCCTATCTCCTGGCACTGCTCATAGAGATCTTTGTACTCATCACTCGACTACCTCATCACCTCCCTGTGTCCCCTAGAGGCATCGTCGCTTATCTGGGCTCTGTCGTCCTTTACAACCGTCTACGTGCAGCCTTGCATCTTAACTATACACCACTGTTCCAACCTCAAGAGAGTATGACGAGATCAAATAAGTTCTATCTTCGGGAGAAACTTTAGGTTAATGTGTTGACATTGCGTCATTCCGAGAGCCAGAGCAACAGGGAGCTATATGACTTCGGTGAAAAAAAATAAAAATTAATTTGGGCCAGTCACTCACCAGATGTATGGAAATACTAGCTTTGGATCACTAGTCATATACAGAATATAGCGCTTTTGGTGATGCAATGAAATACAGGCTTTCCATGGAAGTAATGAGAACATTTCAGCAAAGGCAACAAATGGAAGTGATCTGGATGACTGAACCCATATCAATTTTACAACGGCCAGCCAATTGCATGTTCGACGTTTTCTGGTGTTGCTTCTCTCTCTGAAAAGAATTAGAAGCCATTCACAAAGAGAATTACACGTATCGTGTGACACAATGGACCCATTCAAAATATGTCACCTTGTGATGCTGTTACTTTGCTTTAGATTAATTTCTGCTACCACCACTACTACGTTACCTACCTTTAGACCTTTGGTAGGCCTTGCTGATCCCATTAATCTTAAAGTCCTACAATAATATGGGAAAGAAGGTGAATCATTTGGTGCTCTGATAGTTTTTTTAACAATTTATTTTTAAAGCACATTTAAAATCCGCATGCGTTAAATGCGGACATGAAAAATGAGATTTCAAAGTTTGGATTTTTGGCAAAAAGTCGGCCTCGCCTAACAATACTGCAGTCAATAAATGAGTGCAAGAACTAGATAATAAACAAAAGAATAGTTTTGAGAAAAATGAGAAAAACTTTTAACACTGTATTAAATTTACATTTCATAGATTATATTGATTTAGCATAAAATTATAAGTTAAGGTGCACAAGTCTGACAATCTTCTAGGTGCTAATTAACTGAGAAATGTATAAAATCAAGAAAAATATTTGCTGGAATTATCAATTTCTTGCACCCAAATGTTTCATGGAATGTATGAACTAGGATAATGCAAGATAAAAACAGTTTTCACAGAACAATTTTAATGTAAACATAATTAATGTTTGAAGATCCATGTATGAAGGATTTATTAATAGAAATTCAACAAATACTACTTCAGTAGAAGTTTATACCTCGTGGTAAGACACATCACTTTCAGCTTCGGAGTCTCCATTCCCATCTTCTTGTCTAAGGTGTCTGTACCAGTTCATATGTACAGGAGGAATATATTTGTGAGCCAAATCTATCACATCATAGTACTTCTTTGTTTTCAGTGGCAATGGAGCCTGATACAGCTCATGGGCATGTAAGGTATGGATTTGCATTTTCTTAAATATGCAAAATTTAGAGTGAACCAGGTGTCTTGACCAACATAAACGGACACTTCCTTCCCTTCATAAATAAACTGACGATATTTATTGATTGTAAACGATTCATTCTTATTCCTTATTATTTTCTTAAATAATGACTGAAAGTGTCCTTTAAGATCCAATGTGATTTTCTGATCTACTTTCACTACTGTAAATTTCTTTGATGCTGATGATGCAATATCCTACCACTCTTCTGGCACAAAGACATACTCTTTCTTTCGCTTGATCTTCTCAATTTGTACAAATGCTCGATCACAGGGCATGAATGAATGTCCCTGTTCTGGGAAATGGTGAGATATTTTATTAATCTTCCCAAAGTAGTAAGTGTATTTAAATACTGCACCATCAACATATTCTTGTTTTGTACCGTGCAGTTGTCACTAATGAGATGCAGGGTTTCAATTTTCTCATCAAGTAGTTCTTATATAATGTTTCAAAATTGAAACAGTTTCATTGGATCCCTTTCTTCCGAACGTTTCATCGTATATGTACATTTTCGACTCTACAGCAGTACAGGAGAATATACGCATGTTGAACACCCTAATTGTCTCTTATAGAACAGCTCACTTGTAGTTAATATGGGAACTGGAACGTTTTGCTGATAATTATGTACGCATTTCGCTATTTATAGGTTAGTGCCAGTATTATTTCATGGATATTTGAACGTAAAGTAATCTTACTTCATTAAACACCAACCTCTGAACATTATAACAGGTAATTAACTCCATCAACTATGCATCCTGAGTTCTTATCACTGAGGTTGTTGAAACCATCAAGAATATTCTGCTTAATTTCATATGAGAACTTGGATGTGCATTTCCGTTTACATGCACAATCATTAGCAATGTTTTTGCAGGAATAAGTTTTCCTGATGTTAAAATATACTCTTCTCCATGCAAGATACTCATTTTACTATCATTTCTCCTTCCTTGCCCTTTTTCTGGGCTTTGCCGGGAACATTCGACAGAACTTGGTACTGGTACCTAAAATATCACAATATTATTAACATTCAGATTACAACAAACCTGTTACTCTAACCAATAATCATCTTTAAATAGTAATAAAATTACTAATAAACTGCACTTAGTAAACAAATGCTATTACTAACTTACCTCTGAATCAAAATTTGAATTAGCATCAGCCAACATTGCTTCACTATTCTGTCATTGACAATGCAAGATAGCAACTGAATGCAAGAACTGGATACTTCCGGTTATTATCTACTTCTTGCACTCAAAACAGACTTAGTCGAAACTTAAACTCCATCTTTAGAGGAAAGTAACTGTCATTTGTTAAAATGCTTATAGTGACAGATAGAGGACAGAAAAGGCTACAATTTGGCACAAAAATCTAAACTTCACAAAAGTGGTCATTATCTGGTTCTTGCACTCAGGTCTTCAAATAGTTACCATGCTAAACCTTTAATCTGTCCAAATACTAACTGGTAAACCATCCTGGCATAAATGGGCAAGCTTGGTTAACTTATTTAACATTCTCTTTTAATTATTCTTCACAAATAGCATTTAAAGTTTAAAATACAATTTCGACATTCCAAGCCACCCCATTCGTAGTCGAGATACTTGAGTTTCGCAAATGTTACTCTAACTACAGGATCAGAATTTAGAATCAGTACAACCTAAAGCTTAACAACGGTAATTACTCGTGAAACTAGTAATTTAAAATTACGCAATGCTTGAACTAGAAACCATTTCCTCAAAATAAAACGGAGAGTACCCTGTGATATCAAATCGTAGTGCGTTTTCCTGTTATTCATCTCGGCCGTTGCTTTCTTCTACATCCATCTCTTTTATGGCCGAAGTAGAATACTGCCATACTTTACTGAGCCCATAATAGCTCGGCTATAATAGTGCAACCGACGACTGTGCTTGACTGCATGTACAGCTCTAGACGAATATCCTGAAAGACTGACTGCAAGACTGGGAAGCAAGAAGGTGCTTAAAATATCAATGCAGGTCTGCGCTGTGATCGTGCCACACAAAACAATAAGGGGCGCAAGCCCCCTCCAGGAAAAACACGACCACACCATAACACCACCACCTCCGACTTTCACTGTTGGCACTACACACGCTGGCAGATGACGTTCACCGGGCATTCGCCATACCCACACCCTGCCATCGGATCGCCACATTGTGTACCGTGATTCGTCACTCCACACAACGTTTTGCCACTGTTCAATCGTGTAATGTTGACGCTCCTTATACCAAGCGAGGCGTCGTTTGGCATTTTCCTGTGTGATGTGTAGCTTATGAGCAGCCCTCAACCATGGAATCCAAAGTTTCTCACCTCACGCCTGTCGTAGTACTTGGAGTGGATCCTGATGCAGTTTGGAATTCCTGTGTGATGGTCTGATTAGATATCTGCCTATTACTCTTTACGACCCTCTTCAAACGTCGGCGGTGTCTGTCAGTCAACAGACGAGGTCGGCCTGTACGCTTTTGTGCTGTACATGTCCGTTCACGTTTCCACTTCACTATCACATCAGAAACAGTAGACCTAGGGATGTTTAGGAGTGTGGAAATCTTGCGTACAGACTTCTGACACAAGTGACACTCTATCACCTGACCACGTTCGAAGTCCGTGAGTTCCACGGAGCGTCCCATTCTGCTGTTTCACGATGTCTAATGACTACTGAGGTCGCGGATAATGAGTACCAGGCAGTAGGTGGCGGCACAATGCACCTAAGAGGAAAACGTATGTTTGTGGGGTGTCCGGATACTTTTGATCACATAGTGTAGAATGGCTATTGAAATGAGCTTGAAATCTCCCTCGGGAAGTTAGTCGTAGTTTTGGAACTCGTTATTTTGTGGGGTTCGTTTTCCTTCGGGTCAGCCACTCTGACTATGGCTTTGGTTTCCCCGGGTCGATATGCATATTTGGGATAAAGATAAAGGAGGCTCCCACAACTGGGTCAGAGCACAAGTAGGCCGCAATGGCCTTTTTTACTTCTACCGTGATGATGAGATGGGGTTAAGGGCGCTAGACATCGAAGGTCATCGGAGCCCTGTACACCGAGTTGAAGACACAAGCATTATGAGGTGGACTGGTGAAGATTATCATGAAAGTGGTTTTACACAGTTATATCAAGTGTGATCAAAACGTTTCCGGAATGACGTCATAAATACTACACAATAGTTTGTTTTGTCTAATCTGCACTGTCACCCTCGAAGTAGTCTCCTTGGGAGTTGATACACTTGTCCCAGCGCTTCTACCACAGCTGGAAGCACCTTTGGAAGGCCTCTTCTTTCAACATGTTCAGAGCCTTCTGCGATTCGCGCTGGATGACATCAATTCCTCAAAACGGTGTCCTCGGAACCGCATTTTAAGTCGTGGGAAAAGAAGAAAGTCCGTTGGTGCCAAATCTGGAGAATAAATGGGATGGGGAACAGTATTCATTCTAATTTTATCCAAAAATTGGCAAACAAAAAGGGCTTTGTACGCGGGCGCATTATCATGATGCAGGAACTAGTCACCACTCCTCCATTTCTCCGGCAGTTTGCGTCGCACATTCTCCCTTAATCTTTGCAGCACTTGTTTGTAGAACACTTGAGTTACTGTTTGACCCTGTGGCACAAATTCATTATGTACAATGCCTTTAATGTCAAAAACTACCATCATCATTGACTTCACTTTGGATCGAACTTGTCTGGCGTTTTTCGGGCGTGGAGATGAAGGAGTCTTCCATTGTGAAGATTGTTGCTTCGTTTCTGGATCGTATCCACAAATCCATGTTTCATCACCAGTAATAATTTTCTCCAAAAACTGTGGGTGATTTTGTAGCTGTTCTTTAAGATCTGTGCAGGCAATCACACGGTTTACCTTTTGGTAATTTGAAAACAGGCGGGGCACAACTTGGCGGCAATTCTTCTCATGTCCAAATTGTCTTTCAAAATGCCTTGAACACTTCCAAAGAGAGTCCTAATGAGTCAGAAAGTTCTCTCATTGTAATGCGCCTATCATTTAAGACCATCTCCCTCACCTGATTGATCTTTTCATCAGTTTTGCTGGACCAGGGTCGTCCCGAACGATCTGCATCTTTGACGGATGTCACACCACTTTTAAATTTCGAAAATCACTCAAATGCTTGAGTTATGCCCGTAACGTCTTCCCCATAGGCTGTTATTAACATTTCATAGGCTTCTATTGCAGTTTATCGAGTTTAAAGCAAAGTTTGATGTTCGTTCTTTGTTCTTCGTAATCTGACATTTTTGCTATGCGGAAAAATCGCAGCACAAGCAAAACACGTGTTCACTTCAGAGCGTCTACCTCGTCACTGCATGGTCATAGGAAATCACGTGACCTCTCATTTTTATGGGAAGGAACGCTGCATGTACAGTATGGGTAAGAATTAAACAAATCTCAACGTCAGCATTGTTGTGAAGGCCATTCTGGAAACTCTTTGATCACACCTCGTACATCTGTACGTTCACCTTGATCGCTCGTCAACATGGCATACCCAATCAACACTAAAGTCTCCATAAGCTTTATCCGATTCTAAACAGAAAATCCTCTCTACGGTTGACTTTACTCTGCTGCTACACAAGAGCATTCTACGGCCACTTCTCATGTATGCCACTCCTATGTGGAATTGTTCTTCACCAATTAGGATCCAACGGCTCCAGGTGTTCCGAAAAAACTATTGTAAATATCTGTGAACGTCCCATGGTACATCCAAAATGCACAACTTCACCGTGAATTGGGAATGGCCGACATCTGAGAGCACATCTCTACTACGGTTCGCAAGCTCTTTGCTGACCTTCCTGAAGTACCTGGTGCTGCATACTTTGAACTGGGACGCCGTACAGGTGAAGAGTCTAGACTGAAGCGTAGTTGCCGCAGGATATTATCTTACCTTAAGGACACATAGTGTAGCACTTGTTTTCTAACTTTCTCTTCCCAAAGATTGACTTAGTGTTCAATTTGGGGTCTCGTATATGAACATCCCCCTTAATTTGTATTCTTTACAGTGATATTATTCATTGCGATCGTTTTATGGCGAGGCCACAGATTGCGCGTATGCCTGCTCCGCACACTGTTCCGTAACTTCCGCGTTACTTACTCACTAGTGATAATAATATACACTATAATGAGTACTAACCTTATTGTAAGTGGTGTCCATCTGCGTGAAGACATTCCTGGCATCTTCGAATGAAATTTCCATTAACATGCATAAGTTGCGTAATGTACATAATTTCTATTTTTATATTGCCCGCAAGTCCGTCTAATGTGTGAGGATTGTTCTTATGGACTTCCTTTTTTTAAGGTTCCCCACAAACACATGCACTGATTTCGTCATTTTTTCCTCCCTTAGTACATCTGGTTTTCGCTTCTTAAGTTTAACGTCCTAAACTTATTAACCAGACTCTTAACATTTTCTCTACTTGGAACTGGAATACCAGGAAATTTCTTCTGAAATTGTCTACACAGCTGTCTTCATAATTCGGTTTTTGCATATGTATTGTGCATAAAATTTCGTTATTCAAGAGTGAATTTGTCGGCAGGCATTGCAATGGACTAAAAATGAGACTAACACTGGTAAGTAAATCACACAAAACACACATGTCTTGATTAAACTTTCACCTTTCAAATGCACAATGTCAACTCTCTTTACAGCACGAACACAGCAGCGATTGAAACGCAGCTGATAAAGATAGCCGCGAACGCGTTATGTGCCGCCAGCTGCTCATCGGAAAAGTATACCGAGGCTACTGAAGTTTAGCGTACTACGCATGTAGCCGTTCTGTGGCCTCACTCTAAAACGCCCGTGCTGTATTTCTCAGAACATCTGCAATTTATATAGCACTTAGTGTGCTGAGCAATTGACTATTATTAAAACAGTCATATTTACATTACAATCTGGCAGCATTTTATTTACTATCAAATAACATTTCTGTGTATATATACACTACGTAATCAAAAGTATCCGAACATCTGGCTGAAAATGACGTACAAGTTCGTGGCGCCCTCCATCGGTAATGCTGGAAGTCAATATGGTGTTGGCCCACCCTTAGCCTTGATGACAGCGTTCACTCTCGCAGGCATACTTTCAATCAGGTGCTGGAAGGTTTCTTGGAGAATGGCAGCCCATTCTTCGCGGAGTGCGGAACTGAGGAGAGGTATCGATGTAGGTCGGTGAGGCCTGGCACGAAGTCGGCGTTCTAAAACATCCCAAAGGTGTTCTATAGGATTCAATTCAGGACTCTGTGCAGGCCAGTCCATTACAGGGATGTTATTGTCGTGTAACCACTCCGCCACAGGCCGTGCAGTATGAACAGGTGCTCGATCGTGTTGAAAGATGCAATCGCCATTCCCGAATTGCTCTTCAACAGTGGGAAGCAAGAAGGTGCTTAAAATATCAATGTAGGTCTGCGCTGTGATCGTGCCACGCAAAACAACAAGGGGTGCAAGCCCCCTCCAGGAAAAACCACACCATTACACCACCAAGTCCGAATTTCACTGTTGGCAATACACACGCTGGCAGATGACGTTCACCGGGCATTCGCCATGCCCACACCCTGCCATCGGACCGCCACATTGTGTACCGTGATTCGTCACTCCACACAACGTTTTGCCACTGTTCAATCGTGTAATGTTGACGCTCCTTACACCAAGTGAGGCGTCGTTTGGCATTTTCCTCCGTGATGTGTGGCTTATGAGCAGCCTCTCGACCATGGAATCCAAGATTTCTCACCTCACGCCTAACTGTCATAGTACTTGGAGTGCATCCTGATGCAGTTTGGAATTCCTGTGTGATGGTCTGGATGGATGTCTGCCTATTACTCTTAACGACCCTTTTCAAATGTCGGCGGTCTCTGTCAGTCAACAGACGAGGTCGGCCTGTACACTTTTGTGTTGTACATGTCCCTTTACGTTTCCACTTCACTATCACATCGGAAACAGTGGACCTAGGGATGTTAGGAGTGTGGAAATCTCGCGTACAGACTTCTGACACAAGTGACACCCAATCACCTGACCACGTTCGAAGTCTGTGAGTTCCACGGAGCGTCCCATTCTGCTGTTTCACGATGTCTAATGACTACTGAGGTCGCGGATAATGAGTACCCGGCAGTAGGTGGCAGCACAATGCACCTAAGATAAAAAACGTATGTTTGTGGGGGTTTCCGGATACTTTTGATCACACAGTGTATATCCCTTGGTGTTTCGTTTCGTAAAGGAAATGTGCGAGTGTTTGTGTTGAAACTTAGCCTAAGAAAATAGTAGTAGATTTCGAGGTTGCTCTACGTGAAGCAATTGAATCAACATGGAGTGGGGTAATTCATCCTTTGGGTTGTCGGTATTTTTTGTTTATTTTAGAAGTTTGTTTTGTTTAGCTGTATTTCTGACGTGTTTATGTGTTTCTTTGTCATATTCTGTTTTAATGGAGACCGACTGTTAGACTGTGGTTGTTAGCTGATTGTGGTAGCGAACCTATTTTCCTTTAATTTATTATAGCCGCCTTTAACTACTCTGGCAGTATTGACGGTTTTGACCTTGGAAATAATTGCTTTCTGGGGTTTGAAACTTGTTAACTTTAGATTTTTATTCTTTATTATTTGAAACACACACTCAAATTCACTCACACATTCAAATTTCCAGTCTCTGTGGAGAGTAGATCATTATTCCAATTAAATTCCAGCCGGGAATAAAGCAGCGGGCCTCTACACATCTTTGGACTGTTGAGAGGAAGTCATTAATGACAACTTTACTCAAGAATTTTTGGTCCCCCAAAAGTCTAGCAATAAATTATCTGCTTAGTAGTAAGCAATAGAAGGGAGTGTGAAATTGGTTTATATTAGCACAGTCAGAGTACCCGAAGGCATCCCGCAAATATTCGACTGTCAATGTGTTGACCTAGTTAGTTACAACTTATGTAGAATATGAGCAAGTAAACAAGGGATTTTCTCATTATGAACAATGACAACAAGATGAAGGTTAGAATTCACATGGTTTTTATACTATTGTATTAATTTTCATTTCATTCAATATATAAATAGTGCGTTTTTGTACTTTGTATTCTTTAAGATAGACGTTACTATGCTTAAAGTAGTGATTAAATAACAAGGTAAATAAATACTGTAATGTGAATATTTATGGTAAAAATAATTCATATTATAATGTGATGTGTGATGTTCACATAATTTCCCTATATCGTAAGTTCTTATATATTTTCTTCAAAGTATACTTAAAAAAACTTTCTCTATCCTTTACATAGGTAGAACGTAGAAAAGGTATTGCATTCTACCCAAAAGTTAGATATCGAGATTTCACTGGAAATACATGTTTAGAGGCCCTCTGAATCCAAAAGAGCATTTTTAGAAAAAGAGCCGTTCATGGGTGTCTGTGAACAATATAACTCAAAAATTTGATGTGTTCCATTCACATGAATTTCTCTATTCTTGTACAAACTATTTTTACTAATGCTTGTTTTCAATCTACTTCATGTTAAACGAGATAAACATTTGCAGAAACTTATTGCTAATTTTCTTGTAGGGGAAAGGGAATAATATGGTAGGTTTTAAGCGATAGTCAAATCTTTTAAGAGCTGGTTGTTATGTGGAGCATTCCATTCTCTTTGTATGTCCAGGAAAAAAAACAATAACGAACTCCCATTTGAGAAAAAGTATAAGTATTGGAGAATTCAAACAAATAACAAAGAATATCTCCAATATACATATATATACATACACATATTACATAAATTGTGTGTTAGAACGAGATCCACATTTTTTGTGCAGTAAAATTTTGTCTATCTCTTACAGTTTACCAATTATGCAAAAGCCATTCAGAATGAAGAGCACTTTTGGGGACATTCCCAGAAAATTGAAGTTATACATTTAATTTGCCATAAAAATAACTTAAATATATGATGTTTTAATCAAAATCGTTTGAGTCAGTTTTGAGAAAATAAAAAGTTTAGAAAAATGTTCTATGTAAAGGGCAATCTGGGGTAGAAAGTTTCTTGAAAATCGCATTTTTTTAGACACAGAACCTATATACCAAGTTTGGTATTTATCCGACTTTTCGGTTATGGGTTATGCTGTTCATATACACAAACTCACAGACACACATAGGACCTTTTTATAAAAATGCACTTTTTGAAATAAGGGGGCCTGGAAACATGCATTTCTGCTGAAATCTTGATATCGAATTTTTTGGGTGAAATGTAATACTTACCTTACTATACATAGGGGAGAGAGAGAGAGAGAGAGAGAGTAAAAAATGAATAACGAATTCCGATTTGAGAAAAAGTATAAGTAAAGGAAAATTCAAACAAATAACAAGGATATCTCGGAAATGGTTCATTCGACATAAAATGTATGGGACATAAATTGTATGTTTTAACGAGATCTACTCAGAATGAAGAGAACTTTTGGGGACATTCCCAGGAAATTCAAGATTTACATTTCATTTAATATGATAATTTCTTAAACACATGACATTTTAATAAAAATCGTTAAAACAATTTTTGAGAATATCCAAAATTTCGAAGAATGTTCCGTGTAAGGGTTAGTCTGAAGTCGGAGGATTTTCTTGAAAAATCTTTGTATCGCATCCTTGGAAGAAATTAAACTCAAATACTAAGTTTGGTATTTATCCAAATTTTCGTTTTTGAGTTATACTGTTCACAGACAGACAGACACACACACACACACGCATGGACATGTTTCCAAAAATTCTTTATTCGGATTCAAGGCACCTCAAAACATGTATTTCCTGTGAAATCTGGGTATCGAGTTTTTGGGTGGAATGCAATACTTCCTGTACTTATTATAGGTAGTAGAGAAAGTAAATCGAAAGGACTAATAATACCAAACCTGGTATTTAGGTTGAGTACATTCTAAAGATGCGACACGATGATTTTCAAGAAAATTTCCCCAACCCAAACTACCCTTTGATTTTCTAAAATATGCCTATAACGATTTTGATTAAAATATCGCATACTAATCATACTTGCACGACAAATAAGATGCGTATCTTGAATTATCTGCGAATGCCCGTGAAGCCTTCATTCGGAAGAAATTTTGTATAATCTTATATAACTGGTAAAAAAATAACTGATAGACGAAAACACTATACAAGAAATGGAGATCTCTTTAAAACATACAATTTATTTTTGTATCATAAGCCATTTCCGAGTTATCCGTTCTTAATGGTTCGAATTGTTCATTACTTGTCATTCCCTTGAAGTCTTGTCAACATTCAGCTGTTTCTCACGATTGCATGGAAACAGTAAGGCCAGTAAGGCCAGTATATAGCGTCCAGGATACAGGAATTTAAAGCGAAGGCTAAATATTTAAAAGCAGGTAAGTTGCATTTGAAATTCCATGCTCTTTCCACGACATCGCGAGAAACACAATGGTGACAGCACTTCAACAAATGACAAAAGTATTAAAAAAATTCATACCAGTAACATTGAATATGTTAAAAATGACGAATGACAAAAAATGTTTAAATAAATTGTCTGCTTTAAGAATATCTACATGTTTTAAAATTTTTGTCAATTTTAGAAAATTAATTCAGAATGGAGAGGATTTCACAGGTTATTTTTAGAAAATTCAAGATATACGTTTTGCTAGGGACGCAAATACGTCTTAAATGATACTTCATCCAAAATGATTATAGCCATTTTTGATAAAATAAAACATATAGGAATATTTTCCACTGGAAGGTTGTTTTGGAGATGGGGGATTTGTTTGGAAATTTTCGCCTGGAATCCTTAGAGGATGTCTAACTCAAGTGTGGAATTTGGTATTTATTCGACTTTTCGCCTTTGAATTTCTAACGAGAAACAAGCAATATCTGTATCATAGTATAATCAAGATGGGCGATCGGCCCAGTGCCTGGTATAGCGGTGAAGATTGAAATGTAGTGAAGAAAGGGATGATAGGAAAGTTCGCGGATCAAATTATTCAACCCAGCATTCTCCTAGCGATCGAGGAAAACCGCGAAAATACCTTCGGTTGGATTGGTCGGCCCCAGGGGTTTGAACCTTCCAAACGCGAGCCACAGATGTTACCACCTGAGCTATCTCGCTCGGTGAATATAAACATTCTTCAACCAGTTACCGTTCGTAATCTTCAACCCAATACAGAGACACCTCCGTCTCATCCAGCAGTGGTGCCGGCGTTGGCGCATGTCCGTTAACGCGGACAAGAGCCACGCCATGCTTCTAACGAAGCGCCACATCCCCGCAGACTGCCCCACATTTCAATTTCGAGGTCGAAGGATTGAATGGAGGAATTCTATAACCTACCTGGGAGTGAAGTTGGATAAGGGTCTAACTTTTGGCGAGCATATCCGAGACGTCTCGGCACGGGCGCAGAGGGCGATTGCCTCCTTGTACCCGATGCTGAGATCCGGGATGCCTGTTCGCCTAAAGATACACCTTTTTCCGAGCCCTGATAGTCCCCTCATGCTTTACGCCTGCGATGTCTGGGGCTTGGCCGCAGACAGCTGGCTGCTATGGCTACAACGGGCGCAGAATAGGGGACTCCGGTCCATCTACACTGTCGGCCGCTCCTTCCCCGTGAGACTACTACACGAAGCCTCATCTCTTCCATATATGGAAGATGAAATTAGGAGCCGGGCTACAAAATTTTACGCCAGTTTACCAAACCATCAGAGTATCCTGGTCACTTGGGGATTACAACCCTAGAACTCGTCGTTTTCGGCGTCATCGGATTCCCCGCATGGCATGCGGGCACACCAGATAACCAAGGAGTTTCAACAACAGCAGCTAAAGCTGAACTCCATAGTAATCCTACCCAAGAGTTGATTGGTCTCAAAATTCAATCCCAACCAAAGAAATTGATAATCACACACACGCACCAGGGTGCAGAAGGGCCGCTGCATCCTAACAGGCAGCTCGAGGAGCTACATGCTTCCTCACTTCTTTCATTACAACCTCAAAACAAACCGTCATCCTTAAACATCATTTTCTACTGAAATAATCATCCTGTGGTTAAACCCTGATGAGGGTGGGCACACAGCAAAAATTCACTCAGGCTAAAACTTAGCCTGCCAGTAGCTCATTTTTAACGTTCGTTATCCGCATGACGTTGGAGTTCTACATGCTGCCTATAGAGCACGGCGCTTACTAGTGGAAATGATTTAAACTATCCCAAAGGTTGGCGCATGTCGAATCCATATATTAAAAAGAAACAATGCACTTTATGGAAATAAGACCTTCATTTCATCATGTTAAGGACATTTTATTCTGAATAAAACCAACAGAAACAAACACGTTGCTGTTCTACAGAGCAAACATTTTAAATTTTGCTCAGTACATCTAGCTCGAATTCATGCATCTTATTTTCAGTTTCTCTAAGTTTGGAGATATTCGTTTGTATCAACAAGAGGCTATAGTAACCAACTAGAAAAGAGGTGTCGCATTACAAGGGAAGCTTCTATATTTAGGGTTTCTTCTTCTTCTCATTATTAATATTATTAATTTATATGACTTAATACATTATTACACTTGGTAAACTAGAGAAGCTAATTAATGCATTTTGCATTTATATTTATAATTTTTCTCCAGACCCAGTTAAGGATGACATTACGTTTATCCATTTCGTTGTATGCCAGAATAGCCTAAATCCTTTAAAAATCTCACAGGTGGCTATATCACTTTTTGGATTATACGGGGGCAGTTCAGAAAGTCCCAGACCCTTTGGCCTATCATGGCGAAGAGCCGCCATCTTGGTGTCAGAATGTTCCTACATTCAGTACGTATCCAGCTATGGTAGCGTGAGGACTGTGCCTTCCTTACTGTGCTCTCTGTGAGTTGTTAAAATGTGCGTTGCAATAGAAAATCCCGCCACTTGTGAAGTGCGGTTGGCTAAAAAGAACAAACCAATTGAAATTTATCGTCAACTTTGTGATGTTTACGGGCGGGGAATAACGAGTGAAAGCCGAGTCAGGCAACGATGCATTGATTTTAAAAATGGCCGTACCAATGATCACGACGAGGATCGCAGTGGTAGGCCTAGCGTTATGACTGATGAACTGTCGATGCAAATCATGACAAAATTCGCGCAAATCATCGTTTCACGATTACAGAACTTTCGGAACATTTTCCCCAAATTTCACGGAGTTTGGTGCATCAAATTGATGCTTTGATACTGACGCTGAACTGCCTGCCGGTGTAAACCAGTGGTTGAAGTCGCAGGCGGCAGATTTCTACAGAAAGGGTATTGAAAAACTTGTGCCACGGTATGATAAATGCCTCAATTTGAATGGCGATTATGTAGAAAAATAGCTTAAGAGTGTACCTTTCAAATGTAGGTAACGAACGTTGATATTTGCGTTTTGTTAATTGTTTATTTAAAAACGTCTGCGACTTTCTGGATTACCCTCGTAGTATATAAATTTATTGCAGACTCGACGGCATATCGTAACTTAATGCGTCTCTATTTTATTACCCATTTGCAGCTCAGTTGGCTGAAACATCGCTGAGCAGAATTTCATTGTTGAAGGTTAGCTAAGTTATCCTCGCTGCATGTTTCCAAGAATGCTGTAAAGGAGATTGTGCCCACGTAAAATACATTGTGATTTGCATGTGCGAATTTCCATGGGACTTCGATGGCAACTCGAAAGATAACTCTTCAAAGTTAAAAGTTTATTGTAACTGTTCTTAGTTTTGCGGCACGCAGATTTGAAAGTGAATAACCGACATGGGGATGAAAGTGTCAGTGTTTTCACTATAATATCCAAATCGGACTGGCGCCGTAGCTCAGTCAGTAGAGCATCTGCTTAGTGAGTGTGAGGGGTCCCAGTTTCGATTCCTGGCAGGGGTGAAAATTTGTCTCTAGCTAAGATTATTCACTATATTCCCAAATCTGGAAGGAGTCTGGAAGTATGAAAGTGTGAATGTGCGTGTGACCTAATGTTTAAAAACCAAAAGAAAAATCTGATGTGTTACACTCACATGACTTTCTCTTCTCTTGTACAAACTATTTTTACAAATGCTTATTCTCCATATGCTTCATGTTAATCGAGATATCGAGATGTTAATCTTATTGCTAATTTTCTTGTAGATGCAAGGGGAATTGGTAGGCTTTAAGCGATAGTCAAATATTTTAAGAGCTGGTTGCTATGTGGAGCATTCCATTCTCTTTGCATTACCAGGACAAAAAATGAATAACGAATTCCCATTTGAGAAAAAGTATAAGTATTGGAAAATTTAAGGGAATAACAAGCAATATCTCGAAAATGGTTCACTCAACAAAAAAAATGTATATGACATAAATTGTGTATTTTAATGCGATCTACATTTGTTGTGTAGTAAAATTTTGTCTATCTCTTATGGTTTACCAATTATACAAAAGTCGTTCATAATGAACAATACTTTTGGAGATATTCCCAGAAAATTCAAGATATACATTTTATTTGTCATGAAAGTATCTTAAATATGATATTTTAATCAAAATCGTTAGATCCATTCTTGAGAAAATTAAAATGTTAGAAAAATGTTCCATGTAAAGGGTGATCTGGGGTGGGGGGATTTTCTTGAAAACCTTCGTGTCGCATCTCTGGAAGATATTGAACCTAAATACCATGTTTGGTGTTTATCCGACGTTCGTTTCTGAGTTATGCTGTTCACAGATAGACACACAGACATACACACGGATATGTTTTCAAAAATACTTTTTTTTGATTCAGGAGGCCTCAAAACATTTATTTCCGGTAAAACCTCGGTATCGAATTTTTGGGTGGAATGCAATACTTCTCCTACTTACTATACGTAGTAGAGAAAGTAAAAATCGGTAATCCAATGACAATGTCAACGAGTTAAAACTATTGTAGATAGGAATATGTTCCAAAGAAAAAGGCCGGCGATATAACTGCTGGCGTTAACGGCGGTTTATACTCGCAAGTGGGACAATTAAAGAAACATATATCCAAATCTCCGCCTGTTGATATTCTACCTTTCGAAAACATTTACAGACCATAGTTTATGCATTTAGAACCCTCTTTTTAAAATAATCCATTGAATCTACAAAAATCATGGAGTATTCTTCGTCCCATGCTTCCAGTTTAAGGGGAGACTAAATGCCAAAAATTGCCAAAAATGTCACTCTTTTTAACTGTAATTATTCCTCTTTAATTTCATGTATATTTTATAATTGTAGACACATTGCTTATATTTTAAATCTTTTTAAGAATGGTATTATATCTGCTACATGAATTCTGAACCACTTCACAGAAAAAATGCATAACCTCTACAGATTTTGGACCATATTTTAAGGGAAATTGGAAGTTTTGTTGCTACTGTTAAGCATGGCAGCTTCTGTGTGCTGAAGTTCATGTGGTTTCTTTCTTTTCAAATGGATCCGTTTTCTCAGAAACTATTGAAGATAGCTAAATAAAATTTTAGAATTATAAAAACAACATCTAAGTGCTCCTGTGAATATAATTTGACGTTAATAACACGCTTGATTATTTTTAATACTATAATTGCTAATACATTTTAATCAAAAGATGGTATAATTAAGAAAATAATCCCATCTTCCTTAATAAGCAGAGTTATTGGGTGAAAACAGATCAGTGGACTTAGAAGGCATACATTTACATCCTGTAAAATTTCAATCTGATATGTTAAATCGTTTGGGTCATAAATTTAGCAAACCTAACATTGCGGAATAGGGCTTTTAATATCCCCTTAACCAATTCTGCACCTGGTGTTGTATTAATGAAAATAGCTAAAATGTATGATATATAACCTGTATTCTACTATTAAACACACTATGAACACAATCTGTGTTAGAAATTATAGAGTACCTCCCTTCTAAGCTAACCATTGTCATCCGTGCCTGTGCATTACTCTTTTTATTATACTAAATGAAATTTACGCGCTCATTACGTAATCTGCTGTCACATATGTGCTAAGCATCGCAGCCTCTTTTAAAGGAATGACATACAGCGTTTAGATTTCTTAGTCTAAGATGCTTCTAAGCGTTTCCTTTAACATGTAAAAGCGCCTTTAGAGGGGATATTCATGAAACAAGCCGCGGAATCACCTGGGGATCCCCGCACTTAGTTTCAACTCTGAGAGAAACTGTCTCTTGCTGCATGTCTCCGGAAAGTTAGGCTTTCTGTGTTGGTTTAACTTCCCTCTTTACCCTATTATGAGCAAACAGCAGAGTTCATATAGCGGCAACTGTTCCTCAAGTGCTTTTCAAAACGAATTTCGCCGAGCTTAAGAAAATATGTACCCTACAGCTTTAGCTCAGCAGGGCAAATGCGACGAGGGCACAGAAAACTTAATGAAGCAGAAATATGATTTGTGATAACTTTTTTTCTAAGCAGCTTATGTAATATTTAAACTAAAGAAACTGGCCTGACATTACAAGAAAAATTTAGCTTCAGCCTTAGTTTATACAACATATAAAGAGATATATGGTGATATAGCGAAAAACTTTAATATCGGATAAAAATAGCTAGAAACTACTAAATGCAACATTGTAATAAGTCTAGATAAATCTTAGCTGAAATAAAAAGATAAATAAAATGAATATAAGATAATATACGCATGTAGCAAAGTTGAATAGGAATGTGTAATTAGATTATTTGAATTGTTAGTAGGACCATAAAATATACATCGCAATTATAATTTTCCACTTAGTTCATGTTTTAGTCCACTAGATATGGTGCGACTTCAAAATGTTAGCTCCAACATCTTTCTGGCATATATTACAAAGTTAATTTTGGGTACTTATCTTTCTAGTTACTTACTTTCTGTTTATCGAGCTGTGAGATTCCTGTCTGATTCTTCTTTTCTTAATATCGGTTCCTCTTAGAACAATTAAATGGTCGTGTAAATGTTCAGTTCTGCTGCTAGTTTCTTTTGTGGTATTTTAATTTATTATTGCTTAATTTATTGTATCACTGATTCCCTGACATTTCTCTCTTTGAATTATTATTGGACTATCGTAACCATTTAACCAAAATGTTTCACCTGTTTTATTGCTTTACTTTCCACTACTATTTTATCTAATCTTTTTGATTTCCTTGGTGACAAACATCAACATCTTAGAACATAGAGATATACTAACATTATACTGCTAACGTAATGACCTGATTTATAAATCTATTTGTAAATCGTCTCTGTGCAGGATGTTACTCATGGCATCAGCTTTTAATAGTATTTTGATATAATTTAGCGATCAATACGATAAAAGAAGCGAAGCCAGAATTGTTTCTAAAATGTTGCTGCTATCGGATATTCATTCTAAGGAGTGTAAAACTGAAGATAAGTCTCACCCAGGCAGTTTTATGCCACCACTCATGCGGAGGGAATGTTGCCCTTATGATACCGTGTTGTTGCCAGAGCCATATTGTTTTTCATAGCAAAGAGGCGACTTTCAGTCAAAGGCCAAGCAAGATAAACAGCATCAGAAATACCCTATCGGCAAAGAATTAAATCTAGATTTAAGCCGAAGCATTTCTTGTCGTCTTATCATGTGTTTGTATAGTGCTGCGTATATTATTTTCAACCTAACATTATGAAAAGTGAACGTTCTGCAAAGTTTTGCTAGCACGAATAAGATAATTTTACATTAAACATTATTATCTCTTTAAAGTTTGATGCTATGCATAAATTTAACACGTTACAATGAGAGTGTATAGAATAAAGAATGTGTTTTAGCACTCCATGTTTTTGTAGCCCTCCTATTGATGTTTATTTGATTAGATAATACATTTTTACTGCATTCAGAGATGCAAATTTTAATTTTATTATTCATATATAGAATACAATATACCAGCGGCAAGAATGATAAACATGTTCAAATTACACTGTCATTGTAACGTGTTAAATTTATGCATAGCATCAACCTTTAAAGAGCTAATAATGTTTAATGTAAAATTATCTTATTCGTGTTATCAAAACTTTGCAGAGCGTTCACTTTTCATAATGTTAGGTTGAAAATAATATACGCAGCACTATACAAACACATGATAAGACGACAAGAAATGTTTAGGCTTAAATTTAGATTTAATTCTTTGCCGATAGGGTATAACCGCACTCGTTTTCTTTCAAATTTTTAGTCTTCTTGCCTAACAACTGATTCACAACTACGGGACGTTGATGGTATGAAATGCATTCTGAATGGAAATTTTCAGACCATCTAGGGTATAGGGTATACAACAGATGGGCTCCCTCGCGCATTGCGAGCTACATAGATCTATTGTGGCAACCACCCTCCAGGAGGAAGGGATGAAGTGAAGGAACCACAGGAGGTTACAGGCCGCAGGCAGACAGGCCACAGAGACGTGCGGAAGTATCTAACAGTTCCAGGCTCGAAGACCCGTCCCACTATTGGAGCTGACTGGAGAGAGCGACGAACGACCCGCTCTCTAGTGTTCGTGGGAAATACTCTTTCCTTTGAGCAAGCATCCGCGCTATCTGTCCAGCACCGCCATGCGCCACGAAACCAAGGATGAGAAGGAAACGGAAAGGGAAATAATAGAAAGGAAATCGTAGAGATGAGAAACCACCCCAGAATTCGCCTACCGACCAGAAAAACACACGAAAAACCCAAAGTCAGAGAGGGCGATCGATGGGAATCGAACCCGAAATTCCCAAATACGAGCTTTATCACGTTAATGCAGAGCTCGGTTTCAGACCACTTGGCAATGTGATCTCGATCACATCGCTTCAATCCTCCATAGACTAAAATCCGTGGGTCAGTTAATGAGCGTGGTGGCCCATCAGAAGGTCCACAGCGTCCAATCCACTCTGTGAATATGTTATTCAAAAGGTTGCGAACGTTCAATACTAATGTGGTGGAGCCCTATCTTGCTGCCAAATGAAATACTACCTACATTGTTTACCATCTCAGGTACCACACAGTTCTGCAGCAATTATAAATAAGCCGCCGAGGTAACTGTACCTTGAAAACAAAAGATCGTGTTAATGCGACACTTGAAATTCCTTGCCAAACAATAATATCTGTAACATCGAGCGCTTTCTGCATTAAGTCGCGGAGGTTTGTGTGAGACCAATGAACACAATTATATGATTAATGCATCCATTTAGTTGGAAACTTGCCTCATATGTCCATTAAATTGATCACCAAAATTTAGAATCTGCTTCGTTGCGGATTGAAAACAACTTTGAAAACTAAAATCTTCTGTGACTATTATTTTCATGCAATGCATGAATTAATTTTGAGCGACAAGGCTTGAGTTTTAGGATTCTTTGCAGGTTTATTCGAGATATGCCCAAATGAACAGATGCTTTCCTAACTGACTAATGAGGAATTGCTACAAATATCTGAACAAATAATAGAGCATTTTCTGTACATAGACAGTACATGGCCGACCGGATTTTGAAGCATCTGTATTTGCAGTGTTCCCTGTCCTTTCAAATTTCAGGTTAATTTCCGCAAATGTTGCGAGGTGGTAATGGTGCATCAGGCAACTTCGTACTTATGTCATTATGAATTCTGAAATTCCTTCGCAGTAATTGAAGTATTTAAACTCGTTTTTATTAGTTATTTTATGTCATTGTAAAAACATTGCAGGCCACAAACTCCACTCAATATAATATAGTGGAAGTATGAATGTGTGCATACCGTGTTGCTAACGAAACAATTAATGTAAGCCTAAACATTCCTGTCTTCTTATTAGTAATATCTATGTACTATGTACTTGCAGTAAGTATAAGAAGTATTGTATTCCACCCAAAAAGTCGATGTCGATATTTCACCGGAAATATTTTGAGGGCCCTGAATCCAAAAAGCATTTTTAGGAAAACCAACCATGTGTGTGTGTATGTATGTGTGTGTGAACAGCATAACTCAAAAACAAATAGTCCGATAAATACCAAACTTGGTATTTAAGCTCAGGTATCTTCCAAAGATGCGACATGAAAATTTTGAACAAAAGCTCAAAAATGGCTATAATGATTTTTTTAAAATATCATAATCACGTTTATGTTATATACATGACAAAATGCGTATCTTCAATTTTTTTTGAAATAGCTTGTGAAGTCCTCTTCATTCTGAGTTAATTTTGTATTATTGATAAACTGCAAGACAGACAAAATCTTGTTATAAAACTATGTAGATCTCGTTAAAACACCCAGTTGGTGCCAGACACATTTGTGAGAGGTTAACCATTTCCTAGATATTCTTTTTTATTGGTTTGATTTTTCAAATGCTTACACTTTTTACGAGTTATTTGTTTTTTCTCGTGGGCATGCACAGAGCATGAACTTTCAAAACCTCATATAGCGACCTGCTTTTTAAAAACTCTCGCTATCGCTGTAGCCTTCTTATGCCTACAATGAAATGTAAAATGTTTAATGAAAGCTTATCTCGATTAAAAAGAAGTAGACAGAGAATAAAGGTCTGTAAAAATAATTTATAGAAGAGTGAGTAAATAAGGTCATGTGAATGCAAGAAATCAAATTTTGTATTGATGTAGTGTAAGGGGAAACTGAGCTTTGCGCCTTCCTGCATTTAATACAGTTGTCTAAACTAAGCTATTTGGTGCCAAGTCCATTTACAATAATTTATACAAGGCCGGGTATTAAAACTGATGGCGGTTCATTTAAGTACCAGACACTAAAATCACAATCTAATACATTATGTACATCCGTGGACAAAAAGAATGAGTAATGGCTTGAACGCCAAATTTTTCTAAGTCTTATACGGCACAGCACCTTGTTTACACCATACGCAATACAGTTGTGTAGCCGCTGCAACAAGTTGTACGGCATTATTAAACATACTACTTTCCATGTATCTGCTCTAGACCGAGGTTCGCTTCTCGCATGCAGCAAACATTTTTTTCTTCTGTTAGTAATGTTTAATCAACAAATAGTGACTACTATTTTCGATATACTCCATTTCATAATACAAGTTATTTGGTAAAATTCATAATAGAACAGTATTGCGATGCAAAATACGTGGCTTCATAATTTCATCATGATCGCATATCTGCATCTTGTTGGATATCAAAGGACGGTGTAGGGTGTTGTGGTAGCTGGACGATACATTGAATAGTGCGCAATACACGGCAATACTTGAGAATATTTTCATTCCCTCTATGGGGATAAATATTCTGATGGAATTGTTGAATTCGTACAGGATTCTGGGCACAAATTCAAGAAGCTTATGATGTTGTAGCTTCTCGTCCATGTTACTACAGAGATTTAATTGCATCCATAACTCAAAAATAAGGGCAGTTATAGGTGATCAGGTTTTACACCCGATATTAATTTTGTTTATTTTTTATGTGTTTTAGTTTTAAAAGATAATAGTTTATTTGTATTTATTTCTTTAGCTATTTAAAACAAGTATTTTAGTAGCATTGTGTTTTTGTGTGCATGGATATGCCTAAAACTTAAAATACTAAGGTTATATTAATGCAATGTTATGTTCTACACACCCAGTCATAAAATGAACAATATAAAAATAACAATAACTAATGGGAAATTTGAACCGAAGAACTTATGAGTACAAGCGGTACCTTCTTAACCTCTCGACGAACGAAACTTTTCCAATGCTTTCTTTTCAGTGATTTGTAAGCGTCACCACCGAGAAACGCCGTTATAAGGTGACAATTGCGCTCATAGGGCAGAGACCATTCTACACAAGTTCCTGCGTGTGCATTGTGAACACATTGCTATTACGAAGGTACACGAAAGCCCTTCGATTGTCACACTTGTAATGGGTATTTCCATTTATTTGATTTGCATACTCCTGCTCTCATCCATACTTATGTATGTCTTTCTTATGGATTTATTCTTTACTTGATTATTCCTCTTGAAGGAAAGAATTAAAATCTGTATTATGAGCTAAGAATTAGGGAGATTGGTAAATCTCTGAATTTATTTTTAAACGTTTAAATATTACCTATTGTATAAACCGAATTACTTTCCTAAACTTAAATTTTTATTTCGTTTATAAAATAGCCCCTTCAGCATATCTGAGCGCTTTGTAAGCTAAGATTTTAATAGATTCCTTTATACCACTATTTGCTTTGTAGCTCTGTGTTCTTATTTCCAGACAGTTTGCCTCTTAATTTTGTTGTTGTATCCTTTTCATGTCTACAGAGACCTTACATTACTCATGACCCACATTCCTTCTTGTTTACGCAGTCGTTATTGGGATTTCAAAGTGCATACGATTCCAAAAATACATCAAAATGTATGACGCTAATCCGCGACGCTAGGCACTAAGGGATTTATTTCGCTTCTCTATATGCCGCTTAAATCATTGTTATCTGAAATCCTTCTTGCATTGTTTCAAGCCTTCAACTTTGAAATTTCATTATTTATTACATTAAATGTTATTTTAATACAATTTTTCGTTTAAGTTTATGACCGTAGCCCAGTATTTCAAAGCAATGTCTATAATTGGAAATTGTCTTGATACTCTCCCGCTTTCGTTTTAAGCAATCTCCTCCACAACTAAAATTGGTTTACCAAGAACCACTCTATAAAACGCGTTATGAGCAACACTTCTGGTAAGACGAGTGCCTAAGAGGAAACATTTGTGAAAGTTGAGCAAAGTACGTGTTATTACAATGCATGTTCTGTATGAATTGTGTATTATTATGTATTTAAGACATAAGCTCCGCTTTTGCAATATACGATGGTAAAAATCCTCCTGTGGATCCTTTAAGTTTTTATAACCAAATGGCTATGAAAAATAGAAGATTATAAAGATGTTTTACATCGCATTTTTGTTGTATACTAGTATACCCACCCGCCTATGTTCATTCCTTTATTGGTAGAGACGAAGAGGTGTTCTGGTGTCCTTAGCTTGGCACAATAATAGCTTGTCCACCTCGTGTTGTGGAGATAGCATGTCTGACACACGCTGAAGAATACCAGTTAGGGTTTGTTGCTTGGATAATTTTTTTCCAGATTTTCCCTTATCCTCAGAAGAATGTCAGATAATTCTTAAGCTCTATGGACCCTGGCCTTATTTGAGCATAATTTCATCCATTTCATTAATCGGCCGATATTTATGGTCTACTCGATTAAAGAAATTTAAAACCTAACAAATCTGATATTTTGCATGCACATACCTTTATTCCCTGTTCTACAAACTATTATTGTAAAGCTCATTATCCTATCTACTTCTTGCTAACCCAATTAAACTTTTAATTCACATTTACACCTTTCGTTATACATTACAGGTAGGTAAAGCGTGCCGCTATGGGATTGCTTTGAAATTCCATGCTCTTTGCATGACACCAAGGGGGGGAGGGGTTGAAAGAAAGAAAGAAAGAAAGAAAGAAAGAAAAAACTTCCCATTTGAGAAAAGTGAAGGTATTTGAAAATTCGAACCAATAACAAGAATATCTCGGAAATGGTTAACTGCCATAAAAAAGTAGTTTCATATAAATTGTGTGCCTTAACGAGATCCACATTTTTTGTGTAGTAAGATTTTCTCTATCTCTTACTGTTTGCCAATTATACAAAAGTTAATCATAATGATGAGGATTGCCCCATAATATTTAAGATAGACATTTTATTTGTCATACAAATGCCTTAATGCTATTTTAATCAAGATCATTGGATCCGTTTTTGAGAAAATCAAACATAACGAAAAGTTTTCCTCATAGTTTGGGTTGAGGGGATTTTCTTGATAATCCATGCTTACGGAACTTAAATACCAAAAGAAGGTTTCGTTTTTAAGTTATGGTATTTGCAGACAGACATACACACAGCCACATACTGAACCTTTTTCTGAAAATGCTTTTATTTTTATTCAGGGAGCTTCAAAATATATATTTAAAGTGAAATCTTGATATCGAATTTTTGGGTGGAATGCAATACTTTCTTTACCTACTAGGTACATAGTAGAGAATGTAAAAATACTACAAACTAAATAATAAAATCTAAAGATACAGGTTAAAGGCATCTTGCTTCGGAAGTCATTTGAAGAGATTATTCCTTTTGTGTTCTGTCACCGTGAAAAGTGACCTAAATTAACTAGTTTTCCATTTTGAGTTAAATTAAACTCTGAACGTTATAGAACTTTGATCTGACGCAATTATTACTCGAAGTATGGACATTTGTTTACTCCAAGTATTTTAATTGATACTTATTGTATTATTATACTCCGGAACCTCTATTACCTCCAAAGAACTGCATCGAACTCGGGTCAGATCATTCCCATGCACTGCGCTGTCGATTGTCAACAGTATTTGATGAATTACAACAAATCAATGACTGCCAGTTTTTACGCAGCAGAGAGCACGGAAGTGCACTCATCATTTAATTTCCGCCTCCTCCGCTAGATGGTGAGTGTGTTTCTATATCTGCCTTATCTGCTCTTTACAAGCTAAATGCCAGGACAGGAGCGAAAAGTTGCAACGTTGATGATTCTCAGATAGGCTACAAGGTAACTTATAGATTCCTAAAGTAACGGCCTAAATTTATAACTTCTAATAAAATAAATCTGATGTGTTACACTCACATGACTTTCTCTACTCTTGTACAAACTATTTTTACAAACGCTTATTCTGCATTAGCTTCATGTTAATCGAGATGTCGAGATGTTAACCTTATTGCTAATTTTCTTGTAGATGCAAGGGGAATTGGTAGGCTTTATGCGATAGTCAAATCTTTTAAGAGCTGGTTGCTATGCAATAAGATTGACATCTCGATATCTCGATTAACATGAAGCATGTGGAGAATAAGCTTTTGTAAAAATAGTTTGTACAAGAGTAGAGAAAGTCAGGTGAGTGTAACACATCAGATTTTTATTTGTCCTAGTATTGCAAAGAGAATGGAATACTCCACATAGCAACCAGCTCTTAAAATATTTGACTATCGCTTAAAGCCTACCAATTCCCCTTGCATCTACATGAAAATTAGCAATAAGTATAACATCTCGATCAACATGAAGCATATGGAGAATAAGCGTTTGTAAAAATAGTTTGTACAAGAGCAGGGAAAGTCATGAGAGTGTAACACATCAGATTTTTTTCAGTGCTGCGAAGTTTTTAATAAAATAACTTTCCAAATTACACATTTCCTGAATCAGTGTAAATCAAAATGAGTAGTAAAACTAAAGATCAAAGTACTTTTATTGTAGGCACAATACCTATATTTCAAACATGTTTTTAAAAATGGTACAGCATCTGCCATTTTGCACTGTGAATTCAGCACACTCAAGAGAAAATGATCATAACTCCTACAAACTTTAGAGTAGAGAGGAGCGTTAGCCCATCTTTTAGGGGAAGGTTTACTCCATAAATTGGTACTAATGAACTATGGCAACTTCTGTGTGGTCAAACATATGCGAGTTTATTTTCTCCATTTTTACTTTCTCTACTACGTATAGTAAGTAGAGGAAGTATTGTATTCCACCCAAAAATTCGATACTGAGATTTCACAGGAAATATATGTTTTGAGGCCTCCTGAATCCAAAAAAGGTATTTTTGGAAACATGTCCGTGTGTGTGCCTGTCTGTGAACAGCAAACTCAGAAACGAACAGTCGGATAAACACCAAACTTGGTATTTGGGTTCAATATCTTCTAGAGATGCAACACGAATGTTTTAAAGAAAATCCCCCACCCCAGATTACCCTTTACATGGAACATTTTTCGAAAATTTTAATTTTCTCATAAACGGCTCTAACGATTTTGAGTAAAATACCATATATTTAAGATACTTTTATGACAAATAAAGTGTATAGCTTTAATTTTCTGGGAATGTCTCCAAAAGTACTCTTCATTCAAAAGTTTACTCCACAAAAAATGTAGTTCGGTTAAAATACACAATTTATGTCAATATATTTTGTTGTTGAGTGAACCATTTTCGAGGTATTGCTTGTTATTCCTTTAAATTTTCCAATATTTATACTTTTTCTTAAATGGGAATTCGTTATTCATTTTTTTTGTCCTGGTAATGCAAAGAGAATGGAATACTCCACATAGCAACCAGCTCTTAAAATATGTGACTATCGCTTAAAGCCTACCAATTCTCCTTGCATCTATAAGAAAATTAGCAATAAGATTAACATCTCGATATCTTGATTAACATGAAATAGTTGGAGAATAAGCGTTTGTGAAAATAGTTTGTACAAGAGTAGAGAAAGTCATGTGAGCGTAACATAAGATACAAATTACTCGTTTTCGCAGTAACTATTGAAAACAGCCAAATTAAATTTTAGAATGATAAAAGCAACCCCTAGATGCGATTGTGGAACTTCTTTGGCATTAATAAAATTGTTAGCTACTTTTTCGAAAAAATAATTAATGATAAATTGAAATCAAAATATTAATTCTATCTTCCTTAATAAACGAACTTATCGGATAAAGGTAGATCAGTTAACTGGGAAGGCATGCTTCTACATCCTGATATCTTAAATAGTTTCCGATAACGGGTAATGACTTTAACTGTTATAACATTGGTGGGATAGGCCTTTTAATCCCCCCTTGAGTATAGAAAGGGATACGAAAAATACATATCAGAAAAATGCCATCGAACTCAATTTTAAACGCGAATCTATAGAACTAACACAAAACTCCTTCAGGGAACGCAGAAATTACTGCATAGGCTAAATAGTGCTGAATTAAAAAAAATGTGTTAGGAGGGATTAAGGAAGCAGTTCATTTTATGGACGAATTCCAGGAATACCAAAACATTAAATAAATCCGAATAAGACCTAAAAGACAAATGATTTGTTTTTACTATTTATAAGAACTGCAGTTGCAAATAATCCACAAAATTTTCTGTTATGAGGTCGAAGTCCTCTGAAATCAACTGAAACTCAAAATTATACTCACAAACGAGAGACATTACCAGTACACTATCTAGGGAAACAAACACCTTATGTATTACATACACATGACTTACTCCACCCTTTATCGTTTATTATTCTTACGAAAGCTTATTTTTCTATTACTTCATTTTAATCGAGATAAACCTTTGCAGAACTAGCTAAATTACACATTTCGTTAGAATATTAAGGGAAAAGTGACAGTCAAATGTATAAGAACAGGGCACTATATGCTGACCTTAAAATTCCATACTCTTTTCATGGAATCGTGAAAAACAACTAAATGTAGACAGGATTTAAAAAAAAGACAAAGTATTGAACACGAACCATTAATAACGGATATTTCAGAAATGGCCTACACCACAAAAAATGTTATTTAAAATAAATTGGGTGTTTTAAAGAGATCTACATTTTTTGTGAAGTAGTTTTCGTCATTCACTCAAGGTTTACCAGTTATAAGATTATATAAAATCCATCAGGAATGAACAGGATTTCACAGGCTATTACCTGAAAATTCAAGATATACGTTCTATTTATCATGTAAACACCTTTAATGTATGGTATTTTAATCAAAATTGTTAGAGCCATTTTTAAGAAAATCATTTCCAAAAATGTTCCATGTAAAGTTCAGTATATTATTGGAGGATTTTCTAGAAAACCTTCGTGTCGCATCTTTGGAAGATACTGAACTTAAATACCAAGTTTGGTATTTATTCGACTTTTAATTTTTGAGTTATGTTGTTCGCCGATGCACAGACAGTCACAGAGAGAGACACGCGCACCTTTTTCTAAACTTGTTTTTTTTGATTCAGAGGGTCTCAAAATATGTTTTTCCGGTGAAATCTCGATATCGAATTTTTGGGTGGAATGCAATAACTTCTGTGTCAATTATGTATGTGGTAGAGAAAATAAAAATGTAATGTCCTCTGTAATTAATCATAACAAAAAATCACCAAACAAGATAATACGTACTTGTAGACAGAAAACAAAATATTTGGACAGATGCACTATGATTACAAGTTGAGTTTTCGTTTAACCACATATTACGCTTGGATGTTGCAGGTTGTAAATTTTATAGCAAAAGTAGCATAATGTCATTTATCGTATCGCTCTTAGTGTATTATTGTAGAAGTATCTGGTGATTTGACGCCTAATTCAATGAAGGTGAATCCTTTATTTGTGATTAGTTTTATTGAATTAAAGCTAATGGCTGAATATTGAGTTTATTAAGTGCCTACAGTCACAGATTTAATGCCTAAAATCGAATATATAATGATACTGAAGCGGTTATACTTAATAATTAATATTAAATTTTCAACATTTCAAGTTATAAATTAAAACTCACACAAGCTAAAAACTAAATTTTAATATCCCTCTTCTTGTTTTTGTTCTTCTTCTCCACTTCATGGATTAGGCTGTTGCCTGATCCGTCTTCACAGTGTTTCCTTACATCTCCTTCTCCACCTTCCCACGTCTCTCTTTCCTTTAGGGGCACATTTGAAAGCGGAAATCTGGTATCTTCCACCCTCCTAACATGTTGTAACCATCTTGTTCTGTACTCTTGAGTTAATAGCTTCTACTTCTAATTCTTTCTTATTTCCTCATTCCTAATTCTGTCTTCTCTTGTACATCCTTTCGTTTTCCTCAAAAGTTTCATTTCATAACTTTACGTTCTACTTATTGTCCTTTGTGTAGGTATCCAGCTTTCACATCAATAAAGTAAAGTAGGGATTGCCATAGTGTTATAAAATTTATCCTTGTTTCGGGTCTTGTTTATTATTTTAATATCCTTTATTTAATAACAAATTCTGAATTCAATTCAACAATTCTTATATCACAGTACAATTATAATAGTTTAAAATATCTTAATTAAATTTTATTTGTAGTTGTGCACAATTCAAATTTATTATTATTATTATTATTTTAAAAACTATAATGCTCTTCATTAAGACATTGCACTCCTGGTTTACCTAACAATCTGTTAGCATAATATCTTCTCCGCTCAAAATCTATTAAACTAGCTAAGAGGTTTTCATCCGCAAAATAAGACGTTGTGGGTTCCCCTTCATGCATTAGTCGTGCCAGAAATTTGTTCCGCGATAATATTGTCAGGATAATGCTTTTTTGTTGTTTTATTTTTTTAACGATGCTGTCAATTGCCAGGATCATATCAGCGCCGCCGGTGTGCCGGAAATTCGTTCCGCAGAAGTTCTTTTACATGCTAATAAATCTACTGACATGGGGGCTGTCACAGGATAATGTATACATAGAATGTATGTGGCGTAATAACGTTTTATACTGAGGTAAATATAATATATCAGTTTTCGTTTATGTTGCTTACTGTTATTTAAAAGTATTTAGGGTAGATTTAATTTTGATCTTTGACCGATAATGATTTTAGGGTCCTCGGTAAGGAATTAACCTACAATGAAAAAGAGAAATAATATATATATATATATTACTATCATAATTATACTTACAATAATTTTTCATTTCTGATACGTCTTATAAGAAAATGTAGCGTTCAGGAACTCCATAAAATGTACTGAAATACCTACTGCTTAAAACTTTAAATGTTGAGAACCAAATAAGTTTAATAACAAGCACTGATAAACTAAAGAACAGCTTAAATAAGAATAATACAATAATAATATGGCGTACTTAAATTATATAACATAATTTTGCTGTGCTATATTTTTCTTCACAATGTTTTTATGTTTTTGCGTTCCACAAATGCTGCAAATGTGGACATTTGATCGCAATATTTGGTCCTATACCAGAATTTCTATAAGGAATGAAGCCTTTAATCATTAGCAGTCTAGGTAGCATTAGAAGTCTACTTCAATTTTACACATGCTTTGGCATTTATTGCGATTTTTATTAGTTGACTTTGAAAACATTACGTATGAGTAAATTGAATCGGCTATTACCGATTGTATTCGACATAATTATTGCTTTTTACATTAATATTAGTAGAGTAACATATGATTACCTTTGTATGTCATTACAACGCATGTATTAAGCTAAACCAAACATATAACAGATGCAAAACATCAATGGTCAAATATGGTAACAAAACGACAAAAAGTGGATTATCTTATGAAGTCTGCATGTGTGTATTATAGAGGATGTAGGAAAAATGCTGTCCGATAATGGCCTTTATGATACAGAACACATCAATAAATTTAATGTAATTATGCGAAATGGTATCCCAAAAGCCATAAACATGAAGATAAATAAATCAATAGGGATATTATGGCGTAAAACCGGTACATTATCAAAATGAAATTGAGTGATTATACCTATTAGCGATTTTGCTTACAAACGTTTCACCTATTTTAACACTGCATGATGTGCACAGTAATGGACTTCTGGATTTATACCACTAGCTGCTCAAAATGTCCAGCATCTATCTCAACACCTCACTCGATCCCAGCACCTTAGGATATTCCGCGCAAATGCTCTTCTCTGCTGGTAGCAACGGCTCCAATTAGGCGAGTGATGAGGTGTTCTTTGTTCTTCGGATTCACTCTAATTTATCGTTTATTTCTCAACTTTTAATTCATTAAATAAAAAAAATTATTAAATTTGCCTTATTTGTGTCAAAGGTATTCCAGGCGGAGGTCAAGGAAATTCTGGTGTTGACATTGGAGGCCAAGGTACGGGTACGCCGCAACCTTTCCATATAATGGAATTTGAACATTCAGCTTTTGAGGGGCACGGCAGTAAATTCTTCTCTGTGTTTCCGGCATATGCCATGGTAGCTCAGTTGATCAGAGCAACAGTACGAAAAGTTGATGATTCATGGTTTCAAATTCCGGCTGCATTTTTCAGTTTGATTCTACCTTTAGCCTACATACGGCATGTACGGAAAAACAATTATTATTGATTGACCTTATAGTGAATAACTATGAAGTCCGAAACTTTAGAGTACTTACGAAATTGTAAGTCGCCATTGGGGTATTTTATCTCAAAATGAATTTGAGAACGTCTTATGGTTTACCGCGAAAAATGTGAGTCAGTTGGACAATTTGCTGTCGTGGTGGCATGTTCCCATGGTAGCTCAGTTGTTTAGAGCAGCGACATGGTAAGACGATGACTCGCGGTTCAAGTCCCAGCTACGGTATTGAATTTTTCAGTCTGATTCTATCTTTTCAATTTTATCATATGCGATTTTAACCAAAGTCATTACAGCTTATTCTGAGAAAATTAGAAAAAGCTAAACCTTTTCCTTTTAAAGGGTAGTTAGAGGCGAGAGGGATTTTCTTGAAATAATGGTTTCCCAAGATTACTTTTGGAGGGGGTTTCAATGAATTTAATGGCGAAATTTCGATAGCGGTTTTTGGGGGGGGGTTGTGGAGCACAATGCATTCTCTACTTACAATATAGATCTAGGTGGTAGAGAAAGTTGAGAGAGAACATAATTATGTATCTTACTGCGAAGTGGAGAATCGAGGTTCTGAGACTACTTAGCTATTGTTTTATTTGCATTTAAGGTGAGAGCAATGGAGTCCAGCTAGTGGGTACCTTTTCTAAGTCCACTGTTTGCATCAGTATATATAGGCATCAACAAAATATTTCCAAATTACAGTTGACTATGAAAATAAAAATCTGATGATCACATGACTTTCCCTACTCTTGTACAAACTATTTTTACAAACTCTTATTCTCCATCTATTTCATATTAATCGAGATAAACATTTGCAGAAACGATCTTTTGACATCCAAAGAGAATTACATTTTACACATAGGGACCAGTTCTAAAAATATTTGACTATCGCTTAAGGCGTACTATGTTCCCCTTGTTTTGTAATTGCAAAGGCAATATAGAAATACAGTAGCCTTTAAGCACATACATATCTCTTAATAGTTAGTTGCTAGGTGCAGCGCCATTCCCTTTGCCACAGATTAATACTCTTTGCATATCCGAGACAAAAAAAATGAATAACGATTTCCATTTGAGAAAATAAGTATTGAAAATTTAACGGAACAACAAGCAATATTTCGAAAAGGGTTCACTAAACAAATAAAATGTATATGACATAAATTGTGTATAATACTACATTTTTTGTGCAGTAAAATTTTGTCTATCTCTTATGGCTTACCAGTTATGCAAAAGTCGTTCACAATGAAGAATACTTTTGGAAACATTCCCAGAAAATTCGAGATATACATTTTATTTGTCATGAAAATATCTTGAACGTATGATTATTTTAATCAAAATCGTTATAGCCATTTTTGAGAAAACTAAAATTTTCTAAAAATGTTCCATGTAAAGGGTAATCTGGGGTGGGGGTATTTTCTTTAAAACCTTTGTGTCGCATCTCTGAAAGATACTGAACCTAAATACCAAGTTTGTTGTTTATCCGACTGTTAGTTTCTCAGTTATGCTGTTCACAGACACACACACACGGACATGTTTCCAAAAATGCTTTTTTGGATTCAGGGGGTCTCAAAACATATATTTCCGGTGAAACACTTCCCCTACTTACTATACGTAGTAGAGAAAGTAAAAATCAAAATAAGCTTTTTCATAAACAAAACCCCGATTCATACATACATTATTACTTTCTCTACCACTTAGATATAATAAGTAGAGAAAGTAGATATTGAATTCCACTCAAAAATTCAGTGTCGAAATTTTACCTAAAATACACGTTTTGAGACTATCTGAATAAAAAACCCACAATTTTTAGGTAAAGGTTCGCATGTTGTCTTAAACCCAAGCTACTCTTTAAACAAAAAAATCGTTATTTTCTCAAAACTAGTTCTAGCGATTTTGATTAAAATACTTTACATTTAAGATGTTTGCATAAAAATGAAATGTATATTTTGAATTTTCTGGGAATTTCGTGTAAAGTCCTTTTCGTTTTCAATGACTTTTCTATAATTGGTAAACCGCAAGAGATAGACAACATCTTACTATACAAAAATATAGCTCTCGTAAAAGCACAAAATTTATGTCAACAAATTTAACATTTCCGAGATATTCCTTGTTATTGGTTTGAATTTTCAGATAATATAGTTTTCTCAAATGGGAAGTTGTTCGTTTTTACTTTCTACAACGTGCATAATAGGTAGAGAAGGTATTGCATTCCATCCAAAAATAAATTTCAAGATTTCACCGGAAATACATGTTTTGAGATCCCTAATCCAAAAACGCATTTTAGAAAATGTCTGAGTGTGTATCTGTGTACCTGTAAACAGCATAACTCAAAAACGAAATGTCGGATAAATACCAAAGTTGGTATTTAATTTCAGTACCTTTCAAAGTTACGACATAAAGATTTTCAAGAAAACTCCGCTACCTCAAACTACCCTTACATTAAACATTTTTAGAATATTTTATTGTTCTGAAAAATGCCAACTGTATAAATTCGAGCTGTTTGAAGGGAAATTGCGGATTTTTCAGCAGGATAGCTCTCCTGCACATAAAGCGAAAACCATGCAGCAGTGGATGGCAACCAATGTCCCACGGTTCATCGCTGCTGCTGACTGGCCTAGTGGAAGTCCGGACCTAAATCCATTGGATTATTCTCTGTGGCAGAAGCTCGAGGTGATAGCATTTCAAAAACGCCACCGTAATATTGAGATGTTAAAAAAATCAATCACGTCAGCTGTCAAGAAAATTCCTTCGGACACGATTCGTGCACATTGATGAGTTGCCTCAACGTCTTCGCCGCTGTGTTACCGCACATGGTGATCATTTCAAATAAGAGTATGTTCATTGTGTAGCATTTTTGGTGTTCTTTCGGAGTATATGTATATTAATGGGTTTGCATGGTTTTATTTAGCAGTTATATGCATTGAATGCAAGGACAGAACTTATGATAATACTGTGTAAAATACTATGTTAAAGATATTTACATGGCAAAGAAAACTTTTATCTTGAACTTTCTTGAAAGAGTTTTTGAAGTCCTCTTCATGCGGAAGGAAAACTATATAATATTGCATAATTGGTAAACGTTAAGCGTTAGACGAAAACGTACTAAACAAAATGTGTAGATCTCTTTAAAACACACAATTTATTTCAAATAGCTTGTTTTGTGGCATCAGCTATTTCCGAGATATCCATTATTAATGGTTTGAATTGTTCAACACTTTGTCATTCTTTTCAAGTTCTGTTGTTTTTAAGCTGTTTCTCGCGATGTCGTGAAAAGAGTATGGAATTTTAAGGCCGACGTATACCGTCTATCGCTATTTCCTTTGCATTTATAACAAAATATGTAATGCAGCCATTTCCGGAAAGATTTGTCTCAATTAAAAGGAAGTAGTTAGGAAAGTAAACTTTCGTAAGAATAATTTGTATACACACTAATAAGCGTTAGATGTTAGAGAAAGTCATACGAATGTAATACATACAACGGATTTTTATTCTCTCAGTCATGCAAAGAGCATGGAGTTTATAAGCCTCCCATATTAACACGCTCTTTAAAAATATATCAGTTACCTAATGTATCCTAAAACAAAATTGTAAATAATTGGAAGTTTATCTTTATTAACAAGAAGCGTCTAGAATAATAAGCCTTTGTGAGAATGGTTTTAGAAGCGTGAGCAGAGAACGTCAATGAATGCAGCATGTCGGATTTTTTTTCTAATAAAATATCGTGAGTGATTAGTTCACGTGATGTAAACAATTCACATGCAAATATGTGAAACGGGAATAAGAACACAAATAACATAGTATACATACAGAACAAATATTTGCTCCAGCGTCATGGAACCAGGTAACTACAATGTGTTCTCCGCGGTATTCTGCTCGTTTACTTGTTTAAATATAAACAAGAAAATTAAATAGAATTCCCAAACATAGTAAACACAGAAGTATGCGAATATTTAATTTTGTTAGGCTATTCCATGATGTTACTGCCTGCTGTGCGGAGGTGCCCATGTTCGATCCTCGGTTTCGGCATCATATTTTTCTCTTGCTAGGAGATCTGATACTGGATGCGCTTAGCCTCATCGAGACACTTGCTGTACTAACTATATGCTGCTTACATTACTATCCTTTACCCATGTATTGAGCAAATGGAGGCAGAGGATGCGGAAGAAGTAATATTTTTCTGTGGTCACCATTTCACATTATACGGCGCGTTTTACTAATTTCTCTTACTATATACCACGTATGTTATATAGTAGGAAGAGAAGGTATTGTATTCCACCCAACAATTCGATACCCAGATTTTAACGAAAATACAGGTTTTAAGAATCCAAAAAAGTGTTTTTAGAAATAGGATCGTGTGTGTGTGTTTGAGTGTCTATGTGAGTGTCTGAACAGCATAGCTCAAAAACGAAAACTTAGTACATTACCTCCGAAAGATGCGACACAAAGATTTTGAGATAGGTTGTAGCCCCACATTTAGGTGCCAATTTGAAGAAGATTTATTGAAGTTCCACTGTTGGGGACCCAAACATGAAATAGTTGCAACCACGTACGATACAAACTTTCCGGTGACCTTCGTCCCAAGTTTACTTATGATGGCATTTGCCCCAAATTTTAAAAAATAAACTTTGTATTTTAATGTCTCTTTAAGTATTATATATATTTATGTTTGCCTCGACTGCGTCAGTATTAATTTTTAGAAGCATGTATCTCTTAGCAGGGGGTGATGCGGCTAAAGAATCTAGGCTTACACAAATTATAATTTTTACTTCACTACTTTTATTAATCCTTCACACGATTAAATAACACTTCACTGATATAGAGAGCTGTGAGATTATTTATTAATTACTTTCACCTTTTAACACATAAACTTTATAATATTCTCGCTGTAATCAATTTTCGTCTCACACTGAATACGTACCGAGCAAACAAACTGCTCAGGTACGCTGCCGTCAAGCGTCCGGTTGGGAACGCTGTCTACTAGTGACCGCCGTTTACCGCTTAAATTTGTAAATTTTTCTATTTTAAGTCTCTGATTGGCTAATCCTTTGTAATAGAATACTTTTGTTTAACTTAAGGTTTTTCTAGTTGTTGATTGGCTATTTATAAACTGTTTTAAATATTACATTATTATTGCTCCAAGAACTACTAGTGGCATTATTAAACTTTCTAATTTATTGTTGCCTCAAGGTTACCTCATTTAGCAACTTTCAGCATCTATTCTCACAACTTCTACATTGTTAAATTACTTAATACATTCACATAACATTATTATACATGTATATAATAAAAATAAATAATACAATGACTGTTACGTACATTTTATATATTATATTATACACATATTGCTTTAAGGCAGGCTGTTATTTTTTATATTATATAATTAGACTGAAATAATTTAATTGTTAAAAATACTGTCTCAATTTTCAAGAAAGCACCCCCACCCCAAAAGTACCCTTTACATGAAAAATGTTTCGAAATTTTTGATTATCTAAAATGGCTCTAACGATTTCCATTAAAATACCATATATTAATCATATTTACATGACAAATAAAATACATATAATCAATTTTCTGGGTATAGCTTTTGAAGTCCTCTTCATTCAGAAGGAATTTGGTATAACCTTGTATAAGTGGTAAACGTTAAGCGATACACGAAAACGCATTAAAGAGAAAATTTGGATCTCTTTAAAACACCAGTTTATTTCAAATACGTTTTTTTTGTGGCATAAGCCATTTCTGAGATAGTAGTTACTAATGGTTCGAATTCTGCATTACTTGACAGTTTTTCTTATAGTCCTGTTAACATTCAATTGTTTCTCGCGATACCATGGAAACATTATGGAATTTTAAGGCTAGCATATAGCGCCCAGTTCTTAAATATTTCCATGTCGCCCTTCCCTTTGTATCAATAACGAAATGTGTAATATAGCTATTTCTGCAAAGGTTTATTTGGATTAAAAGGTAGTAGAAAGAAAAAAATCTGATGTGTTACACTCGCATGACTTTCTCTACTCTTGTACAAACTACTTTTAGAAACGCTTATTCTTCATATCCTTCACGTTAATCAAGGAATCGAGATGTTAATCTTATTGCTAATTTTCTTGTAGATGCAAGGGGATTGGTAGGTTTTAAGCGATAGTTAAATATTTTAAAGGCGGGTTGCTATGTGGAGTATTCCATTCTCTTTGCATTTTCAGGACAAAAAAAATGAATAACGAATTTCCATTTGAGAAAAAGTATAAGTATTGGAAAATTTAAAGGAATTACAAGCAATATCTTGAAAATGTTTCACTAAACAAAAAAAATGTATATGACATAAATTGTGTATTTTAACGCGATCTACATTTTGTGTAGTAAAAGTTTGTCTATCTCTTATGATTTACCAGTTATGCAAAATTCGTTCACAATGAAGAATACTTTTGGAGAAATTCCCAGAAAATTCGAGATACACATTTCATTTGTCATGAAAATATTTTAAAGATATGATATTTTAATCAAAATCGTTAGAGCTATTTTTGAGAAAAGTAAAATTTTCAAAAAATGTTCCATGTAAAGGCTAATCTGGGGTGGGGGAATTTATTGAAAACCTTTGTGTCGCATTTCTGGAAGATACTGAACCTAAATACCAAGTTTGGTGTTTATCCGACTGTTCGTTTCTGAGTTATGCTGTTCACAGACACACACACGGACATGTTTCCAAAAT
The DNA here is from genome assembly GCA_030765065.1 of Deroplatys truncata. Classification (NCBI taxonomy): domain Eukaryota; kingdom Metazoa; phylum Arthropoda; class Insecta; order Mantodea; family Mantidae; genus Deroplatys; species Deroplatys truncata. The sequence continues at coordinate 39,482,576 of CM060980.1, forward strand.
GCTTTTTTTGGATTCAGGGGGCCTCAAAACATATATTTCCGGTGAAATCTCGGTATCGAATTTTTGGGTGGAATACAATACTTCCCCTACTTACTATACGTAGTAGAGAAAGTAAAAAGGAATGATGCACATTGTATGACTTATCAAAACTAAAGCTGTGTTTACATAAGGCTGCCTGAGTAAAGCTCAAGATGAGCTCGGAATACCTTCAGAGGGCGACTAGTCTCCAGACTTATGCTTAATGGTAGGTCATAATTTTTTAGCTACTTGTGTATGAATTTTTAATGTTTAAATTCCCTGTATCGCGCCTATGCTCCTTTGAGATCTGTGTATTTTAAACTCCTGCTGGTCGTCTGGCGCGCTGCCTGGTCGCGATATTTTCGCGCAAGGTAGCGTGCTAGTCATTCGAAGAGTAGCTTGCTGACTTTAGCGTATTTTTATAGAGGGTAGTTGATTACGAGTCCTCCAGCCGGATGTTTGGTACAGTCATAGAAAAAATTATTAAACGCATTCTCAGATTAGAATATTTTAAATTCCCACTTCGTATTGCAGTGCGGTTTACACAAGTCGATATTCACATGTCGATATTAACAGTCTCTGTGACATACATTATCTTATGTCGAACACATAAATAGGCTGTGTCTTGAATCACGTCTCGCATTTGTATTTTGCTCCTGATAGAGAAAGAGGGGCGGTGCGGCGAACTGTCCATGTTTCGTTAGCCATTGTGTCAACAGATGCGAAAGTATTTCTGCCTGATGCTCATTGGTATTTATACAAATAGGAGGAGCAACCAAGACGCATTCGACCAAACAACCTATAAGTATCCTGAATACGATAAATAAAATGGTGTTACCATAAAAATCATGATGGTAGTTATAGCGCCTCGTAGTACTGTATGTGGCAACGCACAACCATACGTATATAGCTCAGAGGTAACGCACGCGCTTTGGGCACTGGCAAATTTAAGTTCAAATTTCGATGATGTATCCTTTTTGTTCTCCTTTAATTTCTTTCTTACAATCTTTGATATCTACTTCACATTCTTAATTTAAGGTAATATTGATTTTCCACAATATCTGTCATAAATTGAGCTTTAGATATATGCAGATCTATATCATAGCCAAATACAGCTGATAGGCTTCATTTCTTTTATCATTATTTTATTTCCTTTCTTTTTGTGTTGGTCACACACTTTTGCTTAGTTCCATTCATTACCGAAAGAGGTCGTCAATAGCTACTAGTATCCTATAACACTGCATTCATTCATACTTTAGCAATGGCAGCGGCCGTTGATAAACGTGTTACTGTTTTCACCCTGGTTTCACAGAGCTACATATATGGACACCAAGGCAGGTGGCATTTATGGTGTTCCACAGTCCACTGCGAGCAGGTGGGCGAAATTGTAACGTGAAAATGGGCAGGTTGCTGCAAGGAAGAGTACAGATAGCTCACGTGTATCTACGGTGAATGAAGGCAGGTCTCTCTTAGCAGAGCTCGAAAAAGATCCTTTTCTAGCGGTCGCTGAACACAAGGCTTTATCTTTATTCCAGAGTATGCAAAGTCATCATTGAGGCAGTATTTTTATCACTTAAATGATATCAGTCTAATTATATAAAATAAAATATAATAACAGCCCGCCTTAAAAGTAATATGTGTACAAATAATATATAAAGTGTATGGAACAGTCATTGTATCAATGACTATATTATTATGTACATGTATAATAATGTTATGTGAATGTATTATGTAATTTTAACAATGTAGGAGCTGTGAGAATAGAAGCCGAAACTTCCTAACAATGAGGTAATAATGAGGTAACCTTGAGACAACAATAAATTAGAAAGTTTAATAATGCTACTAGTAATTCTTGGAACAATAATGTAATATTTAAAACAATTTATGAATAGCCAATCAACACCTAGAAAAAGCTTAAGTTAAATAAAAGTATACTATTGGAGTAGGATCAGCCAATCAGAGACTTGAAATAGAGAAATATACAAATTTTAAGCGGCAGAAGCCAGACGCTAGACGGCATCGTACCTGAGCAGTTAGTTCGCTCGGTACGTATTCAGTATAAAATTCATTACGGCGTGAATAATATAAAGTTTACGTGTTAAAAAGTACAATTAACAAACAAACTCACAGCTCTACAGTTGGATATATCTGTGAAGTGTTATTTAATCGTGTGAAGGATTAATAAAAGAGTGAAGTAAACAATTATAATTTGTGTAAGCCTTCATTCTTTAGCCGCATCACCCCCTGCTAAGAGATACATGTTTCTACAAATTACTACTGACGCAGCCGAGGCATACAAATATAATATTTAAATAAACATTTAAATTACATAGTTGATTTTTAAACGTGGGGGGGAAGGCCACCGGAAAAGTGAACTTGGGGTGAAGGCCACCGGAAACTTTGTATCGTACGTGCGTGGTCTAAACAACTTCAAGTTTAGCTCCCCAACAGTGGAACTACAATACATTTATTTGATCATCCGTTGTAAAGATGCCAGAATTCGGCGTAGGAAGTGCTACCGATGTCCACAAAATTGACAGTTTGGCGTTTGCTGTACAGTATGAGAACTTCGATTGGACCAAAGTAATTTTCTCGGACGAAGTTATGTTCTGTGCTGCAAGTGCAAATTCTACTGTGTTCGTTTACAGGCCCAGAGGGACTCGCTATGACAGACGCTATCTGGCTACTCGTGAAGGAGTGGTAGAACGAGCGTTATCACTTGGACATGGATATCTCGAGAAGGGGCAGGTGTGCTGGAAGGTAATCATGAAAAGTTGAATAGGGAAACCTAGTCTGAACTTCTACGAGGGCAGTCCAGAAAGTCCCAGACGTTTTGGCCTATCGTGGCGATGAGTAGGGCTAGAGCCGCCATCGTGGTGTCAGAATGTTCCTACATTCAGTATGCATACAGCTATGGTAGCATGAGGACTGTGCCTTCCTTACTGTGCTCTCTGTGAGTTGTTAAAATGTGCGCTGCAATAGAAAATCCCGCCACTTGTGGAGTGCGGTTGGCTAAAAAGAACAAACCAATTGAAATTTATCGTCAACTTTGTGATGTTTACGGCAGGGAATAATGAGTGAAAGCCCAGTCAGGCAATGGTGCATTGATTTTAAAAATGGCCGTACCAATGTTCACGACGAGGATCGTAGTGGTAGACCTAGCCTTATGACTGATGAACTGTCAATGCAAATCAATGACAAAATTCGTGAAAATCGTCGTTTCATGATTACAGAATTTTCGGAACATTTTCTCCAAATTTCAGGGAGTTTGGTGCATCAAAATAAAGCACCAGTGGTTGAAGTCGCAGGCGGCAGATTTCTACAGAGAGGGTATTGAAAAACTTGTGCCACGATATGATAAATACCTCAATTTGAATGACGATTATGTAGAAAAATAGCTTAAGAGTGTACCTTTCAAATGTAGATAATAAACGTTGATATTTGCGTTTTGTTAATTGTTTATTTCAAAACGTCTGGGACTTTCTGGATTACCTTCGTAGAACATGTTCTGCTCCCGTCTGCCCAAGAGCGTTATCCTGAAGGTTATTTACATTCCAGCAGGATAACCATTCGGTCCACAGGTCGGCCAAGGTTCAAAAGTGATTTTTGAAGTACGCGGATATCTTAGAGCAGATACCGCGAACTCCGGAGTCAGCAGGTTTGAACCAATAGAACATGTTTGGGCGAAAGTAAAGCAGAGGCTTCCTCGAGGTCCCAGATTGACTAACGCTGCACAACTCTGGTGTGCCATGACAGGCACTTGGGAATCACTAGCAGAAGACGTCAATTATTTTAAAACACTGGTGGATTGCGTGCCCCAAAGATGAGAACAGGGATAGAAAAAACGGGGATCTACGTATAGTAAGTAGGGGAAGTATTGTATTCCACCCAAAATTTCGATACCAAGATTTCACCGGAAATACATGTTTTGAGACCCCCTGAATCCAAAAAAAGCATTTTTGGAAACATGTCCGTGTGTGTGTCTGTGTGTCTGTCTGTGTGTGTGTCTGTGTGTCTGTGAACAGCATAACTCAGAAACGAACAGTCGGATAAACACCAAACTTGGTATTTAGGTTCAGTATCTTCCAAGGATGCGACACGAAGGTTTTCAAGAAAATCCCCCCACCCCAGAGTACCCTTTACATGGATAATTTTTCAAAAATTTTAATTTTCTCAAAAATGGCTCTAACGATATTGATTAAAATATCATATGTTTAAGATATTTTTATGGTAAATAAAATGTATATCTTGAATTTTCTGGGAATGTCTCCAAAAGTATTCTTTATTGTGAACGACTTTTGCATAACTGGTAAACCATAAGAGATAGACAAAATGTTACTACACAAAAAATGTAGATCGCGTTAAAATACACAATTTATGTCATATACATTTTTTTTGTTGAGTGAACCATTTTCGAGATATTGCTTGTTATTCCCTTAAATTTTTCAATACTTTTCTCAAATGGGAATTCGTTATTCATTTTTTTTGTCTTGGATATGCAGAGTTATAATCTGTGGCAAAGGGAATGGTGCTGCACCTAGCAACCAGCTATTAAGAGATATGTATGTGTTTAAAGGCTACTTTTTTTCTATATTGCCCTTGTAAATATATTTTCCCCTACATCTACAAGAAAATTAGCAATAAGATAGGGTCTGCAAATGTTTATCTCGATTAACATGAACTAGATGGAGAATAAGCGTTTGTAAAAATACTTTGTACAAGAGTAGAGAAAGTCATGTGAGTGTAACACATCAGATTTTTTTTCTTGATTTAGTAGATTTTGTTACACTTAAAAGCCACCAGAGATCAGGTCACTATGTTTATTGGCTTTGTTTTTTCTAGTTTGCGAGAACAGCACATAAATATTTCACACATCATACAGTGAATTGTATATGCATTATAGAATGTAATCTACATCGTTATAAATTGTGCTAATACGAATAAAAGGAAGCCTATACAGATCGCTGTATTCGAGTAGTAGAGTGTGCTTTAAACACAGAGGCACTTCTACTACAGAGAAGCCCTTCTTCTGTTTATACAGAACTACAACGAACAGTTCAACTTTCAAAGTTTTGTTTAATTTATGCGTATTTGCTGAGCATGTTAGGGAGGAATGGTTCTTTTAATTGTTCCCTGGTTGTTATTTTATATTATAACGTATTAACTGTGTCTTATCTTTCTGTGTAATTCTGTGTTCAAGTCTAATTTGTAGCATAGCACACGTGTACGTTTGAACCAAGCTCTGTTAACTTTGTGTACTTCCATGAGGCCGATGTGACACTGAAAGGTTACAGCGCTCAATCATTTTTTCCATGACTGTACTTAATTTGGGTAAGCTCGGCTGTTTGACCCGTTGTATAATGTATCTGTGACGCAATTTATTCAGTTTTGATCGCTGATATTTCCGTGTGCCCATTTCTCTGAAGAAGTTACATTTTCTGTTAAGCGGGGAACATTCTATAGTAGTTTACTTGGTAAAGTTTTAGTTAATTTTATTTTCTTGTGTAGTTGGGCATAGGGCGTTGTGCGGTGTTAACTTTTGCACGCGAGAAAGGGCATAAAGTTAAAAGTTGTTTTCCTTGTTGCTAAAGCTATAGTTAGCAGTTTTTATCTGTCTATGTCCTATTTCCCACTTTCTTCAAATATAATGTATGTGATCAGTGAAAGCAATGTGTGCGTGTATAAAAGGACAGTATAAAGCGTGCTTAAAACATTATAATTCAATCAGTTTTGTAGTATAATTTTTATTATTCAAATTATTGTATTAATAATTTTGAAATATATATGGCAAATGGCTCTAACGATTTGATTACTATACCATGTATTTAAGATATTTGCATAATACATGAAATCCATATTTTGAAATTTCTGAAAAATCTATAGCCTCTGAAGTCCTCTTATTCTGAATGATTGTTGTAAAATCGGTAAACCGTAAGAGATAGACAAAACCTTACTACACAAGGATGTAGATCTCGTAAAGCATACCATTTATGTCAAATAACATGTTTTGTGGCATTAATCATTTTGGAGATATTCTTTGTTATTGGTTTGAATTTTCAAATACTTAATTTACATTTTTATCATCTGCAAATCTGTAACTCGTTTTTTTTCATCTTTCCGTTTTTCGTGTTCGTGCAAAAAAAACAGAATTTCAAAGCCATCACTTCTTCAAGGATTAGATAGAAGAATAAGCTTTTCCAAATAATACTTTGTAGGAGTAAAGAAAGTCGTGTGAATGTAACACATCAATTGCATAATTTATTACATTATTGTTATAATTTATTGCATAATTTCATATTAAACCGTCTATCATTTAATGCTAATATTTTGTGTAAAGAACATCAATATTTCCTTCCATCCAAATGGAAAGAGCATTTCTCTCTGCTTTACACGAAACTGCTCTTATGAAGGTGCCAGACATAAAGCTCTCCTAGAGAATGCAAACATGTTTCTATTTGAAGTCTGGAGCACAATTTTAGTTCACGTGCCCTAATTTGTTGATTGGCTAGCGGTGCATATATTTTCGTTATATTAAACTAAAAAGTACCGCTGGGAATATCGCGCTGTGAAAACACAATTCACAGGAGTAAATGTTTTGTACTGCATAAACTTTCGTATACAGCGGTGCTTTCATTAGCGCAGTTTGGCAACACTGTTGAGAGCCGCTAAATGTATACTCTCAGTGTGTGCAGGTTGTTTTTGGTGAATTTTAGTTCATGAAATGTTGTAGCAAATTAACATTCTGCACAACACCACTGCTTGCTCTGGCACACCTGTTTCAAAACAAATTTGTTTCGCACCATTAGACTTGTAGTCTGTACGAATATATATTGGCAGCATAATTTATAGCTTATGATGCTTAACGTACAACCTTCGCCATAAATTTGGAACTTTTACTAAAATCAGTAGCTTTAATTTATAATTTATTATTAGATAATCCGTGAGAATAATTCCCACAACCTTCAAAAATATCTAAATACTCCATAAACTGCAATTCACCAAAGCTTAAGTAATGGATTCACCTGGCTGACATTAGTGGTACAGAGTTTATTTATTTATGGACGTTCTTAGCGTCGCATTCTATACTGGGCGTGAAAGACCGGTAATTTTTCTCAGAGGCCTCTTTATCAGAATTGAGGTTCTTTTATCTGCCGTAAATATACGACATAGGACCACCGGCTTTACTTCCCTTCCGAAGGAATCCATGCTAAGAAGTTTTTACGCCCGAAAAATATCCGTCCTCCTATGCCGGGTTTGAACCCGCGACCTCGGGAACTAGCGGCTAGCATGGTAACCATTACACCACGGAAGACGAGAGTGGTACAGAGTGTAGTCGTATATACAGCCGCGATATTTATTTTTAAAAAATTAAAAGTCATATTTAATAAACTAATAATAAAATCACTATATATAGGCACACGCTAATAAAAATACGTTGCATTTACATGGCTTTCTTTACTCATTCATCTTCGAATGAACTCGGTCTTCTTCGAATTATCCTCTTCTTTGTAGGACTTAGAAGCTAATGCCATGGGTCAGTAGCCTACCAAGGAGCAAGCAAACTTTAGATCATAGCATATCCAGGATGGGCGATCAGCCCAATGCCTGGTATGGCGGTGAAGAAGGAAATGAAATGCAGCCTGATCCGTTTGAGATGTCAGAAAAGTAAAACGTTATATATAAGACGTTAATGCACACATCTCTGAGAAGTTTGTTGCAATATAAGCGGAAAGGATGGAAGTTAACCGTCAGTGATGTTTCATAATTCATCCGCATGGTATGGCAGCATTATCGTGCATAGGAGATAAAATGGTGGTCACGCCACAACAGCATACTCAGTGTGTTGTATGGTATGTCGTATGGTGTCATATGAGATGTGTGGGTTCTCAGTTCTCCAAATAATGCAGTTATTCTTTTTGACTCGGCCATTCACACGAAATATGCAGCATAATTACACGAAATGTTTTGATGCAGCATAATTACGAAGCTCGTCTCAAGTTTGCTGTCATGATGTGTGAGAGGCAAGAAGCGGACGAACAGTGGTTAAATCGATGGAGTTTCATGAACAAAGCCACATTTCATGTGAGTGACCGAGTCAACAAGCATAACAGCATTATTTGGAGAACTGAGAACCCACACGTCTTATATGAACATTTCACGTACCATACGACACACTGAGCACTCTGTTGTTGCGCGACCACCATTTTGTCTCCTATGCACGATAGTGCTGCCATGCCACGCGGATGAATTCTGAAAGATCACTCATTGTTAACTTCCATCCTTTCCGCTTATATTATAGCAAACTCCTCAGAGATGTGTGCATTTACCTCTTATAAATGGTCTTTCAACAAGAGTGTCCTATCTTTAACATGTGATAGCTGCCGTTATTAAGTTACAGCAGTCATTTTTTTCATGTGGTTACAGTTGTTATCGACAAATAGCCATAGAACGTTACAGCATTCGGCAACGCGTAGAAATTGTGAAAGTTTATCATCAAAATGGGTCATCTGTTCGCCAAACCTTCCGTGTATTGCGGGAAGTTTACGGTGTGCATTATCGTCCCTGCGAGAGAACGATTCGACGTTTGATCGATAAATTTGAAAGAAGTGATTTTGTCAGCGATCAAAGAACCCCTGTACGTAATCTACGTAAGCGCTCCAACGAAAACATAGGCGCCGTTCGTGAGAGTGTACGCGAGAACGGAAACAAATCAATTGCTCGTAGAGCGCAAGAATTAGGGCTTTCACCGACGACAACTTGGCAAATTCTGCATCTGGACTTGAAGTTGCACGCTTACAAAATGGTGTTAACTCAAGAACTAAAGCCCAATGACCATAGATTGTGCCGTGTATTCGCTGACTGGGCTATGGAGCAATTGGAAGCTGACCCGGATTTTTGTAGAAAAATCATCTTCAGCGACGAAGCCCACTTTTGGATGGAGGGTTGTCTTAACAAACAAAATTGCCACTATTGGAGCAATCACAATCCAATGCAGATTCAAGAACGACCACTTCATTCCCAAAAGGTTACTGTGTGGTGTGGATTTTGGTACGGTGGAATCATTGGTCCATATTTTTTCCAAGATGAAGATGGAGAAGCTCTAACAGTCAATGGAGAAAGGTACCGTAGTCTTATAAGGAACTATTTTTGACCTCAATTGGATGGTATGGATCTCAGAAACATCTGGTTCCAGCAAGATGGTGCCACATGTCATACTGATCTCGCAACAATCGAGCTTTTGAAGGAGAAGTTCCGAGGTTTCATCGTTTCCCGTGGTGGTGACGTTAACTGACCCCCGAGGTCATGCGATTTAACGCCACTTCTTGTGGGGACATTGCATGACATCGCGAGAAAGAAGTGAAAAGCAACATCACTTTAAAAATGATAAATGTTGACAAATTTAAACCAATATTAACGCGTAAATTGGAAATGGCTGGTGCCACTAAAACGTTATTTGAAATAAATTGTTTTTGTAAAGGAATACATATTTTTGTGTCAGTTATGGTTTGTCCCTTATGTTTTACCTGTTATGCAACATTGTACAAAATTTCTTCCGAATGAGTGAGCTCACAGGCTGTTTGCAGAAAGTTATATAGTACCTATTTGTCATATAAATAAATATCATAAAATATGGTATTTCAATCAAAACCGTTAGAAACGTTTTTGAGAAAAACAAAAATAATGAGAACTTTCGCTGTAATTAATATAGTTTAGGGTGGAGAATTTTCTTGAAAATCGTGTTGCACTCTAGAAAGATGCTGAACTTAAATACTAAGTTTGGTATTTACCCGACTTCTTTTTGAGTTATGCTGACCACAGACAGACACACTGTACTAAAATGCGTTCATTTTAAATTTCAATGGACCTGAATATGTGTACCTCTAGTAAAACCTCCATGTTGCATTCTTGGGTGGAATCCAATACTTCCTCTATTTACTCTAGGTAAACAGTAGAGAAAGCGAAAATATGATGTGATACCTTCACATCACGAATTTCTCTATACACTATCGTTTATTTTAATTTAGTTTCTACAAACAATTCTTAAGAAAGATATGTTTGTGTATCTACTTCATGTAAATAGACGTAAACCGTAGGAGAAGCACTAACATTACACATTTATTTGTAAGCTACAATGGGAGTAGAGGAAACCGAATCGATAATCAGATGTTTCAAAGTGGGTCACTATATTGTGGCGTATGGTGTGGTAATACTGTACGAACATGTGGTGTGGTAACATTGTATGGTTAACTGTTAGGTTGGCAATGTAAAGTGACGTAGAAGGGGAGGGGTTAACTGGTTTTGTTTTGAGATAGCGGGTGGCTTGCTTTCTCTTTGAGCCTTGCTAGTGAATAGAGCAAGTTGGGTTTCGGCATGGCGCTTCGTCAGAACAAGAAGGTAATCTGTATTACTTTGTTTTGATATAATATATTGGACATCTAACTTTATAATATGTGAATTAATTATGTAGGTGACCCCTTCCTTCCTAATCCATGTTGATATAATAATATTTCAGTGGTTTTCAGGTGTTATTAAGTATTTTGTTAGCTTGCCCCCGTCGAACCTCGTGTTAGGAAAATGTGATGTGATTCTTTAAATCTCGGTCCTGTGCTCTACCCCCCGTAATGGAGTATAAAAGAGGTTTCGACAATATGCTGGCATTGAAATTCCAGAGGTATGAGATATTTATCAGAGGGGACACCTCGCCACTATGACCAACTAGATCTATTGTGACTACACACCCCCGGTAGGCAGGGATGAAATGAAGAAGCCGCAGGAGTTCACAGGACCGTACTCAGAGACGCACGGAAGTCCCTATTATTTCCACTTTGAACCACCCGCAGGAACCTTCAGAGGCGAAGAATTCCGCGAGAGGGCGACGAATCGACCCTAACAAGCGGACCAACGCACCCTGGTGTTTTACGGGGAGAAATTCTTTACAAAGCGCAGCAACCATGCCACTTGCCCGACATTAGCCTCATTATGGAACCTGAGGGCACTTCCTGAAGTATGAAAGGGCCAGAGATGAACTGATAGAAAATGAGGGAAAAGAGAAATCGTGGTAGAATACATCACCCCAGCATTCGCCTAGGCAACTAGAGAAAACTACGAAAAACCCTATGGTCAGAATGGGCGGCCACCGGGAATCGAATCCGGGATCTCCCGAATGCGGGCCACAGACATTGCCATCTGAGCTATCCCTCTCGGTTTGGAAGTCCTTACTCTTATACTTGGGTTGGACTGGCGGAAGACATAGATATGAATCTTGGTTGATCGCTTTCTCGGCTGTGTGCATGCCCGCATTGCTGTAGGGATATGTGCTGTCTGAATGGCGCCCAGTTTGAGTACATATTTATTGCATGTGATTTATTCACATTTAATGAAATTAGTTTTAATTAGAAAGTACAAACTACTCTTTACATGCAAATTATTTTCGAAAAAATGGACCGCCAACGATTCTGATTAAAATACCATATGTTTAATATATTCGCATGGAAAATAAACTATCTTGAATGTTCTCGGAATAGCCTGTGAAGTTCTCTTCCTTCTAAAAGCCATTTGTATAACTATTACACCGTAAGGGATATACAAAGTCGTACTACAGCAAAAAAATAATAATAGTAACAAAAATGAAAAAAATATAGATCTGGTTAAAGCACATAATTTATGTCAAATATAATCTCTTTTTACTTTCTCTACTACATAAAGTAAGTAGGGGAAGTATTGTATTCCACCAAAAAATTCGATACCGAGATTTCACCGGAAATGCATGTTTTGAGACCCCCTGAATCAAAAAAAGCCTTTTTGGAAACATGTCCGTGTGTGTGTCTGTGTGTCTGTCTGCGAACAGCATAACTCAGAAACGTACAGTCGGATAAACACCAATCTTGGTATTTAGATTCAGTATCTTCCAGAGATACAACACGAAGGTTTTCAAGAAAATCCCCCACCTCAGACTACCCTTTACATGGAACATTTTTCGAAAATTTTAATTTTCTCGAAAATGGCTCTAACGATTTTGATTAACATATCATATATTTAAGTTACTTTCATGACAAATGAAATGTATATCTCGAATTTTCTGGGAATGTCTCCAAAAGTATTCTTCATTGTGAACGACTTTTGCATAACTGGTAAACCATAAGAGATAGACAAAATTTTACTTCACAAAAAATTTAGATCTCGTTAAAATACATAGTTTATGTCATATACATTTTTTTGTTGTTGAGCGAACCATTTTCGAGATATTGTTTGTTATTTCCTTAAATTTTCCATTTTTTATACTTTTTCTAAAATGGGAATTCGTTATTCATTTTTTTGTCCTGGTAATGCAAAGAGAATGGAATACTCCACATAGCAATCAGCTCTTAAAATATTTGACTATCGCTTAAAGCCTACCAATTCCCCTTGCATCTACAAGAAAATTAGCAATAAGATTAACATCCCGATATCTTGATTAACTTGATGCATATGGAGAATAAGCCTTTGTAGAAATAGTTTGTACAAAAGTAGAGAAAGTCATGTGAGTGTAACACGTCAGATTTTTATATTAATGGATTCTAAACTTTCAAATGTTATCAAATTCTTATAAGAATAGAAAATGAAGAACTAGAACAAGTAACTCATTTTGATTATTTGGGATGCAGTGTAAGCTACGCGGGCCACGTCAATGAGTATACGCACATAGTTTTTTAAATTTATTATAACAACAATAGAAACTTACAATTACCTCATTTTTCAACGTAGTGCCCTTGCTTCTCAATGTACATGGACCATCGTTGCACAAGCTTTCTGATGCCTTCAGAAAAAAAGTTTTTCGGTTGAGTAGCAAGCCATGTATGCACCGCTTCCTTCACTTTCTTGGTCTATAGTGAATCGACGGCGCCTTAAGGCATTTTTAAGTGGACCAAAAAAGTTATGGTTTGCCACTTCATCGAAAGTCAGTCTTGGATTCTCTGAATCAGGATACGGCCTTGTTTAATGTTGGCGTCACTAGTGGATATGGATGGGCGCCCTGCTCTTTCCTTGTTCTTCACAGTTGTCCGGCCATTTTTGAACTTTTCATTCGTACACATTTCGTACACATTTCGCCGGGGTAAAACATTATCCCCATATTATGATGGATTTTGGCCCCTGTTACACCTTCACACAGCAAAAAACCGATAGCCGCACGTTGTTCTTCATTGGTGCAAATGGCGAGGGGCGCAGCTTGCTTATTCTGCAACATTGCAACACTCACTGGAGCGATAAGATCAAACATTCCGCAGACGGAGACAAAGGAACAACACTCGATATGCGCATGTACAAGCCAACACAGTCAACCTACAAAAAATTAAAAATAGTATGTGGATACTTATTGACTTACCCTTGTGTAATAGGGACTGGTATATTGAAAATAAATTGAATAAATTTCATTTCATTTGTGGAACAATAAAAAGAACACTTTAAAATAAAGCCCGAAAAGATAAAAAATTAAAATTTTTGAGGTTGAAGTAGATACTATTGTTACATTATTTGCACCACGCTTTGGGCTCAATTTTTGAAGTAGGTCGTATTGAAGGAGTTGTATTATATTTCAACTGTTGGGAGCCGAACTTCAAGTTTGTTTGTAATCGCACATATGGTAAACAGTTTCCGGTAGCCTTCGCCCCAAGTTTAAAAAATATTGGCTTTGTAATTTGACTGTTTCTTTAGATATTACATATTTATGTTTGCCTCGGCGGCGTCAGTATTAATTTTAGAGACATGGATGTCTTGGCAGGGTTGTGGTGCGATAAGAATGTAGGCTTACACAGATTATAATTTTACTTCACTCCTTTTATTAATGCTTGATACGATTTAAATAACGCTTCGCTGATATAGAGAGCTGTGAGATCATTTTTAATAATTAATTACACTTTTTAACACGTAAACTTATTTTTAGTCTAACACGAATCGTATTAAATCTATCGAGGACGCGTTTTTTGCGTCTGGTTAGTAACTCTGCCTGCAACCAACTGAACTGTAAATTTGTAAAATGTTCTTCTTTTCAGTTTCTGATTGGCTAATCCTACTCCAATAGAATACCTTCATTTAACTAAAGCTCTTTCTGGTTTTTGATTGGCTATTTTATAAACTGTCACAAAACTTACATTATTGTTGCTCCAATAATGACTAGTAGCATTATTAAACATTCTTACTCATTATTGCCTCAAGGTTACCTCATTGTTACCTATTGTTAGCAACTTTTAACCTATTATTCTCACAGCTCCTACATTATTAAATTACGTAATACATTCACATAGCATTATTGATCATGTATACAATAGTATACAATGACTAATATACACTTTTTATATATATATATATATATTGTTATATACACATAATATGCTTTAAGGCGGGCTGTTAATATATAATTAGACTGAAATCATTTTAGTGTTAAAAATACTGCCTCAAGGTAATGGTTGTACCGGTGTTTTTTTTATTTATTGTTCCATTTATACCCCGCCATTAACTGCAATAGTCATATCGGCGGCCTTGTACCTTGGGAACATATTGTGAATTGGCTATGGTGTTAACTCGTATACCGTTTTCATTGGATTTTTTCTTTGGGTTGTACCAGTGTTAATGTTTGGAAGTAAAACTTGGATAACATTTGAAAGAGGTAAAGGTAAGAATCAATCAGGGAATGAAGCTCCTCCATAGAATGGAAGGATGTACAAGAATGAATTTGATACGAAATGAAACTTTACGAGAAGAACTAAGCATATATAACCTACATTAAAAATAGAAGACCACAAAGATAATAGGAGAGTCCACCTAGATCGAATGAATACCAAAAGAATCCCAGCCTTGGTGAACATTTATCAGCTTCAAGGTAGAAGAAATGTTGGACGTCCGAGGAAGAGATGGTCATAGCACTGTAAAGACGGAACAGGCAAGAGTGCCCAATCCTTGCAAGGATGACAAAAATCAATATTTTATACTTACAGTTATTTTAAGCTTTACTTTAATGCTTATTCGCTTTGTATCACAATCTTCAGAATGTTCTTGGACACGTGTGAACCTTTTCATTAAATTTGATGAACATGTTATGCGCTTGAAATGTTTCTGATAACGTTTTTCTACGATTGAATACATAAACTTAAACTGCGTAACTTCAGCCAAAAGCGCTTACTGGACCCTGTATCGGGCCCCAGAAGATAATAAATTCCTTAATTTTCCAATTCGCCCTACCAGAGCATTTTTGGAACTTACAAATCTCTCCCATTGTTTTAAGAGGTTCAAGACTTTACCCCTGTCATGGCGTAATTATAAGCAGCTGCTAATGTTGAGTCGCCTGTAAGACACAGCTACGTCAGCTCGACGGAGATGAGGGTGAACATAAGCATTGAAATGTTACGCCAAGGACCTAACCTAATTAGGAAATGGTCACCATGGGAATAGTCATAAAACAGAGCAAATTCCCACGGTAGCTCTAGGAATCGAAGCTCGGGAATAGCACTGAACGCCAAGCTAATGGTATGCCCATAAAGGGAGAATCCACTCAATTCCGCGATGCTAAGGACTGATAATGTGGCATAAATAATGTGCCGGTGTTCTGATGAAGTTTTAACATCTCACACTGTGATCGAAGTGTAGCATACTATTAACACAGCCACAGATAGAGACCAATACTGCTTATTACTTTCTCTACCATTTAAAGAGTGGAAAGTAGATTAAGTAGAGGAAGTGTTGCTTTCCATCCAAAAAATCCGATACCGAGACTGTATCGGTAAATACGCGTTTTGAGACTTCCTGAATTCACAAAAAATATTTTTAGAAAAAGCTCCGCGCGCACGCGCGTGTGTGTCTGTGTCTGTGAACAGCATAACACAAAAAACGAAAAGTCGATTAAATACAAAACTTTGTATTTAAGTTCAACATTGAAGTAGTTGCAATGTTCCACATATTGGAGCCAATTTAAAGGGTGTTGTTAATTTGAAGGTTTTTTTCTTTTAGGAGTTGTATTGTAGTTCTACTGTTGGGGAGCCAAACTTGATGAAGTAACTGCCCCACGTATGGTACAAAGTTTCCGGTGGCCTTCGCCCCAAGTTTAATTTCTAGTGGCCTTCGCCCCAAAGTTTAACAATCAGCTTTGTGTTTGGATGTTTCTTTAAATATTATATATATTTATGTTTGCCTCGGCTGCGTCGTATTAATTTGTAGAAACATGTATCTCTTATTAGGTGATGATGCGGCTAAAGAATGTAGACTTACACAAATTATAGTTTTTACTTCACTCCTTTTATTAATCCTTCACACGATTAAATACCACTCACATATATAGAGAGCTGTGAGTTTATTTATTAATTACTTGCACTTTTTAACACGTAAACTTTATAATATTCTCGCCGTAATGAATTTTATGTCTCACACTGAATACGTATTTAACTGCTTGTGAACGCTGTCTACTAGCGACTGGCGCCTGAATTTGTACAATTTGCTCTATTTCAGTTTCTGATTGGCTAATCCTGCTCCAATAGAATACTTTTATATAACTTAAGCTTTTTCTGGTTGTTGATTAGCTATTTATAAACTGTTTTAAAAATTACATTATTGTTGCTCCAAGAATTACTAGCAGTATTATTAAAGTTTCCAATTCATTATTGTCTCAAGCTTACCTCATTGTTAGCAACTTTCGCCTTCTATTCTCACAGCTTCTATATTATTAAATTACTTAATACATTCACATAAAGTTATTATATATGTACATAATAAAAATAAACACAATACAATGACTGTTACATAAATTTTATATATTATATTATACACATATTGCTTTAAGACGGGCTGTTATTGAATTCATATATTATATAATTAGTCTGAAATCATTTTAGTGTTAAAGATACTGCCTCAACATCTTCCAAGGATGCGACAGGAAGATTTTAAAGAAAATCTCTGACATCAAACTACCCTTTACGTAGAAAAGTTTTGGAAAATTTTGAATTTCTGTAAGATGGACCTAATGATTTTGAATACCATATCTTTAAGTAGTTTTCATGACAAATGAAATGTATACCTTCAATTTTCAAGGAATAATTTTTGCTTCGGTCCGATTGACTTTTGTATAACTGCTAAACCGTAAGAGATAGACAAAATCGTACTAGACAATAACGTAGAGCTCGTTAAAGCACGTAGTTTATGTCAAATTCTTTTTGTGGAGTCTAACATTTCCGAAATATTGTTATTGGTTTGAATTTTAAAATGCAAAGAACATAACATTTCAAAGCCATTACATAGCGATACGATCTTTAAAAATAGACTGTTCCTTTGCCTACAGTATCGCGCAAACGAAACATGTAAATCTGATTTGAAAGTTTATCAGGATTAACACGAAGTAGCTAAAATAATAAGCTTTTATAAGAATAATTTGAGAAGAGTGAGTAGAGGGAGTCACGTGAATGTAACATATAAGATTTTTTTAGCTAAATGTTTTAAATTATAGTAGTTACTTAAAACTACTTCCTCAAGAAATTAGGTTCAGCATGTAGTTGGGTAGGTTCAACCTGTGTGTTTGTCATTAGTTACAGGAAGCCCTGATTATAATGAGCGAACTCCATTGTCCGTGAACAGCTTTTTACTTTCTGTACCACGTACATCGTAGGTAGAGAAAGTATTGCATTCCAACCGAAAATTCGATACCAGGATTTCACCTCAAATACATGTTTTGAGGCCCCCAAAAAAGCATTTTTAGAAAAAAGGTCCGTGTGTGTATGTGTGAACACAGTACTTTCCAAAGATGCGACACGAAATAGCCTGTGGGAATAGCCTGTGGCGTGCACTGCTAAGTTAATCCGAAATTCATACCTTATTAACTGTAATAAAACTCTTGCCCATATCAAGCAAAAAGAAGAAAGAACACACATTGTAAATTATATTCCTGCTTTGGTAACGCAACAGTTCTTGTTTATGATTTACTTGTTGACTTTCACTACTCGTATCTTGTTCATTAAGTGAAATGTTGACTCAACACCAATAAAATAACACAATAAAAACACTATAATTGAATTACGGGAACTGAAATAACCTCCGCTAACGCGAAAGCAAAACTGAAGCCATAACATCAGCAAGTCAGAGGCCTTTTCCTTCCGTATCACTTGCCAAAGGTTGATTCTGGTATCTGTTTTGACTCACATGCAGACATGGCAAAAAAAGGGGCTCGAAGGGAGTTGGACAGATAACTTTAAAGCTTCTTAGAGGAATCTGTTGTTAAAATACGAGTTCAATGCACATCCATATATATTGAGAGAGAATATCTCAAATTATTAGCACCAATTTTAAGTGCAAATTTGAAGGTGGAGTTGTATTGTATTGTAGTTCCTCTGTTGGGGAGCCAAATTTGATGAAGTAACTGCCCCACGTATGGTACAAAGTTTCCGGTGGCCTTCGCCCCAAGTTCACTTTTCCGGTGGACTTCGCCCTCGCGTTTAAAAATCAACTTTATATTTTAATGTTTATTTAAATATTATATATGTATGCCTCGGCTGCGTCAGTATTAATTTTGCAGAAACATGTATCTCTTAGCAGGGAGTGGTGCGGCTAAAGAATGTAGGCTTACACAAATTATAACTTTTTACTTCACTTCTTTTATTAATCCTTCATACGATTAAATATCATTTCACTTATATAGGGAGCTGTGAGATTATTTATTAATTACTTGCATTTTTTAACACGTAAACTTTATAATATTCTCGCCGTAATGAATTTTATATGTCTCACACTGAATACGTACCGAGCGAACGAACTGTTCAGGTACGTTGCGCTCTAGCGACTGGCGTTTACCGCTTAAATTTGTAAATTTCTCTATTTCAAGTCTCTGATTGGCTAATCCTTCTCCAATAGAATACTTTTCTTTAACTTTCAGCTTTTCTAGTTTTGTTATTGGGTATTTATAAACTGTTTATATATTAAATTATTGTTCCAAGAATTACTAGTAGCATTATTAAACTTTCTAGTTCATTATTGCCACAAGCTTACCTCATTGTTACCTCATTGTTAGCAACGTTCGGCTTCTATTCTCACAGCTCCAACATTATTAAATTACTTAATATTTTCACATAACATTATTATACACGTACATAATAAAATAAACATAATACAATGACTGTTACAACATTTTATATATTATTTATACACTTATTGCTTTAAGGCGGGCTGTTATTGAATTTATATATTATATAATTAGTCTGAAATCATTTAAGTGCTAAAATACTGCCTCAATATCCATAACGTAGGAAGTTGTTTTTTAGACTGCAAGCTTCAAAATAAAATGCTCTTCATTAACAGGTTATTATTTTTCCTGGAGCGAAAGTAAATTTTGTGGACGCAAATGATATCTATACCACCTGCTTTACAGCGTGGTTTCATATCGTCTGAACAGTACAACACTGCAAGGCGGCGCAGGCCTCTCATTGCATTTCGTGATCACCAGCTCCTCCCGCCACCCGCCATCAAGCTTTGCATCTGCCATAATTGGACTAATTTCTGGCAAGTACATATCATAATTAACAGGAATTATGTTGAAAAGTAATTTTTTGTTACAGTAAGTTACAATTTATGTCTAAAGAGCCGTATGATGTTGCCGTCATATTTTTTTATTTTTATATATATTTGACTTTGCCTCGTCTTAATAAAGTTATTCAAGCTTATGCGTATAGAAAGGAACAATGCTGGCCATATAATTATTATTACTTTCTTGACTTTTAATGAACTCTATGGAATGTTTAGTAAAGAGTTGAATGTGTTATCCAACTTTCGTTATCATAGATAAAACATAATGCTCATTTAAAAGATTTTCCTAATTGATGAACTTGTCTCAATGCATTCATAGCTTGTCTTGAAACAGACAGGTTGCTGCGAACTGGGAAGATAAGGCCTTACCCTTGTTTCTTTTCTACAAGTTAGGAGTTGTTAGCTCCAAGTTGGTTGAATGTCTCTGTACCTATAACCTGGTACAACCAGAGACAGATATTATTGGTACCATATAAGTTATTTGACCATTACGTATAGGAATTTAAGTCTTACGTCCAAGCGGGATGGCTCAGGCGTAATGTCTATAGCCCGCATTCGGAAGGTCTCGGGTTCAAATCACCGGGATCGATCAATCTGATCGAAGGCTTTTTCGCGGTTTACCTCGTCGCGGCGAATGCTGGGTTAGATAATTTTATCCGGGAATTTTCCTATCATCCCTTTCATCACTGCATTTCATTTCCTTCTTCTTCACCGCCATACTGGCATTGGGCTGATCACCCATCCTGGTTCTACTTGCTTTTCTACAGGCATTGACTTGTAAGTCTTTGGGGTGCAAGTCCTCCACAGAGAAGAAGATTTAGTATTATGCCTATCTGTTACATATATTACTCACGAATAAACAACAACAATTGTAATAATTATTTATTCATTGCTGTTATAATATTAGCACAATATTACTCTTAATAAGTAGGTTTGGGTACAAAATTATTTTATGTTAACCCAGCGGCGACAACTGATAATGAGTTTTTCTTAAAATATGCCATAGTTAAATTCGCTCTTCTACCCAGAACAATCATACTGATTGATATTGTGATGCAGCTACGTCCAGGCTATCAAATGGTGGCGCCGATTAACCGGACGTAAAAGAGAGGGAGAGATAAGAGCGTTCTCGCGCAGCGTGAACACAAGCGCTATTGAGAGATAATCAAATTTTTATAAGTTTTCCTTCTCCACGACTCTCGAACATTCTAGGATGTTTTGTGGAAAAATCCAGTGGCTATATAAGCGAGCGTTCTCGCAAGCCAGTTATGAGTTGGCGAGGTAAGTAGGGTTCTGCAAGTGAATTTGTGGCGACACTTGTGTGACATACAATAAGTGCTGCTTCCACGAGAGATTAGAGACGTCTTGTGTTTGATAACCCAGAGAGCCAACCATCCAATAAAGAGGCTGTTTCGTTCGTATATCATTACGCGTTGCGTATAAGAAGGAAAGTGAAGTGACAGGGAAATCGAACTAGATCACATTCTTGAAGTGACGGTATGAACTAAATGAAATCACAGTGAAAGTTGTACTAGATAACAGCAATGAGGTGACATGAAAACTGGACAATCTCTCAATATAAGGTGCCTGAAATATACAATTTCTCAGACATAGACCTATGAAAGCTTGAGCAGCATGCTACATCGACACAAGAAGGATATATATATATATATTCATATTCTTTCAACCTGCAGCTTAGTCTCTTGTGAAAATATCGCTCTTTGGTGTGGAAACACACATTTCTACAGTTATATTTCATGTAACACATTTGTTCCTTTCCGTACCTAACCAGCATTAATTATAAAATTGTACAAACCGAAAGAAGCTGTGGAAAAATAAATACTCTTACTTAGACGTGAAATACATGAGGACACATTTCGTTGTAGAGTTAGTGTGCAAAGGTTCCTTATGCTGGACTGATCGTCAAAAATTAGTGATGCGGAGTCGAACTTGATGATTCAAAGCTGGTCCCAGGAGGCATGTTGTTAATTCAATTCAGTTCTTGTTAACTCAGCTGAAGAGATTAACTCAAAGACAATTATGATGTCTAATTAGTAATGTATTGTGCAGTATTCGGTGCTGTTAGATAATTTTTATTTGGATAATATTACTTCTTTCTCGTGTATTTTTCTTTCCGATTGACCTTAAAATCCTAGCTGATATAAATTATCTGTAACTTTAATACAAGGGTATTTTATGCAGAAATATTCAATTGCTTAGCCAATGCATTAAAAGCTTGAAACATAAGTCACGACTAAGATTAGAAGTCATGCTGCCATTCTCAACATTGAAACGATGGGTACGATATTAGTCAGCCACTTTGGAGTTGTTATATATTTTAAACTAAAAGTTAGTTTCACACCTTCTAGAGGAACGTTTTTAACACATCGGATGTTTTCTTATGGCCTTTCTGGTATGGTATTTAAATCCCTCTTAGTAAAGTGGCACTCGCTATTGCAAACGCTGTATTAAACGCGTGTCATAGCAAACATCAGAAATTAACTATTAATTTAATAGCTTCTATATGACGTGACTATATAATAGACATTTTGGTATTGCTTTGTGTCTACTTGATCGTATTCTATCGCTTCTATCATTTAAAAATCGAGTTTTCCTTTTGAGTCACTCTTATGTTGGATTCGTTGATAGGTTTAGAGTTAGTTTTCAGAGATGGCTTAGATGTAAAAACTGATACAGCTCTCAATATAAGGATAATTTATACCAGAGTACTCTTGAGACCCTTAAACCATACAATTGTCCAGTGGAGCTTTCATACAATTAAACGAGCAGATTAATAAGGATAATCTAAGGCATATCTGAAGCTTAGCAGATTGTGTACCTAAATGAAGAAATAAATGAAATAATTAGGAACAGCTGTCTCGCCTGGTTTAGGTTATGTCTGATTTTAGACAGCCTTTGTATGTGTATATTTAAGGGGATTTCTTTGCAGTATAAAACTATTAGTCCTTAGGGAAACATTAAACTTGATATAAATGAAATTAGGAAATGCTCTATTTATTTTGGCTGAAAGTCGCATGTAAAGCCATTAAAATAAAGGCACTTGTAAATCTTTCAGTGGATCCCACTCTTTTTAGACAAAGCCCGAAGTATTGCAATGTGTCCAAGCTTACGTTAGCTGGTAAATGATTGCCTGAGAGAGATTAAGCTGGGAATTCGCTGGTGTCCAGGCTAGGTTCCATTAGCATACCGGCACTGTACAATATATTCCTTGTGTTATACCGTCACGATTAGAAACTTGCCGGAGTAACTAGCGCCGCGGAAGTGGAGGGCCGGAGGGTGGATTATGGAGTGGGTATATTGATTGGGGTTCTGTCCAAGGGGAGGGGTTGAGGTTATACAGCTACAGCCTCGGGGCAGGAATACTAATTTCCATGATATTGTCAAGAGATCAAGAGGATGGAATCATTAAACCAACTCCATCCCATCCCCTTGTGTTCACACTCAGCAATTCCATGAGGACGCAGCGTTCATCGTGGTCGTCATTGTCATCGCCAAGCATCAGGTTCCTGCAGATGTGTGTTTACTGTTCGGAAATATGTGGTTATTACTCTTGTGTTGTCTTCATCAGTCATTCCAATAAATATAACATTAACAATCTATGAATTAATAAAACTGTGCCAATTTTTTTCTGGTAATGTTAGATTATGTATAAACAGCTGATGTTTGACGTTTCTAATCAGCAGCTCTGAAATCCAAACTCTCAACTTTAAACTTTTGTTGGTATGTATATATGTTAATTTGGTATTAAAACATATGAACGGATCAAATAGGAGTTTTATACATAGCATAAATAGGGGTCCACTTAGAGATGAGGCTAAATGTCCATAATGGGTGGTATTATGTAGCACAAAGTGAAAAAAAACTTGTGCCTTACATGTAGTTGTGTATGGTAACTTTGCACTAAAATAACTAAAGCGAATAATATACGATTTCATATGTAATATACATTGGGTCCCACTTAGAGATGAGGCTGTATGTAATTTAGTTACTTTTCACAAAGAAGGCCATACTGGAGGAAACAATGAAACAAATTGATGTGTTTCACATTAATATCTTTACCCACCATTGTTTATTTTTGTAGCTCCTTTAAAGCTATTCTTACAAAAGATTGTTTTTCTGTTTACTTTACGTCAATCGAGATAAACTTTTGCAGAAACGGTTTCATGAAAAATTTCATTGTAGGTACAAGGGACTATAGGTGACTAACTCTTAATCAAAACCTTAGAAGTTAGGTCCGCTTCATGCTGATTTTATAATTCCACTCCTCATAATATCGCGAGAAATGTAACTCAGCACTGCAAGAAATGTGCATAAGGGATTTGAAAATGTGCACCAATAGTAATGAATATTTCGGAAATTGTAAATATGTATTTGTAATAACGTGTGCACGATTTACATTTTTCATTAAGTAATTTTTTCTCTATCTCTTACGGTTAACGAGTTATACAAAATTCATTCTAAATGAAACAGAGAACTTCACAGGGCGTTTGCAAAGCATTCAAGATATAAGTTTTATTAACCATGCAAATATCTTTAATACATGGCATTTTAATAAAAAAATCTTACCTCTATTTTTGAGAAAATAAAAGATTACGAAACATCTCGCTCTAAAGGTGTGTGTGAAGGGCACACCTGGCGCACTGAGACCTACGCGAACTATTGCGGCTACTACACTCTAGGTGAAGGTACCATAGGAGGCTATAGGCCGCAGACAGACAGGCTACAGAGAGCGTAGAAGTCCCTAATAGTTCCTGGCTCGAAGACCCGTCCCACTACTGGAGCTGCTCAGAGAGGGCGATGAGCGACCCGCAGAACCAAGACCCCTCTTCTGTCTTCGTTGAATGCCCGTTTCTTGCAGCAAGAATCCGCGCCAACTGTCCAGCACCACCTCACACCTGAAACATGAAGAGGAAAAAGAATGAAAGATAAATGAGGGAAAGGAAATTGTGGTAGATGAGAAAACAGCCCGGCATTTACTTTCCGAACAAGGTCAGATTCGGCGGTCGACGGGAATCGAGCCTGGGAACTCCCGGATGAGAGCTTCACTGCGGAGTGAACTAGCTCAACCCCTTTAAACGACAGTTTGAGGTGGAGATAAACCGTCATGTCGGATCCTTGGAAGATGCTGAAATTAAATACCAAATTTTGTGTTTATCCAACATTTCGATTTTGAGTCATGTTGTTAAGAGGCATACAAAGAAATGTTCATAGAAAGACAGACACACAGATAGACAGACTCACGTACACAAACACTAACACGTTTCTAAAAGTGTTTTCTTGTGAGTTGTATTGGATTGTGAAGAGGAAGAGATTCGGCGCCGATCCAGGAATGCGCATATTGCACCGACGCCCCACGAGGGGCGCTCCCGAGAGGGAGGAATGAGGTGAAAGGAGATACCGGGCGGTCTGAACCAGGAGTGACGACACAGCAATGGCAGGAACCCTACAGTCTGCAGATATAGACGCCCGGTAGTCGGACAGACAGACCGGGGATCCTGCCCCATACAAGGTCCAGGTCCTTAACCCCCTAGGGGGCGATCCTTATACCCGGAAAACAGCCGAAGGTTCAGAGAGAGTATCCTTTTACCCTGTCACGCTGCACCTAAACATTATCGCCGACACTTCCAACCCTGAAATAGACCAAACGAGATTAAGAATGAGTGAACTTATTAATAAATCGAAATAAAGGGACAGGAAATTCGGTGGATGAACGAGACCACTCCAGCATTCGCCTGACGACCCGAGAAAACCCCGAAAAAACTCATGGGTCAGAGTGAACGGTAGTCGGGCACCGAACCCGGGAGCTCCCGAATGCGGGACACAGACGTTACCGCCTGAGCCATCCCATTTGGTGTTCTAGTGGGTTACGGGGACCCCAGAACATGTATTTCCGATGAAGTTAGGATATTGTGCGGTATACTCGTGACGTGAGAGCATAACTCGCAGTATGCACACATGTCCGATACATTAATATATTAATTATTTCTGATGAGTCTGATGATTATCTTGTGTTTTGGTTGTTAATCTTAAAGTGTTAATGATGTTATTTTTATTTCTTGCCACGGCTGTTGTTGTTTGGGTTTTTGGTAGAGCATGTGTAACTTTGCAGGGTCTGGTACGGGAAGGAAGGTAAGTAGTTACAACACTAACATAAGATTAAGTCAATGGAAGAACACAAAGCTTTAATGGCACACGCAGAAATAACTGAGTTAGTTGGAGCTGTAGAACGGTCGCTTAGCAATCAAGTATTTTATAATAATGGTAGTATTTATCACACGTTCCTAAACTATACTTTGTTAACCTTCCCAAAACTTGAACTTTTAAATTAATATCATCTCAACGTTCCCACTACATTATGCGAGGTAATTAATACTTCATGCTTTGGAGAGCTTACACCTATGTTCTTTACATCGCCGCACTTTATACGCAACTGGCTTTGCTGATGGCACGCTATAACTAACTTTGCTGCACTGAAACATTTTAAACATATTCTTTCTCAAAATCTCATTGGCTGTCTTCGTTCAGCTTGGAACATTCTAGAAGATTTACCAGGCTATTATTCATTGTTTCCAAACATGTGACCTCTCTACATAAATATGTTGTGTTAGCTTGTCGCGTTTTCTCTTGCACAATGACTCAAGGTTTTGCTTTTGTGACTTCCCCGAAGTTGTTTTTGCCTGGGCAAAACAAAAACATGTTTGTCTGCTTTTAACAAGGGTTCCACAGCTCCAGCTTACACATAATAAAACTTATGCCTTAACGTCTATTTATATATCAAGTATTTTGCATATTAATATTATGTTACATTACAATTTACATTATTATATACATGGTATATATGACCATAGTTACTGTCTCAATTGACATTTTGGAGGGGGTATAGTAAGTAATTGATAGGGAAGTAAACACGCTACATTAATTTGTCACACGTGCTATTTAACATAGCTACTTGTTTATGGCAAACAGAAGAAGTATTTCCATATGATGGTTTCACCGAAAACGTTTCAAGATCCCATGAACATAAAAAAACAGTGGGCTGTACGTGTGCACGTCTGTGAACTTTGAACTTAAGGAACGATAATTCCTGTAAATACACAATTTGCATTCAAGGCCCCTTTCAAGGATTCCAGATGAAGATTTCATGAATTTTGTTCACGCTTTAGGGAGTGACAACTCACGCACAGCAGTCCATAACAGTTCCAGGCACAGATCCGTCCCGCTCCTGGAGATGCCTGGAGAGGGTGATGAACAAACTGTCGACGATGCAGCTCTCTAGTGTCCACGGGAAGTAGTTACTCTGTCTTTTGAGCAAGTGCCCGGCACCGACATACGCCGCGAAACCTAGAAGACAACTGAAAGATGAGACGGAAGCGAAAAGAAAAGGAAATCATAGTAGATGAGAAACCACCCCAGCATTCGCCTAGCGACCCATGGGTCAGGAAAGTCGGCCGCGGGAAACGAATACACGACCTCCGAATACGTGTTACAC
The DNA here is from genome assembly GCA_030765065.1 of Deroplatys truncata. Classification (NCBI taxonomy): domain Eukaryota; kingdom Metazoa; phylum Arthropoda; class Insecta; order Mantodea; family Mantidae; genus Deroplatys; species Deroplatys truncata. The sequence continues at coordinate 39,509,637 of CM060980.1, forward strand.
GCGCTAGCTCCTGCACCACCTCGCTCGGTTTCTTTACTGTACGTATATCGATCACGTGGTTTTAGCGCTTACCTTAACTACTAGTAGTAATAGTATTTGGGTGGCGTAAAACGGCTAGGGTCATCAGCTCCACACTGTGGCTGTGTATTTCTTCACATTCTGGTACAAAACATTCAGAGCAATCACAAATAGTAGCACTAGAATTAAAAAAATAAGAATCCTAAACTAAAACATACAAAATTTAAGCAAGCTTAAGCAAGAACTAACCTTGAGCAAACGTACAGTTCAAGACAGTATCACACTAGAAACTTCCTTTTATATGTATAATGTGTAGCTCATTAGTTAATTTTTTAAAGAAAGCCACTTAATATAACATACTGTAGGAGCTGGCCAATAGGGGTAGAGTCGTCTCCTAAAATTGTAAACAAATTACTAGATGAAGAAGCTTTTGTCTTTACGATTGGAAAGCTCCACGTTTTGGGCGTCAATTTGAAGTAGATTGTTGTATTGTAGTTCAACTGTTGGGGGGCCGAACTTGAAGTAGTTGCAACCGCACGTATGGTAAAAACATATTATATATTTATGTTTGCCTCGGCTGCGTCAGTATAATTTTTAGAGTTATGAATTTCTTATCAGGGCGTTATGCGGCTTGAAGAATGTAGGCTTACACAGATTCTAATTTTTAATTCACTCCTCTTTAATAATTCATGACACGACTTTAATAACACTTCACTGATATAGAGAGCTGTGAGATTCTCTTGTTAATTACTTGCACTTTTAACACGTAAACTATTTTCGTCTCACACGAATACGTATTAAATTTCTCGAGGACGCATCTCTCGTCCGATTAGGAACACTGTCTACAACCAACGCGTCCAGTTATGAGCGCTGTCTACAAGCAACTGGCTTGATTTCTACCGCCTAAATTTGTAAATTTCTGTATTTCAATTTCTCATTGTCTGGTTGTTGATTGGCTATTTATAAACTGCCACAAAGAATTACATTATTGCTTCCAAGAATCACAAGTAGTATTGTGACATTTGTAATATAGTTGGCATTATTGCGTACGTGACCTGGCGGATATTGTGCAAGAGTAGAGGGGATGGAAAACCGGTTCCTAGTATAGCGTGCTGACGCCGAGTTGGCGTGGGTTAATCAGTCGAGTCGAGGTTCTGCTAGCAATCAGGTGTATGTGTGTGTGTGCAGCTTGTCCATGCATACAGCATGGCGTCCCCACCGACAGGCAAGGAGGTATTGTAATTCCTTTTTATCATAAAATATATTTGCCATCCAGTTCGGATTAATGTAAATTTCTATAGTAGATAGATCCTTCCCTTATCCACATAATGAATTAGAGATATTGT